>JAWZYV010007673.1:0-656027 GCA_038373885.1 Cheiracanthium punctorium
CGATTACGATCATTTGCGAGCATTTAAATAAATTTAAATCGATGAATAATTCAAACATATATACCAAATTGAAGCTCAATCGAATACGCCGCTTAAACGTTAGCGCACTTTCAAGAATTTCTCCCCATATGTCATAATGTAAAAGAAATCTTTGTATAAGCCTTGTAGGAATATTATCAGCCCTATACACATAAATCAATACCGGTCTTGCGAAGATGGTTTATAACATATATACCCGATTTGAGCTCAATCGAGCGCCCCATTTAGGAGCTATCGTGTTCACTGACACAACAAACACACGTGTAAATACACAAAAATCTCGAAGTCGAATTTTTTCGTGATTACAATACTTTCCTTACATGGTACATGTTCGGAAAGTAAAAAAGAGTTTGACTGACGTTTATGAAAAAATTAAAAACAAGTATTATCCAGTAGACGTACAAAAAACACATGTGATGACGAGAATCTTTTTTTTTCTTTTTTTTTTTGAGGGGGGGGGTAAGACCATGGGGAAAAAAGAATGAGAAATTGTTATCTCCAGTTTAATAAGTCATTTAAAAATTTATAAAATTTTAGTTTTTCGTGAGTTCTTAAAAAAAATTACTCTCATACATTTCACCGTTTCACCGAAATCTTACTCAATTTTCGCAATACTCGCCTGCATTTTTCATGTAAGTAGTATTAAAAGTTTTTTTGTCATATAAAAGACGTGCATTCATATGTGACAATTTCAGAGGACTGTGGCGTGAACGAAAAGTTCGATTCAGAAGGACTTAGATGCGAACCCACCTGTAGCGTTCCACTTCCCGCGTGCTGTTTGTTAGAGGTCCCTGCCAGATGCAACTGCAAGAAAGGATTCATAAGGGCTGAGGAAGATGGCGAATGCATTCCAAAAGAAGAATGCGAAGGAGGTACTGATTAATTTTTATAAGTGTAGAGGAAAGAACGCACGACTATTTAACGTAGGATTTTACGTACAATGTATAAATGAAAGAACGCACGATAATTAATGTACGATTTCGTTCGTACAAAACGGTTTTATATAAATGTTTTTATTTTTCAGCGTCGCGCAGTACTCTCCTTCAGAGTACAAAATTGTACTGACAAGTATTTCTTATATGGAATTCTACCATATGACATCATGAACAAAAGACTGACACTCTGTGACAAAATTTACGTCACATCGAAATAAATTCGCAATTTCCGTGATAATAAATTTATTTTTCGGGATCACACAGTTAGAGAATTTTTTACGATGTTTAAACAAAGATACCGCTTTATTCTGCTAATCTGCGAAGATTTTAAATGTTTACACTGAACATTTCAGATTCCGAATGAGCAATTTATTAATGACTATGTCATTTTATCTCTCACTCCCTTTATTGAAAATTGTCCGAAAAATGTGTCCCAAAAATGCGACATAAAAATGCGAAATTAAAGTATACGACATATATTTATTGAGCATTTTACATATATTTAAATACTTCACGACAGCTTTAATCTATTGTTATAATATTTCTTAAAATGTAAAAATTACATAGCATATATTTTTCTAAAAATTTCAGCAGCTTAAGAAAATTTTTGAGTATTGAATTGTTTTTTTTTTTTTTTTCAATGTCTTATCCTCCTGCATTCTGTATCCCTCAATAAACATTTATCTACTTAACTGTAACTGCGCTCGTGCACGCATTCTTTTTACTTCTTTATACTTTTTCCCTTCTTGATGTTACCTTGCTATGTCATGTGCCTGTTTTTTCCGTTCTAATTTAAAAAAGTAAATGTTATGTTAAAATCTCACTCTTACTATGTTTGTGACATAACTCTGCTAACATTTCTAAAATTTTTTGGTCACCGGATGGATTAATTTATTTATTTCCTGATTTTTAACGTTCGTTTCAAGGCTGCATCATTCATCCTCAAAATGGCGATTGGAACTTGGCGAATTGAAACGCTTAATATCATAAAATTAAGGATGCATCAAGAATAACTTGTAAAAGGTGTAAACGCATCGGGCACTGGGCTAGCGAATGTGAAAGTGGATAAAAGGATAATTTTAAACATAAGCCAAACAGCCTGGGATTCTTATCCGCTCTGGATGACTCGCCAATAGGGCTACCAAGTGGAATACAGAAACCCTACTCCCCAAAAGCTGTCTCAGCAATATCTAATAACGAAAAGCAAAATATTTTGGTGTGTTAAGATAATACTAAAAATTATATAAGTTACTTCAGTTATCATCGACCCATGTTTGCAATTGCAAGGAAAGATCAGGAAACCCTCCTACTTCCAGTCGATGAAACAAATGTAAAGGAAGAATAAAAGAAAAAGAAAAAAGGCTGAGAGATAAAATGACAAAGTCAATTAATATCATTTTAATAAGGCAATAATGAAACTAAAAAATTAGGAAGGTTGAGGGAGGGGGGTCTCCCTGACGAGGCTCGAACAGCCGAGTTTTATTTTTATACATGAGCATTATCCTGTAATTTTTTTTATTATCTGATATCGAGGATACTATGGTTTAGATCACAATACACCGTTCTCATAAATATTTCGTGCATATTGAATTAGTGTTCGTTATATTCATCATTTTTCATCGCCCTTCTTAGGCGCTTTACAACTAATTAGAAAAAACAGAAGGACTGAAAACCTTTTTGTTTTTATATCTGCATGCATGCTGTTAGTGCGCTGGTTATGAGTTTTTAAGAAAATGTATTCTTAAATATATAGGCATAAATTAAAAGTGCCATTGATAAGAAATTTTTTCGGAAGTGCTCTGCTGTTCCTATGAGGAAGAACTTTGAACGCATGCAATTCATGTTCATGTTATAAAATCGGTCAATCGCCTTGACAAATGACATGGCAGGTGGCCACTCACGACTTAATGAATGTGTGCGTGTGTAAATATTTTCTAAATAAATAGAGATCTATATCAGCTGCATCCGCCAGCTATTAAAAAAAGAATTTCTAACAAATAACATTTTAGAAGTTTTTCAGAAGGAGAAATCATATGTGTCTCAGCAATGAACTCATATTTGTTATGTTTAAAACAAGAATTACCCAAAAAAAAACCCTTTTTGATAAACTTTTCTTTGAAAGGCGGATTGAATTAAATTTCTCAAAAATTTCTAAAATTCTCAAATTTCTTTAAAAAAAAATAAATGTAATATTCTACAACTGAAATTATTGAGCCGACACCCACCAACTTTTTCATCTTAAATGGACTAAGAAGATGCTCTCAAGGACGTTTTCTGTAAACGATTAGCTCCAAAAACCTCCTATACGTAGCGCTCTGCATGCAAATCAGTTAATGGATGCTCAAAAACTGTTGATTTTTTTGTACATTTCGAGTTAGTTATATGTATAGTTAAATTTACACTTCCATGTAAAACGTCTGATATTCTACAATTTAAAAAAAAAAATCCTTGAACATATGTTACCCGTTGCCTTTGTACAAACTTTGTGGCTATCCGCTTCCTGCCAATTAGCTGCGTAGAAGGCAAACTTGGTTATAGCCACCCTGTGCATGCTCTGGGAAAAAAAAGCTACTGTGTCTAATCCATAGTGTCGAGGTTAACCTTTCGGATATGCTATTTCAGCTCTGAAAAAAAGAGTGTTATTGAGCGATCGCACAAAAAAACCTAATTTTATATAAAAAGGCTTAGGTATGTGAATCTACATCATTATAATTAAGGTATATCTACAGTAATTTATGTAATTATGAAAATTTTCAATGCAATCGTACTGAGGTTAGAATTTAAAACGATACCTCTGGGAGTGGCAAAAGTAAGGCTTGAGGTCTTCTGCTTGGTGGTTCCTCTAAAACTAAGAAGCCCTACTAACGATCGGTAGTTTTGTCACCTATCGGCTTCCAAATGAGGAGGAAATGAGCTTGTCCGGAATTTTTGGTAGAAATTACCACCGCCGTTGGCAACCTAATTTTGCATATAAAAGCTTATAGTGGGTTTATAATTATCTACACAATTATAGTTAAAATATTTCTATATTAATTTACCTAATTATGAAAATTTTCAATGCATTCGTACAGATGTTTGTGCTTTATTATATTTCTTGAGTTCAACTTTTTCATTCATTCGGAGTAAATGAGGAGAAACTTTTGTTTTGCAATTGTATAAACAGGAATCGTTAAAGTCAATCAGTCAGTGATGAGCATGAAATAGTAATTGATGCTGTTTTTTATTTTTTCTTTCATGAACGTTCTTGATGTTTCAAAAACATTTCATATATATATTCTTAATTTATAAAATCAGTTTTATTCACTTATTTTTTCTTTTTTAAGGTAACCCCGACGAAGATTTGACAAGCATTAAACCAGGTACTTCTAAACCAGGAAATCATGCTATTGTGAAGATTAGCAACAGTTTATGTTTGCTTTTGTTTAAATTTTAGTTCAGCAAATAAGTTCCGCTAAGCTTATTTGAGTACACTTTAAAGGTTGTAATTTCATTTTTAATATTGTAGACTTTTACATAACACGCGATTTAATAAACTAACCGGTGAGTTCAAAATATCTGAAAGAATATTTTAATCGCGAATAGCTCTTGGAAATATATTGTTACAATGATTTAACTCTTTAATAACTCCAACAACTGATTTTTCATTGTTTAAATTAACACTCCCTGCGTAGCTACTGCCGCTATCGAACAATCTGGATTTGGAGTTGTTACAAAGTGCTGTAATAATTGAAGGGCTTGAAAAACAAGACATGCAGACAAGGCAGAGGTTTGAGTTTTATTACGTTTCCTGAGTACAACTTTTCATTCGTTTGAAGTAAGTTAGGAAATACTTGTTTTGCAATGATACACAGGCAAGGTGGAATCTTGGAGTCAGTCATTGATGAGCATGATATAAGGCCATTCCTTGGTGACGGATGTGACATCTTGACTCATTTCAAGGTGTTATAATGATTTTTTTTTATATGCAAAATTTTTAACTATCTTTTTCAAACAAAACATTAGTATGATAACTTAGCTTATAACTTACGATTCTAAAGCAGTAGTAAAATTATGCACAGTTCAATTTTTTAAAATAATTATTTTTAATTTGTGTGACGGGTGTGATAATTTCGTGACATGACTTTTCGCTAGCATCTATATGTAAAAATACCTGCGAATTTTACTATAATAAAGACTTGATTATTTTTCTTTATTAAAAAAAATTCAGCTGAATAGTACCATTTTCAAAACAAATTTCATTTATTCAAACTATAAAAAAAAAATTAAAATTTCATGTGACCTGTGTGACAGAAAGTGTGACGGGTGTGACATCGTGCACATTTTTTCATAATTAGACACTTAAACAACTGAAATAGAATGTAAAATTTATGACAGTAATTTTTTATTAAAAAAAAGATATTTGTAACTGAAGACAGATATTCGATGGTCAAAATTTTTAAAAATAGTCTCTATTATTGACAAGTGATGGTGGTGGATTTTTTTTTTAATTATTATTATCACGGTTTGATTTTCCCCAGATGTGTCTTCTGTTTCTGGCCAATATCAAAAAACACTGCTTGCATGCAATTATTTCAAAGTAATATTAAAACTTTCATCATTTATAGCAAGTACAGTAGCGTAGTACATTTTGCTACTTGATTTTTTACTACTGCTAGGCAACAGCTAATGAAATTTTCAACCAAAAGTTATTTTAGTTTAATTTCTATTTGGGCGTTAATGCACATTTCTTCACAATTTTCTTGGGACTTAATCATTTCTTAAAATTTCTTTCTCATTTTCGGGAACTATTACTTTATTTTCTTCTAATGTTGATCGTGAGGATCTTCCCATAGGAGGAAATTTGAAGAAACTGTTTCATATTTCCTAAAGAGCTTCAGATATTCGGATTAATGTTAGGAAAGAATTAAAATTGTGACAGTGTATTTACTGAGAAATAATATTAAAAAGAAAAAAAAAGAAAAACTTGTCTTTACTGTTGGAAAGACTTCATAATACGTTGGATAAAAGTTTTCAAGAGTTTTCACTCATCACCACGTGTTAATAAATATAATTTTCATAAAAAGCACAGGCAGAAAAAATTAATAACTAATAACCTCGAAATAGGTTACAGTTAATTCAGACACGTTATGGGAACAATGTGATTACAGTTAAGAAATAAAGATTGCCAAAACAAATGTGTATATTATACATAAATATATTTACAGAAACATCACTTCTGTATATTTCGCATTTATGATGAATTTAGAAATACATTGTAAATTTATTTGGTCTTAGTTTTGAAAACACTAAATGAAAACTTATTTAATTTGCCTCAACCGTTGGACACATATTGTCACACCCGACCCGACAAAATTGGCTATTAAAAAAGGAATTTTACCTGCATATTTTATAGGGACCGGTGTGACCCAATTCTCCTTTTATGTTTAAAACATATATTTTTTTACTAAAAAACACACATTCAGTCATAATAACCCTGAATGTTTACTTAACCTAGAAATTCTTCTTTCGGTATAAAAAAATGCCCACAACCTTAAAAGGAATGTATGAATTGTACTTACTTTTATAGAATTTTCTTGAATAAAAAATAGGCTTTTATGAACTTTGATGATAAAAAATCTCTCTTGAAAGTAATATGACCAACAAGGCGTTAATAAGCATGACAAACATAAATACATAATTAGATGTAAACTTTTACACTGGTGATAATAATTTGCTTAATTAGCATTTCAAGCTTCTTTCACGGATCGAGAAAATAATCAAAGCTAACTAATTACTTAATAAATTTATTTTGATTCTAAAAAAATTTACTACTTACATTTGTTTATGTGTTATTACTTGCATTTACTCATTTTCTATGCTTATTTTTACAGATGCAAAATTCTAGTGAAAAAATGCCAGCTTCTGGAAATAGGAAAACTTCAGCATTTGATTCACTTATTTGAAATTTATTTTCAATGTATCTAAAATAAACAGTATTATTTAGTCTTCTCTTGCTGTCTTATTTGTGATTAACATTAATCTCAAAGGTAAAGTCTATGCCAAATTGACGGGGAGCACCATAAATATTTCAACACCGCTAGTAAACGAGAGTCGTACAAAAATTTGAAAAGGTGTAACTTTTTAAAAATTAACGACACTAATATTTTTTTCTTTTAACTGGGTTTTATTTTCGATTGTATTTTGAATATTTTTTTTTCAATTTACATTGCCAACTTATCTCTAATAGATAAAGAATTAAAGCCGTTACCACTTTTGGGGACACCTACAGGATATTTGTTTGCCAAACGACGACAGCTCACGTCACTGAATATGTCGTTTAGAGCTATATAAGTCCGTCCCGGAGCTTCCCGTCACAATTCGGATCCTCATCAGAAGGTAGGGGACTGCTGATAATTGACACCCCTCGGAAACTGCAAATGACTGCCCAGAGGACTTTCGGAACCACGGATTCAACGTGCACGTACACCGAGTAGGGGAAGTTGGGTAAAATGAAACATGCCACCTAAAATGAATAGGATTTGTCACATAAAGTTGAAACTCACATACCTATTATAAAAATATATGTTCCAGTTACTGATATGATTTGGAGACAATTCCATTTTTACAAGAGATATAGAAAAATATTGGATTTTCATCATCGAAAGTGAATTTCATTACTAACAGTAATTTTGTTTTACCTCTATGTTGTCATATGTATAATGATATTTATTTTTCAAATATAGTGATCACTTATGGTGTGGTCTTCATACATTCAAAACCATAATTTAAAAAAATAAATATTAGGAATTAGCAAAAATTATTAGTATAGTTTGTAGCCTCCATTAGGGTACAATCAAACACTTGCAGATGGGGGACAACAAAACATGTTTCATTGTACCCCGGGTGTATGCATTCACTATAATTAAAGATGTTACTATTAAATATTTAGATAGAGATCGTCATACAGCGCATAAAGTTAAGAAAGAATTGTTTTTAAATCGTTCTCCATCTTCTCCAGATTCTGAAGATGGTGATAATCCAGATTGTCTTTCAACTAAAATCCAAAGAGTACAGATTATGAGCTAGTCCCACATAACATATATGACACGGGCAGTATCGCTCTAACTGCTTATGTTATGTTAGATATATGTATGCTCTAAATGCTTATGTAAAAAGAAAGTCATCTTTTTCAGTTCCCTCTGTTTAGTGAGACGAAGGGCTTTTACTGATGAAGACCGAAATAATTTTTGTCGAAACCATCGTATCGTGTTATAAGTAACATTTTATGTGTTTTTTTTCACAAAGTTTTTACTTCTTTTTATCGTTTAACACCAGTATTTTGAATGTTTTTTCCAAACGTATACTTTAAATTACTATTAATTTAATTCGCATAAGGGGCCGTCTTCATACTAAATTATGCATCAACTTCGAAAAAACATCCATACACACGATAAAAAGAAGAAAAACTTTGTGAAAAAAACACATAAAATGTTACTTATAACACGATACAATGGTTTCTCAATGGCAATACTCTATTTTGACTTTATTAAGCGAAAAAAAAAACCTTCAAATTACCCTAAATATAAATTTTTACCGATTTTCTACGATAATTTCTGGAGATATTGCGAATTCTTTTTCGAGCGATTTTAAGGGACTTTCTGTAAATTGAAAAACGCTATTTGTAGGTTCCGAACTTTTTGCCTTTCATTAATTTCGCTCGCGATAGTTAAAAGAAATAAATATTATTTACAGGGAAAATACTGTTATACTAGTCTTAAAGTTTTATGTACTGAGATTATCAGGGGTAGAAATTAGAATATTTAGTCAGTGTTCCAAATCTGCCGTGACTCCAAAACTTGCTTGGTCCGTATGCATGTTTTAAAGAAAAAGTGCAAAAGGACTGTTTATGATTTTCAAATTCCTAAACAGTATTATTTTGAAATTGTTATGGAGTATTTGAAGGTTCTCTTAAACACGCGAAATATTGCCAGAAGTGAGAATCCGTTTTCTGCCTTTTTGACTAGAAGCATGAAAGTTACTCAGCTACGGTGGAACTAAAACATGAAGATTGGTTTCATGATTCAAAATTTATTAGTTGAATTTCATGTAAAAAGCGCAATTACTTTTTTTTTTTTTGCCAACCCAGTATTATCTCACTGTGTTTATTATTTCACTTTCTTCATTTAATATTATCGTCTGTAGTGATTAATATTTTTATAAGACTTTTGGCGGCATTTTAATTTATAGTCAGATGAAAATTTAAACAGAAAATGTGATTTTGAATTTTTCATAAAGCATCGAGAAGTTAAGATTTGAGTCTTTGGATATTTAAAAAGGTCAAATTCATGCTTGAAATATTGTGGATGTTAGTTTCTCAGAAACAGAACGTTGTATTGGAAGACATACATCTACTACACCGAATTATAAACATAAAAAATATTTCATTTGGAGAGAGGGGAAGGGTAGGGGAATAGTAGAGGACGCAACAATGGGCCCTTCAGAGAATCACTGTACAAACTTCCAATTTATTTGATTCAAAATTTGCTATCTTTTAATATCGCTGACTTTTACTATTTTTGTGCAAAAGAAATCTAAAATTTACGTTTATTTTACACAATTTCAAAAAAATTGTCACTTAATAAATTTATATGTGGTCTCTTAACTCATGAAAATAACACATTTCATTTAATATAAATTAAACTACTGAACGTAAAAATTTGAAATTTTGCACAACCACATGTAATTTTATTTTCTGCACTTCTTTCCATCGAAATTTGGCTAGGTGGCTATTCTCAATTTTTTTAATATTAATTTAATAATCCATAATTCGTGTTAATATTTAATTAAAAATTATAATAAAAGTAAATTATGTTTGGGTCCTTTAGTTCTAATAGGACGAATAAAAATCAGCTTCTTCTTATCAATATTATATGAGATATGAATTAAAGAATAAAAAAAAATATTTTAACGTAGGGGGAGGGGGATTTTGGGTGCTCATAACTCACACATTTTCAGTTCAGATTTATTGAAAATTGGTATCCAGGGTTAATGTGGGATAGATTTTTAAGTATGAAGTGAAATCTGGGAGTTGCTATTGGGAAGAAAATTGGTGCGAATTTTAATATGGAGATACCCTTTCTGAAATTTTTATGTATAGCAAATTAAAGTGTACGGCAATCGTAAAGGATTGGTATATGTAACTTTGCTGTGCGACGAACGGCGGCCGAAAAAAGTACAGGAGTTTCTTTTACCGCAACTGCACATAAAATATACATGCTGAACTTTGAATCAGATTATTTAAATGTTTGTGAAGTGTTATTAAGTGTTTCATTGTACTCCGACTATACGGGTTACAATGAAACATTGTCGACCTTCACCTTTTGCGAGGTAGGGTAAAAGTGTCCATTAATTCTATTTTTGTACATGCAAATTTGTGAACAGGGAAAAAAAAATAGTAAATTTTGTTTCATTGAACTCCAACTTCTCCTACACGGCGCTATTTAGTGGTACTCCAGAATCGAACCCGCAATCTACCTACAGGGTCTATCAAAATTAGAGGTACAAATTATTTTTCGTAAGGATAATATACACGAAGACGGTTCAAAAGGCCACGGTAGCCCAGTTGTGAGAGGCGTCGGTCTCTCAGCCGAAAGATTGCGAGTTCGATTCTGGGACCACCCAAAGGCCGCCTGACGACCGTTGCCATCGGATAGTGCTGCCATCTGTCGGCTCCTGGATGAGGTACAAATGAACTGTTCGGGAGTCTATGGTAGAAATGAACCCAATTGACAGGTACTGCCG
The DNA here is from genome assembly GCA_038373885.1 of Cheiracanthium punctorium. Lineage (NCBI taxonomy): Eukaryota > Metazoa > Arthropoda > Arachnida > Araneae > Cheiracanthiidae > Cheiracanthium > Cheiracanthium punctorium. The sequence goes on from JAWZYV010007673.1 coordinate 10,755, forward strand.
CTATCTATCTAATCTGGTTTTGGGGTTGGTACAAAATGCTAATAAAGCAGAAGTGCCGAAGCCCCCATAATCCATGAAAACAAGACATACCGACAGACAAGACGGTTCAAAATCACATAGGGAGGCGATGGGCAGAGGGGGTGAGCCCTCCATTTTTAGGGACGCAGTGGGAGGAAGTACGATTTAGCCCGTAGTCCCTTAATTTTGAACCAATTCCAGAGAGGGACCAACCCCCTGAAATCTTCATCCCCGGTGGTATCGTTTAGCAACTCGGAGGACACTGGAACCACGACAGATTTTACGACCACCAGCTCCCATTAACGTACACGGTCCCGCAGCAGTCGAGCCGAGAGGGAGTTGACCCTCCCAAGCACTGGCCAAGCCGGATGCTGCTTCACTTGCCGTGTTATTATGGGAACGGAGTTTAGCGCCGGACCACTGCGGAACAAAAAAGAATAAGACGGCCAATATAATATTTTGATTTCCGTTAAGATCTGAATTAAAAAATGCAATTACCTGTTATTAAAATATTAAATAGATCAAATTATATAAACGGCACTATGCAAGAATTATGTGATGTATTAACAATTTATGTATTTCTCAAAATGCAAAATATTACTTGGTCTGACGGACCATCAAAATTTATATTCTGCTGGGCCGTTATTTACTTTTGTGGCCATGTGCCCGTTATTGTGGCCATTTGTATCCTTATAAGGAGTTTTAATATTTAAAAAAAAATTAAGAGAAAAATTCTTATTGATCATCTTAAAAAATCGCTTCTTTTGCGATCTACATACTATATTATGAAATGGGTGGCTTCTGCATTCAGTTGTTATCTGTAGATGATTAAAATTAATATTGTTAAATATTAATTTTAAAATTAATATTGTTAAATATTAATTTTAATTTATTATATTATTATTGTTAAATATTAATTTGTTGATTATAATCATTATTAGTTATATTGATTAATGGCTGATGTCTGGCGAAATTTGACTGCACAAAAAAAGAAAAAACTTTATGGTTCTACTAAAAAATATACGCAGTTTATTTTTTAACTACTAAAAAACTAAATACTATACAAACAAGAGTTTATAAAATCTGATAATAACGTAATATAATATATTAACAGATATGCCTCATATTTTTTTTTCCAGATCATTTTTAATCTTGAACCCATATTTAACTTGCTTGCACCTCACTTTAATAAGGCGCAATAGAGAAGATTATCTTTCTTTAACAGATACTGCTTCTATAAAGTTCCATCAGTTGTTCGCTGGGGCCTCGTGTTGCTCTTGTTTAATCGCTCTCTTCCAGTATAGAATTCAAGGAACCACTCTGAGAAGCAACATCGGTCAAGGAAGGGGAGTTTTATTTGTTGCCTTTCTTCTTTATTGTGTAACTGTATTGTAAACTGTGAGTTCAAACAGTTTAAACATGTGTTTAATTAAACGGGATCTGAGTTTTCCTCCAGGGGAGTGCGACATCCCCCCCTGCCCGCTCTTGGATACGCCCCTGAATAACCATCTCAGCACTACTAGAAAGTGGGAGTCTTAGGAAAATATAATTTACTGTGTGAGCGTGAAACAAATGAAACAAGGGTGCAGTATGAGATCAATTTCTTGATAAAAAATCAAATGTTTCGAATATACACTATCAAAAATTATTTCTTCAATTCAAATACATTTTAGTGTCAGCAGTGCTGCCGGAATATCTCCGTTATTTGGCGAATATCCGTTTTTTTTTTTTTTTTCCTCCTCTCAAATGAAGAAACTTCTTCAAATTTAACAAAAAAATTTTCTCTTCAGATTTTCAAGAAGAACTCACAGAAATTATGTTTCCAATAAGTACGGAAGTTGTTCGTCCATAAATGAGGAATTCTGCTAATATTTTAAATGTCATTCTTTTTATGTATGTTTGTTCACGCTGATGCGTGTATGTATGCACTTTAACGCTGAAAGGGTTAGACGGATTTGGATGAAATTCGGAATAAAGACAGTTATCTGTAGATGTAAGTCCTGGATTAACATATAGGCTACTTTTTATCGCAAGAAAAAAAAACGACTAGTATACGACCTATAGTATAAACAAAACTATCTTTTATTCAAAAAAGGGATACAATTGAGTTTTTATTTTACAAGGCAGTCGACAGATGGCGCAAACTTAGAGAATGCACTATTTTTAATAAATAAGTTCATTTTATCGTCTGCTATGAGTGAATAAAGAATACACCTGAATACGTTTTTCCTTAGCGGACTTCAGACAATTTAAAAACAAGTTTTTGTAACTTTTATTCCGTTCGAATTGTGCATTTTTCAGTACAACTTTTTCACATTCTATTTCTATTGTATTACATCCAGTAAAAGGATGTTATAAATATCAATTTCAATTGTGTTTAATCACACTCATGTATAATGATACACTTTCCAACTTAATGGAATAAGGAAAGAAAATAGGGAAGACGCATGAATTCAGATTGTCGTACTTTTTTTTTTTTTTTTTCCTTTCCGTTATCTTGATAACGGCCAATATATCCAGAAGTTCTTCAGAATTAATATAGGACGAAAACAATTTGTACCTTTTCGTAGGTTTTTATCACTAAACCACCTTATTTTTGTAACCAGGGGCGGCCCAACACAGTAAGTAAGGTAAGCATCGCATCGGGACGCCGGCTTCGAAGGAGCGTCATTTCGAACTCAAAAACCAAGTAGAGCATAAAAGGGAGGTCGTCTTTTTTACGCTAGAAGGGGGTGCCACTTACCCTAGGACCGCCCTCTTTGTAACCATCTTAATTTTAAATTCCCGTCAGAATCTGAAAGATTTCAGTGCCAAGGAAGCCGGTGAGAAACAGGATTCTCAGAACAAGACAGCAAACCAAATAGTCGCCGGAGGCATCTAGTAAATTAGTATGAACGACTCACTCACAAAAATTATTTCTTCAATTCACGGAAATTTTACTGCCTGCAGCGCAGCCGGAATATCTCCGTTATTTCACGATATCCTTTTCTGTTTTTCTTCTTCCAACTGAAGATACTTCTTCCGAGTCAACTATTTTCTTTCCTCTTTTTCAGAATTACAGAAAAACAATTTGCAGAAATATTACATTCCCATAGAGTAGGGAAATTGTTCGTTGAAAAATGGGCGATAAATTGGTATATTAAGACCAATTTTTCTAAGAGTTTAATATTGTAAAACTAGAAGTCAACGCCCGTTGTAGAGGCAATTACAACAGTCTCTAGAAAAAACATTTGCGAAAATATGTCTACACTCAATATAATTTAATCTTCGTCAACTGAAAATAAATAAATTCATGTTCAGTAATTATTATGTACCCAAATCGAATTTCATGCTCTACTGGAAACGCGCGGAAACTTTTGGCATTCGAAAGATTTCGTTTTATGTATACAGCCATCCTTATACCCACGCAGACGATTTATTTGTGAAAAAAAAATTAAACTATGTAATCTTGAAAAACTATTTTAAAGGAATTGGAATCCCGCTTTCCTATTAAGGCCTGATGACCGTGATGAATATCATGCCATACTGATTGCAACCACTCAATTTGACAGGGAAATGGTTCACATTTTTGACTCTCGGAAATAAAAGGGAGCTGAAAATACAAAAAGTCGCTTCAAAATGAGGGAACGGGTGGATTTTCAGATTTTTAAAGCAGCACAGATTGTTTGTTTTTATGTTTTTATGCATAATTAAGAAAAATTTCAAGCGGATCGTATAAATCGTGTAGATGTTTTTACACTTTCTGGCTACTATTGGAGTAACTCCTTCTAAACTTCCTTAGTGACTGTGATTTGTCTATAAATGTTCATAAGCATTCATTCTGGATTAATTTATTATGCTTAATTTACATTGGTACATTTAAGACAGAGGTTTTAAAAGTTTAGCCATGCTATTCTTGCGAACATGCCTGTCTGCCATTGCATCAGTTTCTTATCTCCAGTGAAACATGCTTAAGTAAAACATACTCACACAGTGGCGCTGCAATCGCGCAGAAATTTTCTCTTCCAGGGGGAAAGTCACAAGATTCTACATCTCCCCCCCCCGATGAAACTAAGTTTCATCTAAATACTAAATAAAAAAGTTAAAATACAAATAATGAAATAATGGTTACACAAATTACACTCTAATATATATATAAAACACAATTAAAGTTCGCAGTTCAATCAGTCTCTTAGCTCTAATGGAAACAGCAACTGTACAGGTCTTTTAATTGTTCCTGATTTGATTTTTACGCTGCATGCTCTCACTTTTCCGTCTCTACCTGGAAACACTTCAAGGATTCTACCCATGCTCCACATGTTTCTGGGTAGCTTAGTGTCTCCCAGAAGTACCACATCACCTTCTTTAAAGTCTCGTGATGCTGCAGCAGAAGGTGCACAATTGGCCGATTTTAAGTTCATTAAGTATTCTTTTCTCCATCTTTCCCAGTAATGATCCAACAGTCTTTGTCGGTAGTTATAACGTTTAGTTAATGTCTTTCTGGTTGTCATGAGGTTTTCATTGAGTTTTACTGGTGGTAATGACGTTATTCGTCTTCCTGTTAAAAAATGAGCTGGCGTCATTGGTGATGGTTCTGCGGGATCTTCATATAAATATGTGATTGGTCGGGAATTAATTATAGATTCTATCTCTGTTAACCCTTTGAGGCGCAACCCTTTCCCAATGCTGAAAAAAGGGCAGCCGTTGCCATCGCTCGACTTAACTACGAGCAAGATGGCGGACGATCGAAACGTTCAGCGCGTGCCACAGATCTAGAGCCAGCTGCGTCAAAAAAGGTCTCTAGATCTGTGGCACGCGCTGAACGTTTCGATCGTCCGCCATCTTGCTGGTAGTTAAGTCGAGCGATGGCAACGGCTGCCCTTTTTTCAACATTGGGCAATCTGTCTAGCTGTTCTCGCGTTCTTCCATTTTTCAGCAGATGCCAGTTCTGTTAAAAATAATCGTGACCAATTTTTTTACGGGAAATGAACGTGCTAAAAAGTAAAGGATTCTCGTGGAGCTATGTCACCCACAACTATTTTTATAGAAATCAAATCTATTCTTCATGACAGGCAACAGTCAAAACGTCAGAGTTGGGTGATCCCAGAGCGGGATCACTGCGCCTTAAAGGGTTAAGTATTCTTTTCTCCATCTTTCCCAGTAATGATCCAACAGTCTTTGTCGGTAGTTATAACGTTTAGTTAATGTCTTTCTGGTTGTCATGAGGTTTTCATTGAGTTTTTCTGGTGGTAATGACGTTATTCGTCTTCCTGTTAAAAAATGAGCTGGCGTCAATGGTGATGGTTCTGCGGGATCTTCATATAAATATGTGATTGGTCGGGAATTAATTATAGATTCTATCTCTGTTAATATGGTTTCTAGTTCTGCGACAGATAGGGACGATTTTCCGATAACTTTGCGTAGGATTGTTTTGACTGATCTTACTAATCTCTCCCAGAACCCGCCCCACCAGGGAGCTCTTTCCACTATAAATTTCCAATTTATACCTGTTTTTCCGAAAAAGTCGCTTACTTCCGATGAATTGATGTTATTCCATATCTCTTTTAAATCAAGGTTTGATCGCTTAAACGTCTTCGCGTTATCGGAGTAGATAGTTGAACACAATCCACGCCTGGCGATGAGTCTTCATAAAGCTAATAAGAACGTTTCGGTGGTCAAATTAGATACTAATTCTAAGTGAATTGCACGTGTGACTGCGCATGTACACAGTAATATATAATGCTTCCTGTCATCATCTCTTGTAAAGAGGGGACCAGCGAAATCGATTCCTGTGATCTCGAATGGAAAGGATTTCTGGATCCTGTCCGCTGGCAGAGGTGCAATCACTTGTGTACCAGAACGTATTTTAAATCCTTTGCAAGTTAAGCATTTGTTCAAGATAGATTTAACTGCTTGTCTTCCTCTAAGGATCCAAAATTTACTTCTTGCTTCCGCCAAAGTATCAGCTACTCCCGAATGATAGACCTTTAAATGAGCGTTCATTACTAGTAATATGGTGTATTTTGACTTGCTGGGAATTATCCATGGTTGTTTTTCGTGTAATTCCAGATCGGAGTTTTGCAGTCTTCCGCCTAAGCTTATAATTTCATTCGAATCTAAAACTGGATTTAAATTGTATAGACATGATGATTTGTCTACTAAATTTCCTTCTTTCAATGAGTTAATCTCACTTTAAAAATGTATTGACTGAGTGTGCTTTACACAATAAATTTCAGCGATACGCAGTTCATCTGCAGTTAATGGACCGGATTTTTTGGTATCATTTCTTGCATTGTAAACAAATCTGTTGATCCAAGCAGTGATTCGATACATCTTTGACAGTTTACTGTAGTTTTCAATATTTATAATTGGGTCATTATTAGGGATGGTGTTGCAGACTAACTGATGGCAGGTTTCTATTTTGACCGTTTTCTTTTCTGCTAGCACTTCTTCTGATGTTACTTTATCTGCTATGCTTGATGGCCAAAGTTCTTCCGGTAATGCCAACCAGTCTGGTCCTCTGAACCACCTGTTACTGTTCTTCAATCTTTGAACTGATTCACCTCTTATGAGCAAATCTGCTGGGTTTTCTTTTCCTTTACAGTAGTTCCAGTTCTGTGGATCAGAATTCGTTTTTATTTCGATGACCCTGTTAGCTACAAATGGTTTCCATTCTCTCGAAGTGCCTTGAATCCAGTGCAGAACTATTGACGAATCCGTGTAAAGATAGATGTTGCATTTCTCAATTTTGAAAATATCTTCAAGGTATTTGGCAATTCTTGCTGCAATTACTGCTCCAAGGAGTTCCAACCTGGGTACGGTCAGTCGTTTCAATGGGGCGACTCGCACCTTTGACATTACAAAAGTAGTATTAAATGCCTTCGCACCCCTTTGCCTAAAGTACGCGATTGCGCCGTAAGCCCTGGGACTGACGTCTGAGAATACGTGAAGTTGTAGTGCATCCGTGTTCATTTGAACTTCGAATGTAAAGTATCTTCTCTCGACAGAAAGATCTTTAATATCTTCAATTTCGGAGTACCAGCTGACCCACTTTTCTTGCAATTCTTGAGGAAGTTTCTCATCCCATCTTGTTCCTCTTTCCCACATATCTTGAAGGTGACATTTTACTCTGATTGTATATGGCGATAAAATTCCCAATGGGTCGAAGATTTTAGCTACTGTTTGTAAAATGAATCGTTTTGTGTTTTTAGCATTCTTAATTGAGTCTAACAGGGGATTAATCTCTAATTGTAAAACATCTAATTTGCCATCCCACTTTATTCCTAACACCTTAGATGGCTCTTCATTATCTTCTACCTCCATGTTATTTTCAGACCAGAGTTTGCTCAAATCTTTGGAATTTGTTCTCCATTTTCTTAATTTCATTTCTGCACCCATTAATAGTTTATCTGCCTTCACTGACAAATTGTACGCTTCACTGGCATCTTTACCTCCAAAGAATAAATCATCAACGTATAAATTTTTGTCTAACATTTCAACTACCGTTGGTAATTCTGTTTTGTATCTTTGTATGTGGTGTTTAATTGCAGCTAAGAGGAAAGGGCTTGAAGTAACGCCAAACGGAACCCTCCTGAATCGGAAAATTTTAATGTTGTTTGTGTCAAATAAATCTCTATCTGTCCAGAGAAAACGAAGATAATCTCTATCAGAAGGCGCAACTGCAATCTGCAAAAATGCCTTCTCAATGTCCGATGAAAATGAAATTTTATGTTCTCGAAACTTTAAAATTAAAGTCAATAAATTAGGGTTTAAATTCGGTCCTTGATGTAAATATTCATTTAGGGATTTTTGTTTATTTTCTTTGGAAGATGCATCGTATACAATTCTAATTTTGCTTGTGTTTTTATTTTTTCTAACAACTGCAGAGTGGGGCATATAGTAACAGTTTTCCAATTTTATTTCAGCATCCTGACATTCCTCAATAATCCCTTCCCTAAGTTGTTCTGAAATAACATTCTTATAATTTTCATGCAGCCAAGGATCTTCTTTTAATCTGTTCATTAGTTTATTAAATCGACGTTTTGCAAGGTCAAAATTATTATGAGATCTTGTGCCTCATCCTTCCGCGGTAATTTTACCTCGTATCTTCCCTTCTCATATTTTATATTTTCCTCAAAGTTTTTTAAGACTTCGTTAGACGGGCATAAATTTTCTTTTTAATTTATGCCTAAAGAATCCAACTCAAAGAACTTTCGGAGTTCATTACATATTTCACTTGATTCTGCTTCGCAACACATAAACAGAGAATTAAAACACTGCTCTGCGGTGTTTATATCTTTCTCAGCCTGTCCCATGACTGTATATCCAAATACCGTTTCGAGTAGAAGCAGATTGTTTATATTTTGAAGCTTTCCACATGCCACTCGAGCGAAATTATCTATGCCTATTAGAATTCCGATCTGACCTTGACCGCGCTTTTCGTAAGCCAGGGGGTAATTTTTCTCTCTCATCAGCTCTCGTATTTTTTCATTTGGAATTGCCACTGGCGCCAATGAAATAATTTCTGTCTGAAGTGCCTCGATTTCAATCTCCGCTGAGCTCGTGAGATTTCGCAGTAGCAATTTAACAAATTTGTAGGATTTTTTATCCTACAAATTTATTTATTTGTAGGATTTTGGTTTGGAAGAACCAAATGGATAAACACTCAAATTTTCTTCACGAATTATAGGGAGTTTTAGCTCTTTAACTATATTTTCCGAAACGAAACTTCTTTGAGACCCAGTATCCAACAAAATACGCGCTACTTTCGATTTAGAATTATAATGAATTAATACGTCACAAGTTAACAACAACATATCACTTTCTACTTTCGGTTCGTGTTGATTGTGAAACATGGTCGTTATTGTAGTCAGGGTTGCCAGATGTGGCTAAATTTAGCCATTTTGGCTAATTTCAGAAGCTGCTGGCTAAAAAGAAAAATTTTTGTTTAGCCACTCGTTTTTTGGCTAATTATGGCTAAATTCTGAGGCTGCTGGCTAAAAAGAAAAACAAAATTTTAACCACTCGTCTTTTAGCTAATTATGGCTTAATTCTGTAATTGTTGGCGAATATGAAAACAAACAAACAATATATATACAAATGGAATGGCTTTGTTTTGGTTTTAGTTCGAGTTTTGACGGGCTTTTTGTTCGATTTTGATTCTTAGCGAAAGAGGGTTTTACGGAGAAGCTGAGCTGACTAGGGCACATTTATTTGTAGTGCGTTCTTTTTTTTTTTTCTAATGGCCGGCCTCTGCCTTGAAGACTTTGGCCACAACAGGCCGGAATTGTGGGTCACTTTATTATGGAGGCACCTAGTAGGTGGACCAACGTCGCACCCTATGAAGGGACGGACACAATGACAGCCACGCCCAGTCGCGGATCGAACCCCGACCGCCGGGAGTTGAACCCGAAACCGGAGTACGATGCTTTACCCACCATACAACTCGGTCGGCCCTTGTGCGGTTGTACTAAGCATTGAATATGTTGCCGTGGTTACGGTAAGCTTGAGTACTTATAAGTTACAGTTATTAAACTATAGCCTATAATGAGTAGAAAATATAATAAAGAATTGGAGATTGAGCATCCATGGTTAATGCTGAAAGACAATGCGTATTTTTGCAAGTTGTGTCTTTGCTCAATATCCCAGCTTAAAAAGCATAATTTAGTGACTCACGAAAAATTAGCCAAACATAAGAATAAAGAGAAAGACTTGAAATCCTCTAAATTAATTGCACTGTTCACTGTTTATAAAAAAAATCAGCTGTAAATAAATCATTGAAAGAATTTGATATAAAATTTAGTGTAGCTATTGAGTGCCACTGCAGTATTAAATCAGTTGATCACCTAGGTGAAATAGTGAAAACGTATTCAAAAGGTAGTGCACTAGAGGATCTGAAATGCCAAACAAAGTGTGCATGCCTCATTAAGAATGTCATAAGCCTATCGTTATTCGAAGAGATGATTCAAGAGTTAAGAGAGGCTAAGTTTTCTTTATATATTGATGAATCTACCGACATTTCCGCAACAAAGCATTTATGCCTGTGTGTAATATTTTTTTCCTCAAATAGTAATCGCCTGCGCCCTCTCAAACGTTGGAAAGTGTTTCCTAACCAATGCATTCAATTCGATTTATCATTCTGCAAAATTTCTAAGTAATAACGCTTTATTTTTGCGATCTACTAATCTTTAAACTATTATTATTGTTATTAATTTAATCACAAAAATACGCTTGTGAATCACATCTATGCTACATTCTAGACTTTTTAAAAGTTTTCTCGAAAGTCCAAAAGATGGCGCTGCAATCAAAGTGGCTATTTTTGGCTAATTTTAAGAAGCCATTTGGCTATTTTCAAGAATTTTGATCTGGCAACCCTGATTGTAGTTTCGTTGTCGGATTTAGATTCTAATGTGTCACAGATGGACTTGTGGTGCTTTTTGTTACATTTGGGACATAGATTAGCTCTGGAGCGACAGGACTTCGCGATATGTGACCTTTTTAAGCAGAAATAGCATAAACCTTTACGTTTTAGAATGTTTTTCCTTTCGGATATCTTAAATTTAGTACAATCATTAGTTGTGTGTGTTTCGTTTTCACAATATACACAGGTTTCTCTGGATATCGCGTTCAGAGCAGCTGTAGGGGTTTGAAAGGGTTTAGGTTTATATTTATGATAGTTATATGAGTTTTCTCTGTTTTTATAGTTGGATATTTTACTGTCGGTATTTTCTCTTAGATTAATTTCGGAATTGTTCGGTTTTGTCAGATTTTCCGTTCTTTCTCTATTTTCTATTTCCCTTTTAAGGAATGTCATCAAATCCGTTATTTTCTCATTTTCGTTTTGTTTTTCCTGACGGGGGAATTCTAAAGCCAAGTCTTTTGGGATTGTTTTTATTAACACCGGAAATAGTAAACATCCATATGTATTGGTTTCAATTCCAAGACTTTCGAGTCCGCGAATTTGTATTAAACATTCATCGTAAAGTTTCCTTAGACCTTTTAGATCGCTGGACTTTCTAACCGGATTTAAATTAAGTAATTTTTTCATATGAGCATCGATTATAATTTCTTTTTTACCGAACCGACTTTCTAAGATGTCTACAGCCTTTTCGTAATTTTCCGAAGTCAAACTTAATCCTTGTATAGCTGTTGCGGCATCGGATATCAGAACAGATTTTAGATAATTGAACTTCTCTACATTATTGAGAGTTTCGTTCTCATGAAATGCTGATTTATATTGGGCCCAAAAGGAAGGCCAAGAACATATATCTCCGTCAAATTGCTCAATGTTCAGTTTTGGTAGTTTAATGCTAGCTTTTCCTGAGGCATTACTATTATTAACGTATCCTGCGTTGGAAGTATTTACTCCGTTACTTGAGGAGATCATTGCCTTTTGCGTTTTTTCGTTTATGTTTTGTAAACATTTGTTGCTTCTAACTTTAATACTAATTATTTTTTCGCGATACTCTTCGCGAGTTTCTATCTCAGTCTCTAACTCTGTAATTTTTATAACAGATTCTATGTCAGTATCAAGTGCAATAAGACTTTTTTCTTTTTCGATTAACTGAGCCAATTGTTCTTCAACTGTCAAGGAGTCTATGTCCTCTGTGACTTTTTAATTTCGGTTTGCAGTTTGTTTATAATTTTAGTTGTTACTGTTCGCAATGTAGCTCGCGTTTTCTTAAGCTTCTCAAGATCCATTTTGTTAATTTTAACAATCAGTTTTTATTTGATAACTTTATTTTCAATAAATCAATAAGTGAGCAAAGGTTTCACTCACCTTCATCTAAAGTTATCCCGAGTCTGGATCGCGGGTTTACGCACCAAAATATTGGAGTAACTCCTTCTAAACTTCCTTAGTGACTGTGATTTGTCTATAAATGTTCATAAGCATTCATTCTGGATTAATTTATTATGCTTAATTTACATTGGTACATATTATGCTTAATTTACATTGTTACATTGGTACAAGACAGAGGTTTTAAAAGTTTAGCCATGCTATTCTTGCGAACATGCCTGTCTGCCATTGCATCAGTTTCTTATCTCCAGTGAACTCACACAGTCTACTCACACGTCTACTCACACAGTCTACTCACACGTCTACTCGCGCAGAAATTTTCTCTTCCAGGGGGAAAGTCACAAGATTCTACAGCTACTTTTTATCGCGTGAAAAAAAGCACTGTTCTGATAATATACAAAAAAATTACTTTTATCAAAAAATAAATAAATAAAAATGCAATTCAGCTTTTATTTTAGAAAGTCGTCGACAGATGGCGCAAACTTTTAGAATACGTAGTTTTGAATAAATAAAATATCAATTTTTCTTCTCGCAGGCGAATTTGAAATAACTGTTTGACGGTTTCATTTTATGTTATGAAATCTTAATTCAATGACTCACGTGACAAACCATCAGCATGCTTTTTTTTCGCGGCGTGGAAAAATACAACCTTTTTTAACTAGTAGAGCTCCAGCATTTAATATACATTTGTAAGAAACCCACTGTATTATGTGACTGATGCTCCGTCATCGTTAAATGATGTTAAACGTCATCTTATCGTCTGCTACGTCTGACTTGGATAAACAATACGCCTGAATAAGTTTTTGAAACTTTCATTCAGTTCGAACTACGGATTTTTCTGCGCAGCTTTTCCCCATTCTATTTCTATTGTATTACATCCAGAAAAAGGATGTTAGAAATATCAGTTTTCATTTTGTTTAACCACACTCATGAATAATGGTACACTTTCCAACTTTTTATTCATCGATTAAAATTTATTTAAATGCTTGTTAATGATCTTAATTGCAAGTGCTCGGAAAGTCGAGTGGAGTCACTCCAGATTTTTTATTTTCGTTTTGTACTTGTTGGTTCAAGGTATCTGATTATGCTCGGAGCAGTTTCCAAAAAAAAAAAAAAAAATATCAATTATAATAATAAATAAATAAAGAATATTGATTGAACATTTGCGTTTTTAATTGAATCGTGACTTAAAAGAATGAAAATAAATGTAATTCTCATATTTGTTTTTGCAAATTTTAAAAATAGGCCAATTTGGTGTTTGTGTAAAATTTTGCTTACATTTTGTATAAAATTTGTATACCGAAATTTGCTAAACATATTGCAGTTTTTATTTTCTGTACATCATTAAGGCACTTACCTGTGGAATAAACTAGTTTTTTTTTATGTTCCTTAAATTACTTGAAATATGACAACTCATATAGAAAAGCACAGATTTTTCCTTAAAAAATCATTTATTTAGATAAATAAAAAAAAATTCTGCAAAATCAGCAGATTTACACATAAAGTTCATGTTCAAATGATAAAAAGGAATGAGTAGAACAATGTAGAAAAATTCTGTATAAATATCTATGAAACTTGTTTACTTAACCCATTAAGCGCCAAAGCTCCCGTTACGGAAACATCTATTATATATATTTTTTCTTATAATATTTTAACGCAATTTACGAAATACACATTTTATATAAACATTTACACTATATAACACACCCTATAGTGTACACGCTTAAACCCAAAGAGCGAAAAAAACGATACACTGCGGAGCGATCTGTTTCCTTGGAAACCGACCGGTTTTTCCGCGAAAGGGCTCTTTACGTAGTTCTTTTTCTGAGAATCCTCTCCTCGCTTCCTATCTTTTCGGAGAACTTCCCCTCCCCGCTCATTGTTATATTCCGCTCCGCTCTTGTGATCGAAAAACGCTCCTAAAGGAGAAGCTCACTTTTGAAAACTGGCTCACTTTTCGCTCCGACTTAATCGAATTTCGCTCGTTTGGTTTAAGCGTGTAAATGTTTATATAAAATGTGTAGTTCGTAAATTGCGTTAAAATATTTTTAGAAAAAAAAATATATAATAAATGTTCCCGTAACGGGAGCTTTGGCGCTTAATGGGTTAATTGGCTGTAACTTTGTTTCTAATTATCGCTCTATTCTAAAAAAAAAAAAATAACGGCCGCTGTCGACGCCGCTGCCGCCGCTGTCAAGCGCTTATTGAGCTATCATCTTCTAAACCGTGGGGATTTGAATTTCGAGAAACATGCCGACGGATTCGAAAATTCCGAGGAACCTGATAAGCTGACTGAAATATCGAAAATCGAATTATTTTAGAGGATATTAATAAAAAACTGAAAAAATAAAACATGACAGCTGTCAGATTTGGCATCATTCATTATTTTGCAACAAAGCAATTGCAATTACGTAGAATCGCGTGAAATTGACAAGCATGAAGTAGAATGACACCCATTTTACGCTAAATTAAAAACTATATATGAAATAAATAACTCAAAGTATATTACACAAAGTGTACAATTTTCAAACAGTAAGTTCGCTTAGACAACAGGAGTTTAGAATTAGCGATTATTCGTTTTTCCAAAACAGAATAACTAATTGTAACTCATTTTAAAAGCGTCATTTTGGCATTAGGTACGATCTGGCAAAATGGCATCTTTCCAAGCAGGGTGAATCTAAACCGCGAGTTCAAAAATGTTAGAACCCAGTATCTTGAAAATGAAAAATAATTAAAATGCAGATTATTTTAAAGCCAGTTCGGTCCAGCTGGAGTATTTGCTACCAGTAGAAATATTGGGTGGCGTTAACTATGCCATTATAGCAGCCATAGTACAACTTAATATTTGCCAGCGCGGCGAAATGATATAATTCGTGGTGCTAAATGCGCCAATCTGCAAAGGCTTGAGTATATGAAAATATGGATAATGATTTTCCGGGAACCTTAAATGCGCAGAAATTGTAGGTTGTGAGCATGTGTAAATCACCAAATAATGAAAAGTCGCCATTTGTGGCAGGCTATTCTAGCTGTTCCGTAGTTTTTATCAAAGAAAACATATGAAGTACTGTTTTCTTAGAGCTAATTAATAACTGTACATATACGCAAGTCGCCAAAATATGAAAATTCCCAATAATTGGCTAATACGCAAGGTGTTCCATGGGTTTCACATAATTAAAAATAGTGCGAAGTTTAAATTTTTATGTTCCAAGCAGCATGCAAGAACCAAGCAATGTGTAGCTCGGTAACATTCTATCAGATCCAACCATTATGTTTTGTTTATTGAAATTTTGCCTTTTTTACGAATAAGCCTTATTAGGGGCCCGAATGCCTCATACGAAAAGCGAGCGTAGCGAGTCTAGGGGCCTTGGCCCCTTAGTCGTAAATACAAAAATTAAGTTGTTTTGGCAGCCATAAGGCCTCCTCTATGAAATGAGAAGGAAAAAAAGTCATTTTAACCTTAACAACCTACATCCCATGCGAAGAACGGGTACTTCAGCTGGTAACGTAATATAATAAAGGACATTTTCTTGAAATACATCAGACCAATGTTAGTGAGTCAACAATAACTAAAAATTAATAAAATCGCAACAATAAAAACCGATTCAACAAAGTACGTAGTAAATCAATTGTTGTAACAAGCATTTTCAAACAATGCAAGTTTCTCATTGTTTGAAAACAGTTCATTTTGAGTTTACTTAAAAGTTGCTTGAAAACTGAACCTGTCGACCAATTTCTTTGAACTGAGTCGATAATTTTGCCGATTTATTAAGTGCTGATTTTTCTGCCGAAGCCCTTGCTCTGCAATGGGCCTGTGGAAGAGATTTGTCGCAGCTGCGTAAGTCATTTCCGGATATAATGAACAGTAGACACTCCTATAACACGGTAGATACGTTGCGTGCTTTACGAGTACGTGTTGTAGGAGTCACTTAGATTATACAAGCACATGAGCATCCTCAACAGTGCTAAGAGGCAGCACAGAAACATGTGTATCATTCATTTACCTTGTACGAGCCTTTTTTAGCGAATTATATGGAAAAAGATTGCAGTTTTTCGAACGAATCCGTCTTATATAAAACCGTATTATAGGGGGGGGGGGGTGTCTACTGTATTTGTCTTAGTTCTCTTAACTTTAATTATCACTGCAGGTAAACTGAAAAGGAAATTGCTGATTAGGAACCTCTCGGTATAATTTAGAAAATTGAGCAGCTTGACTCCAGATTTCTAAGTTATTTGCAAAGCAACAGCATCTTCCTTTAACGCATCGAAGTGCAATCATTTCCCAATGCGAAACCAAAGCTGGCTGTTCTGCACCGCTCAGCCAGCTGGGTCAAAAAATGTTCTTTAGCTCTGTGGCCCGCGATGGACGATTCGATCGATCGCCATGTTACTGATAGTTAAATCGAGCGATGTCAACATTCGCACTTTTTCCGCATGGGGCAGCCTATCTGGTTTTTCTTCTATATATATCGATGTATATCTTCATCACGTCCTTCAGTTCTCAGCAGATGCCGGTACAGTGATAAAAATTATTCGGGCATTTTACAAAGAATGGATAATTTTTATTGGAAATTGTGTGCTTAATATTAAAGGATTCTCGTGTAACTATGGTGTCCTTCTTAAGTATTTTATTGAAACCAAATTAATTCTTCTCAAATCAAAACAGTCGAAATGTCAGAGTCGTGTCCTCACAGAGAGAACACCGCGCGTTGAAGTGTTAACCCTTTGACGCCCAACCCTATCCCAATGCTGAAAAAAGGGCAGCCGTTGCCATCACTCGACTTAACTACCAGCAAGATAGCGGACGATCGAAACGTTCATTTCGTGCCAAAGATCTAGAGACCAGTGACGCAGCTGGCTGTGCCGCACAGCCAGTTGCGTCACTGGTCTCTAGATCTGTGGCACGCAATGAACGTTTCGATCGTCCGCTATCTTGCTGGTAGTTAAGTCGAGCGATGGCAACGGCTGACCTTTTTTTCAGCATTGGGCAACCTATCCAGCTGTTCTCGCATTCTTCCGTTTTTCAGCAGATGTCAGTGCTGTTAAAAAAATCGTGACAATTTTTCGTACGGGAAATGATGTGCTATAAAAAGTAAAGGATTCTCGTGGAGCTATGTCACCCGCAACTATTTTTATATGAATGATATCTCTTCTTCGTGACTGGCAACAGCCAAAACGTCAGACAGTGTTGCCTGACATAGTATTTTTAATACTACGGTAGTATTTTTTCACGTAAAATTAGGGATGTAGTATTTATTGTGGTATTTTATAAAATGTAGTATATTTCCGGTATTTTTTAAATGATGCAAGAAAGAAATATTTTTTTTAAAAAAGGGGAAAAGTTCGTTAGCGGGAGCAGTTATATTTGTGACTTTTTTTGGGAGGAGGGCGCCAATGCGTTTCTTAGCGCTTTTTATAGACAAATTCACTATTATAAGGCACTTTCAGATTACGTCACTATTCTATCCTGGAGGAATAATATGAGGTTCCTATTGATCATTGAAGTTCCTGGTGGAGAGACGTCACTTCAACTGAAAAAACACTCAAAATACTGGTGTTAAACGATAAAGTAATTAAAAAACTTTGTAAAAAACACACATAAGAAGTAAAAGGAAAAAGGATACGCGTTTCGTTCAAAAATTGTTTTGAACTTCTTCAGTCCAAGCTCTTCGACGTAAAGAACACAGGGAACTGAAAGGAGAAAAAAAACAAGCAAGAAGTTGCCACAAGGGGCAAAGAAAAGTCGAACAAAACTTTTCTTTGCCCCTTGTGGCAACATCTTGCTTGTTTTTTTTCTCCTTTCAGTTCCCTGTGTTCTTTACGTCGAAGAGCTTGGACTGAAGAAGTTCAAAACAATTTTTGAACGAAACGCGTATCCTTTTTCCTTTTACTTCTTATGTGTGTTTTTTACAAAGTTTTTTAATTACTTTATCGTTTAACACCAGTATTTTGAGTGTTTTTTCAGTTGTTTTGTTTATTTGGACTATTAACACTCACTTTTGTTCTCTCTTTTCTTCCTTCCTTCTTCGTGTGCTTTTTCTTGCTTATTTCTTTTCTGTTTTTGTGTTTTCTGTATGGATTCATCTTTGTTTAACCGTTTTTCCCGTTTACGATTGAAACGTTCTCGTTTCTTGAATCATTTAGGTTTTCTTGTTCGATGCAAACGCAGTAATGTCATTCCTAAGTTCATTGACATTAAGTGCAATATTCACGGTTCTTCTCGTGTTGATAAGGCTCTGAATAGGTCTAAACGGGCGGTTTTACGGGCTTTTATTCAGGATGTTCGTTATAAAGTTTCGATTCTTGAATCTGATCTTTATGATCTCCATTTGCTTTTGAGTAAGTCTTACCCTGCGTTTGCTAACTGGGAAAAACGGAATTTCGCTTATGTCGAACAACGTTCTATTTCTCACAGAGCTACTTTGGATAAGAAATTCCAAGCTCTTCTTCCGGTTAGGTCCTCGGTTCTGTTAGGCCTCTTGTTCAGGACACTGTTGTTAATTTGTCTTCACATGTTTTAACTGATTCTCAGAGAGATGCTCTTAGTTTAGGTTTGAATTTTTCTCGTGTTAGTAACGTTTCTGTTTCCAAACTTATTGCTCCTATGGAAAACTCCTTTAAAAATAGTAAACTCTCTTCTAACCAACTTGATACTTTGCGACATCTTATTGCTAATACTATCTCTTCAAATAATATGCATGCCAAATCTAACCTCTCTCGTTCTCAAAAAACTGCTCTCAAAGAACTTAATTCTAACCCTAATTTACTCATTACTAAAGCTGATAAAGGCGGCCAGACTGTTTTACTTGATAAATCTTCTTATGTTGATTGTATTAATAACATGCTAACCACTGGTCCATACACTAAATTAAATTCTGATCCTACTAACAGTCACCTTTCTGAAATTAAACACACTGTGAAGTCCTCTGTAATCTTAAATGCTCAAACTAAACGTTATGTTATTCCTTCTATTGCTAACTGTGCTCGTTTCTATGCCCTTCCTAAAATTCATAAACCTTCTCTTGCCTTTCGCCCCATTGTTTCTAACATTGGTACTGCTTCTTATAACCTTGCACGTTTCCTCTCGCATACTCTTTCACCTTTGACTGCTAGTAATACCCACACTGTTAAAAACTCTTATGATTTCGTTAACAAAGTTAAACTTCTTTCTCCTACTAATTGTAAAATGCTTTCTCTTGATGTTAAATCTTTATTCACTAATGTTCCTATCCAAGGTGCGATTGACTGTTTGGAAAAGCGTTTACGCGAGTTTCATTATTCTTCTATTGAGATTAAAGAGTTTATAGCTTTAGTAAGCGTTTGTATTAAACAAACTGCTTTCATTTTTAATGGCTCTTTCTATAAACAAACCGAGGGTCTTGCTATGGGTAATTCTCTCTCACCTCTCTTATGTGATATTTATATGCATTATTTTGAAGAGAAACTCTTCAAGGTCTTTAATTTTCCGTGCTGGGTCAGATATGTTGACGATACTTTCGTTCTAGTGGATTCCAATTGTGATATTTCTAATTTACTTTTGATCGTTAATTCTGTTGATCCGTGTATCCAATTTACTCTAGAAGAGGAGTGCAACAATTCTTTACCTTTTTTGGATGTTCTTGTTTCTAGGAATCCTGACGGTTTCTCTACTTCTGTTTTCCGCAAGCCCTTTTCTATATCTTTACCTCCTCATGCCCTATCTAATCATCCTTACCAGCAAAAACTTTCTGCTTTTTACACTTATGTGTTTCGTGCTATCAAAATTTGCTCTGATTCTTCTTCTCTTAATAATGAAATTAGTTACTTAAAATCCCTAGCTGTTTCTCGTGGATTTAGCCCCTCTATTATTGATAAAGCTGTTTCTAAATTTAATAAGCCTAATACTTCTACTAATACTATTAATTTTCACAACGAATTAATTGTACTACCTTTCTTTTCACCTTTATGCTACAAAATTTCTAAACTTCTCAAAAATTTCGGTTTCAAAGTCATTTTTAAACCTGTTAATAAACTTAAATTTTCTTCCCTTAAAGATCCTATTCCTACTGAGAACCGTTGGGGTGTTTATTATATTCCTTGTGAATCTTGTGATTTGGGCTATATTGGTCAGACCAGAAGAGCTCTCAAATTTAGGCTCAAAGAGCATGAGAGATATGTCTCTAAGCACGATCTTTCCAAATCTTCTATTGCCTCACATTGTTGGAATTCCAATCATCGATTTCAGTTTTCTAAGGCTAAGATTTTGTGCACTCCTCAGTCTTTGTCCCATCTGAATTTTTTGGAAGGTTTTTCCATTACCCAGCACTTAGATCGTCTTGTGAACGATGGTTCTTCCGTTCCTTTCGTTCATTCTGCTTGGAAGTTGCTGTTGTAAGGTTCTTTTCACTTTCTTCGTCTAACCCCCCCCTTTCCCCCCCCTGTTTCTTTAATGTGTATGTACGTGTGTTACTGTCTTTCTTTTTCGTTTTTATTTAAAAAAAAATAAAAATAATAATAATATATATATTTATTGTGCTGTCCTGTTCGTGGTTTTTATTTAAAAAAAAAAACAATTAAAAAAAAATTAAAAAAAAAATAACAAACGTGTGCTATTTGTTTTTTGTTTGTTTGTTCTGTTTTCTCTTTTTTGTGTGTGTGTTTGTACTTGTGTGTTCCCTTTTTTATTATTTTTCTTTATTCCTTTTTTATTTCTGTATTTTTTGTGCTTCTTTCCTTTCCTTTCTATCCCCCTTTTTAATTTTTTTTCTCCCCTCACCGTGGTTTTGTTCGACTTTTCTTTGCCCCTTGTGGCAACTTCTTGCTTGTTTTTTTCTCCTTTCAGTTCCCTGTGTTCTTTACGTCGAAGAGCTTGGACTGAAGAAGTTCAAAACAATTTTTGAACGAAACGCGTATCCTTTTTCCTTTTACTTCTTATGTGTGTTTTTTACAAAGTTTTTTAATTACTTTAGACGTCACTTCAAAAACGAGCTTCTATTGGTTGAGTCTAGTGCCGGTCACGTGGTTGAAACTGCTCTATTCAAAATAAGAAATTAAATGAAAAATACACTTACCTTGAAACTTCAAATCACTAAAAAATGTATACAACATAAGTTTAAAAAAAAACAAAAAAAAACTTGGCTGTGGGTACATACATTTAAATTCAATATATTCTCTAAAATGTTAATTAAAATGCGACAAAAACATCATCAAAAAAAGACTTAAACATTTAAAAACTGAATCCAAAATTCTCAAATTCCTTCAAATTAAAAAAAAATTATACACCACTCCCCTCCTCATAAAATTTAAAAATTATCATCCCTTTCCCATTCTTTCATATCCACAATTTCACTATCTGATATTTGATTATTGTAATTAGGCATATTTTTTTGTAAACATTCTAATTCTTGTCTGTACAACGTACAACTAGTAAATGGTATTAAAAGTAAAACAGTTGCTAATTTGGGAAAAGTAAAGTTGCAAATATATTACATGCCGCCACTTCTTGAAAGTGATGCAACAAATACTTGAAATAATAAGAACAAATTGTAAGTACACATATTTTAGATATCTCCCTGCGCTTGTTCTTAAATTATGTTATTTACCCTTCGACAACGGAGATAAATCAAGATAGTATTTTTTGTAGTATTTTAAATTTCTTTTTGTAGTATGAAGTAGTATTTTTTATACATGGCTGTAGTATTTTTCGATTTTAAAATATGGCAACACTGACGTCAGAGCTTGGTGTTCCCAGAGCGGGAACACTGCGCGTTAAAGGGTTAAGCCACAGTTTCCCACGCATTGCCGACTGTGATGCAGATAATCACATATCTTCATTTAATTATCAATTACTTAATTGTTAATTATTTCTAAATTTAATCTGTGTTCAAAATGTATTCTTTGCACTTTCGATTTGGATTTCTTTTCCCTTCACCTGTAAAGTTTTATTTCTGCACCTACCGTATTTAAAAGCAATCTTCCGTTTTCATTTATTTTTCCTTTTTATTTCACTTTTGCATTGGTAAAGCCTAGCATTTCTGTTCTCATGATTTGTTTATGACCATATATGGTATCAAATCAATAAAATAACATTGGCTTTCATTTTGGGTTACAATTTTGCTGCTAGATTGTTTGTTTTATCCGTTGGCATGACTGGGATTCAAAAATAATTATATGGAAATAATGGCGTCAAGTTAATTTTGCATTTTGTTTGGCATGCCCTTGTGGCGTGTTTTGGTTCTGTACTAACCTCTTGGCTTGCGTTTATCGTCATCATTCACGCCTTAGCAGTTGTCAAGTGAACCCGCGTTTTTTTTTGGTGAGGGGTCTGCTCAGCCACCGTAGTACTTTATCATTTTAACGTTATGTGTTGATATTAAAATAAAATGTGATTGCCACTATAAAGTCTTGTTCTTTCTTCACGGCCTGGGTTTCGCCTTCATAAAAAATATGGGATGTGATCCTGGGGAAAGCTTCCCCATACCGACCTCACCATAGCCGACTGAATAAGACACTGAACAGAACTAGACGGCTGAAGTGCAGAGGTCAAGTGTGCCGGTCCATCGTTCGGCTGTCGATCTAACGGTCTGGAGATTTGGCCAGTTTCCTAACAAATGTAACGTGAATACGCGTCAGAACCTCTTATAATGTCCTCCGACCAAAGCACCTCCCAGTAGACAGAAGCCCCTCGTGCGCTCGCCACAACACAAAGCACTCAAACCATGTACAGATGCGCATGTAACTGAGCAGTTTCAAATTTGTCGGCCATGCTCAAGATTTTCAGAGTTTGCATGAGTCAGGAGCAGCCCTAGGGTACGCGGAGCGCCCCTGCAAATGTAAAAAAGGAGCCTCCTTTCAGTCTCTTTCAGTTTTTGAGTTCGAAGATGGCGAGCCGATGCGAAGCTTTCCTTTCTTACCGCGTCGGGCAGCCCCTGGCTACGAGTTCTTAATTTCCTGAAATTCTGAATACATGAAAAATGCTCCTGAAATGTCTTACTGCTTGAGGTAATCGAGAGAGCATACACGCTTAAACCCAAAGAGCGAAAAGAAACTATATATTTCGGAGCGATCCGTTTCCATGGAAACCTACCGGTATTTCCCCAAAAGTGCTCTTTAAGGAGTCTTTTTTCTGAGAATTCCCCTCCTCGCTTCACCTTTTTTCTGAGAATTCCCCTCCTCTCGCTTCGACTTTTTTTCTGAGAATTCCCCTCCTCGCTTCAACTTTTCTTCTGAGAATTCCCCTCCTCGCTTCGGCTTTTTTTCTGAGAATTCCCCTCCTCGAGTCGTCTTTTTTTCTGAGAATTCCCCTACTCCCTTATTGTTATATTTCGCTCCGCTCTTGTGATCGAAAAACGCTCCTAAAGGAGAAGCACACATTTGAAAACTGGGCCAAAAATCGCTCCGACTGATCGAATTTCGCTCGTTTGGTTTAAGCGTGTATTTCAGTATTTTATAAGAAAAAGTACCACTTTTAAAATATCGGACCATTTCAGGACAATATTTCAGATATTCGGAATTTTTGCAATTCACGGACTCGTACGAACGATGGATTTTTTTCTTCAGCGCAATTTAGAAATATCAAAAATGTTCGCTCAGTTGTTCCTCTAAACAGTATACTACAGTCCATTCCCCTAACTTTTTTTTTTTTTTTTAGTCGCTGCTCTCCCCGAAAGACTAACAAAGTAGAAAAGTTTGACTTGATTGAATTTCCCGACGTAAACATGCTGCACCGAATTCAAACTGTCAATGGGTGAGTATTATATGAAGCTACATTTTTCATATTTTACGACATACACACATCCAGAACAAATAATGGGGATGGTGAATATTTTAAAGTAATATTGCTGGTCCATTGAAATATCGCAGAAACTTTTTGCATCCTTATTTAACAGACTCTGCAACTGGTAGATAGATAGTACGGCGTAACACATCGCTTATATAAACCTGAGGGAGCACAAAAGAAATTTTTCAAGATCTATTCATCCTGTTAAAAACTTCAGTCGTCTTGGATATCCCAAACTTCGAAAGTTTTTATTTATTTACAAGCGGGGTACCCCCAATAGCAAGCGGGGACATGCAACCAGTGTTATCATATATGCCCAAGGAGTTCTATCCTCCTTGTATATACCAGCCTCAAATAATATCCAGTTTCAAATCTAAGCCTTGCCAAAGTGCCAACATACACCATTTTGCAAGATTTTTTTCAGGGAGTCATTCGAAGCATTTACCTTACGGCAGTCAAAATGGGAAATATCTGTCACTTGTAGGGTTCGATCGCCAAAAAGCAAAGCAGCAATTTATTTGAAATGTAGCAGCATTTTTTAAATTATCAATTATAACGTGTTTTATTCATCGTTAACTCCGATGTACTGAATGCGAAGATTTCAATTTTTTGAAATTTGGCGGAATTCCCACCCCCCAACTTAAATCAATTTGCTCAATTTGGTGAGAATTCTGAAGATAGATCGCTTGAAATTTCTTAATAACAGCATTTTTTCTGCACAGATAATTAGAATTTAACGCAGTATTCCAATAAAACCTATATACACTTAATTCCAAAAATGCTATTTCCTTAAGCACACAGTAAATTGCGCCAAGCCTAAAACTGTGCAAACCGCTAGAACTCACTTTCTCGAAATCGGCATATCAGCCATTTTATTTTTCGCCAAACTAAAAAATTTTACATAATGTTACGAATTTTCGGGGCAACCCGCTGCTCTGGGGCCTAAAATGGCTTAAAATTCGTATTCTACGCTTCAAATAGATAAATTTGGTTTTTGTTGCATCAAAATCGGCCAATTAGAACCGGAGATACGGAGGTTTCGCTTTCCCATATGTTTTTCTATCGGCTTCTAGAAATCTCGAGAAATATTAGTCCTAGAGCTTAGATCTCTTCACTTTTGGGGACTTATTTTTGGCGCCAAATTTGTCGATATTTCGCCAAAAGTCGCCAAGCTTGGCGACTTTTTGGTCATTTGGCGCGATTTTCCCAATGGGGCCTGGAAGTTGTTTTTCCTGCATAAAAACGCATAATAACCTAACATTTCTCTTCTATGACGTAATCAAAATTCACGCTTTATGTAGAACCCTCGAGAAATTGACTTTTCTGGAAACCTCTTGTACCTCCTGCGTCGGCTATTTATAGAAGCGGGCATCGCCCCGAAGTGAGTCAGTGAGAGTTGAACATTCAATGTGTGAAGAGCTCTCAGTACGCTTGTTTTGTGTGAACTGATAGTGCTATAGAAGCTGTGTTTTAGCTTGCTTTGTGAAGCTGTTTTTAAAGTGCTGTGTGTAAATTCTTCATTGCTGTGTCTTAAGAGATAGTGTACTATATCCCTTGAATATTTCCACGGAATTTTAGCCTGTAAAAGTGACTTATTTTGTGTGAGAAATACAGCATTTGTGAGAGCTTCTGATCCAAGCGGATTGTTAAAAGCACGTTACTGCTAGATTGTGCTTGTGAATTGTGTGAAGCTGATTGTTCTACGAAGTTCTAGAAGAAATAAAGTTTGTGTTCCATCCTGACAAGTGACTTTTTACACCAACTGGACTTTAGAACGACGAACCCCAGGAGTAGCAGAGTGATTCCGCAACAATATTAGCCTCGGAAACATTGGATCCTTATTGTTCTGCGTATAAAACATTTCATTCCTGCTCTGATTTCCCATGCACACGACATTATAATTAAAAAAATAACCTTACAAATATAAACTAACAAAAAAATCATTATTATTGTTTTATTTTTACTTTAAGAATTTAAAACATTTGTTTTTTCGGCAAAATCACCACACATGGCAACCACGATGCTTATTTCACACTTTTTCAACTTCAGGGGTTACTGTTACGGAAAATTTTCTGCGTGGAAAACATTAAAAAATGTCTTAAACTCCGGGAACGGGTGGACTTTTAAAGTTTTAATATGGACTATCATTTATTCTATATTATTTTACACATCTCCGCAAATTTCAGGCTGATAGGTGCATTTTTGTGGATTTGTATACTAAACAAATCCACAAGGAAACTGACAAACAGAATTTCATTTTTATTTATAAGTACTTGCCGCCTCCGATGATCAGTTGGTTCGCCATGTTAATAAATCTTTTTCGTGGAGATTCCTGTTTCTCACCGGATTCCTTGGCACTGAAATCTGTCAGAGATTCTGAATGTAATTTAAAATTAAGATGGTTACAAACAGAGGCGGCCCTAGGGTAAGTGGCACCCCCTGCTAACGTAAAAAAGTCGCCTCCTTTTATGCTCTACTTAGTTTTTGAGTTCGAAATGACGCCCCTTCGAAGCCGGCGCCCGATGCGATGCTTACCTTGCTTTTTTGTCGGGCTGCCCCGGTTAAAAAAATAAGATGGTTTAATTATAGAAACCCGCAAAAAGGTACAATTTATTTTCGTCCTATATTAATTCTGAAGAGCTTCTAGATATATTGGCCGTTATCAAAAAACGGAAAGAAAAAAAATAATGTAAGATAATCTGAAACACTTTCAATTTTTAAATACCAACTAAAGTGCTGGAACAGCTTTCGTATCGCCCACCGGCCATTATTGGCGCCTTTTGTTTTTCGTCAAACCTTCGCCAAGAACCGTGTTTTGTAAAATGTTTCCCTTTCAGACTCTTAACGCAACTCTCGAGTTTCAGATTGGCAGACATCTTGTTTCCAGTCACATAAAACGTCGACTAAAAACCTATTACACTTTCATCTACAGTTACAACGATATAAGAGCACGTTAAAGTAAATGCATTTCATTTGCCATAGCATTCTAATTTTTTTTTAATTTTAAAATTATCATTTTTTTCTCTTACAAAAGCATTTTTATAACAACAATACAAACAAAAAGTGTCAGCAATCCCTGGTCAACGCAAAACTCCCTAAAGCTAAAAATTAAAATTCTACCAGTTGATATCTCTTATTATCTCAAAAAAGTCATTGCACAAATATATCCTATCGTAAAAGGCGTATTCAGAAACCTTAAATTCACAACGAACTACGAGTTTCCATCAATAAAAGGCAGTCATCTAACAACAAACACAATATCGTTGACAATAAAAACATATTTAAACAAAATTCCTCGTAAATTCATATATGAAATATCTATTTGCATCTCCTCACTTTCCCAAACTTTTCCACTAACTTGAAAACTCAAACGTAAAAAACTAAGACTTGCCTAGTAAAAAAAAAAACTTACCTTTTAACTTCTCGATGCAAGTCCCGAAAATCTGATGTTTTAAAGCTGCGTGTTCTATAAGTTTGCGCCATCTGTCAACGGCTTTGTAAAAAAAAAAACATATTTTTTCTTTTTTTTTTTGGATAAAAGATAGTTTTTTTTGTATATTACAGGAACAGTGTTTTCTTTCGCGCTATAAAAAGTAGACCGTTAATCCAGGACTTAAACTGTCTTTATTCCGAATTTCATCCAAATCCGTCGAGCCAAGCGTGAAAGAGTAACAAACATTGACATTTATAATATTAGTGAGATTTCCAATGCAGCTAGCAATACAGACAGTTATCTTTTTGCCATACAGAGACAAAAGCAGGAATAAAATCAGTAATAAAACAGCAGGATACAAATAATGCAAATACATAAAGCGATTACAAAATCGAATTACAAAAATAAAAAGTAAAAATTGAAACATCAGAACCAGATCAAGCCTGCAATCTATTCAGAAGGTGCCTACCCTCCCAGTATCCCTCCAGGCATGACTTAAATACTGACTGTTTGCAGACTTTGCGACCATAATGTATTGAAGTTGTCCATAGACTTGAATGCACTGAAAGTCTTATGGGTGTCCTTGACAATAAACTATCTATTGGATTGAAACCAAAAAAAAGAGGTGCACAACTAGATGTTACAACAGTCATCAATATAAACTTTCAACTTCCTACACTTAATAGTTTTTGAGTTATGCTAATTACATACATACATACGTATGTTACGACGTTATTCAAAAACTCATCAAAGTAAATTTAGACATCAACCAAAAATAAATAAATAAATAAATAAAATAAAATTTTAAAATTTTTTTAAAAAACCTCAAAAGACACTGGTGTTAAAACAATAAATAATGTAAACATTTTTTAAAATATACATAAAATGTGTGTGAACTGTTTTCTTTAAGTTTTCTTTATTAAACTTAGACATTGTCAAAATTGAATTTTTTTCCAAATCTGAATACTGAAAATTTGCCCGATCTCTATACTTCTTTTACTTCGTACAAGGAAGTAAAAAACAAACGTAGCGAAGGTTGATAGAAGAGAAGAAATAAATATGTCTAATCTGTCTTCTATCAGATTTGATTGAAAGTAACTGGCCACAACCACATATTACTTTCAAAAAAATCTCTTTTTATAAGAAAGTTACACAAAGAAATACGAATAGTAATTATTTATAGTTCAACTTAATTACTTGTTTCTCTTTTAGCTTTCGTCCATGCTTCTTGCAGCTCGAAAACGAACTTGTAGAAACCTTAAAGGAAGGTGTTAGAAATGAACCAACCACATATATGAATACTTACTGTGAATTTCTCCAAATCAAGAAAGTGTTTGTCAATAATTTG
Organism: Cheiracanthium punctorium; assembly: GCA_038373885.1. NCBI lineage: Eukaryota > Metazoa > Arthropoda > Arachnida > Araneae > Cheiracanthiidae > Cheiracanthium > Cheiracanthium punctorium. The sequence continues at coordinate 39,085 of JAWZYV010007673.1, forward strand.
GATAAAATTTTGCTGGAAAACTTTGACTCTTTAGAAGAACTTATGTTGGATACTGCTGTTCTTTCTGAATGGATTTTCTTGGATAAAAAATCGAAGAATGTTTTTGTGAGATGGTTCAATTTTGCAAATTGTATTCTGAAAGCCATTCATCGACTTAAAAATGACTTGTAAGTATATATCGTTGTACAGAATGCTGTAAATATGTGTACGTTTTTGTCACTTTCATACCATACATGTAAAAACACAGTTTAAAGTTTTGCACGTCACTCTTTGAGGACAAGTGTCACTAATATTTTTTATGTGAATCATATTACCAGCGGAATTAATGAGCTAAGTCATTTTCTGCAGTTAAACGCATCAGAATTATAAACGCTTGATGCTTGAGTATCAAATGCTTTGCGAATTCGTCTATATGAATCATGAACATTATTGTGTAAGTGGCAGAATTAGGAGTTGGATTATATTGAGTAACATATGTAAATAATTGACTTGAACAGACAACAAAACATTTGCGTAGAATGTTTACTGCTTAAGTGCTTAAACCTCTACGGATAAATATCAAATGAATTCTGGCTAAAATCTTGGGCGAAAATATATTTTTTTAAAACTAAAAAACACGCTTTAGTGATAAATTGAACTAACAAAAAAGTGAAAAATGATCTTTAATGTAGAAATAAATCAATGAACGAAAAATAGTATTATTGTGAAAAAAGTGTGGGGGCGCTTTGTGCTATATTTTTTGTATCATTTGTGTACTAATCGTACCGATCGAATATTCTCATGAACTGATATATGAAGCACCCTATGCTTTTTTCACAATAATACTATTTTTCGTTCATTAATTTATTTATATATTAAGAATTATTTTTCATTTTTTAGTTAGTTCAATTTATCACTAAAGCGTGCTTTTTAGTTTTTTTAACTATATTTATTTTTCACTTGTTAGTTCGATTTGCTATAAAAGCGTGTTTTTTAGTTTTTTAAACTGTTTATTTAAAATTTATTTTTAATTTTCGATATCTCTCATAAAACACTAAGGAACAATAACTTTTGAAGTAGAAACTGTGAGATAATTTATTTTCACTCTGCACCAGTGACGTAGACATAATTTTATTTCGGGTTGGGCTGGGTATCAAATTTAAAGCTAAGTTCTATTGTAAGCAAAATATCAAATTGTAAACTAAGTAAAGGGTCCCATTTCGGAGGGGGGGGCAGCAGCCCACTCAGCCGCCCTCTGGCTACTCCCCTTCTGTGCACCAAAGTATTAATTAACCTGCATCTAAATGCTACCTTCCTCACTAAAAAGGAAAAACAGGTCTTTAATCAACAAACAAGTTTTATAACAACTACAAGAAACACAAACATCCATGTAACAATATTGAGGTAAAATTTTTAAATTTTCCATCTGGATTTAAAAAACGTAACTACCCAAACATACCACTGAATACAGTTACCAATAGCGAGAGCGGTTCTACTCCATTGTGCTGAGCCGAGTGCAGAAATGGTACGCATGCGTAGACCGCGCACTTGCTCCATCTCTCTTGCTCTCACGCAAAGGATCTCTAAGAAAATTACTCATCCTGACGATCCTAATCAGGATAATGGGATAAACTTATCAAATTATTGTATTGTCATCGGTCCTTGATAAGTCTACAAAATTAATTCGGACCGTTTAGAGTGGGTCAAAATCGAGTTCAAAGGAATCGGTTACAAACAAACAAACATACAGGTGAAACTAATAAAAGCGTGTTAAAAAAAGCTTGAACCCGTCAGTACCGCTTTAGTGTGAGTGCGTTGAATGGTGCCCTATATTTTGCTACTGTAAGGGATAATGCATCTCAGTGATCTGTAAATGTCATACTGTGGAAAACGATGAAAAAGCTAGATATTTCCGATGTCCATAATGTTTCATAATTCACGAATATTTTTCTGAATTACTTTGGTGGCCATCGATAATTTTCATGAGCAGATATTCTTAGAAAATTTGATTCTATACTGACAACAGGAAGCGGCGTACGACCACAGGCACTGCATAGTAGGAATTTTCGATGCTAAGGGGTAAGGGGACTTCATGGAAATTTAATGCTGTAGGGAATCTCAGGCTTTTCTGTTTGTTCACTGACAATGCACGAAAAAAGTTCGTAAGTTGATATTGAAAATTAATATCGACTGATATTTCATCGATTAAATATATTTGATCAAGAATTCAGACATCGATTTTCTTCAGTTACTTTAAATAATAGTGTTATGAAATATGTTTTTCAAGCTAAAGCTTTTGTTTAGATAGTAGAGCAAAACGCAATCTCTGAATTCATGCCTTAAAAGAAAAAGTTGTTTCTTTGTTCTTTTTTTTCTGTAAATGCCTCCGTGTATGAATAGTCAAAGTTTCAAATTGTAGTCGTCCGAATTCACGTGAGTCTAGTGTAAAACTAAAGAAAATTCATACATAGGATTGCATTAAAATATTTATCAATGCTCCTTTTTCATTACAGGTCTGAGGACTTTCCAAAGTACACTTTTTTGCTTTCTTTGTTCCTCACTTATGAAACTAATTAGACTTCACATCTATAAGAAAAATATAAAGACATAATTATCTTCAAGTTTAATTATTCGAACCGAAATAGAGTATTCTTTTGTCATTAAATATAAATAGTTTGATTGCAATCAGAAATACTTAAGCCCAAAGCAACTAGCTAACCTCGATCTTTGAATACAGTCAGTCTTTCTAATTGCCAAAGAAGTATCATCGCCTACAAACGAAGAAACATTCCTTAACCAATAACTTTTTTGTTTATGTCATTCGTCTTCACCAGAGCCAACAAAGTCAGATCAGCTCCAAATGAATCGCAGCCAGCTTTATTAATAGAACTTTTTTGAATCTCATCACCATCCATATTCTCCAGAGCCAGCAAGTCAGATCCGTTCCAAATGAATCGCAGCCATCTTTATTAATAGAACTTTTAGAATCTCATCACCATCCGTGTTCTCCAGAGCCAGCAAGTCAGATAAGTTCCACATGAATCGCAGCCAGCTTTATTAACAGAACTTTTTAGAATCTCATCACCATCCGTGTTCTCCAGAGCCAACAAGTCAGATCAGTTCCACATGAATCGCAGCTGTGATCACTTGTAACATCTACAACGAGAAAATACCAGCTATAATGACATGTTTTAAACCCGAGAGACCTCTCTACTTTTATTTTTAACAAGACCATCTGAAGATAGAGAAAACTGCTCTCATGTGGAGGTGGTCCAAAAGTGACTATGATTTCCCGAGGGTCCCTGTGAAAGCCATCCAGTAGGGGCCAAACTGTGACTATGATTACTCGAGGCTCCCTGCGAAAGCCATCCTGTAGGAGCCAAACTGTGACTATGATTACCCGAGGGCGTCTGCGAAAACCATCCAGTAGGGGCCCAACCGTGACTCTTTCCAGCTCTTCTGACCTTTGCTTCCTCTTCTGTCCTGCCGCTGTCATCGAAAAACGGTTTCCGCTAGGTCTGTCTATACGGCCTAGTTGGTACCGGGCCACCGCCAGTCCTCTGAGTAACACCATTGAGAGTTGAAGTGCGGGTGGCCGAAAGGGGAGTATTCGTAGAGCATTTCGAAGTAACGAATATTTAAGAGCAAAATGCCAGAACATTATTTGTGGTGCATATCCTGCATTCCTGCATCTTCTTAAACGACGACTGTTCTCGTGTTTTTTAGTTTTCAATCCAGGGTAACAGGCATTAAATAAAATTATAACTATACAACGGTAAAAAACCTTTTTTTTTCAAAATCATCAAAGTAGTGTCCACTTAAAAGCTTAATACCTTTTTATAAAAACCTAAAAATATTACATTAACATCCTGCAATGAGGTTTAAAATCATCCAGAATTAAGGGTGGAAAACTTCTTGGGTTCTCCAGTTTTCATTTTTATAGTGCTTCGCCAGGTTGTTCGAAATGCTCTGCAAGGTAGCCCACCTCCACGTGGTACTCCCTGGGCAACATTTCGGGAGTCAGAGAAGTTCAGTTTTGCTGCTCCTGAAATGGCAAAGAGGCTACCAAAAGTCGAAATATGAGGCAGGGTTTTGTTGTGTTGTGGGATTACAGCCAATTATCTACACATAGGATCCAGGCCGAATGGTGGGGTGCCCACCGTGGGGTCTTTCTAAGGGGCCCTTACCCGTATTTACGCAACGCTTCGGAAGAAACCTCGGAAAACTCCGAACGGTTAGGTTGGCTTACACGACCAGGTTTAGAACCAGGCACCTTCGTCGCCCAGTCCACAGTGCTATACGCTCGTCCACTGGTGGAGCGAAATGAGCCAGGGAGAAAATTTAAATTATTCTACTCTACATGCCTTAATGTTAAAGTATTTCGTACTGTTTAAAAGCTCATTACGTTCTATAAAATGAAATCAAAAGGTAGACAATCACTGTTTCAGTAAAAAAAAAAAAAAAAAAATACTATTTACTTATTTTTTTCCCCTCTTTTTCCTTTTTCTAAAACTTGAAAATTTGACGAAGAAAATTGAAAAAAAATTTACATAAAATTTTTCGACAAACTTGTCATTTACATTATCAGGTACTAAGGAAATTTATACATTTTTTGAATCAGTTGCAACTATCTTTATAAAAAAAAAATATAATATGATTAAAATTTTTGAGTAACTTTCATGTGTATTTAATTGTATTATCAGATATTTTGTTTTGATTATCAGGTAGACATCATTCCTTTAAAGCAGTGGTTCCCAACCTTTTAACACTGCGCCCCCCAACAAAGGATAACTTACGATGGTACCTCCCGCTCCTCAAATTCCTCAGCATGCATACAGTTTTTCATTCTTCAACACTGAAAATGTCGTCGCCTTTTCAACAAAATAATGTCATCAGTAAAGCTTGAATGAGCACTTTAAGCTTTATCACTAGCTCTTTGCCTCCCACGTCCCCTCCCCCCTTGCAAACAACAGCCCCCAAAGGGGCTTGCACTCCACCTGTTGGAAACTGCAGCTTTATAGTGTTTGAAACATAATTTTACTATACAATTTTTGGGGAGTCCCCTTAAAAAATAGGGAACGAGGGGCTTGCCCCGAGTGCCCTGCCTTAAATCAGTCCCCTCATGCACTGAAAAAAATATCTCACTGGCATCTAGAAAATAATTAGTCGAACTACAATTTATCAGTCTATGCACTCCCTATAAATATCAGATCATATAACGGGACACTTCTGAACCTACTCATCCAATTTTTAGATCCCCCTCTATAAGTTGGTGATAGTACCCAGATGAAAGTGTCTGTCAATCGCTGCGTACACTAGCTGGTAGACTCACCAAAGGTAATTCTAGTGCTCCAATAATCGAACAATAATGTCTCGCACGCCTTCACGAACAACACCACCTACTGGGCATTGTTTGAACTGAACGTATTAAAAAAATTCGACCCTTGAGTTCTCCTGCGTACAGCTCATATACCAAAGAAGGTGGCAATCTCTTTCAGCTAAAAACTGTTTACAGAGGTAGTTTAACTGTAACCAATCTGTATATGAGTACAAACGTCTCATGCAGTGTAGACTCACGGACGTTCAGAATCTGTTTTTCAGTCCAACAGGAGTTCCGAAATTTTTGGGGATTACAACACTTCCTTTACTACCTATAGGAAGTGAAAACGCTTCATTCAGGAACACTGCTCTGATGCAGTACATTTTTACCGGACAAAGTTTGGATACTTTTTAGACAGACCTCGTACAATATTTGAAATGGACACTTTTATTTTGTATCTTTCGGTTATGCCTTTACCAATGCGCTACAAGCTACAACACAATATCATTAGCATGTATAGTACTTTAGGAATGCAATCCCGATCCCGCGGGATCCCGCACAAATATTTGCGGGACTAGTCCCGCGGGATTAAGCCCGTAATCCCGCAGGATTGAAACTGAAAACTAAATTATTTTTATTACAATCTCACGCCACTTTCCCTATCATCAGTTGGCCAAAAATGTTTGCATAAGATGAACAATAAGACCCAGTGATCATGGGCGATCATACATATTGCAGGTAGGGGGCCATTCCCTCCCTCCCCCCAGCTCCCATATTGTTATGGTTTACTTACTTTTATAACGGAGAAGTGCTTCAACACTGAATATTGTATCTTTTGGGACAGCATCCTTGACTTGCCCACGCTTTCCCCCTCACCACCATAAACAACCCTATGGCCGCCCATGACAGTGATATCTTTAAAAGATGAACTTCAGTTAACCACTAAAAACATGTATCGCTCTTGCAGGGTTTCTCTCTATTCTAAAAAAAAGTAAAGGCCTCTGGCTCTGTCAAAGCTTGTTGGCCTATCTTCTCCTAAGCCGTGGGGATTTGAATTTTGACTAAGGTGCCCACTGATTCGCAAACTTCCGAGGAACCTGCTAAGCTGACTTAAATTTCGAAAATCGAATTATTTTAGAAGATATTAATAAAAAACTGAAAAAATAAACAGAATGGTTGCCAGATTTGGCATAAAATCATTCATTCCTTTGCAACAAAGCGTTTCCAAGCATCTAGAATCGCGTGAAATTTACAAACATGAGTTAGAATTACGCCCATTTTACGCCAAAATAAAAACTATATGAAATAAGTAACTCAAAATGTGTTACACAGAGTTGACAATTTTCAAATAGTAAGTTCGCTTAGACAACAGGAGTTTAGAATTAGCGATTATTCGTTTTTCCAAAGCAGAAAAACTAATATCTTGAAAATGAAAAATAATTAAAATGCCGATTATTTTATAGCCGGTTCGGTCGAGCTGGATTATTTGCTAGAAATATTTGACGGCATTAACTATGCCATTATAGCAGTTATAGTAGACTTTGGATATTTGCTAGCGCGACGAGATGGTATAATTCGTGGTGCTAAGTACGCCAATCTGGAAAACCATTATGTAAATGAAAATATGGATAGCGGTTTTCCGGTAACTTTAAATGAACAGTAATTATAGGTTGTGAGCATGTGTGAATCGCCAAATAATGAGACGTCGCCATTGGTGGCAAGCTATCCTATCTGTTCCGTAGATTTTATTAACTTTACATGTACGCAAGTCGCCAAATAATGAAAAATCGCCATGGGTGGCAAATTCGCAAGGTGTCTAATAGGTTTTACATTATTAAAAATACAGCTGAAACAGGTGTTCTGATTTTATTACGCTTTAGCTCCTAATTAATATAACTTTTGAATGGCAACATTAAATATCATTGTGTTTGTGAGGAGTGCAAATAATTTTTCCAGCGATTATAAGCGGAGTCCGCACTCCAGGTTGAGTATAGCTCAGGACCCGTACAACACGGATTCCCATAACAAAATATTTTCCGAGTTATAAGAAGGAGGGGGTCTACTGTAGTGTGAAGTTTAAAATTTTATGTGCCAATGAACATGCAAGAACCAAGCAATGTGTAGCTCAGTAACATTCTATCTGATCCAATCTTCGGGTTTTGTCCGTTGAAATTATGTCTTTTTTACGAATAGCGAGTCTGGGGACCTTGGCCCCTAGTCATACAAAAAAAAAAACCTTTTGTCAATCGCTTTTGTTATTCTTTCTCAAAGTTAGATGTGGACTAGGAAGACGGGTGCCTCTTCACGTTGTCTTTTTTTGCATTCTTCTTTTTCAGCAACTAAGAAGTATATCATTATGAATATCATGACCATAATTTTCATGTTTATGCAAAGTATTGTATTAAATATCAAACAAGATTAAGTATTATTATTAAAGTTAAGCTTGATAGCGATTATATACAATCTTACTTTTTCCTACTTTTCTCTATCAAAATCAAATTTTAGTTTTCCGAATTATTAACCCATTTATGCCTAGTGTCCCTTTTTTGGGACGGCATTTTTGCTATTAATCGAAAACGTTATTTATTTTTCCTAGCCTTTATTCATGAGTATTGAGCCTCAACTCTACAAAATATTTTAACATGACCCAGTAGGATGTTGATACTTCGATTTTTATGCATAATGATTTTAAAAGAAATCCTCCCTTGTTCAAGAAGTTGACATCAGAAATTTATCTATTATTTCTGTTATCAGTAAAAATCGAAGAAAGTCGCAAAAATATCCAGGCACAAATGGGTTAATCCCGTGGGTTCAACAAACCTCAATCCCGCAATCCCGAGGAGAGGAGAACAGTGCGGGATTGGATTCCCTAATATTACTGACGGAAAGACAGAAGTCTAAAGCTGTTCTTTAGAAAATAATGCAACTTTTGAACAGCTTTTTATGAGGGTGACTGCTAATTCATGGTACAAACTTTGTGGGCTGGTACAGGACATTGTAACAATCACATTTTGTATAGGAATGTACGGTCAAAAGCGAAGCGTCAACGCACAAACACAGGAAAGAACAAATTATGGTCAAAAGTGGAGAGTCGAAGCACAATCACAAACACGGGAAAGAACGAATGATAGTTAAAGTGTTTTGTTTTCATAACCTCGTTTACACGTGGAAATTAATTTACAATAATTGTTCAGAATTACGTCCATCGGCATTGATACATGCTTGACCGCGTCGGCGTAGCGAAAGACGAACAGTTTCAAAGATACCAGGAACTTCACGCACACGTGCAGCAGCTACGGATGCTCGAGCAACAAGATCTTCATAGGAGTCTACTGCAGTGGCATAAACGTCATTCCCACAAAAGTCCCCACAAAAAGAAATCGAGTGTCGTCAAATGGGGAGACCGGGGTGCCCAAGAGATAGATCCACCACGTCCAATCCAACGCATGCCAAATGTCGTATTCAAGTACTGACGTAGATCTAGGATGAAGTGGACTGGCGCCCCACCATGCTGAAACCACATGCGGTTTCTAATGGTGAATGGACGAAAACTGAAACGAGAATAACATTTCCTTCCCAAATCAACTGCGGCCATCTACCGGCAACAGAAGCAACTATTAACCCATTTGTGCCTGGATATTTTTGCGACTTTCTTCGATTTTTACTGATAACAGAAATAATAGATAAATTTCTGATGTCAACTTCTTGAACAGGGATGGTTTCTTTTAAAATCATTATGTATAAAAATAGAAATATCAACATCCTACTTGCACATGTTAAAACATTTTGTAGCGTTGAGGCTCAATACTGATGAACAAAGGCTAGGAAAAATAAATAACGTTTACGACTAATAGCGAAAATGCCGTCCCAAAAAAGGGACACTAGGCATAAATGGGTTAACTCCGTTTCTCCTCCCTCTCCTGCATTTGTTATTTCCCGTTGTTCTTTCCCCACTTTGGACCATACATTCCTGCACAAAATGTGATTTTTACAGTGTCCTGTACCAGCCCTCAAAGTTTGTACCATGAATTACATCTTCACCCAGTGGTGCAGCACCCTGTAGAATCCAATTGTGCTAGAAACTCGAAGAAATGAAGAATGTCTCTTTGCAAGTTATGCCGTGAACTGATACAAAAATAAATGAGCCTGTGGGAGTAGCGAAACGCTCAAGAAAAAATGCTAAATAAACAAATTTCAGGACATTTCCCCAAACAGGTAAAACTTGGACTCATTTTTGAAATCAGCTTTTGTGCTTTTTTCTGTAAATTGCATATAGGTTGAAGGTTAATATTAGTTAATAATGCAGTTAGTGAAAAATAATTTTTAATCTTTTCGAGTGTTTAAACATCATCAGTTTGTTTTTAATCTTACAAGGCTCAATTCTTTTTTTCTGTGTCTGAAATAGATAAATGTAATCATGTTAGTATTAGGTTGTAACGAAAGTTTCCCGCCACCGCAAACATCGTCAGCACACAGTTCGCGTTGGCGTATTTGCTCCTATTTTGTCAAACGATTTTTGGCATTTGAAAGAAAGAGGCTTACTTTATAACACTGTGTTGTGAAATCTGTAAAAAAAATATAGTAATCATTAAGTATAAGGTGTCCCAAATGGAACTATCACTCTAGAGGATTAGAACCATCATTTACTTCCACTTGTGTTGCAAAAAGTCAGCTAGAAAATATCAACAAATTATGAGTACAGCTTTAAGTACTATTGTTGTATCATGTGATACTGTGCAGGTTTGGTACCGAAAGTTCAAAAACAGTTATCTAAGAAGTTAGTTTTTCAGGCAGATATGGCGGAAAACTTTCGTTACAACCTGATAATTATTAGTGTGAAGAATAGTTTTAAAAATAATAACCTAATACTTTACTAGAAAATCACTTTTTAATTTCAGTTTTGTATGCGGTACACTGGGCCTTAGCTATACTTTGGAATTTATTTTGAAATTTTAGTATTTAAATCATTTCTTGATACGATGAACTCCAACACACAGTCATTTTTCTGGGTCAGAACTCTTTGGTAACTATTTTTTGTTAATTTTCTAAAATAAACAAAACCACATTCGAAAAATTACTGTTCAAATTTCAACCATTTTTGGCAATAATATGAACAGTAAGTACACCTACACGCAGCAGCCTGAATTATATCGTTGCTATTTATGTGTAAATATTCTTTAAAACTGAAAAATGTCTATACTAGTATTTTATAGACGTAGAGGAATAATTAAAAGTCTCTGTTCCACATATGGTACCAGGTACCTTGTAGGCCATCTATTAAGCAAAAAAATGCAAAATTAAGCACCTAAAACGTAATAAAAATCGACACCGTTTGCTTGATCGCCTTGAATTTTTTTTACATTTTGTAAAAAGGTATAGAAAACAATCTGTGCTACTTTAGAAAACTGGAAATTCACTCCTCCTATAATTTTTAAGCAAGTTTTCACTATTATTTTATTTCCGAGAGATAAAAAAGTTAATCATTTGCTTGGCAAAATTAAGTGAAGAGAAAATTGCAGTTATTATTCGTTTAAAATAATTTTCCCAGTTTACCCAGTTTAATTTTTATGTTTCCCAAATAAAACTGGTTTCCTCCGCATTTAACCCTTTGTGGCGCAACCCTTTCCCAATGCTGAAAAAAGGGCAGCCGTTGCCATCGCTCGACTTAACTACTAGCAAGATGGCGGCCGGTTTTTTCAGCATTGGGCAATCTATCCAGCTGTTCTTGCATTCTTCCAATTTTCAGCAGAAGTCAGTGCTGTTAAAAATAATCGTGACCATTTTTTTTCGGGAAATGACGTGCCAGAAAATAAAGGATTCGCGTGGTCACCAGCAACTATTTTTATAGAAGACAAATCTATTCTTCGTGACTGGCAACAGTCAAAACGTCAGAGTTTGGTGTTCCCAGAGCGGGTACACTGCGCGTTAAAGGGTTAATAAGAGCATTTAATAAGAGAGCTGTTCCCACAAAGTTTCTGCGTTCTTCAGAAGAGCATAAAATTTGATTTCGGTATAAAATAAAAATTAAGTATAGTTATTTATTTTGAGAGTAAACATATTTTTGCAGATTTTTTTTTTCTCAAACCCGATTTAATTGCCTCCACAATTTTATCTTCTAGTAGGAAAGATTTTTCTTCGCAATGCGAATAATTAGAGCATATTATAAACAACAAAGAAAATAAAACACGTAGAGCAAAATATTTTATTAGTGTCTCTGTTTCTTAGTATATAATCTATGTTTGTCCTTTCATAAGAACAATCAACGCTGAGCACAATATTTTCGCTAGAGAAAATTGTATATATAAATTTAAAATAGCCAATTATCTTTCTTTTCTTCTAAACCGATATAACTTCTTTTAACCGCAATATAATCTCAAAAATATATTATTATTACTTTTTCTTAAAAATCTCATTTCCGTTTTGCATTCATTTATTTCTCGGACGGCGGAAATGCTACCGACAAAGCACGGTGGCCAGTATCGCAAGTCACGTGACTTCTTTTTTTTTCTCCCCCAACTTTTTCCAAAGATTCCCCCAGAAACTTTTTCGCCCGCGTCTGTTTATACCTGTTGACTTCCAAGGAGGAAGGAGCTCCGCTCCTTTCGTTAATGATCTTTCGCAGCGAATTGCAATTTCATCTCGCGCTTAAGCCGTTTTTGCCAACTTGTGCGGTTGATAATATAACGCGCTGAGGCTGTTCGTATATTTGTATTTGCAGTTCAGTCGGTCTAGTCTGTTGATGTTTTGAAGTAACTGCCTTTTCTAACCAGAATTTGAAGAGTTGTGGTTTGTGTCCAGTTTACGCAAAATCTTATAGGATTACGCAGGACTTTGGTCACTGCCCCATAAAGCACGCCCGTGAGATTGTGTTATTATGGCTCGAAGCATTGGAGGGCCTTATCCGGCACAAGTGATACGTGAATTGAAGAAGACTCGAAAACTAAAAAAAATTCTTCGCGTTTACTTTTGTCGCGAAATCGATTCTCAAGCGATCTGGGATGGAACAGAAGTGCCGAAGCGGCGTTTCCCGTTCCAAAATATCTACGAGTTCTTGCGGGTGCACGTTAAGGATATCAACAACTACACCCTCACGCCGTTCCTTGACCGACTGGGCCGAGCCCTCGCGGCCGAGGACTGTCACGACCCGGTCATCGTTACCGGGATATCTGACCTACTGACGCTGAACCTTCGCCACGTCTGGCTGCCGGAAATGCCCTCCTCTGGAAGGATGCCCTACACGTGGACTTACGTCAAGGATGCCTTGGAGAAAATTCAGAAAGGGGAAGAGACCAGCTTCTTCAGGGAGTCCGAGGGCAGCCAGATAGTGCTGACCCTCACTTACGGCGACGCTCGCTCCAACCCTATGCTGGACATCATAACCCGATACGGCATCCCTGCCGAGCTGCCCCAGAATTTCCGAAAGCTCAAGTGGCTGGCAGCCAAGCTAGCCAGAGGCATTACGTGAGTACTTTTTTTTGTTTGTTTGTTTTTGATTTGTTTGCCATCTACCACTTATCCGCTTGGCCATGAAGTATTGCTTGCAAAAGAGGCAGGCCACTGGAATAAACTGCTGCGAGGAAATTTGATTGGCAGCAGAGATACGGCCTTCTCAGACGTCCTCTGACTTTGGCGAATAGTTGCCAGCAGAAAAGGACAAAAGATTAAAAGAATATATACATGTGAAAATATAAAGTTCAAGCTTTTCTCCATAATTTCAAAAAGCAGGCCCGCGGATACGGGCGGTGGGATAGTGGGACAATTGCCGCGGGACCCGAGCTTTAGAGGGACCGGGCTTGGAGGGCGTATGTTACGAAATTTTAGCGCGCAAATCCCACGGGAAATAAAATATTTGTGTCTCCCAAAATTTATGAAGAAAGTAACTGCTGTAACACAGAAAAAACAAGGTTAGCAAATATACTGAGATTCAATGCTGCGAACCGGTTATCAGTGCGAGGATACATTCACGTACTGATGTTTTTAAGTCCTACTTACCAAAATCGGTCTACGGCATTAGTTCTCATTGGTACTTGCTTGTGTTTTACTTTCTGCGTCAATCATTTGACTAAGAATTTTACAATAACTCTGCTTTAGTTTTCAAATAGGGAGTACTCAACATTTACAAAAAGTCTTAGATTTAATTGTATCAAGGGATTCTCTGTATGCATTAATAAAGAATTGCAAAATTACATGTACATTATTAGAAAATTATTCTGATGAAATACTTGCAATTTTGGATGGAAGTTTAATCATTTAGAAGATTTTGTATGTATTACCTACGGTAATTTTAAAGTGTTCTAATTTTAAGTGTTTAAAAAACTTTTCTCGATTAAAAAATATGAGTATTTTTTGAGGGGGCAGGGCCCCGTCAAAGTATACTAAAATGTGACTCTTATAATTTGAGATTTGTTATTCGGGTGCAACACTGAGTCAAGTGAATTCCTCGGGATCCCGGCCAAACGTTGTTTGTATAACAAGATTAAATTTTAAAAATCCTTGTAAATCTCGAAAACTATAGACTTTTCAGGAAATTGGGCTTCTCCCAAACTCAATTAATATCCAATAATGGAATCACTCTTTTTAATTCTTTCATTTCAAACTTCTAATTGACGTTAATAGTTGTTGATTTGTTGTTCTATTGCTACGTAGCCGTCAGTTTGCAAACTTGTAAAGCTTGTTTCAGACTTGCATTGCGTCTCGAAAGACGGGGAAAATATAGGAAAACCGTGCAGCCAAATTTTGTTAGGAAATCACTATCGGGGCCGCTTAAAAATGCCTTGCTAAGAGGAGTGACTTCCTAAGGTGGTTTATATTTAATTTAATGTAAAACGAAATTCTAGATATTCATGCAGAATGTCCCAAAATGGTAGCAATGGACTTTAATTTGATATCTATTAGATAAGTGAGCAGTGTAAATTGAAAAAAATATTCAAAATAAGGTCTTGAAAAATATCAGGCAACGAAAAAATTCCAAAATTCAAAAAGAAACACTTTTTAAATTTGTATACGACTTCCGTTAAAAAAAATTCCCAATTAGTAAAATTATTTTCGAATTTTAGTTAGTGTCAGTTGCCTCCTTGCCCTAAGTATGTTACGCCTGTGACTTTTTAAAATTTGAATTTTTTTTTAAATCAACGAGAGAAAATTTTCTCCGACCTTATTTTAAACATTTTTTAAACTTTACATTTTTTAACATTTTTAAAAATTTACATTGCCCACTTATATCTAATAGATAAAGAACTAAAGCCCGTTTTCACCTTTCGGGACACACTGTATAAACACCTCAAATCTGTTTTTTTTTTTTTTTTTTCAAATGTAAAGAAATGTGCTGTGGCTACGATAAAGCTTTAAATGATTGTAACCAGAATAGTTCTTGCCAGAACCTTTACTTTCTGCTGTTAAACGTGTTTACCATTCTCCGTCAGATAATTAATTTAAGAGCGAATGTACCCATATTAGAACTCAGAAGCCAAATGAGTATTTCAAGCATTGCTTGATTATGGACTGCAAACCCAAAATTTTCATTTGTTACAATTAGCACATCGAAACTGGGCGTTTTAGATGCTGTTTCCTGTTTTATTGATAGTGTTTACAACTTCACGAGAGTTATAAACTATTTGGGAACTGATCCAGCTCATAATTATAAATATACCTAGACAAAAATACACGAGGCTCAAAAAGTATCACTCAATTTCCAAAATCTTTCTAAATATGGCAGACTTTTAAAAAATTATAAAGGAAAAAAAAAACATAAAAATGATGTTAAATGTAGAAATGTTAAACCATTTGTTGTTGAAATGTTCCATTTGGAAGTCACCAAAAATTTAGTGACTTCCATTTCACCAATAAGAAATGATTATGGTGCTGAAATATTTTAAAACAATAGATTTTAAGCATTGTGAGTATGATTTTAGTTTTTGCCTTTTCCGAAAAGTGTGTTTTTTTTATGCTTAGGCATACTTTTTAAGAAATCTGTTTCGGGTTAACAGTTGAAACTTTCCAAAATTATTTAACTAAATTGTTTCTCTAACAATTATGATTTTTAAAAAAAGAAAAAGAAAACTTCAAATTACTTTACCATAATGAAAAATTATTCTCATTCTATATTAGCAGAGTTTGGCAATAAAATTAATGTTCTAATTAATGTTCGTGTAAAATTAATGTTCTAAGCATTAAATAATCAAATACTGCATTTTGTTTCAAGTAAATCGGTTAATTATACTGCAAATTTTGAGTATTAAAATTTCCATTTTATATCATTAGGATTTGGCGATTTTCACACAAAAAAGGGGAGATCGCCAACTTTGACGACATTTTATAGAAAAACCAGCGTCGTTACTGGCATCCATTTAAGCAATGATTTAAAACGCGTTTTTTTTCCAATTTTTAGAATAATAATATCAACAGAACGTGACCAAATTAATATGGGACTATACCTGGAGCTATTTCCTTTCCAATAAAGTAAAAATTTTTTTGAAATCGGTCCTCGCTCAAAAAAAAAAAAAAAATTATCGCTGTACATACATAAAAAAATACGCGCTGAACATCGTACCTTCTACATTTTAGAAGTCTGTAAAAATACCTAACATAACATTAGAGATCTGAGTGAAAAAATTTTGAAATTAGTGATTTTTTTTATTTTTAGGATATTTTAATTTTTTTAGTAAAATATTTTTAATTTTATTTCTTTTTAGTCGAAATCAAAATTGCTTTTTATTATTCTCAAATAGTATGTATCCTGATACTATACAAAATTTTAATGTGATAAACTCAATAGGTTTTTATGAAAGTGTACCAAACAGACATACTGCTCAAAAATTTTCGTAGAGATATGTAACAAGTTAATTAGTTCTTAAAAAATAATTTATGAATCAATATTTTTTATTTACACATGAGCTATAACGTGTCCATAAACAGTGGACAAAAAGTTTCATTTCTATCGCTGTTTTCGAATAAAGTACAAAATGTTAATTTTTTTGCAAAAATTGCCTCTTTTTATCCGTCGAGATCTCCTATGTGCCCTTTAGTGTACCATATGTTTGCCAAGGCTAGTCTTAATTCATGAGTCGTGTGCGTTTTAACCCTTTGAGGCGCAACCCTTTTCCAATGCTGAAAAAAGGGCAGCCGTTTCCATCGCTCGACTTAACTACGAGCAAGATGGCGGACGATCGAAACGTTCATCGCGTGCCACAGATCTAGAGACCCTTTTTTTACGACAGCTTCCTGTGCCCGGCACACCAGCTGTTGTCAAAAAAGGGGTCTCTAGATCTGTGGCACGCGATGAACGTTTCGATCGTCCGCCATCTTGCTGGTAGTTAAGTCGAGCGATGACAACGGCTGCCCTTTTTTCAGCATTGGGCAATCTTTCCAGCTGTTCTCGCGTTCTTCCATTTTTCAGCAGATGTCAGTGCTGTTAAAAATAATCGTGACAATTTGTTTACGGGAAATGAACGTGCTAAAAAGTAAAGGATTCTCGTAGAGCTATGTCACTCGCAACTATTTTTATAGAAATCAAATCTATTCTTCTTGACTGGCAACAGTCAAAACGTCAGAGTTATGTGTCCTCACGGCGAGGACACCGCACGTTAAAGGGTTAAGAGTGAATCGGTCACAATTTTGAGGACTGAAAGAAATGGCTGCCTGATGCTTTAAAGATAAACAAATAAGTAATCTGCGTTAAGATTGTGATGAGTCACTTTTGTGAAGAAAATAGCTCAAACCGAACGAAGAAATGAGAATAGGGGAAGTAGAAATTGAAAAATAAAATACAATGGCAGAAAAAGTAATTATTTCTTGTTCTTTGATTTTGCCGTATTCCTGGAAATGGTTTTAAAAGAAGACTGAAAAGAAAAAATAAAATAATAATAATAATAACCCGAGTGGAAAACTAAATGAATAAAACTGAATCGTAATACAGAAGAAACGAAACGTTTTAAAAAAGAAAATTTTTCAGTACCTAGAAATCAGTTCAAGCATCAAACACTTTTAATTAAACATTCCATTTGAGATTTTTTGGTACCAAATACTCTATCATAAATTACTGGTTTCTTATTTTCTTTTCTTTCTCTTTCTACCTTTTATTATAGTTATTATTACTTTCTAAAAATAATTATCTCAGCTATAATAGACTATGAGATAGTTTTACAATAAAGTGCTTTCCGTGGAAGAAAACAATTTGATGTAATTCTATTCTAAGTAATTAATCATTTTTTTTTAAACGAAAGCATTTGGGATTTGTATAGAAAACATTACATTAAGCTGGCCACGGAAGAACTTAATTATACGTTCGTATTCTGTGTTTTGGTTCAAATGTTTATTGCTGTTGTTTGTGATGGCAACATCTTTCACACATTGATCTAAATGAAACTAGTTTTAAGAATTCTGGGGGGGGGGGAAGATCAGTTTTTGTCTGCCCACTCATGCGCACTATATTTTACGAATAGTGTATACTTTGCGTTTCTTATTTCACAAGCTGTGAAAGTCTAGATATATCTATGCAGAGTAGTTATAGTTAAGTTTTCGAAATAACCCTTTGAGGCGCAACCCTTTCCCAATGCCGAAAAAAGGGCAGCCGTTGCCATCGCTCGACTTAACTACCAGCAGGATGGCGGACGATCGAAACGTTCATCGCGCGCACAGCCAGCTGTCGTCAAAAAAGGGTCTCTAGATCTGTGGCACGCGATGAACGTTTCGATCGTCCGCCATCTTGCTGGTAGTTAAGTCGAGCGATGGCAACGGCTGCCCTTTTTTCAGCATTGGGCAATCTATCCCGCTGTTCTCGTGTTCTTCCATTTTTCGGCAGATGTCAGTGGTGTTAAAAATAATCGTGACCCTTTTTTGACGGGAAATGACGTGCTAAAAAGTAAAGGATTCTCGTGGAGCTATGCCACCCGCAACTATTTTTATAGAAATCCAATCTATTCTTCGTGACCTTCAACAGTCAAAACGTCAACAGTTTGGTGGTCTCAGAGCGAAACCACTGCGCGTTAAAGGGATAAACAGCGCTCTTCAGCTAAAACTGAAAAAAAGAATTGCCACTAATTTTGGTGTATTGATGACACCACAAAGCGAGATCAAGAAATTTTTAACCCTTTGAGGTGCAACACTTTCCCAATGCTGAAAAAAAGGGCAGCCGTTGCCATCGCTCGACTTAACTACCAGCAGGATGGCGGACGATCGAAACGTTCATCGCGTGCCACAGATCTAGAGACCCTTGCACAGCCAGGTGTCGTCAAAATCAGTGATTTTTATCAAAAAATTGAAAAATTGCTTTAATTTCTACAAAAGCAAACTTTCATTAAAAAAAAAAGTTATTTTCCGTAGTTTTGGCGTAGGAAAAACTAAAATTCAACATTTAAGAAGTCAGACTCAAAAATCTTGTTGACCGGTGTTATTCGGAAAGTCATTCCGTTTTTTCAGAACACGAAGAACCCATACGTCGAGCTTAGTGGCTTTTCAAATGATCACGAATGATCAAATTCGATAAATTTAACCTTTGAGTGATCTCACACGATTTGTCCTTCGCCGGGTTTCATCAATGAATGAATTTATCGTGTCTTCATCAGCTTCCAGAATGTGGTTAGTCTTCAACATAAAAATTGCCGGATCAAAATCTTGAAAACCAGATTTCGCTCTGGCTTTCTCTGAATGAATCTTCTCCATACACATCGGATAATTTATTTTTTCTTTCTTAAACAGAATTTTTTACCTTTTCGATAGAGAAAAAGGGAAGCATGTCGAAAATGCCGCTTTTCAGTTTTCATATTTGAAAGCGTACCAATCAAAAACTACTCCGTAGAATCGATGGAATTTTTTTTCGCAAGCAAGCTTGTTATATAAGATGTTAACCCTTTGAGGCGCAACCCTTTTCCCAATGCTGAAAGAAGGGCTGCCGTTACCATCGCTCGACTTAACTACTAGCAAGATGGCGGACGATCGAAACGTTCATCGCGTGCCACAGATCTAGAGACCCTTTTTTCACGACAGCTGGCTGTGCGGCAGAGATTTTGTTTTTTTTGTTTTTTTTTCATATTTACTGAGAAATTTCATCGCCAAGGCAGCCGGTGAGAAACAGGATTCTCTCCGAACAATATTTATTAAGATCAGGGGCGTAGCCAGAAATTTTTCATGGGGGGGGGGGGTTACGACTACTGCAACTCATATATATGTATGCGTGTGTGTGATAATGTAGTGAAGAATATGCATTTTGTATGGCAAAAGATTTCTCATGGGGGGGGGGGGTTATGACCCCCTGACCCCCCCCCCGTGGCTACGCCCCTGATTAAGATATCGAACCAAATGGACGCCAGAGGCGGCTACTAAACAAATAAAGTAATTTTTGAAATTTGATTGCATGTTTAAATTAAAAATGTAGTTACATATTATCACATTACTGATGATTAGAAAAGGTTAATTGTATCGGAAAATCACCACAATCTGTTGTTGTTGTTGCTGTTTCTAATTAGGGAATGCAATCCCGATCCCGCGGGAACGGGATCCTGCGGGATCCCGCACAAAAGTTTGCGGTACTAGTCCCGCGGGATTGACACTGAGAAATAAATTATTTTTTATTACAATTTCACGCTATTTTCCCAATCAACAGACGGAAAATTTTTGCATATTTATGTCTCTCATCTAACAATAAAAGAATCAATAATTACAAATTTTAATTTAAAGTTTTATTTTTTTCTTAATTATCTTCCAATGGGAGTCTGAATCGAATATCTAAATCTATAAGCATCGTAATCTAAATTTTTCGCAAAGTTCCCGATCTCCAGATGAACTGAAATATTTCATACTAATTTATCGCTTAGCGAACAGTCACGAATTGATTATAAAATGTTTTCATTTTAGTTTTTAATATTTTATATTATCCACACTTTTAATTATTTTACTCTAATTAAATCTAGGCTAGGAAATGATTCATTGGATTTGTTCAATTTTGTACGTTCTTTTCTCATCATCTAAGAAAATAACGTAAACATGTTGACGTATCTATAAATTGTATATTTCTGTAAATTCCTCATTTTTAGCAACTAACATAAGACGTAACTTTTTATATTATTCCGAATATCATGATTATATTTTCATATTTCTGTAAGTTATTGTATTAATTATCTCATAAGAATAATTATTATTATTGAATTTAAGCTTCATAGTGCTTGAAATCTTACTTTTTTCCTCTTTTCTCCGTTGAAATGAAGTCCTAGCTAAATGAAAAAATGTCAATCCCCGCGGGATCAATGAATCTCAATCCCGAAATCCCGCAGGGCGAAAAACAGTGCGGGATTGCATTCCCTATTTCTAATGCCCTCTGGCAGCCGCGGAGCGGTGCCAGACCCCCATATTCCGGGGTTCGGCTTCCATTTTAGCGAGCCCCAGTGGGAGGAAGTTCGACTTCACTCGGGGTTCCCTGATTCTGAACCAATTCCAACCAACCCCCTGAAATCGGCACCCCCAGAGGTATCGTTAACCCTCTCGTCACCGAATTATAAAAAATCAGAGGAAAAAAATCTGTCTAGCATTTAATGCATCTGAAATACTATTATAAATCATGCAAAAATATTTTTTTTCTAATGTCGATTAATATTAGATTTTTCTAATATTAATTTCTGCATTTTCGAAGCATTTTGTTATGCTAAAATTAATTTAAAAGGGTGCACATATTAGGTAAAGGTTCAGGAATAAGAAAAAAACAATACTTACCTTTAAAAAAAACGGTAAAAAAGCAGCGTAAATATTTTCTTAATTTTTCTCCTGAAACAATGAAGCGAAAACTGTAAAAAATGAAGTAAATTAGCTAGTTTGTCTGCTGAGTTTCAACTTATTCTGAGCTGAGTCTGAGCTGAGTTTCAACTTATCTAGTCACGATTTATGCATCTAGTTAAGAGCCTTATATGCTTTCTACATGAATCTACATATGCTTTCTACAGATAGACATATGCTTTCTACAGATGCTTTCTACAGATGCATAAATCTAGTCACGATTTATGCATCTAGTTAAGAGCCTCCTATACTTTCTACATGAATTAATGATATTGATATCACTGAAAGAAAAAAATTCTAAATTCAACTGTTTTCTCTCTAAATATTGCTATTTTAAGTAGGAGCCTCATATGAGGTTCAGGGGGACGAGAGGGTCAAACTCGGAAGACATTGTAGACACGACGTATGTGTTACGTGCACCAGCTCGCATTAGGGTGAATGATCCCACAGCAGTCCAGACGAGGGAGGAGTTCACCATCCCAAGCACTGGCCTAGCCGGATGCTGCTTCACTTGCCGTTTTATTATGGGAACGGAGTTGAGCGCCCAGACCACTGGGGGGGACATCACCCTAATCTAACGACGTAATGTGTATACGAGGGTTGCCTTTTAATTTTCGACAAAAAGCAGGAAGAAAAAGGCATTTTGGGGAACCAACTGTTTTATTGCTTTTCTAAATATTCGTCTTTAAGATTGATTTATGCACTTTTCCACCCGTTCAAACCCATTCCTGAAACAGTTTTTCCACTGTGAAATTGCAATCTCAGAAACATGGTTTTGGAAGGCATCAACAGCTTCTTGAGGTGATGAAAATCGCTGCCCACGCATTTTTTGTTTGCTACGAGGAAACAAGAATAAGTCGTTACGCGACAAATCAGGAGAATGTGGGCCGTGAGACATTAATTCTTTTAATGACTATATTTTATCTCTCACCCCCTTTATTGAAAATTGTCCGAAAAATGTGTCCTAAAAAAGGCGACATAAAAATGCGACATAATTTTACATATATTTAAATACTATTAGTTCACAACAGCTTTAATCTATTTTTACAATATTTCGTAAGCTGTAGAATAGGCATCACATGTATTTTTTACATATATTTCAATGCTATTAGTTCACAACAGCTTTAATCTATTGTTACAATATTTCGTAAGCTGTAGAAAATGCTTCACATGTATTTTTTTATAAATAGGTTACAATCGTAAAAATTTCAATATACTGTTACTAGGAGAAATACACGAAAGATGAGAGATAAAACGACATAGACAATTAATATCGTTTTAATATGGCAATAATGAAACTAAAAAATTAGGGTGGTTCAGGGGGGTGGTCTCCCCCCTGACGAAGCTCGAACAGGCCGAGTTTTTATTTTTATCCTTCAAATAATCAATTGTTTCACGTGCTACGTGGGAGCCAGCGTTTTCGTATTGTTGTTGTAAATTAGGGGGGTCTATTGGAAAAACAAAATCTTTCAACGGGTTCTACGTAGTAAAAAGGTTGGGAACCAATGATCTGAAGGCATGGTTGCGATATGTCCTGTAAGACCGAAGAAACAAGCGTTTGTAAAAGCATAAAAGACAACCTACGTATATACATATATATAATGGTAGACGAACGTCTTAACCCTTTAACGCGCAGTGATCCCGCTCTGGGAACACCAAACTCTGACTTCTGACTGTTGCCAGTCACGAAGAATAGATTGGATTTCTATAAAAATAGGGGCGTGTGACATATCTCCACGAGAATCTTTTACTTTTTAGCACGTCATTTCCCGTAAAAAAATGGTCACGATTATTTTTAACAGCACTGGCATCTGCTGAAAAATGGAAAAAATGCGAGAAGAGCCGTATAGATTGCCCAATGCTGAAAAAAGGGCAGCTGTTGCTGCCCTTTTTTCAGCATTGAAAAAAGCCAGCTGGCTGTGCCGGGCACAGCCAGCTGCGTCAAAAAAAGGGTCTCCAGATCTGTGGCACGCGATGAATGTTTCGATCGTCCGCCATCTTGCTGGTAGTTAAGTCGAGCAATGGCAACGGCTGCCCTTTTTTCAGCATTGGGAAAGGATGGCGCCTCAAAGGGTTAACGCTTTTTCGTAGTCGGTCCGGCGATGTTCGGGAGAGAGACGGCATAGTTTCATTTCATCTTCGGGTTAAGTTCAGCACCGGGGTCTCGCTATCGGAGGGGTCTCGCTGACGCACCGGGGTCTCGCTGTCGGGTGCAGATGCAGGACGGTTTACCCCGGGTGGGGCTGTGTTGTACAGAAAAACACTCCGAGATTACGATAACATATTTTTATTTGGTTTCACATAGTTTTGCAAGGCAAGTGAAGTCACGAAGAATCTATGCTCCGAGCTGAGTTTCAACTTATATAACCTCGGATCACGTGTTCTATAGAGTATCACATGTGCCAAAAGAGATGCAATAATTGGTTGTTAAACTTCCCGGGCCTGCTAACCTAAGGAAATTCTTTCGAGGTATGGCGACTGCAGACCGTGGGAAGCAGGGGAGATATATTACTTGCGTTTGAATTAAATTTAGATCCTGATACAAATCCTTTGTTATCCTGATACAATCCTTTAGATCCTGATGCAGTCCTTTGTATTCCTGATACAAATCAATTTTTTACAATATTTCGTAAGCTGTAGAATATGCTTCACATGAATTTTTCTATAAATAGGTTCCAATCCTAAAAATTTCAATATAGGGTTACCAGGCGAAATACACGTAAGATGAGAGATAAAACGACATAGTCAATTAATATCGTTTTAATATGGCAATAATGAAACTAAAAAATTAGGGGGTTCAGGGGGATCTCCTCCTGACGAAGCTCGAACCAGCAGAGTTTTTTTATTTTTATCCTTCAAATAATCAATTGTTTCACGTGCTATGTGGGAGTCAGCATTGTTGTGGGAGTCGTATTGTTGTTGTAAATTAATGGGTCTATTGAAAAAACAAAATCTTTCAAGGGGTTCTATGTTGTAAAAAGGTTGGGAACCAGTGATCTAAAGGCATGGTTGCGATATGTCCTGTAAGACCGAAGAAACAAGCGTTTGTAAAAAAATAACAGACATCCTACGTATATACATATATGATTTTTTTTTTTTTTTTACTTTCAGATTCGAGTTCTACAAGTTGGGAATCAAAGACAGTCGAAAAACCTTCGAGTTGGTCTACTATTGGTCCCCGCAGTTCCTGTGGCACCCCTTCTTCCTGTGGACCGAGACGAGCTGCAGACGGTGGTGCCTCGTCCTGCTCGTCACGGAGGCAGCCCTGAGGATGAACGGCTACTACCTCCCCAAAGTCTACTGGTACTTCCGGCTCATTCCGGACCCCTTCGTCACTCTGGAGGAGATCAGGGGGCTGCTCGGGGCGTACCTCGAAGACCTGGACGCGCTCCGCTGGCTGGAGCCCCTCTGCGGGCGGATCGGGGGGCTCGTGAGGCACGCCGAGAGGCCCTACGAGCCGAGGACGCTGCTCCACCTGTCTCGCTGCGCGGCGCGGCAGGCGCTGAGGAAGAAAGGACCCACCTTGCCCGCTGCTGTCAAGGAGCTCGTCGACAGGAAAAGAATACCCGAAAAAATCGGGCGGTACATCCTATGTAAAGACGAGTTTGATAACAATAATAGCAAGGTATTTTCGTTCGTCGGCAACACGAGCATTTCGGGTATCAGCTCCCGTCTTTAGTTGCAAAAAAAAAAAGCTCCATACTCCACAAGAGCAGATGATCCTTTCCAGGGACTTTTTGTACCAGGGACTTTTCAATGTGATGATCCTTTCCAGGGACTTTTGCATGTGATGATCCTTTCCAGGGACTTTTTGTACCAGGGACTTTTTCATGTGATGATCCTTTCCAGGCACTTTTTGTACTAGGATCCTATTTGTCGGTACTTTGCTCAATTACCTTTCTGTGTCTTATTTTTACAAGGTTTCAATAAATCTTTTTCATTTATCACCAGTTTTTGCTGAGTATTCTTCTTTAGCTAGTGATGTGTTATCGTAAAGCTGTTTTTTCAAGAACTTGATTAAGGTGGTCAAGAACGTTCGCAATTACAGCACCCCACCCCCGATTTGTAATCAAAATGTAAAAAAGGATTTGGGAATTTTGTGATATTCATCAGCATTTTTTCCTGTTTTGCTCCCAATTAAAAAAAAATAGATTATGTCTTCTTTATATCGATAATAGATTATATCTAAATTATCATCTTCATTTATTTATTTTATGAGGAGGTACAAAATCTTTACTTTTGTTATTTATATAGAAACTACCAGTAATTGTTTTATTTTTTGCATGTACACGGAAAAAAAATTGTTGAATTCAACAAAATTTCGTTGATTTAACGAAATTTAGTTGGCAGCATTTCAACCGCACTGAAAAAAAAAGAACATGCCATCTAGAAAATAATTAGTGGCACTAGAATTTCTAGGTCTATGTACGCCCTATAAATTCTAGATCAAAGAACAAGACATTTCTAGTTAAATATTTCGAATGTGGTACCCAGAATCCTCTAGTTCCGTGTATTAGAAAAAAATGAATTTTGGATTAGAATTTCTAGGATTTGAAAATAATTCTAGATCTCACAACCAGAAATTCTATTTTTAAGAACTAGAATTTACAGATACTTTGAATAGAATATTTAGTTTCCAGAAACTGAAGTCTTTTGTTTCAAATAATAATTTTTAAACACCTCTTCTTAAAGTTCTAGTTTCATGAACTAGAATTTCCAGTCCCCTCCACTGAAAGTCAGATCTGAGGATTACAATTTATAGATACCTTGAATGGAATATTTAATCTCCTAAAACAGAACCCGTGAGATTGACTAATAATTTATGGACACCTCTTTCAAAACTTCTAGTTTCCTGAACTAGAATTTAAATTTCCCCTCCACTGAGAGACAGACCTGAGAATCATAATTTATTGATTTATTTCATTAAAGCACTTAGTTTCATAACTATGAAACTGCCAGCTCTCTCACTGAAAGATCTCAGAACCAAGCCCGATTGTTCATTTACCTCAAGTCAAATTATATGATACTGCCTTCAAAAATGTTAAATGTATCATTTTCTGAGTCTTGCTAATGACATCCACATGCAGATAACATCTGTATTAAAAAGTCAGTACACGAAGGTTTGTAGGACATATCTTCATTGATACAGCATTTTATTTTCTTTGTACTATAATTTTATACCCATTTTTATCATGGGAGCAGGCTTTATACAGGTAAGATGTATTGAGGCCTTACAACAATTAATCATCTTAAAACAAACTTGAATTCACACAATTATTACGAAAGGGACATAGCTGCACCTAGAAATGTCTTAAGAATGCTTATTAAAATAAAATAATTCTTTTCATACTTAATATGATACCCAAAAGTTATAATAAATTATTCCCACTAATCTAAGTACACATCTATCATTTAACTAGACAGAAAGGCAGTTATTTATTATCCAAAATCAAAAACTATCCTAATGAAAATATAAAATACACACGAATCAAAGTGTGGAATAACCTACCTACACAAATTAAAGAAATCCAAGTATCTTTGCAAAGTAAATTTAAACAAACAGGTAAAATGTATTATGTCTTTTATATTCTTAAATGAGAAATAATAATTTAATTAATTAATTTCCTTAAGAAATAATAATTAATTTCCTTAATTTAATCCAGATACTTTTATTATCTTTCGGGGCTAATTTCTTTGTTCTTAACCCTTTATAAGGCGAGTTTATGTGCAGAGTGTCGAAAGTACTGGGGATTTTTCTGACCTATTCTTTAGGATTAATTCATATATTTTCCCCCTACTGTAATATCCCACGTGAAAATTGGAGAAACAAGTATTAAACAAACATAGAAATTTTGCAGGAGAATACATTAATTATTCACAAAATCAAAGTCGGAAAACTACCTGCTGATTGTACACGGAATTAAACGCAAAAATATATAATATTAAAAGCGGTGATTCTTATGCTCGAATTTCGAGTAATTATTTCTTTAAAATTACGAATGAAAGAAAAGTTCATAAAACAAATATAATTTAGAATCAAGACCTATAAAAAAATATAAATCCAATATAACTGAACAAAAATCAGAAAAGTACTAATTATAATTGATTTCTGTATATAATAGATCGTAGGTGATAAGTATTATTACCACGGCCTTATAAAAGGTTAATTTCTTTCAATTACTTAGTACAACTGAATATTACATAGTTTTTCAGGAAACTTGCTTTCATGTTCTGAAAATCAGGTTTAGGCTCGCAATTATACAAATTACTCGATTTTGCGGATTTCAAATGCTAATTAAATACTCAGCTGAAAAAGACATTTTTTTTTAAATCTCAATAACTAATATTTTCCAATTATACTTTTTGATTTATATAGTTTTGTGATATGATTTACTTAATATATTTTTCCACGATATTAAATTGTAACATCACCAACAATTTTTCAGAACATACCACAATTTTATAAGATTAGTTAAAAAAATATCTGGAGTGACTCCACCCGACTTATTCAACACTTTATCCCTACAAAGTGTTAAAATTTGATTTAACTCAATCGGATGTAATGTTTGGACACTAGTACACTTCAAATAATTTGAGTCTATTGGTAAAGTATTACTCTTTTATAGCCCTGTAAAAAGCTGTAAGCCTACACACACCAAAATCTATACAGTATGTAAGATAGTGACCTATAATCTAAATACCCAATTTGAATACACCATTTAGACAGAAGCAGACTTCAATAACGGTTTTATAAAACTTATTTATAGCACTTATACCCACCAGGCTTATCAGTATTTACGTTGTAAATATAACCCATAAAACAATAATAAAATAAAGTTTTATTCTTATTTGTTCCTTAAATCCTGTCAATGTACTTTTTTTTTTCTCACGAAAATATTTACTATTAAAAGTAATAAAATACCTTCTTGTAAGTTATATTTAATGTTTAAAATAGACAATGAGATAATCAAATAATGTGATTAGTTTTAAAAATATAAATATTGTTTATAAGATCTTAAGCTATATCTTTTTAGCTTAGCTTTAAAATCTTTATCTTTTAGATAAAAGCTTTATCTTTTTAGTAATCAAAGACAAGGATGTTGTACTTTTTAAAGTACCTTTACTTTCTTAATTTAATATTCAGTTATATGACGAACATGAGATGAATTTACAAATGTTAATTATTACATTTGTAAATTCATCTCAATATTACTAATACTTAATATTCAAGGGAACATATATAAAATATTACAGGTATGAGAGATGCTTTATATAGTTAATTTACAATAATTTAAGACTATAAAAATGACTACATATTTCAAGTGTAGGCAAGATTTTATTAATGAACATATATTTATAGATTGTTTTACAATATTTTTCAGTAAAATACTTAATATTTGGATGCAAAAAACTACTGCATAGTTTACACACAGAATACATTGAAATATTAAATATGCTAAGAAAAATATTTCATTAAACCTTGAAATGTTTTTGAATACTAAATCAATTGTTTTAATACAATATTAATGAATCAGGAATTAAAGTTTTATCAACAGCACATACAGTTCTTCTAAATTTATCAAATATAATGACATTTAAAATAAAATATTTTAACAAACGATTTTTTATTTTTCTCAAATCATGCAAAATGAAACAGAACATCCACAAATGAACCATACTTAACTGCATTGTTATATTAACAAATTATCATTTTCTATTTCTCATTTCGAGAATGTATTTTAGCAGAAAGAACTAGTGCCCAACAATTTGATTATTTACTAAACAATTTTCATTAGGATACTGAGTAACATTTTAAGTTATATGCTAGATAAAATATAATGTGCAATATATATTACTTCCTTGTACGTAGTATAAGGAAGTAATGTGATCCCGAAAAATTTTGGGGGCCAAATTTCGACATAAAAACCGATTTTGACTACCTCTAAATTTAATTTAAAAAATTTTTTCGATGCATCTCATCGTAGGCTAGCATGCACGATCATATTAACGCGTCTGCAACTCATTTTGACCAGTGGCGAGTGTACTGTGGCCAGTTTTTCCATGCCGTCTGTACGTACGTACGTATGTATGTAACTCGCATATCTCAAAAACTATTCGTCGTAGAATGTTGAGATTTGATATTTAGGATTGTTCTATGATCTAGTTGTGCACCTCCCCTTTTGGTAGCAATCGAATGGATAGTTTATGTACAGGACCGCGCAAAAGATTCGAGATACATTACGCTCTATGGGCCGAAATTCATTAAACTCGCCTAACTCAAAAGCTATTAGGCGTAGAATGTCGAAACTTCATATTTTGGATAGTTGTAACATCTAGTTGTGCACCTCCCCTTTTGGTTCCATTCGACTGGATAGTTTATCTACAGGACTGCCCAAAAACATTCGAAATACATTACACTCAATGGGCCGAAATTCATTAAACTCGCATATCTCAAAAACTGTTAGGCGTTGAATGTTGAAACTTTATATTTAGGATTGTTGTAACATCTAGTTGTGCACCTCCCCTTTCGGTTCCATTCGACTGAATAGTTTATCTACAGGACCGCCCAAAAGATTCGAAATACATTACGCTCTATGGGCCGAAATTCATCAAAGCGTTTTTTTAGAGGTATTGGGCTATTTCAAACGACTCAGAAGTGATATATGCTGTAAAGAGTTAGAAAATGAATTTCTCCATTAAAAAAAAGTGTCTTTATCATTTATAGTTCTGCTACAGGAAACACTCAAAAGATTTCCAATACATTACGGTCAATAGCAATTTTAGGGGCATTCATCCATTTCAAGCACAATACCGTCCTACCACATAAGTTAGGTAATGGTCCGACCACGGTCACGTGCCTCCCTCAAGAAACTATGCCAAAAGTCGCCAGCTTGGCGACTTTTGGTGTACGTGTGTGCATATTTAACTCTCAAATCTCAAAAAACTATTATGAAATTTCATATATAAGAATGCTGTAACATCTAGTTGTGCATCTCGATTTTTGGTTCCAATCTACTGGAGAGTTTATTTACAGGACCACCGAAAAAAAATTTCAGTACTTTAATGTCTATGGACATCTTCATTATAATACAACTGTAGACAGTCATTGTTTTGTACATGCCCAAAAATCTCGCCGTCTGTCCTCGACCTTGGCGAGTTTTTGGCGAAATATCGCCAAATTTGGCGATAGTCAGTCATTTGGTCGATGCCCAAAGTATCGTCATTTGTCATCGTTCTTGGCGAGTTTTGGCGAAATATCGCCAAATTTGGCGATAATCTCTCATTGTTCGGTTTATGCTTGAAATCTCGCCAAATGTCGTCGACATTGACGAGTTTCGCAGAAATATCGCCAAATTTGGCGCCAAAAAATTATTTCCTATTTTGTATAACTCTAAAACTTTAACCCGTAGATTTTTTAACTTTGTATTTAGAACTATTGTAATATCTAACTGTTTTCAATATCTTTTTTGACAGCAATCGACTGAGAATTTATTTACATGGTGAGCCAAATGACTTTGAATACATTGAGGTGTATAGATGCATTCAATTCATTGAAAGTCTGTGGTCAATGACTACTTTGGCTATCCCCAAAATCTCGCTAACTATCTCAAGTTTGTCGGCTTTTGGTGAAATATCGCCAAATAAAGTGTCAGAAGGAAATCTTTCAAATTGAACTCAGCTTGGCGATATCGAAATATTTGGCTAGAAATCGCTAAACCTTACTATTATTGATATTTTATCTCTTTCAAACAAATAAATTTAGAGGAAGTGTGTCGAAAATATTTTTGATCTAATGAACGTGCAAGGAAGTCATGTGTTGGACACATCAGATTTTTTTGAAAGCAACCATAAAAATTTTTAAATAGGCAAAACACTGTTTTTCTTTTTCCATTGTCCAGTTTTTTTTTTTTTTTTTTTTTTTTTTTTTTCATACAGAAACTGTAAGTGCATACAAAAAAAAGAAAATAAAAACAAGTAACATATACAAATGTTGAAAACTTTAAAGGGCTGGTGATATTTATGGAACATGGAATTATGATAATTACTAACTAATTGTTATTACTTTGTAGTATTAATTATTCCGACATCTCCATTTCGCATTGGGGATTAATTATTATACAACCATTTAATTTTTAAAATGTTCAAATAAAAAAATTACATGATACATATTTTTTAAGCTTTTAGTAGAAAAAGCTTCTTTTTATGAGTTGATAGTGCTTATAATTGAATTAATGGCTTTTCTTACAATGCAAATGCATATTTTAAAGAGATTTCAAAAAGAGTAAAAGCTACCTTTCATAAAATTCTGATGTATCTCTCTATTCTAAAAAAAGTAACGGCCGCTGCCGCCGCTGTCAAGAGCTTGTTAGGGTATCTTCTCCTAAACCTTGGGGATTTGAATTTCGAGAAACATGTCCACAAATTCGGAAAATTCCGAGGAACCTGATAAGCTCACTTAAATTTCTAAAATCGAATTAATTTAGAAGGTATTAATAAAAAACTGAAAAATAAAACATAATGGTTGCCAGATTTCATAAAATCATTCATTCCTTTGCAACAAAGCAATTTCAAGTATGTAGAATCGCGTGAAATTGACAAACATGAAGTAGAATTACACCCATATTACGCCAAATTAAAAAGTGTATGAAATAAATAACTCAAAGTGTGTTACACAAAGTTGAGAATTTTCAAATAGTAAGTTCGCTTAGACAACAGGAGTTTAGAATTAGCGATTATTCGTTTTTCCTAAACAGAATAACTCATTGTAACTGATTTTAAAAGCACCATCTTGGCATTAGGTACGATCCGGCAAAATGGTATCTTTCAAAGCAGGGTAAATCTCCGCGAGTTCCGAAATGTTAGAACCCAGGATCTTGAAAATGAAAAATAATTAAAATGCAGATTATTTTAAAGCCGGTTCGGTCCAGCTGGAGTAATTGGTACCAGTAGAAATATTTGGTGGTATTAACTATGCCATTATAGCAGTTATAGTACACTTTGGATATCTGACAGCGCTGTGAGATGATATAATTCGTGGTGCTGTATATGAAAATATGGATAACGGTTTTCCGGGAACCTTAAATGAGCAGTAATTATAGGTTGTGAGCAAGTGTAAATTGCCAAATAATGAAAAGTCGCCATTGGTGGCAAGCTATTCTAGCTGTTCCGTAGTTTTGATCAAAGAAAACATAGGAAGTACTCTTTTCTTAGAGCTAATTATTAACTATACAAATACGCAAGTCGTCAAATTATGAAAATCCGTCATAATTGGCTAATACGCAAGGTGTTCCTTGGGTTTCACATAATTAAAAATAGTGCGAAGTTTAAATTTTTATGTTCCAAGCAACATGCAAGAACCAAGCAATGTGTAGCTTAGTAACATTCTATCTGATCCAACCTTTGGGTTTTGTTTGTTGAAATTATGCCTTTTTTACGAATAAGCCTTATTAGGGGCCGAATGACTCATAGGAAAAGCAAGCGTAGCGAGTATAGGGGCCTTGTCCCCCCCTAGTACTCTATAAAAAAAAAAAGTTAAACTTAGCAATTATTGTTGAGTATATGTAAAGGCCTATGCTTTGACAGACTTTATTGCAATTTATCATTTAAATTTTCTTGTTTAATTATTTATAAATATATTTGATAGGATTTTTATACACTTATGAACTAAAGATTGTTGAGATTTGCAGCTTTCAAATAA
Source organism: Cheiracanthium punctorium (assembly GCA_038373885.1). Lineage (NCBI taxonomy): Eukaryota > Metazoa > Arthropoda > Arachnida > Araneae > Cheiracanthiidae > Cheiracanthium > Cheiracanthium punctorium. Next base: position 71,844 of record JAWZYV010007673.1, read on the forward strand.
AATTGATTAAAAAATTATAACTCATTTAATTTTTCTTTCTTAATTTTTCTTCACATAACAAATATTGCTGAAGTTTTAAATAATGTTCCTCTCTTATTTACTATCAATACAGGCGTTGAAAATTTTATAAACACAGATGTTCACAGAAAAGTCAGTACGCCAGCAAAGTCCACCACGATGTAAAGACATCAAGCAATTTTTTGCATTTAACCCTTAAATGCATAGCGATGCATATATGCATCGTGTTTTTCAGTGCCGCATTAGAGTAGAAGCCAAATTTCTTACGTCAGATTCATATATTCATATATCTCTTACGTCAGATTACGTCAGTTTTTTCTAATAATAAATGATTCATATGGATTCATTCATATGGAATGGTTTATATGATTCATATCGTGAGTAATAAAAGTTTCACATAATTCTTTCAAACTGTTTGACCTTGGAGAAATGAATTAGTTATTCATAAAACTGATATAAGAAATTCAACTTATACTCGTGGCTATCGTGCGAACGAGAAAAAAATTCATGCATTTAAGGGTTAATATAAGATCCTGATGCAGTGTGAGCAATATATCTACCAATATAGATTAAAACTTCCCAATTAGATTCACTCACTTCGATTGTATCGCATAAAAGCAAAACATCTAAAAATTTGCCAGGTAGCTCCCGAGAATGTTCATCATATTGTCAAACAAAGATTTGCAGGGTAAAATTAATATTTCACTAGCATTCGCAAAGGAAAAGAAATGTTTCTTTAATCCATTTCGAATTTTCCACATCTAGATCCAGGCTTTGCGAATGCAGGGGAGCAGGTAGATTTTCCAATTTGCCAAGCCACTTACAAAACTTTGCAAAAACTATAAATTACGGCATTCATGGTGTGAATTACATAACAGGGATCATAAAATAAATCACGTTTATGTTTCCCCTTGCGTGGTGTCTTTACATTCACAATTTTCCACCATTTCGAAATGACGTCAATGAAATGTAAAGTTCCAATGACATCTTTCCCGATTATGTTTTTAGATGATTCCAATGCAAGGATGAGTTTATTATCAAATAGCTTTAAAGCCAGTTGGGCATTCTGAGGCTCTAAACGGTTCGGATATAGTGGCTTTCTGCTCAAACTTGATGGCAATTTAATCGTACATAGGGCTTTTTTCTCATACGTACAAGCTTTTAAGATGTGAAAGAGAGGCATGCATAGATCTTGTTTGTAAATGCTCTTTTTGTGCTGTTGATCCAGTAGTTAACTAGACCATAAAAGGATTAAAGAAGGTTGCACTATACGACCGTTTATTAATCCCGTTATTCCGCTTCATCTGAAAAAAAAAAAAAAGTGATAATAAAAATCAAGATGCATGATAACTGAAGTATAGGATTGCAATTGCAAAGTAATATCACGCTTATACTACAGATTTTTATTTTAAAAAAATATAATTCGAAATAAGCTGTCTCAAAAGTATGTATGGATAATGAAACGATTAGCGCTTATCGGTCATTTTCAAAATTCGGTGATATTTGCTCAACATGTGTAAAGTTTTTTTTTTTTTTTTTTAAAACCAATGTATAAGAAAATTTGATTATTTCTTTTTATCATGGTTTTATTCAAAGAGTTTCCACTAGTGAAACAACACATTAAAATGAATAGTAACGTATTACCTCGAATGTAACTTGACCTTGAAGTTTCTCATCGAGATAATTAGAAAAATATTATAAATAGATCTCGAATTTAGCACAAGTTAGGTTTTTAACAGAAAATTATCAGTCAAAAAATATCAAGTTATATTCAGGCTAATATTGTACTTAATAATACATTTTAAAAAAAGAAATGTGTAGAGATGATACCGAAATATACTAGTTGTCCAAATCATAGAGCAAGAAACGTGTTATGCAGAATTACTGCCTTGAAACTAAAATTTCTTCCCTAACATACTTATCGTTGTAAAATAGAGTTTAAATTACATTGTGAGAAAGATTTTATAAGGTTTTAAAAGAAATACAAGATTCTTTTATAAATAATTAAATATTTTGTGTGTTAAAGTTAAATATAGCTGTCCAAGCATTCATGACCATTTGATGAACATTATTTTAAACTTTTTAATCAACAAAATTGAAATTTGAGAATTGTAACATCAGTTTACCATTAGAGCAAGGTTGAAAAAAAAAAGATATAAGCAGATATCTTGAGGTTTTAGAATTCGACTATAAAAGCAAAAGCCTCTTTGCGATGAGTATTTTCATTGCAAGTCATGTCTGTTACCTCAATTCATTGCACGCAATATATTTATTTGTTAATTCAATTGATTAATTTACATAGATTTTTAGTCCAAATTAATGTCTTTTCTCATGTTCTTATCGAGCTATTTAAACTAGTGGTTCCCAACTCAACTTAAACAGCGGACCACTTTTCCACTACTAGTTTACCCACGGACTACTTAAAGGAATTCTTTCGGGGGAGGGTGGGGGGTATAAAATCTAAAACAAACACAAATCTTTTTCAACAAAATGCTATGATAAAATGAGGAAATACAAAAAGTGCAGAGAATGTTATTTTCACTCACTCAATAATCCTACTATATAGTCACGCTGATCCCTGACTCACTCACTCTCTAACAATTCCGGCCCGACCACTTCAAAACAAAAACCATTATTAATCCAAACAAATTAAAAAGTTATGGTTTAAGACTGTAATAAAATTCACTATCTGCTTGAAATTTTTCATAATCATGTTTAAATATACTATACAGAAAATAATCTTATATACTTTAAAAATGTGAAAATCTACCCGTTCCCTCATTTTTAAGCAATTTTTCACTCTTTTAAGCTCCATTTTATTTCTGAGAGTCAAAAAAGTAAATCATTTGCGTGACAAAATTACCTTTTTCAAGTGAAAATGACGTCACACAATTAGGATCCAATTCGTTTAAAATAGTTTTTCCAAGTAGCATGGTTTAATTTTTTTTTCATTAAAATAATCGTCTTCTGAAGCATTAATATAAGGAGTGCTGAGTATACAAAACGAAATCGTTCGAATGCTAAAAGTTTCAGCGCATTTCCAGAAGAGCATGAAATTCGATTTGGGTACATAATAAAAACTGAATATGAAGTTATTTATTTTAGGTAGACGAAGATTAAATATATTGAGTGTAGACATATTTTCGCCAAATGTTTTTTTCTAGCACCCGTTGTAATTGCCGCCACAGTGGGACTTTTCTTCTAGCGCTGATAATAGTTAATCAACCCTATTTTACTTACATCCTCCAAAAAAAGTATTCGAGCAAGAGAGAAATTTCCTATTTTAGATTTGCGAATAATAATTGAGTTTTTGAAAAACGCACAACTTGACAGAAATATGGAAAGTCATATTTATACATAGCCTAATTCATATTCTATGATAAATAATTTTTAATATACGAAACCAAAGTAGGAAATATATCTCTTGCTCGAATACTTTTTTGGAGGGTCTACAGCCAGACACTTAAGACAATATCTTGGCTGAAATGCTACAACATTTTATCGGACTGAATTTAATGTTGCGCCTGCCCGTATTTTCCCCATTTGTCAAGTATTACTAAACTTTTCGGTAATTCTCTAAAAAAATTATGCTTTTTTGTTTTTTCACCTCATGAAATTATGAAAACACGACTATTTTAAAGCATTCACTACCATCGCGGACCATCTAGAACTTTCTCGCGGACCACCAGTTGAGAACCGATGATTTAGACTCATGTATTTTTGTTCTTTGAAATGTCATGTCTGTTACTGTTATAACCTCTTCGCTCCCGAGGTACACGTAAGTGGACATTTTTTTTTCCATTCTGAAAAGATTCTTTAAGATTTTTTTTTGTAGTTCTGAATGGGCGTACATATGCGTCGATGCTTTAATTTTGAATAAATGATGTTAACCCTTTAACGCGCGGTGTTCCCGCTCTGGGAACACCAAACTCTGACGTTTTGACTGTTGCCAGTCACGAAGAATAGATTTGATTTATATAAAAATAGTTGCGGGCGACATAGCTCTACGAGAATCCTTTACTTTTTAGCATTTCATTTCCCGTAAAAAATTCTCACGATTATTTTTAACAGCACTGAAATCTGCTGAAAAATGGAAGAATGCGAGAACAGCTGGACAGATTCCCCAATGCTGAAAAAAGGCCAGCCATTGCCATCGCTCGACTTAACTACCAGCAAGGTGATGGACGATCGAAACGTTCATCGCATGCCATAGATCGAGAGACCCATTTTTGACGCAGCTGGCTGTGCGTCGGCACAGCCAGCTGTCGTCAAAAAAGGGTCTCTCGATCTATGGCATGCGATGAACTTTTCGATCGTCCACCATCTTGCTGGTAGTTAAGTCGAGCGATGGCAACGGCTACTCTTTTTTCAGCATTGGTAAAGGGTTAACGCATGTGAGTGTTTGCAAATCCTACACACTGACACGCACATTTTATTTTTGTTTGCTGTTACACAAAAGAATATTTGAATGTTAGTGAAATTTCCAAAGTCGAATTTGTTAATATTTTTTTGGCTCATTTTCGAAATTCAAATAGCTAAACACAACTTGCAGGATATCCTTTGTCTTTAAAAGTTTCTTGTCGATCTTCCTTAATGGGTGATAACAACTTTTTACTACTGAAACTGTGATTGGAAATGAAGATTTTATTCGAAAAATTATTTGAAGATGCGTTTCTACTTGTCATTTTTAAATCTAATAGGTTTTTTTTTCCAAATAATTATGAGATTGCTCTTTAATTCGACTTGTGAGATTTTTGCCTTGTCTGAAGAGGATAATAATAATAATAATAAACATTTGAAAGGGGACAACCAGTGAAGTGTTACGTTAAGGAAAATAGGCCACTGAACTGAATTAACGAACCTAGATAAACATTTTTTCTCCTCACCAAGATTGTCTTAAAAACCTCATGCCACGGGGCAACGAACCTAGTTTGTGTATAAACCAATAATTTTAAAAGCAGAGACATTTTTTTAATTATAATTTAATTAAACTCTTATTTATTTGGATATATTAATTTTTCAAGGTTTTGTGTTTTTTCAAATTTGACAAATTATTATCAGGGTATTTGTTATTTCAATTTCTTCATCTAATATAATAAAGTACCGTTTATACGTCTTTCAAGGGATCTATCAAAAAGACCACGTTTAACCTTTTCGTTCCAGAAGTCCACATATGAGTTTATCTTTGTATTTTCATTTTTAAAACGATTCTTTATGATTTTTTGTAGTTTTAAATTGATGTAAAAATGTGCCGATTCTTTAATTTTTTAATAAATGATTTTAACGCATGGGAATGTGTGAATCCTATAATTTGACGCATAGATTTTATTTTTGTTTGCCGAGACACAAAAGAAAATTTGAATGCTATTAAAATTTCCAACGTTGAATTTGTGAATCTATATATATATATATATATTTCGAAATTCATGTAGGTAAAAAGATCTTGTAGGACATTATTTGCCTTTAAGAGTGTCTTGACAGTCCTCTTTATGTGTGATAACAACTTTTTACTATCGAAAAAGAGATTGAGAGTTAGGCTTTTATTCGAAAAATTATTTGAAAACTACGCTTTTTACTTATCGTTTTTAAGTGCGATAGATTTTTAACTCGTTTATGCCTAGTGTCCCTTTTCTGGGACGGCATTTTCGCTATCAGTCGAAAACGTTATTTATTTTTCCTAGCGTTCATTCCCCAAGTATTGAACCTCAATTCTACAAAATATTTCAACATGAGAAAGTAGGATGTTGACATTTCAATTTTTATACATAATGGTTTTAAAAGAAATCATCCCTTGTTCAAGAAGCTGACATGAGAAATTTATCTATTATTGCTGGTATTAGCAAATCAAAGAAAGTTGCAAAAATGATCTAGGCGCATAAATGTTAAAAAATAATAATAGTATTGCTCTTTAATTTGGGTTGTGGGATTTTTGACGGCGGGACTGATAACTGAGAAGCTACTGAAACATGAATAAAGAAATTACATTACATTGCAGGTTTAACGCTACTATTGTAAGTTTATATAAATATAATAATTAATTTTTTCAGTTTCCAGAATTCTCATATATTCCCATTTGCACATCCGGTGTTTATTTGATCTTTTCTGCCAAAAAAGAAAGAAAAGAAAAGAAAAGAAAAGTGGAGAGAGCTTTCACTTCACAGCAGACATTTCAAAATAACTGCGGTGTATGCTCATTTTTCCATCTACTATAATTTGGATCATTACTACTAAGGATATAAAAAGATCTCGTTAAACATTTGAGGAAATAATATACATTTTTATTTTATCACGAACACAAATGCGATTTCGGATTGTTTTAAAGTTTTTGTATGAGAAATAAACGACTTTTTTAAATTTCTAGATTTATAAAAACACAAAAATAAAACTATGAATTTTGATGAATAGATAAATTATTGAGTCCCATCTCTAAAACTTTCAACCAACTGTTCATGATTTTAAAAATATAACAGTAAAATCAACAAAGTAAATTTTGCTAAATCAGCCAGTGTAACACCAGTTAACACAGAAATTTTGTTAATTGACAAATAGCTTGGTTGATTTTAACCAAATAATCCATTTAAACAAATAGTTTTATTAAATTAACGCAACATTTGGTTATTTCAATCAAATTGTTTGGTTAAATTGGCAAAATTTTAACAAAATTATTTTGTTAATTCAACACAAATTTGGTTGGTGCTATTTCAACCGGATAATTTTGCTGATTTAACAAAATTTTTGTTGATTCAACAAAACATTTGTTCAGTGTAGGAATGATTCGGCACTTCACGAAAACGACGTATGAATGTAAAGTCATATAAATGAAAAACGCACACGCTAAAAGTGTTTTGTTGAATTTAACGAAACCGTCATTGCTTAAACAGCTTAGTACCTTCCTTTTGCGGATTCAAAAAGTTATTTGATTCAACCACATAGATTTAACAAAATGCCTTTTTGAATCATAGATATAAAAAAAAACCTTTTTGTTGAAACTGAGAGCCAATGACATTTGAAATTGTGGGACAGATAATTTACGCATGCGTCAAGGATATGCGCAGGAGAGCTCCAAGCCAGAGAAAGAGGAGAGAAGAAACCAGAACGTCCATTTTCATTACGCAGGGATAGACGAGAGTTGTAAATTTTTTAGGAGCCAGTAAAAATTTGTAGTATTCAGATATATATTGATTTATATTGATGAAAGGAAAACGTTAGTAGCAAGGGATAATTTTTAGTCGCCTAGTCGACCGAATTTTTTCGAACCCTATCCATTAGCCGAAAACTGGGTTATTAATACTAATGCATGCAAACACATTTGCTTACGGGCGATATTAAATACAAAACAATTTGATTGGATTTTTTCTGAGTTTTTGAAGTTTCAAAGGTAAATCTAATTACTTTGTCGATTCATTAAAATTACATTTTTATTTTACTGTTTTTATAAAGATTAGTTTAAAGCAACTCGTGTTTTGACCACTAGGCAAATTTGTTAAAACTAGAAAGACGCACGTGTCCTGATAAAATGGCTCTGTATTTTTAATGAAACTTGTAATGACTGTTTAGGACTTGGAATGTCCAAGTGAAAACAGAAAGGTTAGAGTGTAAATTAATTAGTCTTCCGCCCTAGGATTGTATAAACATCCTTTTCGAGATTGAAGACAAGCAGATGGAAGGGGGAGGGGCGGGAAAGATAGTGATGGGAGCCCGGGTATTTGGTTTTCACTATCAATTGCGGTAGTGAACTTTAACCTGTAGCATCAAATCTAAATCTGAAACTTCACGCGGAATTTTATTCATCCCGACGCATGCAATGAAAACTAAATGCAATTAAAAAGAAACACTAGGAAGTAAGCTTTGATTAACACTTTTCTAAAAATTAAATCGCAATCTTGAGTATTATATAGTATTAAAGATATATATCTACACTCATGTCCATAAATTAAGGATAATTCAGAATCACACAGAAATTGATCTCTAAAATAAAAATTTCACTTGTGGAATGATCACACATATCTTGAAGAATATGCAAATTACAGGAAACCACCAGATGCCGTAGATGGTACGTCACGATGACGAGAGTGTAAGAGAGGGGTATATAAGGAATGGTGGCAAAGAAGTAAAATTGTTCACAAGCGCTGTGAAAGCCTTTCAGTGCAAAAACCGCATAGTTAAGGAACAAAGGAGGCATTTGGAGGATGTTTTACGTGGCAGAATTATCGGACGACTGGAATGTGGACGTACCCAGCTGGAAGTATCCGAGGAGCTTGGAATCGCCCAGAGTGTCATCTCCAGGCTTTGGCAACGATTCCAAGATGATGGTAATGTGAGTAGACGTTACAGCACAGGTCGTCCCCGAGTTACAACGCCGAATGAGGACCGCTATTTGGCAGTTACTGCCAAAAGAAACAGACGGAGTACAGCATCAGACCTGTCTCGTCAGCTCTCTTCAGCTACCGGTACGACAGTTTCAAGGCAGACCGTGTACAGACGCTTAGGGCACATTGGTCTATATGCTCGTAGGCCTGTCAGATGTGTTCCACTTACCGCAACTCACTGTCGCCTGCGATTAACCTGGAGTAGAGAGCATGCATTGTGGACACTGCAACAGTGGCCTTGTGTGATGTTTTCCGACGAGTCCAGGTTTAGTTTGGAGTCTGATTCTCGCCGGACATTCATCTGGAGAGCGCCAGGTACCCGTTACCACCAAGAGAACACCATTGAAAGACACCGTTACGGTGGTGCAGGATGGCTCGTTTGGGAAGGAATTATTCTTGGTTCCAGAACTGACCTGCATGTTCAGAGTGTAACGATGACAGGCCACATCTATCGGGATGTCATTCTGGAACAACATGTACGTTTGTTTCGGGGCGCCATGGGTGCTGAATTTGTGTTTATGGATGACAACGCCCGTCCTCACCGTGCAAACATTGTAGACGAATGCCTTCAATCGGAGGATGTCACCCGTATGCATTGGCCAGCATACTCACCGGACTTGAATCCAATAGAGCATGTGTGGGATATGCTTGGCCGACGAATTGCAGCCCGTCAACCCCTTCCCACCTGTCTACCGGAACTTCGGAGTGCATTGCTTGATGAGTGGTGTAATATTCCCCAAGATCAGATTGATCATTTGATACTCAGCATGCCTAGGCGTTGTCAGGCCTGTATTGCATCGTCCGGGAGACATACTCCGTATTAACCATCCTACTAACCATGTTATACTGTTTTTTGTAAATAGGTTCTTTTTTGAAATTTGGTCAAGGGAGTAAAACTTGCAATTTTTATTAATTATGTCAAACATATAGCATCTTTTTTGCTCTTTACTTTTTGTTTAATAAATAGACTTTACAAATAAGTCAAATTTCTTTTGCTTCTTTCTCTTTCTTTGCCTGAACTTCATTATCCTTAATTCATGGACATGAGTGTATTTTACCAAATACAGAAGTGCGATTCTGGCTGTTTAACCGTCGCACAAACAACAACAAAAAATGAATGCTTCAAATCAAAATTGTAGATGCATAAAAACACTAAAATAAAAATGTAAATCTTGATAAATAAATAAATTAATTAGTCTTACCTCTGAAACTTCCAACCAACTGTTTGGTATGTTAAAAAAATAACATAGTAAAAACAACAAAATAATTTTGTTAAATGAACCATGAACACACAAATTAACAAAGAAATTTTGTTGATTTAAACAAATAATTTTGTTGATTTTAACCAAATACAAGATTTAAACAAATAGTCTGAATGAATTAACAAATCATTTGTTTGCTTTAACCAAATTGTTTGGTTAAACTCACAAAACGTTTTGTTAAAATAACCAAATATCTTTAACAAAATTATTTTGTTAATTTGATAGAAATTTCGTTGGCGCTATTTCAACCGGAAAATTTTGTTTATTTAACAATTTATCTTTTTTATTTATTTATTTATTTATTTTATTCAACAAAAATGTTTACTTACTTTACTTACTATACTTTACTTACGGTACTTTACTTACTATCAAATCTGTGTGTCCTACATGTACAAACGAGCCTGCCAGCTTGTATGGTGGATGAAGCACCGTACTACGGTTTCGGATTCAACTCCCGGCGGTCGAGGTTCGATCCCCGACTGGGCGTGGATGTGATTGTGTCCGTCCCTTCATACACTGTTCAAAATATATCTGTAAGTTAACGGAAAAACGACTGGCAGCAAAGTTGTCAGAAAATGTCCGCTCTAAAAGTAATTAATTATAGTTTAATTTTTAATTACTCATGTGTTTGGTGTGATGTCAATATTTTTTTCCTAATAAAATGTCCAACGAAAATCCATTTCTCAAAACTACTTGCAAAACCAACAAACCAAACTAAACACGGAAATTTACCGTTTTCACAAATTTCCGAAAGTTGCATTCATTTTTCTTCGTTTAACGGAAAATTACCAATTCTGGGAGAAAACGGTCATTTTCCTGAAAATTAAGGCTTGAATTATCCTGAATTTTCAGATTATTTTTAAGTGTAGGGGGCAACGTTGGTTCACCTACTAAGTGCCCCCATAATAAAATGTCCAACTCCGGCCTAAGTAGTGGCCAAAGCCTCCAAGGCATTGTTAAGGCATGCCATTTGAAAAAAATATGTTCAAACGATAGCTCTGGGGGTTCCAGTCAATTAATACAAAATACCCCTTAATTGAGGTCCTACTAGGAGTCCCCTTAATTAACCCATTTATGCCTAGCGTCCCTTTTTGGGGACGGCATTTTCGCTATTAGTCGAAAACGTTATTTATTTTTCCTAGCCTTTATTCATGAGTATTGAGCCTCAACTCCACAAAATATTTTAACATGACCAAGTAGGATGTTGATACTTCGATTTTTATGCAGAATGATTTTAAAAGAAATCATCCCTTGTTCAAGAAGTTGACATCAGAAATGTATCTATTATTTCTGTTATCAGTAAAAATCGAAGAAAGTCGCAAAAATATCCAGGCACAAATGGGTTAAAAAAAGCCAACGTATTCGGCCTTAGTCTGGATGATACCAGAAAGTCCTCGAAATTGAAAAGAAATAAAAGCGTATACATAAAGCCGAACACAAAGGAAATTTATAACAAAAATCTGAAAAATCAATTGTAGTGTATATTATGCATTACTAAAGTAATGTACATTTAATCATAATTTCAACTTCATTTCCTCTTATTGCAACACACTTTGAAATCTTCTGTATTCATTATGTAAAATCACTTTGTGCGGAAATATCTATACTGAATCAAGACGAATAATGTCTATTGCCTATTCAGCTATTAAATGTGAAATGCCAGTTTTGTTATGCAACATAAGCATAAGTTTTGTTATGCAACATAATCGATTATTTTGATTATCTGAGTAAAATTGGTTTGAAATTGAGCATTCATCGTTTTTAACAATTACGTTATTTCGATTTTATAAAATAATTTAGAGGACACTTTATATTTGCGTCACAATTCAAGATTCCATCCTCTGGTGGGATATATAAAGAAACGATTTTATTCAAAATACGTAATTCATTTTATTCCTTTACAAGTTTCGAAGTCATCCAGAGGTAAGTACTAAACTTTTGCAGTCATTAATGAAAAACTTTGAAAATAGCATTTAAACAAGGTGTGTCTAAAAGGTTTGGTGAATGTAATTTAACCCCCAAAATTGGGGAATAATTGTGGTAACTATTTTACGAGTCCAAACTATATTTATAAAATTGTGTTACTTCAAAATGACAAGAGTTAACCCTCTGACTGCTCAATTTGTGGACCAAAATTGCTTCAAAAATTGTGCTTTTTTTTTTTTTTTCATATTTCGAACCTATATACATTGGAGAATTGAATTGTGCATTTTTTCTTTCTAGAAAAGATTTTTTATATAGATTTTTATCATGAGAAACTAATATTTAACTCTAATTTATTTCACTGGTTAAACAGTGAAAACGCAGGATGCTCTTCTCAATACAAGAAGAAAAACACCTGCCCGCGAAAATCGCGGGATGAGCAAATTTTGCTACATTTGAGTTGCCCGTGGAAATCGCCAGATGATCAGCCAGAAGGTTAAGTACCACGGTATTCAGTTTCGTACTAAAGAGCTAAACTTCAGTATTACTAGTAATGGTTACATTAGATTTATCTTATTTAAAACATAGCGCTATACAGTGGTCGCCGCTTTTTCCGGTCACATCGAGGCGGATTGAAATTGACCGAAATAACCGAAATCCGAAATAAACGACGGGACCAAAAGTAAAAGTGAGAAAATTTAAGAAAAAAAATCAATAAATTAAATCATAAATATGTCATGCTATATTTGTCAATAGTTTAACGTATCCACATATTTATTAAAGAATAAAGAAGTGAACAATCGAAAAACTACGTAAGTACATTTATTTAAAAAAAAAAAAAACAATTTCAACTTCTTGGTGGGAGGGGGGGGGGTCCGAATTAAAGGCAGTTTTAGGAGCGTGGAAAATTTAATCTCACTTAATGTAGAAAAGAGGTGATCATTTACATTGTTCTCCTCAAGTGCTCTACGTAAAAGTCTACAGCGGTCAGCAAATCTACTCTTGTGACGCGTAACCGGTTCGGGTGCACATTGTCGTCATCATCATCAGGTGTAGCATTGGTTCCGGGAGTAAGAGTAATCATCATTTTTATTCAAATTATGTTAAGTGCATTAACAATTGTTTTGATTGAATTACCGTAACACTTCCACACAAATATGAGTATCTTTGACTGCCTTTCACTTCGCCCTAAAAGCTGATTACACACAAATTTAAAATAATCTCCAAAGATTACTTGACCAGATAAAACGGCACTTAGTACCAGGGTAACCCGCGCAAAACCAGTGTAATTTGGCCATTTCGATCTGTTCCTGCCGATTTTCACAGAAATAAGAGGCTCACCGGATAAACCACTGACCGGAATAAGCGGCGACTACTGTACATGATAAAATTTCCAACCTGTCCCTCTAAAGCCCGGGCTCAGGGGCAATTGCCCCTCCTATTCCTCTGTCTCGGCGGGCCTGGCAAGAAGAAAGGATGGAGATAATACGCACACAAGATCACAGAACTCACGCGCTGACTTTAACTTTTATGATTAACCCATTTATGCCTAGTGTCCCTTTTTTCGGACGGCATTTTCGCTATTAGTCGAAAACGTTATTCATTTTTCCTAGCCTTTATTCATGAGTATTGAGCCTCAACTCTACAAAATAGTTTAACATGACCAAGTAGGATGTTGATATTTCGATTTTTATGCATAATGATTTTAAAAGAAATCATCCCTTGTTCAAGAAGTTGACATCAGAAATTTATCGATTATTTCTGTTATCAGTAAAAATCGAAGAAAGTCGCAAAAATATCCAGGCACAAATGGGTTAACTGTTTATCATAAGTATATAAATATGTTACTTTAAATTTTAAGTTACAATTAGCTGTTTTCTAAAATTTCGTTGAATAAAAAATATTTTTCCTAGTTTATATAAGTTATAGCAATGAGAAATCTGAACCTGCGTACTAGTAGACTCGGCGCCCCCCTACGGCCGGGCCCTGGACCCAGGGTTCCATGTCTGTTTCCTTTGCCACACACTCTCAAAGCATGAGCCTTTCAAGAGTTCTTTTTTGGAGAGGGCACAAGAAATCTGGAGGTACCAGATTTGGAGAACATGGAGGATGTACCGGAATTACTTCAATTGGCTTATCTTCGACACTTTCCTTTTCGCATGTAAAGTATTTAAAACACTCAAAAGTACACTTTTACTTTATACTTCATCACCGTACGCTTTCATTACCGTTTCATGCCTCGTTTAATTTGAAGCAAAACTTGATGTTCAGGCATCGCTCCATTTCGCAATGGCATGTTATATTTTTACCATGACCTGGTTAAATTGATCACTGTACACACCTCCGCTTAAAGGCCTTATTACACGAACAAAATTTCGAGCAATTTGGTTGCCGCAACCAAAATGGAATGGGGGATTCCATACATGTGGAATTTAACTAATGTCTTCAGTCAGATCTATTTCCATATCGCTATTCCATTTAAGAGACATTTTTTCTCTTCGCTCTTCACCAAGATCGGAAACGCTGAGTCTTCCGCCATCTTGTGACGCAGAAATAAAAAGCACTACGACTGGCTGGCATTCCAGCAACCAGCAATATTTTCGCCTCTGAGCGAAAAAGTTGGAGTTGACAGTTCCCTAGGTAACCCTAGGGAAGTTTCCAGGAAAGAAGTTTCCGCAACTGAATGCAGCAACCCAATTGCTCGAAATTTTGTTCGTGTAATAAGGCCTTAACTGTTTTCATTTGGTCAACTGCTGGAGCTATGGGGGTATTAATTACCTTGTCTTTCACTGCGCGTGCGTGAGAGTAAGATCCTAAATCGTGCGGTTTTTAAAATATGCGATCATTCACCGAACTTTTCTGACGCACCTTGTATACAGGGTGAATCTAAACTCTTGGGCAAAACTTTAAGGGATGATAGAGCACATAATAAGGAATCAGAATCACGTAGCAATGTGGGGTCAAAAACGCAGTTTGCACTTATTAAACTCAGTTTGCCGCTTATTGCCCCTGGGCCCGGGCTTTAGAGGGACAGGATGGAAATTTTATCATGTACAGTAGTCGCCGTTTATTCTGGTCAGTGGTTTATCCGGTGAGCCGCTTATTTTTGTGAAAATGGGCAGGAACAGATCGAAATGGCCAAATTACACGGGTAATAATCACTTGGCGAAAAGTATTGAAGTGTTCGTCTAATTTCTTAACCAAGTTTCATAAATAATAGGCTCGTCTCCAAACATTTCATCCATGAAATAAAACAGAATTTTTAAACTATGAATTTTAGTCTTCTGTTTTCGGAGAAAAATGCATTAGTTTCAGACGAACAATGGTCGGAAAGTGCTCTGTTGTTTCAGCACTTTTTCCAAAGTGATTGTTAACAGCTACATGAAGACAATGTTGCCGACCCCATATTGCTATGTGATTCTGATTCCTTATTATGTGCACTACCACCTTTTAAAGTTTTGTCCAAGAGTTTAGATTCGCCCTGTATAAATAAATACAGTGCGAACGTTTTGTGCATGTTCTTTTTTGTCCTATTTCTGTATTTTATTTTTTCTAAATTTTTACTCATTTTATTATTTTATTTATTTATTTTTTCCTCTCAAACATATTATCCTCGATTGATAGTCTCTTCAGACCGTCCAACGGCAATGTGTATAAAACACTGAACGTTGGAAGACAGCTGAAGTGTGAAAGTCTGGTGTTCTGACTTACCGCGCGGCTTTCGATCAAACGGTCCAGAGATTGGGACGGTTTTCTCCAGATGTAACGTGACTATCCGCTAAAACACTTTAAAAAGTCCTATACCTAAGACATTCCTTAGTTTGGCAGATAGTTCCGTTTACACACAACAAATCTGCAACTGATAATTTCTGCTCCCTCTCCCTCTTTCAACTTTTATTCTCTTTCGTTTTCTTACTTTTAATTTCTGTCGAGTGGCAACTTCTTTCCTTCACTTGAATGGATGTAATATACCACCCATGATTTTAACCTAAATCAAGAGATTGATTTCACAATTAGAGTAAGCGAGGGATTTTGACTTAACATTTCATTAAACTTGGACAAAAAATAATAAAGTCGCATTACAAACAAGAAACATTAAAAAAACTACTCGTAAGTAAAAAGAATATGTGCGAAAGCCCCCCCCCAGCTCTCATTTTAACATTATGATTTACGTACTGGTGTAATGTAGATGTGCTTCAACACTAAAATATTGTATCTTATGTATGGGACAGGACCTTCTAACTAGTGCCCTCCTACATACAATCCTATGGGCGCCCATGGTTACAGCAGTTAACCCTTCGAGGTGCAACCCTTTCTCAATGCTGAAAAAAGGGCAGCAGTTGCCATCGTTCGGCTTAACTACCAGCAAGATGGCGGATGATCTAAACGTTCATCACGTGCCACAGATCTAGAGACCCTTTTTTGACGACAGCTTGCAGTGCGGCACAGCCGGCTGCGTCAAAAAAGGGTCTCTAGATCTGTGGCACGCGATGAACGTTTCTATCGTCCGCCATCTTGCTGGTAGTTAAGCCGAGCGATGGCAACGGCTGTCCTTTTTTCACCATTGGGCAATGTATCCAGCTGTTCTCGCATTCTTCCGTTTTTCAGCAGATGTCAGTGCTGTTAAAAATAATCGTAACAATTTTTT
Organism: Cheiracanthium punctorium; assembly: GCA_038373885.1. Taxonomy (NCBI): domain Eukaryota; kingdom Metazoa; phylum Arthropoda; class Arachnida; order Araneae; family Cheiracanthiidae; genus Cheiracanthium; species Cheiracanthium punctorium. Next base: position 88,064 of record JAWZYV010007673.1, read on the forward strand.
ACGGGAAAGGTCGTGCTAAAAAGTAAAGGATTCTCGTGGAGCTATGTCACCCGCAACTATTTTTATAGAAATCAAATCTATTCTTCGTGACTGGCAACAGTCAAAACAGTTTGGTGTTCCCAGAACGCGAACACTGCGCGTTAAAGGGTTAAAACAAAATTGAGTTGAGTGATAAAGCATTCAGGAAGATAAGACACTGCACAATTAAAACAAGCTATTTAATGCTTAACAATCATCTCCCATGCTAACGAGTTGAGTATCCAGACTTACACTGATCGAACATAAACACAAATTTGATTTTTTTTATCTTGATAATTTGTTCTCTCCTCCACTATTTCAATTTTTACTTTCTATTGATTCTCTACTTATTGTTTATTCTAAATGGCACCATTTTTTTTCACTTTGTGTGTTTACATTTTGTTTTCTCATTTTCCTACCTGTGTGGAAGTAGGAACATTTTGAAGCTGAAGAAGAGTGGATCCTTTGTACCGCTATAAAACTTCGCATTGTACCACTTTTTATATATGTGCGTCCTTTAGTAAAAGTTTCATAATTTTTTAAACACCATTTTTTTTACATTATTATTATTGATAATGTATTTCAATTATTCACCTTCGATTTTTAGTTTGGGTTGCAGACAACGACTGTTAAATTTTGAACTACAAACTTTTATAAACACTTTAAGTTTTAGACAATTGGATATTTTTTTTTTTTTTAGTTTTATCTTAAATGCTTAGTCAGTTAATGGACAAGTATTTTTACCAAAAGATATGTAACATCTTATATAAACATAATATAATGTATTATATACATTAACATGATATAACATAGTTAAAAAGAAGAAATTGTGAATTAAACAGTGCTACATGAAATATTTTACTTGTTTTTACAGATTAAATTCGCAATAAAAATATTTTTTTTAGAGTTGTGCCTCGATGTTGAAGAAAGTTGTTTTGTTCTCTGCTTTCATTGCCATTACTTTGATTTCACCAAGTAAGTCAAAAGAAGTTTTACTTTTCTTTAAATTATTTACATAATGCTTGTTTGGAATTCTCAGAATAAGCTAGGGTGTGGTAAATAAAAAACGGTAGATATATCTCTTTGATCGAAAAATATAAATAAATTGCTTTTAAATTATTTTTCTTTTTCATCCTGTATTGTCAGAATTAGATGGCAAGATTTACACTAATTAAAATATTAAATTATTATTGAAAAAATAATATTACCTGTAACTTCTTATTAAATCGGTGTTTTTTTCTTGTGTCTTCGAAAACCTTTCAAAAAAACTAATACGTTATTGAAAATTTGAGAGAAGTTCTGTTATTATTTTCAGTTTAGAAAAGTTTTAAACAACTTATTATCAGTAAAAGAAAGAATTTTTTAAAATATTTTTCTATTTTTTAATGTGTGAAATGGATGCTCAGTTTGTCAATCTTAGTATTTTGTTTCCAAATGCTCCTTATAAATTTCTTAATTAGTATAAATGTTGCCTACTACTGTCTGAAAATATAGGCTATAAAAAGAAAAATCGAACAGAAACAAGATATTTATATTTTTGATCACAAAGAAGTACCTTATTGTTTTTATCTCACTTTATCCTGCAACAATCAGATGTGAGAGTGTATTGTTTATCCGGAATTTATGTCTAATAGCCTTGGCCATACTATTTCTTAAATTTGAATTAATTATTTGTAAGTCATGATAGGAAATAAATAAAATATGTAACCCTAGACGAGCGGTATTTGCGGCATGAAACCACCTTTATTTCAGCGATCTCAACTACTAGTCACAAAAAATATGATCAAATAGTCCCAAAGCCGAAAAAGTAAACCCATTGCCATCGCTCTAGTAACTGCCAGCAGCATGGCGATCGGCCGAATCATCCATCGCGTGCTACACAGATAAAATCCTATTATGACACAGCCTGCTGTGCCAAATACAGCCGATCGTGACACAGCCACACAGCAGGCTGTGTCAAAAAGGACTTTAGCTCTGTGACAGGCGATGGGCGAATTGATCGACCACCATGTCGCTGGTACATACCACGCGTGATGACAACGGGTCTAGGCGATTCGATCTACCGCCATATTGCTGGTAGTTAACTTGAGAAGTGCCAACGTGTGTACTTCTTCAGCGTTGGGCACTGTGTAAAGTTGTTCTACTACATAGATCTGGAAACATTATGACGCATTGAACGCATTGAAGGATTAGTGTGCTTTAATCTTTTTCTTCGTTTTTTTTTTAGCCTATTACCCATTTCATCCATATTTTACTACCTGCTGCCCGCTTAACCCGACCTTTACGAAAAAAAAAATATCTCTTAATAAAATTCTTGAATGCTTGACTTGCTTCATTTAATAAGACCAGAGTTACCACAAACATCATTTCACCAAACGTGTCCACTCTCGTTGTACACTGCAGAATCTATTCCTAGAACGGCAACGTCGAGGGAATGACTGGATCTCCGATACGGTAATTTAGGTCGGCAAAAAGAAAATACCAAGTTGAGCAGCTTGAAAAAGCAATTTAAGAAAGTTCGTGATTCAGCCAATCAGAAGAGCGTGAAAGTAATTTAAGGTAATACGTATGTGTTATTTTAAATATACTATCCTGATTGTTAATACAGTTGAAGTGCAATGAACTGAGATATTTTCGACCCCAATGTAAATTGTACAGACTCTCAAAAAAGTTATCGAGTATAAGCAAAATTTCCTCGTCAGGATTTGTGAGTGAGTTTTTTGAAAACCGCACAACTTGACATAAATACGAAAAGTTTTTACTCGAATTTAATATCTTTAGGAGGGGACAATTCTATTAGAAAGTGAGATAACGCCGTTGTTGCATATAGATGACTCAACCCCACACTGTGTAACTGCTGGTGTAGTCATCGAAGAAAAGACAATATTAAAAAAGTGTTTATTCATAATGACGATCACATTCAAAGAAATCGTATTTACATTTATTTCATGTGGCGATCAATTTTAGCGTTGCTTTAAATTCCCGCTAAACTCATATTAAAATACTAAACTCATGTTACATAAAAACTCAATGATTAACTCAAACCAATTTTCTTCAATTATACGTACTCGTTAAAAAATATAAAATCAATATTTTAATCATCTCAAGATAGAATATAATTTTTTTAATGCAACCACGTAAGCAAAAGTGAAAAAAAAATAATTAAAATTCAGTGCTCGCTTTCCTAATCTCGTTCCCATGCTAGGTTGGGAAATTAATAAAATGTAAGACTAGTTAGCAGCTAGCGCGGAAAATGTTTTATTCTTTTACCCCTGGGATCGCTGCAGGTTACTAGATTTCCAATGTTCAGATAATTGAAACTTAATTTGGTATAGCATATCTCCATGCTGATGATTATACATAATCTAATTCAATGACAAACAATTTTTAACCCCTTAACGCGCAGTGTTCCCACTCTGGGAACACCAAACTCTGACGTTTTGATTGTTGCCAGTCACGAAGAATAGATTTGATTTCTATAAAAATAGTTGCGGGTGACATAGCTCCACGAGAACCCTTTACTTTTTAGCACGTCCTTTCCCGTAAAAAAATTGTCACGATTATTTTTAACAGCACTGACATCTGCTGAAAAATGGAAGAATGCGAGAACAGCTGGATAGATTGCCCAGTGCCGAAAAAAGGGCAGACGTTGCCATCTCTCGACTTAACTACCAGCACCCTTTTTCGGACGCAGCTGGCTGTGCCGCACAGCCAGCTTCGTCAAAAAAGGGTCTCTAGATCTGTGGAAAGCGATAAACGTTTCGATCGTCCGCCATCTTGCTGGTAGTTAAGTCAAGCGATGGCAACGGCTGCCCTTTTTTCAGCATTGGGAAAGGGTCGCGCCTCAAAGGGTTAATACCTGAATTTGGAATTTTAAAGGGTATTAAAAACGAACACCTTTATAATTATCGAAAAGGTATCGAACACCTTTTCATTATTACTATTTTTTTAATTTGATTTCGACACCGACTGTTTTAACTGACTTTTCAAACTTCAGTAGGCATACTGTACTGTACTTACGTAAAAAGAAAACCCCAAACAAATTGTTTTATTCAATTTATTGTTAAATCAGGTAGAAAAAAAAACAAAACAGAAATATTTTATAACTACAACAAAACTTTTAAATAAACTACAACTAAACTTTAGTATTCATGAAAAAATTAATACCAATGTGAATATATTAATAAATGAACTAAACATCTGATAGTGATCGCAACTCGCTATCTACAAATGTTCAGTTCTCTCATAATATCGGCGAGTAAGGCTTATAAGTAAATCTACGCTTGCAGTTGAACAAAAGTTAACATATTCAAACAGCTAAAATGCCTTTAAAATTACATCACATTTTTTATAGTTTTGGAGAGACCAGTTGGGAGAGGCATCATTCTCGTGACCGAAGGGTTGCGGGTTCGATACTGGTAGCAACCAAAGACTGCCGTGCTCGCTTACGGCCACTTGGGCACGTTAAGTACGTCGTGATCACAATGTGCTCCATGTTCCCGTGCAAAACGATAACTCTGAGGGTGGCAAAACTGAGCCTTGATTGTTCTGCTTCGTACTTGCTTCAAAATTAAACCATTTGTGCCCAGATATTTTTGCGATTTTCTTCAATTTTTGCTAATACCTGCAATGATAGCTAAATTTCTGATCTCGAATTCTTGAACAAGGGATGGTTTCTTTTAGCCCATTATAAGGCCGTGGTAATCACTTTCGGTACCACTTACGGTCTATTAAGTACAGAAATCAACTATCATTAGTGAATTTTCTGATTTTTGTTCAGTTATATTGGATGCATATTTTTCCCATACATCTAGATCCTAAATTGTATTTGGCTTATGAACTTTTCTTTCATTCGTAATTTTAAAGAAAGCTCGAATAATGACTCGAAAATTGAGCATAAGAATCATCGCTTTTAATTATATATTTTTGCTTTTAATTCCGTGTACAAGCAGCAGGTAGTTTTCCGACCTTGATTTTGTGAATCTGCAAAATTTCTATGTTTGTTTAATACTTGTCTCTCCAATTTTCACATGGGACATTACAATAGGGGGAAAATATATGAATTAATCCTAAAAGTTAGGCTAGAAAAATCCCACGTACTTTCGACTCTCTGCACATAAACTCGCCTTATAAAGGGTTAAAATCATTATGCATAAAAACTGAAATGTCAACATCCCACTTGGCCAGGTTAAAATATTTTGTGGAGTTGAGATTCAATACGCATGAACACAGGCTAGGAAAAATAACTAACGTTTTCGAGTGATAGCGGAAATGCCGTCCCAAAAAAGTGACACTAGGCATAAATGGGCCAAGAAGCTTCCGCTAACGATCGGTAGTGCTGCCATCTGTCCTCTCCTGAATGAGGTAGAAATGAACTCTTGGGAGTTTATGGTAGAAATTAACACCCTCGTTCAATTGCTGCCGCTGTCAACGTAATCTGGATTTGGGGTTGGTAAAATAATGCAGTAAAGAGCACGAATGTTTTGCCCCCATTAATCCATAAACAATAGATGGGCTCAAGTCAAAATAGATCTTGCATACATTCGAACGTAAGGACTTCGCGCAAAAACTGTTTTTAAAGTGATTCGGGTATGGTCAAAATGATATTTTTGTCAAAGTCCGAATGCAGAAGTTTTTCGCGATAAAAGTGCTTTCTTGTTTCATACAAAAAAGTAAAAATATAACTTTTTTTCTCATATCTTGAGCATATTTCATCTTTATCTGATAAGTGTTTATTACTTTTGATCTCTAGGTCAAAGTCATGAGTTTGATGATATTTGGGAAAGTATATTTGGTATCAATTGGGATACAGATCCACCTCCTGGATTTGAAGGTATAGTAAAAATAATTATTTTTATTAAGCAATATTCAGTCTTTAAACTTTTTTAAATATTAAAATTTTAAAGCTTAGATGTAGGCTTTGGATTTGCTTGCGAAACCTATCCAAATAAAAAAAATTGATATGGAAACAGCACATACATGACAAGGATAACAGGATATTATCTTCTTACAAAATGGCTGGCCTCTATTTATTATCACGCTTAAACCAAACGAGCCAAATTCGATCTGTCGGAGCGATTTTTGGCGCAGTTTTCAAAAGCGCTCTTCTCCCTGGGGAGCGTTTTTCGATCACAAAAGCGGAGCGAAATATGCGTGAATAGAACGTTATCAGTATTTTGGAAAACAGGAAGCGAGGAGGGGAATTCTCAGACAAAAGACTACTTTAAGAGCCCTTTTGCAGAAATACCGGTAGGTTTCGGTGCAAACGGATCGAATACATGAATTTTCTTTTTCGCTCTCCAATCGATCGTTTTTTTTTTCGAACTTTGCGTTTAAGCGTGGCTTTTATTTAAATCACAAATTAAAGCCACGAAGTGCAACTTAACTGTAATCGAATGTATTTCTTCGTTTATTAACTAGAAGACAAATCCCCCCCCCACTCTGTTGTGGAGGCAATTGCAACGTGCAATAAAAAAACATTTTATGAAAATATGTCTACACTCAATATATTTAATATTCGTCCACTTAAAATAAATAACTTCACATTCAGTTTTTATTACACACCGATATCGAATTTCATGCTCTTCTAGAAACGTGCTGAAATTTTACGCATTCGAACGATTTCCTTTTGTGTAAACAGCCCCTCTTATATCAATGCTCCATGCAGACATGTTATTTGGAAAAAAAACACGTAATCTGGAAAAACTACTTTAAACGAATTGGAATTGCAACTTTACCTCCAAATCCTGAAAACCATGATTTCAGTATAATGGCATGTCAATTGCGACAGTTAATTTTATCACGCAAATGATCCTTTTTTTTTTAACTCTCGGAAATAAAATGGAGCTGAAAATAGCGAATAATCGCTTTAAAATTATTGAACGGATGTATTTTCAGATTTTCAGAAGTAGCGCAGATGGTTTTCCATATTTTTATGCATAATTGTGAACATTTTCAAGCGGGTCACGCCTTTTTGTGCTTAACTTTAGTTTTTGGCGCTTAACAGGTGGGAAAAGCAGGGTTTGAAAAGCGACAAGCGGCACACGATTTTTCAACAGCTTTATAAACAGATAATGTTAAACACTCGAAAAGATTAATAATGACTAACTAATTTCACTAACTGCACTATTATCACTAATGTTAACTATCAACCTATAAGTCTTACTCAACTTTCAGAAAAAGTTTTAGTTTAGGAAAGTGAAGTGGTTTTGAAAGTGTAGCTTATGAACCCCTTGCATAATTTCTAACTGCAAAGTTATATTTTTCATGATTACGTGCAATTCCAATTAGGCTGCGGTAAAAATGAACATTACTCCGGCGACTGCCAGTGCGATCATACTTGCCGATACTTGCAAGAGGTAGAGGAGGATGGGAAACCTCTAGGGAAGTGCAAGCTACATTGCGATGGACCCAGCTGCAGCTGCATGCCTGATTACTTCAGGAACAAAAGGGGAAAGTGCGTTCATTCTGACGAATGCTTTCGCCATCGGCCACGTATTTTGTCTGGTAAGTTTTTTTCTCCAAGGTTTATTTTTCCATTGTTACCGACTAAAACAAAGGCCACATTCGTAAACGCCAAACGAGTTTGCGTCTAAGGTGGTCGTAAAGGAAACTAAGTGCATTCATTTTAAAAACTAGAGCGTTCGTATACAAAACTGAATGCGGTTAGCTTCAAACTAATCAAACTGAGCACGGAGCAGGTTCATCCAGTTCTTGAGAAGACACACTTGCAGCACGTTTTTTTTTTTTTGTTTGTTTTTTTGTTTGTTTGTTTGTTTTGAAATGGCGTCCGTTGTTATGGAAAAGTATGTTGTTACGAAAAGTATTTTACGTTAGCTGAAACTGCAAATATTATTTTTACGAGGGGGAAATTCACGCGTACTTTAAAAACTGCAACAAAGGAACATAATTTTTCAAAGGTAATCATTTTCTTGTATTTTTCATGTTAATAGTTTCAAAAATGCATATTTTAGTGTTGAGATCGAAGTTGATTTAAACCATTGTTAGGAAATTTCAACTTCTCTTGCTAAATACTTTTGAAAAAATGATGTTTAAGTTGAAATTTCTAAATTTTGATCAGTGCACTTCAATTATGGCTAATCCTTCTTTTAAAAATCCAGTTGATTTTATATTGAGTATACACTAAAAATTCTCCTCAGCAAAAATAACAACAGACGTGAATTGTAAGCAAACACGCCTCCTAAGTGACGAAACTAAACAAACTAAAATTGTTCGCAAATCCAAAAGAAACTGATAGCCACTGATAGCACTACACGCATGCATTCCAGTTTTCTTACGAAAACTCGTGCAGCGAATTTCTCGTTTACGAATGCACCCAAATTAGGAAGTTACTAAGTTCAACACGTATTTATTTATTTATTTTTCATGTATGCAGAGAGGTAATATTTTAGCGTATTTCCAATCCCTCAAGCTTTCTGCCACTTGGCGAAAATCGATAGATGCCAATCGGTTTGGGTGTCAGAATTATACGCCACTCTTATTTACCAGCCGCTGGCCCTTTTGCGAGACCCAAAAGAACATCACTGGGCCCGGTCATCACTCTACGGACCCCTCAAAAATATTCTACTGCTGACCCTTTGCTAAATAAAAAACATCAGTCGTTAGCGTATTCCGATTTTCACCAAGTGGCAGAACGCTTGAGGGTTTCGAAATGCGCTATTTTTTACCACGTAGACCTATTCAAAAAAAAAAAATTATGTTGGAAAGGGAATAGCTCAAGGATGGTCCTATATATTAATCTGATCGTTTTCAGAAGATAATATCATTCAGAAAATCGGAAAATTTTTGTTCTTAAGCCTTTGCTTAAACTGTTGCCAATAACGGCGCTGGTCTTAATGACAAAAATCTCCAAGGCTAGCCACTCGTGGCGATAAATCGCCGAGGTTGGCGTCAAAAAATTAGTTTTTATAACTCAGCTGGATGAGAATTTGCCAAACCTAACTATTTTCAATGGGAATTATAGAATAGCTTAGGAAAGTTTGCCAGTACCGGCATATCTCGAAAGTTCCCAAAACTGGCCGCTTGTGGCGATTTATCGCCAGGTTTGTCGCCAAAAAAAAATAAGTCCGTGAGACTGAATTCAACTTGGTCATATCTATTGCATTTGAGAATTTGCCAAACCCTGCTAATTTAGAATGCGAATAATTTTTTGTTATGGGAAGTAATTTGACGTCCGTTTTGTTTTTATGGCTTGTTAAAAAACCATACTTGTTTTACCTTCAACTTATCAGTAACTTTGGGGAAAAATGTGCGTCAAATTTGTCTGTATCTTTCCATTTACAGCTTTACTGTTTTTGTATGATTGCTTTTAGGTTAGGTTTTTGACGGCAAAAATTAGTTTTTGCCCCGATAGAGTAAAACCGGATTTAACCGGCTATAGTTCTCAAAAACTCACATCCTTTGAATGTTTCCAATAGATCAAAATCGTCTTATCGTATACAGATCCAAGCATTCAACGCAAGTTTGCGAGTGCAAATGTCCGTGGGGCATGATTACTGAGAACATTAAAACATTGGGGAACTTAACAGCACCTTCAAACGATGATTAAGATAAATTACACGTGGACGGTCAACAACTTGGTGTTGATTTACCTTAATCGCCGTTTGAGGAGGCTCAAAGTCCCCACGCCCAATACACGGTCTGGCAATAGCGTGCTAAGGACAGGTCATATACATCATAAGGGAGGGTCTTGGTTTAAATAACAAGTAAATGCCAAATGACTTATTAAATTTGCCGTGATCGTGGCTGACGAGATATACAGGTTACGGTGCTGATATTTTAGCCACACCCTTTTGCACTCGAAGAGTCATGTGACCAGGTGTGACCAAGTGTGATCATCTTATTCCTATACTATAACCATTGTAAGATGGCCACCCCTTGTAGGTCACGTGACTCTTCGTGTGCAGAAGGGTGTGGCTGAAATGTCGGCACCGTAATCTGTATATCTCGTCAGCCAAGGCCATGGTAGTCAAGTAGGCAATGCGTTGGTCTGATGACCGGAAGGTTGCGAGTCCAGTTTCTGACCCACTCCTGAAGACAATGTGTACTTTCGGTGTACGTGCACGTTATATCCTTTGTTCTGAAAGTCCCCATAGCACTCTCTAGCAGTTTCCGAGGGGTGCCGATATTTAAAAGACCCCCTTCAATAATAATTGCAACTTTTGACAGGGAGTCACCTGAAAAACGCATGTGTCTGTAAGCAATGCATGCGTTTACGTAAGTTGTCCTCTTTTGGCAGACAGATAAACAATTAAATAAATGAATGAATTTTATTTTTTTAAATATTTTTCAATCAGCACAAGAACTCCATTTCATGATCGGAATAATAAGCACAGAGAACAGTCTGCTGAAGACATGATTCAAGAATACAACATAATTAAACAGTATGACGAATTCAAAGATTTAATACTTTACAAATTTATGAATAATTTAATTATGAGCATAATTCAGGAATGGTTAATTGCACCGGGCGGAGGGAGAAAAGAGCAAGTTGCACCGCTAATTTAATTCACGGCGAGTTGCACCCACGAAATGGATAGGAGGGGAACAATCATAGGGGAACACCGCAATCTCTCAAAGGGCCAGCGGTAGCACATTTTTGAGGGCCCCCTACAGAGATGGCCGGACCCAGTGATGTTTTGTGGAGTCCCTTAAAGGGCCAGTGGTAGCATATTTCCCAGGGGGGCCCCTACAACGATGGCCGGACCCAGTGATATTATTTTGGGTCTCGCAAAGGGCCAGCGGTAGCATGTTTTCGAGGGGGAAGCAAGATAAGGATTCCAGTGCAACTCGCCCCTCGATTTGATTTATAGCTGTAGGCGCGGGTCCAACTGACCCTCGTTCCATAATTCAACTCCATACAGCCAATATAAATTGAACTTTATAACCGAACTAAATGATAGTCCAAAGGGGCTATGTCAGGGCTATACGCTAGGTGCTCCAAAACTTCCCAGCCAAACTTTATTAACGTGTCCTTGAGAAGTACGAAAATCCACTGATGACTTGATTGCATCAAAAGATGAATCCTTCTATGCTGCTGGCATCTTCGCGCTATCTGACCGTTGGCGGTGAGCGCTGGAAAATAATGGGGATTACTTTGACGAATAAAGATATTCTTGCATATTCATTTCTTTCACATGCTCTTTAAAACTTATTACTAGACCCAGTAAACAAAAAGTCACATGAAAATTTAATAATTGTTTTGCTCAGCTTCTGATTAGAAAGCCAAGATGAAATTTCTTACCATGTTAACAACATATTATGTCCCGCAGTGGACTGGGCGCTAAACTCCGTTCCCATAAGAACACGGCAAGTGAAGCAGCATCTGGCTTGGCCAGTGCTTGGGAGGGACTTCCCCCTCTCGGCCCGTCCGCTGTGGAACCGTGTACGCTAATGGAAGCTGGTGCACGTAAAATCCGTCGTGGCTCCAAAGTCCTCCAAGTTGTTAAACGATACCTCTGGGGGTGCCGATTTCAGGGGGTTGGTCCCTCCTCTGGAATTGGTTCAAAATTACGGGACCCCGAGCTAAGACGAACTTCCTCCCACTGGGGCTCATTGAAATGGAAGCCGCTCCTTCGGCCCATCGCCTGCCTATATAGGGGGACCTGTCACCGCAACGCGGTTGCCAGGGGGCATTAGCAACAACAACAACAACAACATATTATACTTTAAAACATGCGCTTCTGATCAAACATTCCGAAAAAAACCATGATGCTTTTTAGTCAATGCAATGCTTACGCATAAACCATAGAAGATACGCAAATTTTGATGAAATTTTTCGAATCACATAACCAAATAATTTTCATTTCAGTAGCCTCTACAGATAGGAGTTATTTAAGAAATTTTTAAAAAATGGCGTATCTTGCAGAAAACTTAAAAATTTGCATAGTTAATTTCTCGGTAATTAATAATCGTAGAACCTTCAAAATTCAAATTTGGAGTTATGCTATTCTATAAATCATTTACACAAAATTTTTAGAAAAATCTGAAATGGCGTGGTGAATTTTTTCCAATTTACTTTTTGATTTGACGTGAAATTACCCATTTTTGTTTAGCATTACATTTAGAAATATCTCACAAATCATTAATTTCTCTTTCTATTTTCAGGGTTATAGTCGTAAATTCTTGAGAGCGTCTATAGGGTGCATTCGATTGAGTTGAAATTTGGCACGCATACTGTAGATTACTGCCTTACATACTGTGGAGATTTTTTGCGTGTAGGGCTTACAGTTTTTTGCTGGACTACACGAAAGTATTCGTATACGTTGCGGCTATTACACTCAAATTATTTGAAGTGTACTAGTGTCTGAACTTTACATCCGATTGAGTTCAATCAAGCTAATTTAAACGCTTGGTAAAGATCAAGTGTTCCGAAAGTCGAGTGGAGTCACCGTAGATTTTTTGTTTGTAAAGTCGAGCGGCTCATGACTTTACGTAAATAAGAATAGGATTGCTTGTAATTCGAAGTCGTTTTTATGCCCAAGTTTCGTTCTAAATCTGATATTTAGAATGTATTTCATTTTCATCTGTTAGTGCTTATACTATATAATTCTTTCCTTTCGTTCTCTAGATGAAAGTGATGTTGAGGATTTGGATCCACCTCCTAGTTTTCCAGGTATAGTAAAAATAGTTATTTTTAGTATATGCTTAACCCGTAAGCAGGCGCGCTGGGGTAAATCTCACCCCAGCGACTTTTCTTCTTCGTAAAATAGGAGAAATTTTTTGAGAATAAGTTTGCCCCGTCTCCTACCTTTCAAAGTCAAGGTCTAGTTGGGGTGGGTGAAGGAATTTCGTTTGTTTGTTATCCGGAAGTTACTTACGGGGAAGAAAATTCCACTTTGGGATTAAATACTCCCGTGCGACTAACAACGTTTCATTACGTTCTTAACGTAAACTAAGTATAAACTAAATGTAAATTAACTATAAATTGACGTTACACTACTGGTATGTATTGACAAAAGGTTATTAAATGAAATTAATATCATATTAATAAAGTAATTAGTGTTTTTAGGTATAAAGCATATCATATGCGATTTTCTTCTCAGAAAGCATGGTATTTAAAGAAACTGCCAAAAATCTCTAAATAAATATAAAAAGCACGATTTCATCCCATGAAACATAACAGAACTGATGTATTTTATGTTATAAGTCCACAAATTTGTTTTTAAAACGTTTTTAGTCAAAAATATAAAGAAGACAAATGGGGTAAGATTTACCCCATGCGACTGCTTAAGTTACAAAAGTAGACGCGCGTGCTTACGGGTTAAGCACATTTAAAATATTAAAATTTTAAAACTAACATATATGGCCTTTTGGGTTTTACCATAGACATCTAATACGGTAGACAGCGCATCCATAGCGGGTGTCCCGAAAATGATCGACGATTTGAAAAATCAATTAAAGAAAAACAGAAGGCAAATAAAAATGTGCGGTTTGCTGCATGCATTCTGCTTGGTGAATCGGAATTTATTCTCACCAATTTTCAAATTAGTTACAAAGCTCGTCAACAGATGGCGCTGGTATTCTGTAAGAATTCCGTCCTTTCAGGTCGGCATTATTTCTTCGAAAACGGTTTATGCAGCGTATTTTTATCGTTTTGGAGTTTCATCACCTGGCCCAGAATTCTGTTGAAACGTGGTGCAGTTTTCAAAGGAAATTCAGTGTGAGAAACGGTCCTGCAAACTGTGCATTGTTCTTGTCAACGAAAAGGATGCGCAAAGTGGCATGGACTGGCCTCCCTATTCACCAAATTTGACTCCATGCGATGCTTTCTCTTTGAGGGGGGGGGGGGAGGGGTGTACTTGAAAGACCAGGTGTATCGTCACAATTCATAAGCTATAAATGAACTGGAACAATACTTCTCTGCATATTTTCAGAACGTTCCAACTGAAATGTTTGCAAATTTATCCTGCTTTGGGCTTTGTTATGGGGGGATAACTATCTTTAAGAAATGTATATCAGATGTCCATTTGATAATGGACATCTAATACAGTGGACAGCGCATCTTGTAGCGCAGATAATGTAGCACAGTAATAAGAATGTACCACGTGACTATTTGATGAGGTGATAGTTATCGTGTGGAAACACCAGGCTGCCAGATGTGCCGTCCACTGTACTAGAAGTCTGTGGATCTTACGCATTAATATAAAAACTGACCTGTACAAGGTGATTCAGAACTGTTGTAAAAAAACATATAATGGTTAGTACAACGAATCAAAATGCTAAAGAATCACGTAGCAATAAAAGTGGGTGGCAACGTTCTCTTCATATACATTTTAATAATTGTATTGGAATAATAGTGAACTTTCCGACCATGGCTCATCAAAAACTAATGTATATTTTAGAGAAAGCACATGACTAAAATGATAATTAACAGGATTGTTTATTAAACTAGGGATTATGTATTGATTACATCAATAATTAATAAAGTGACTATTTGCACATAAGTGAAAAAGACGTTTCGGACCCCACACTGCTATGTGATTCTGAGCTGATTTGGTGCCCCTTACCAGTTTATTTGAAGAATCCTAAATCACCGAACATACAAAAATCTCAGCTCTTTGAAAGGCACTGTTTTCTGCAAACTTTTTAGGGACAGACAGAATTGTCCGAATGCATTTGCAAATCAGAGACAACTCAGGAGTGGTTGAGCGAGTGTTTTGTGTCATGGCAAGCCTGCACGATGCTTTGGAGATAGTACTTTTAAAGGGTTTTTGATTCGTATTCATGTTACATCTTGAGAAAACCGCCAAAAACTCCAGAAAGTTAGATCGACTGCCAGGCCCGAACCCGGAACCTTCAAGCATCAGCTATCTACGGAGTTCAGCGTCTTATTATCCACTCGATTATGGTGGGACCTGAGGAGTTGTTGTTGAGAGAGAATGGGTCAGAGTTCACAGAAAGTGGTAGACTAGATTTTAATACGTTCGACTGTAAATTTTAGTGATTATTGGAGGTAAAGGTGCGCCACAAGCGCTATTCCAGTTTGAAAAATCTCAAACATTCGTGAAGGTAAGCAGCGAAGGAAATTCCAATGGAAGTACTGAACAATTTGGATAATCCGGCAGTTGGTTAGACCAGCACGTTTTTTGTAATCCGGTGTCTTCGAGAAACATGTATTCCGATTTCATTCTCCGCTCACCATCGCACATTAAAGGTTGCTGTACGTCAGTGGTCAATTAGCGACAGCCAGGGAGGAATTTCCGCCGTCATTGTGTGTCTTTCAAAGAATATTCCCCGTCTCCTCATTTCATGAGCTAAAGCTCTGTTTGTAGGGTCCGTGCGCTAATCCCTTCTTCCCTTTACCGAATTTCAACAATGGATGTGCCCAAGCCATGTGACCAGACAGCCAAGTTCTCAACGTATGACGGTGACGTATGAACGTACATATATATCTTTCATAGCTCAAATATGATTATCCATAGAACATCGAAATGTTGCATTCAAGACTGATGTTCTATCTGATGTTATGCAGCTTCATTTTTATTGAATGTACAAAGTGTTTTTGAAGTGAAAACTTCTTTAGGCACGTTTTTCACTTTTGGGATGGGGAAAAAGCACTGAATTCGCGCGAGCACTGAATTTTTCCCGCTTGCTTCGTCAAGCTCAGATACACATGAGGAAAAGTGGATTGTGACGTCATAGCTACACCGTCTCTTACCTACTGAGATTTCTTCCTCCTTCCTTTCAATTTTAGTGTTGACCTCTGTTATCATACGTAAGAACCTCAAGTTATTTTTAAACTGCGTCCTTCTAGCTTCCGCGACTGGTATCGAACTGTGGACACAAGGCGAGGTGGGCGAGCTTTCTAACCACCAGAAGGGTTCGACTCTGGATGAAATGACCAAAGTTTGAGGTGATGGTTGTTTCAATTTCGGAATGGGAAATTTTAAGTATCTAAATAAATAAAATTGAACTTTGCCTGTACACTCCTTGATGTTAAAAAAGCGCACTTCTTGGTATTTTGCTATTTCTGTTCGTTTTAAGCATTTGGGACCCCAGTACGACCACCAAAATAAAGTTTTTCTGTGTCGATCTGTCAGTGACGCTTCTTTTATTCGCACATCCCGTAAAACTGACTAAAGCGAATGAAATAAAATTTGGAAACATTCTAGGTGGTCACTCAATTTAAACTATAGGAGTCGAATTTTTAAAAAAAATCATTAGATTAGATGTCAGAATATACTTATGTTTTCGTATTTTTGAGACTTTTATGATGAAAGGCTGGAATTTTGTACATCCCCTCATTGTGTATGAGGCACATTTTACTAATTGGGAATTTTTTCGTATGAGGTTCGTATACAAATTTAAAAAGTGTAACTGCTTGAATATTTACGAGAATTTTCTTTTTTTTAATCTTGGTGTAGTCTTTTTTCATACCTTATTTAGGACATTTTTTTTCAGTTTGCATTGTCCACCTATCTTTGATAGAGAAGGAATTAAACCGTGTTACCACCTTTTAGCGACACCCTCTATAACATCTTTAAACAAATTTTAAATAGATAATGTTAACCGTTAATAGAACCACACCTTTACGTTACCATATTGTCAATATAAAGGAACTGACTAACCGCATGAAATCACATAGGGTCAACATTTCATCAATTGAAAAAGTGTGTTAAACGAATGTGTTTTTGCTTTACTTATTTCTTTTCTTTTTCCTGTTCAAGACCTGTCGGATAATGGGAGACGCCGTCGAGACGGAGTTCAGCAAAACGACAACTCGACTTAACTCCAGGTTAGTATACCAAAACTACAGGTTGCCCATTAACTAACCAAAAATTTGAATTGTTCAGTAAAAGCGTCTGAGAAGAGATAAAAGAAAAATATATACTTCACGTATATAAGTTTACTTATTCCGATTTAATGGCACAAAGATTTTCGAAGTGCTTTCAATTGCTTGCAACATTGTGGTGAAGCTTTAGATCAAAGTTGTCTTAAACTGAACGAATAGTTGGCAGTGTGATGGCCGAAATTCCAGCAGAAAAGGAAAATCTTCTGATCGATGGTCAAATTCGGCATTTGACTACTGCAAACTGCTTGCAAAGACGCGAACTTTTAAGGCCTTATTACACGAAGAAAATTTCGGGCGATTTTGTAGCTGCAACCAGTTGCCCAAAACCCTTCCGGCAAGTCGATGAGCAGGCCAGGTTGCCATAATAAACAAACTCAGCTGTGTTCACAAACGCCTGAGATTCGCCTAATTGGCAATTGCTAGAGCATGCAATTATAAGTAGCATATCTCTTCAGCAATCTTTTTAAATATTTAGGATCTCGAAGGTTCCATAAATGTGGAATTTCTCACATTTGCACCGAATCGAATCTATTTCCATATCGCTATTCCATTTGAGAGACATTTTCCCTTCGCTCATCACTACCTACGATTGGTATCGCTGAGTCGACCGCTATCTTCGTGACGTAGAAATAGGAAGCACTGCGATTGGCTGGCATTCCAACAGTCTGCAATATTTTCGCCTCTGAACGAAAAAGTTAGAGTTGACCGTCTAGTGCTGCTTCACCGCACCAAACAGAAAACTCGTTTCAATTCAAACTCATTTCGTAAACTGTAAACCGCGTATTGTTGCGTCACCAAATGTTACGTCACTACGACGTCCCAATAAACACTTATTTCATTTAAACTTTCGATTAATTATTGAGCACAATTTATTATGTTTTTATATTTTCAGAAACATCAGTTTATAGAAAATTTTAAAAATATTTTTAAAACTTGAGACGGCAATGGACATAAAAAAAACTTTTGTGCTTGTCAGCCAATTATTACAAAACTTTGTACAGAACGTTGACCAATTATGAAAAATATTAGATTCTGGTTGATCTTCCAATATCCAAATGAGTTTAATTAATTATGAAATCATTTAAAATATGCTAATTAACGATGTTATTAAAATGTTCCAAAGTTATTTCATTTAAACTTTTGATTAATTATTGAGCACAATTTATTATGTTTTTATATTTTCAGAAATATCAGTTTATAGAAAATTTTAAAAATATTTTTAAAACTTGAGACGGCAATGGAGATAAAAAAAACTGTTGTGCTTGTCAGCGAATTATTACAAAACTTTGTACAAAACGTTGACCAATTATGAAAAATATTAGATTCTGGTTGATCTTCCAATATCCAAATGAGTTTAATTAATTATGAAATCAATTAAAATATGCGAATTAACGATGTTATTAAAATGTTCCGTGAGCAGCATTTTTGTCTGTGGCAACTGATTCTTTTTCTAAGCTAGCTTTATGCAGTTTCAATAAAGGTCAGTTTCCAATTTTCGCTTATAATCAAAACTATAGCAAGAAAATAATATTTTCTTAAACTTATGTTATTATCAGCAAAATTTACACTAAAACAGTGTAAAAGCCTTTTTAAAATATTATTTTAAAAATCTAATAAAAATTGCACTATCTCCAAACATTCATAAAGAATCTTTTTTACTAAATTTCAGCAAGGTTCAACAAAATTTAATACGCGTGGAACATTTTGAACTTTACAAAACAATTCAAAAATCTGTTTTGAGATAAAAGCGTTTGAAGTCTTGATATAACAGTCAGCTTCGTTTGTTTGCATATTTAAAACTACTATAACTGCCATTCTAGTCATTATATAGATATCATCTTCTATTTACTTTACCAGGGGCCAAGGCCCCTAGACTCGCTACCCTCGCTTTTCGTTTGAGTCATTCGGCCCTAATAAGGCTTATTCGTAAAAAAAGCCATAATTTCAACAGACGAAACCCAAAGATTGGATCAAATGGAATGTTACCTACCGCACTACACGTTGCTTGGTTCTTGCATGTTCCTTGGAACATAAAAATTTGAACTTCACACTCTTTTTTATTATGTAAAACATATAGAACACCTGGTATTTGCTACCCATGGAGATTTTTCCTAATCTGGCGACTTACGTATATGTATAGTTAAAAAAAATTAGTTCTAAAAAGCAGTACTTCATATGTTTCCTTTGATAAAAATAGAGCTAGAATAGCTTGCCACCAATGGCGCCTTTTCATTATTTGGCGATTTACACATGCCATAACCGATAATTATTGCTCATGTATGGTTACCGGGAAAACCTTTATCCATACCTAATTTGTTGCAGATTGGCGTATTTAGCACCTCCAAATATATCATCTCGCCGCGATGGCAAATATCCAAGCTGTACTGTAACTGCTATAATGGCATAGTTAACGCCACCAGATAGTTCTACTGGTAAGAAATAACCAAGCTGGAATAAAGGCGGTCGCTCATCGAAGTGTCACTGTTATTATGTTTCAAGTAATAATATTTTCATCAAAGTAAAAATATTTCTATTTTCATTTGTGTGAATACTACCACTTAGATTTCTTTCGTTTTCTTTTATTCATATAGACAAAAATTCTCGTGCAAAAACGCAAGTTTCAAGATATTCCTGTAAATTTCAGATATCCAAATTTAATGTAACTGCATATGAAATATATTCTACTGATAAAACTTATTTGTGTGTAGTTGTTGTTTCTTTATTTTTTTAAACCTTCACTTTGATCTAGCATAACTAATAAAGGTGAGAAGTGTAGCATTAGTAATTTTAACACTCTGTGCTTCTTATGAGAAAAAACTGCAGAAATCTAACGCTATTTCCACTTGATTTGTATTTATTTATTTCCAAATCAAATGTGAAATGGAAATCGATGTCTAATATTAAGGATGCACATGTTGCTGAAGAGAAAAAATGTATTTGTTGAATAATATAAGGGCATTAAGCTCTTTATCGAGAAAGTATCTAAAAAAGTTCTTTTTACTAATAAATTAAAATGAAATCGATAATTGAAACTGCCGCACTTTGATTCTCAAGCAATGACATTAAAGCAATGCTTTAATAAAAGGACGCACAATTAAACTTTCTATGAGTGATTTTAATTTTTAGAGCCCTGAAGTAGATACTAACAGCAAGTGAATATTTCCATTAGTGAATATTTCCATATACTGCATTAGTGAATATTCCTTCCGTAAGATGACAGCACCAGACACCTAATTCAATGCTTAAAGCTTAAAGTATTAGAATTACTCAATAGATAGCAGCACTACTGCTTAGAATGATTTCAGAGTTCAGAAAAATAAAGGGAACATTGGAACAGAAATAATTTAGATTAATTATTTTTTTTAAGCACTAGCAGTGGATTTATTGAGCATTTTTTATTGAGAAATTGATACTTAAGGTGTTTTGAATGTAATTTCAGTTATCAACGATTATTATCTCAAATAAAAATAAAATAAAGATATCTAGAAAAAGTTAAATTCTTTTCTCGAGCATGTTATATTTTAGTAAGTTCTTTTAAATGAAACATTTTCTAATTTTAAAGTATTTACAAAAATTTAGTTCCAAGACTAACTATTAAATTACAAAAATTTGTTTTAGCGTTTTGAAGATCGACCGGTTTCATCGCATTCTAAAACTGTTGTGTGAATACTCATTGGAACCCCATAAAAAGTCCGCCGCACAAGGCACCGTTCCCTTCGCAGATAGCTCTCGTGTAGGTTTGCCTTCACACACAATACAAACTTTTTGTAGATGCCACTAATGAAAAATATGTGAACATGTTACGTTATAGCAAATCTGCAGAAAAGTTTCTGCCTAGAGTTTCTTTTAAACGTTCTACCGCATATTCGCCTCACCATGACACAGTGGTTATGCCACTGAAAATGGTAGATGGCCGAAGTGTGAAGGTCCCGGGTTCGGGACCCATCGCGCGGCTGTCGATCTAACGGTCTGGAGTTTTGGTAGGTTTTCTCCGGATGTAACGTGAATACGCGTTAGAACCCCTTAGAAAGTCCTTCTCCCAAGGCATCCCCCCCTTGGCAGATCGCCCTAGTGTAGCGTTGCCATAATCACACACAAACAAACAAACATCTACCGCATATTCACGCTGCATCTCGATGAAAACCACCCCAAAACTCAAAGTTTCGGATTAGTTTGTGTGATTATGGCAATGCTACGCTAGGGTAATCTGACAAATATGCGGGGTGCCTTTGTAGGAGGACTTTCTAAGAGGCTCTAACGAATATTCTCGATATATTTGGAAAAAACCTACCAAAAACTCAAGACCGTTACATCGACAGCCGCGCGATGGGACACGAAACCTTCCCACTTCTGCCGTCTACTATTTTCAGTGACATAACCACTGTGCCATGGGGAGTTTATGAGTGCCATATTTTATTAGCAAATTTGATATTGTTCTTTATCCAAATTCAACAGGTGTTAATTTAACCAAATTATCTTGTTGAGTCAACAACACTTTTGTTGATACTTGAATTACGGAAGTTTTGTTGGTTAAACGAAATTTTAGTTATATTTTTTTAATTCGACAAAATTATTGCGTTAAACTTTTGTTGAATTCAAAAAAATTGAGTGGGCGGTATTCCAACCAAGTAAGTTTGCTGAATATTAAAATATTCATTTGATATCTGGTTGAATCAATAAAATTCTTGTAGCTTCGTTGAATCATCAACTATCACTCCAATGACACATGTATTGATTAACGGTTTATTTTGTTAATCTAATAAAATTACTCGGTAAACATTTTGTAAACTCGATAAAATTTGGCTAAAGAGCTAACTCTTTTTTAACGGAGTAATTTTGTTGAGTGGCCAAAATTTTTTGTTGGATCGGCAAAATATTTGTTCATTCATCTGAATATTTTGTCAATCCAAGAAAATTATACGGCTCAAATTTGTCATAATTCAACAAAATTTAATTGTCGCTATTTTGATCGTCTAAGTTTGCTGAGTCAAAAACTATTCAATTGAATCAAGAAAATGTTTATTGATTCAAAGAAATATTTTATTAATCAAAGAAAATTATAAGGTTAAAGTTTTGTAAATTCAACAAAATTTGGCTAGCAATCTCTATTTTAATTGGGTAAGTTTGCTGAGTCACAAAATGTTTCTTTGATATCTGGTTGATTCAATAAAATATTTTGCTAATCAAACAAAATTATCCGGTTAATTTTTAAATTCACTAAAATTTGGGCTTGCAACCGCTATTTTAACCCAGTAATTTTGTTGAGTCATCAAAATGTTTTTTGATATTCTGGTAAATCAATAAAATTTTCGTTGCTTCAAAGAAATATTTGTTGATTCTGTTGTAAATTTTATTAATACAACAAAATTATTCGTATGAAATTTAGCTTAGTTCAACAAAATTTAGTTGATAGGATTTTAACCAAGTAAATTAATCCAGCCAAAAAAATGTTTCGTTAATATTTAGTTGAATAAATAAAACTTTTGTTTATTCAAAAAAATATTTTGTTAATCCAACAAAATTATTCTGTTAAATTTAGTTTAATTAAACCATGAAATTTTGTTCAATTAAACAATCAAGATTTTTTTTTTTCATCCATCGAGAAAGCATGTTAAAATAGTCTTCCTAGAATTTTCCTTCCTCAATAAAAATCTGATACCTATTAAGTAAGAAATACGAATTGCTCGAGCAACGTATTCAGAGAAGTATGTTGTAGAGCAACATTAGAAAAATATAGGAACCTTTCATATTTGAGTCTTTACAGCGTTGAAAAACAGCTTGATAAAGAGCGGAGTTTTGTTGTCTGCCATCTACCTCACCTAGAAACGCCACCGAAAATAAGAGTCAAGTGCAAGCAATACACTAATAAAAAAAAAGAAAGCCAAACGCTAAAAAAAAATAGAAACATTTATTTTTACAGCTATTTTCTATTGCTGAGACAACCTCTCCGGATTGCACAAGATGAAACTCTTGACGGTACTGGGAAGGTGCAGGAGCTCCAACAATGCCGGCAAGGTGACGGGAGCATTCCGCACGACGGCGTACGGCCCTCACCGTCCAGCGGCACACCGTGCGGCAGGTGCCTCGTATTCGTACGTGCGGCGGTCGAGCAGGCTGACAAACGTATCGACTGCCCGTTCAACGGCGTCCGTTTTTCCGTCTTCGTCGTCTAACACCAGGGGCAATAAATAATTCTCGTACTTCCTCCTCCGACACCAGGGGGGTCTGGTATCGCATCCCAGTACACCTCCAGAAAGCGGACGTATTCCTCCCTCTCTAAACTCACCGCATGCGACCGATAGTGAACATGTCATGTTATAGCAAATCTACGCAAGAGCTAAGGGGCTTTACCTAGAGGAGGATGCATTTATTGAGGAATTTTTATTTGTAAAATTATATTACAACTAGCGGCTACCCGCGACTTCGTCCGCGTCGGCTTTAGAATTAGGTCCCGAGAGAAACGAAGCATGTGTGAATAACAAATATGTTTGCGACTAAAGAAACTGCAATTAAATATTATTTGCATTTTACTTATTTTAAAGGAAGTATAATGCATGGTAGTATACTTCATTTAAAATAACAGAGTATGTAAAATTACTAAATTTAGATTTATTTTTTCAGGCATTTGGCGAATAGAGACAGTTATGACAGTATTTGCGAACTGTTTTATAAAAGAAATATTTTTGCTATATGCATGAATTTTAGTCTATGTTAATCAGGAATAGAGCAGCTTTCTATTAGTGAAAAAGTTTTGGAATCGGTTCTGTAGTTACAGAGATACTCAGAGAGCGCAATGTATTAGAATTATTTTGAGTGTTCCTGTAAAGGAACTATTTGCGCTACATGCATTAATTTTAGCCTATAATACTCAAGAATAGTTTAGCTTACTATCAGTGAAAAAAGTTTTGGAATAGGTTCAGTACTTACAGAGATACACATAGAGCGTAATGCAATTCTTATGAGTATCCCTGTAAAAGAACTATTTGTGATATATTCATAAAAGGTAGCCTATAACACTCAAGGTCCCCCCAGTGTCTAAGAGGGTCTGCTCTCAAACCTGGAAGGCGGGAGGTGCCAGGTTCAAACACTGATCGCGCCTTTCGACCTAACCGCTCGCAGTTTTCCGTGTTTTTTTCCAAAACCTCGCGAAAATACGGGCTAGGATCCCTTAGAAAATTCCACACAGAGGAATTCTCCATATACGCCTAGGACCCTATAGGCCTAGGACCATATATTCCTAGGACTTCAGTGAAGAAAGTTTTAAAATCGGTTTAGTTGCTACAAAATTTCCATAGAGCGCAATGCATTAGTATTATTTTGAGTGTCTTTATAAAAGAATTATTTATGCTATATGCTTGAAAAGTTGCCTGTATATTAATCCAGGGCATAAGCTATCTTCATTACAAATTTTTCCAGACATTTTTGTGTGATTCAGTCAAAAACATCCAAACGCATAAACGTACACATTTATATTATTTGTAGGATTTGGAAATTTACGAACTTTAAGAAACACATCTGGCGGTCATAGCTATTATCCGGCGGTCATTCCCGCCAAACTGTTTTTTCGTCAAATGAGTTGCCAAACTGTTGCCAATCGTATTCAAAACCATTAATAATTTCATGTGCCCGGCATTTATCTCGGCTAAAATTCGCTCGTCTTGGCGGACCGCCGGGATAATACGTAAGTACACTTTTCTTTATTTATGCTTTTTAATTTGGCGTAAAATCAACATAATTTCCATACTTATTTATGTTTTTCAAATGCATGTGATTTTGCAAATAGAATTTCTGCTTTATTTCAAAAGCATAAATCCCTTTGTGCGGGCGATAAAACGGTTTTTAATTAATAGTTAGAAAAGTAATTAAAATTTCCGAGCCTCAGGTACACTTTACCGAAGTCATGGGTCCAGGCATAGTCAAATTTTCAAAGCTCTGCTTTCTGTAGATTTGTCTGGAGAACATTCATTTTCATTATTAGAGATAGATATATTTGGCATAAAACTGGCATAATTTCCGTATTATTTAATGTTTTTCAGATGCACGCGCACGCGCTTCTTTGTTGAAGTAATAGCATTCTTGTTAGCTCAAAACACGAATCATATGATACGGGCGAAACTCGCCAAGCGTGGCAACGTAAAAACGGTTTTTAATTAATAATTAAAAAAGTAATTAAAAATCTAAAATTCTAAGTAGCCTATAACCAACTCCAGGGTCCCATCTATATCTAAACCGAAATGCATTCTAATCGATTCAGCGGTTTAGGCGTGAAAGCGTCATAAACAAACAAACAAACAAACTCACTTTCGCATTTATAATATTAGTTAGGATTGATTGCATTATTTTTTTCTACTTGTATGAAAGAACTGGAATTTTGAAAATCAAAAGCATTAGTAGAACTCTTGATTTAAGAGCATACCCAAGTGGACAAGGCACTGAACATGGCGCTGTGAAATGTTATGGTCCAGGATTATGGCCTTTTGCGCGGCTGTCGAAATAACCTTCGTCAGTTTCGGGCGGTATTCCCCAGATGTAACTTGAATACGCATTAGAACCCCATAAAAGTACACAGTCGAAGTCCCCCTCCCCCCTCACTAGAGAAGGCACATACGCCTCGTGTGGGTTTGCTTTAGCATGATAAATAGAATTTAGTTATCGCTGCTGTAATCCTGTAAGTTTGTTGAGTCAAAAATTATTTATTGAAAGTGGATTGAATTGATAAAATTCTTGTTTCTTCAATTAACTGTTTGCTGGCTTAATGAAATATTTTGCTAATCAAACAAAATTATCCGCTTAAATTTTTGTAAATTCAGCAAAATTTGTCTAACAACCTCTATTTTAACTGAGTAAATTTTCCGAGTCAAGAAATGTTCCTTTGACATCTGGTTGAATCAATAAATACGTTTTTGCTTCAATGAAATGTTTGCGGATTCAACGAAATATTTTGTTAATTGAACAAAATTTTAAGATTAAAATTTTGTAAATTCAACAACAGTTAGCTAACAAGCTATTTTAACCAGCTAAGTTTGTTGAGTCAAAAATTATTTCTTGATATTTGATTGAAACATTAAAATGTTGTTGATTTCACGAAACTTTTAATGGTCAACGAAATATTTTGTTAATTGAACAAAATTAACCGGTTTAAATTTATAAAATCAGATGAATTCGGCTAACAAAAACATTTTTAACCGTGTCATTTTGTTAAGTCAACATTTTTTTTTTTTAAATCCATAAAATGTTTGTTCTTTTAGTGAAATGTTTGTTGATTCAGCTGAATATTTGTCAATAAAGCAAAATTTGGCTAGTTCAACAAAATTTAGTTCGCACTATTTTAACCAAAAAATTTTGTTGACTCAAAAAAGTTTCTTTGATATTCGATTAAATGCATAAAATATTTGATGAATCAATGAAATGTTTATAGATTCAAGGAAATATTTTGTTAATCGGATGAAATTATTCTCTTAAAATTTTGCTAATTAAAGAAAACTTAGTAAAAAAGATCTATTTTATCCGCCTAAATTGGTTGAGTTAAAAATTATGTGTTAATATTGGATTGAAACAATTACCTTTTTTGTTGATTCAATGATATTTTTAATGATTCAACGAAATATTTCGCAAATTAAACTAAAATATCCGGTTAAAATTTAACAAAAAATTTTTGAATTCAAAAAAATTCGGCTAATAACCACTATTTTAACTGAGTGAGTTTGCTGAGTAAAAAAATGTGTCTTTAATATCTGATTTAATCAATAAAATTCTTTTTGGCTCAATGATCTGTATGTTGATTCTATGAAAATTTTGTCAAACAAACAAAATTGTTCGGTTAAAATTTTGTAAAACCAACAAGATTTGGCTAACAACCGCTATTTTAAACTTTTTTTTTTTGAGTTAGCAAACTTTTCGCTGATATTCGGTTGGAACCATAAAATTCTTATTGGTTCAGTAAAATATTTGTTGATCCTGTTGAATATTTTGTTAATCCAACAAAATTATTGGGAAGAAATTTGGTTTAGTTGCAAAATTTAGTTGATGTGATTTTAACCGAGTAAGTGTGTTGAGTCAAAAGGTTTTTTCTTTTTCGTGGATGTCAGGTTGAGTCAGTAAACTGTTGATGATTCAATATTTTTTTTTTTAATCTAATAAACTTATTCGGTTGAAAAAAGAAACTTTAGTTCTCGAACAAAAGTAGTTTACTTGTATTTATGTACCGAAGTCATATGATTTTTTCACAAATACACCGTTAATGTCTATCAATGACAAATAATATCAATAACATCGATGGTATCAAATGGTCATGTCAATTTATTATTAATATAGTAGCGGTATGAAAATTGATCTCACGTGGACAAATTTAACGCGAAGTACAGACAGACTGACAAATAAGTAAATCGGAAACACAAACACTCTTCAACATTCGAAACTGGTAAAAAAAGGCTCTCGTCTTCATCTTTATGGACGACATCAACAACAAAAAAAAAAACCTGCCCCCCCCCCCACTCTTTTATTGTCTGAAATATAGAATCGCTCTCTAAGAAGCTTTTGACTCTATAGAAACGAGATTTTTCATCTGTCATATCGTATCAACACTTCAATATCTCTCTTAATTCCTACCGCCTCTCTCCCCCCCACACACACACACACTCCCCCCAGAAGTGCGAAGTTGAAAAACAAACCGCCGAAAGAAAGTTAAAAAAAAAAAAAATACGGAAAAGGAGGGTTGGGGATGGGGAGCACAGTCTGAGAGAAAGTCGGTGTCTGTTTCAAAACGCGACAAAGCGGTTCGGAATTGAAATGGC
Source organism: Cheiracanthium punctorium (assembly GCA_038373885.1). Taxonomy (NCBI): domain Eukaryota; kingdom Metazoa; phylum Arthropoda; class Arachnida; order Araneae; family Cheiracanthiidae; genus Cheiracanthium; species Cheiracanthium punctorium. The sequence goes on from JAWZYV010007673.1 coordinate 115,688, forward strand.
ATTTAAAGTTGTCACGTGAGCTGAGATGATTGCATTTGAATGGGGGAGGGGGGGTTCCGTTTGCTTATTTATTTTTAGGCATGAATATGGACTTTTACTTACTCAGGTGTGAAACAGTTGTCGAAATTGGAGTTTCAAATATTTTTTGTTTTGCTTCAGGGTTTATATATATAGATATATATACTTAATAAGTAGGTATAATGCCTAATTTTGGCAAGGTTGTGTATGTATATATATCATATAAACTATATTTGGCCTCTTTTAACTCTACCTACTGACGATACCCAGAAGTACCGTTAAATTAAAATTGTAAAGAAAAAAAAAACAAAGAAAAGAAACGAGAAAAATCGATTCATTGTAACCATTCCTTTGAGAAACATCACTACCAAATACTTCATTGAATCAGCTTACATCACGATTGCATGATCTATTAGAGTAGATTGCTTTAAATAGACAGCTTTCCCGCTCACTTCCTAATCATCAAGAGCCCCCTCCTCCCAAAAAAGGATTATTAGTGATTTTTCAGACGTCTGTTTTATGATTAAAGGATTATCAGTGTCCATCAAAGTATTACTTGACTCCTTCCGACTTCTTGGTCCTATACTCTTTTGAAAAAGACTCGTTAACCCTTTGAGGCGCAACCCTTTCCCAATGCTGAAAAAAGGACAGCCGTTGCCATCGCTCGACTTAACTACCAGCAAGATGGCGGACGATCGAAACGTTCATCGCATGCCACAGATCTAGAGACCCTTTTTCGAAGCAGCTGGCTGTGAGCTGGGTCAAAAAAGGGTCTCTAGATCTGTGGCATGCGATGACCGTTTCGATCGTCCGCCATCTTGCTGGTAGTTAAGTCGAGAGAGGGCAACGGCTGTCCTTTTTTCAGCATTGGGCAATCTATCCAGCTGTTCTCGCATTCTTCTATTGCATTCAATGCTGTTTAAAATAATCGTGGCAATTTTTTGTACGGAAAATGACGTGCTAAAAATTAAAGGATTCTCGTGGAGCTATGTCACCCGCAACTATTTTTATAGAAATGAAATCTATTCTTCGGGACTGGCAGCAGTCAAAACGACAGAGTTTGATGTTCCCAGAGCGGGAACACTGCGTGTTAAAGGGTTAACTGTATATAAAACCAGTCATCCAACGTAAAGCTTATGCTTGTTAATTTTGTCGTAATTTTCTTTATTATTACATTAACTAGTATTTATCATTCATTGCCTAACTGTAACTAGAGAAAACAAATAGACTCAAGGTGATATTCTTGGCAATTCTTAATTCAGTAGATAAAGGGTAAAACTTATTTCATAGGCATCTTGTTAAGATATTCATTTTCAGCACGTGCTGCCACAGCCTGTCAATTCCTTGGTTCCTCGCCAGTGAACTCCGCCTTTGTCTACGTTATAGAAAATTAGAGTTTTGTTATTCATTTCTGGTCAAATTGGTGATTAGAGGGTGGTGTTATCCCCTAGCGGGGTATCGCGGAACTACTCGCTGTAAAATTCCTGAACTTGGTGCAGTACTCTCTCTTCTCGCACTTTTAACATATTCAAATAATTCGGATGTATGAAATCTCCTCTTTTATATACTGTAGATATCTTGCTACTATAAATGAAAATGCTCAAGAATTAATCTCGATTAATTGAATGTTAATCCACCACTCGGATATGCGGCGTATACAGGGTGAATCTAAACTCCTGGACAAAACTTTAAGAGGTGACAGGGCACATAATAAGGAATCAGAATCACACAGCAATGTGTGGTCGACAACATAATCTTCATGAAGCTGTTAATAATCACCTTGGAAGAAGTGCATAAGCAACAGTGCGCTTTCCTACCATTGTTCGTCAGAAACTAATGTCTTTTTCTCCGAAAACAGAAGACTAAAATTCATAGTTTAAAAAATTCTATTTTATTTCATGGATGAAATTTTTGGAGACGAGCCTATTGTTTATGAAACTTGGCGAAGAAATTAGACGAACACTTCAATACTTTATTACCGGTTAAGTCAGCGGTTCTCAACCTTTTTAACGTCGCCCCCCCCAACAAAGGCTAACTTACGGTGGCGCCCCCCCCCTCACATTTTTCAGCATACATTCAGTTTTTTAATCTTCAACAATGAACATTTAGTAGAATTTTCTACAAAATATTGTTATCAGTAAAGTTTGAATGAACATTTTAAGCGAAAATGGATATAATTTTGAGTAAAAATGGGAATAAAAAAGATGATTTTTAAAAAAACTTGCGTCACTACTTGCTCTTTGGTTTTTCTCGCCCCCCCCCTGAAAACGCTCTGAGCCCCCCCTTGGGGGTCGCGCCCCACAGGTTGAGAAAGCTGGGTTAAGTGAAAACTGCGTTTTTGACCCCGCATTGCTATGTGATTCTGATTCCTTATTATGTGCCCTATCACCCCTTAAAGTTTTGCCCAAGAGTTTAGATTCACCCTGTATACAGGGTGATTCAAAATAGATGTGAATGCGATTATTTTTTAAACCGTAAGTGATCAAAACATACTTCCAGTTAGAAAAGTTCGTCAAGCTTTCAGATATGGCATTTTTTTTAATGGTAGTTGTAGTATACATATTGAAATACGAAATTTAATTTTTATACTTTCACTCTTTATATTTAGAAGAATATTGCTCTTTGCCTATGAAAATTAATAAAACAAATCACTTGTCTCTAAGTGAAATAGTTAGCAAAAAATTTATTTTTAAAAATGATGACTTATACACGTGACTTTACCTGCTGTGTTGGCGTCGGTTTTCAAATGAAAAAATCTTTACTTTGGGGGACCCACTAGGAGTTGATAAAAGATAAATAAAGATCCCATTGTTGGGAAAAGCAATTAAACGCGCTCAAATGTTTGAAATGAACAGGCGCAGTTTTACCTAAAAGGATCGGTACTACTTTATGAAATGAGCGATAATTTAGTCTTTTAGGGGGGGTCATCCACTAATTACATCACGCTTCTAGAGAAGGAATTTTAAAGTGTAAAAGGGAATGACAAAATAATGGTGTACGTTACTATAGTGTGGGTAACTTTCACGAGAAACTGCCAAACATACGTTACAAGAAAATTCTAGCTAAATTAGGGTTTGAGGAGTCAGCTGTGTCTATAGATTGACTATATTAACGTCAGTTATACTATATTAGAGTCTTGTGGCCGTAAGTTGATTAAAAAACATAGGAAACTAAAGATCAAACTTAATTCCTTTAATTGAAATCTTATTGAATTACATTGAAGAAAAACGAGCTACTAGCTTCGTAGCTACCTTGTAACAGAATGAATGGATAGCGCGCTGTCGCATCATTAAGAAAGTTCAGAAGTAGCAGTATAATTGTGCTTGGCACTTGGTGACTGCTTTATGTACTCCGTCGCGGGAGTTTGCGAACACAACATTAGAGTGACTATATTAATGTCATAAATTAACATCAGTTGGAAAATAATTACATTTTTCTTACTTTGGAGACATCCCCTTCTTGCTCGGCGACAAATGCCTAAATTTTCAAATTGATATATCTCGGAAACTAATCCACGTAGAGACACGAGATTTGTTTTATTAATTTTCTTAGGCAAACATCAGCATTCTTCTAAATATAAATGGTAGGAAAGGATGGAACGTATAAAAATTTAATTTCGTATGTGTTCATAGGTGGCGTTGTACCATCATAAAAAGCTTCCCGAATTCTTGTACAGTCTCCAAAGATCTTCGTGGCCGACCACTTCTTTCCCTGCCTAACACGCTTCCAGTCTCTAAAAACCTTTCATGCAAGCCTAAATGCTGTTTCGACTCGGAGGGTTTTTCTTAAACATGTCACGAAACTTTCTCTGAAATGTAGTTATGGATTTTGATTCGAAATACCAACCTACGCAATGCGCTTTCTCGAGTTGCAGTCGCCTTAGGCAGAAAGAATATTCCCGCAACGTCAATACTGTTCGAAAGTCACGAAAAATCCCCGTTGCCGGAAACTGGAGATGCAGCGCCATCTATGAATACATTTTGGAACTAATATGTTTTAAGATTTCCGAATATTCATACAACAATTCGTTGCTTTCCTGTGAATTTTTGAAATGCAGCAAGGAATTTTCGGACACCCTGTATTTTCAAGTAATAATAAAATAAAAATAACTGTTTTATTATACTTTGCAGCAAACACATTTTGATCAATGAACTTTGCATTAATTATAAAACTGGAAAATAAAACTTCCAGTATGTTCATAATCTGTTTCTGCAAATTTCAGTAAAAAATTTTAAAAACTTCAGTGGTTCAGATATAGAGGGTTAAGGCTGGACTTCACATAGGTCACAGAAAATCTTAGCTGCCAACTACTCCGAAATACAAGCAACCACTTTTATTTAAGCAGAAATTTTCGACTTCAAATATAACAAAACTAGAAGTTAAAGCCCGTTGTGGAGGCAATTACAATGGGCGCTGGAAAAAACATTTGACGAAAATATGTCTACACTCAATATATTTAATCTTCATCCACCTAAAATAAATAAGTTCATATTCAATTTTTATTATATACCCAAATCGAATTTCATCCTCCTCTGGAAACGCGCGGAAACTTTTCGCATTCGAAAGATTTCGTTTTGTGTACACAGTAGTCCATGCAGCCGATTTATTTGTGAAAAAAAAAATTAAACTATGTAATCTGGAAAAACTATTCTAAACGGATTAGAATCCGAGTTGTATGACGTCATTTTCACTTAAAACAGGCAATTTTCTCGCGCAAATGATTCACATTTTTGACTCTCGGAAATAAAAAATGGAGCTGAAAATAGCGAAAAATCGCTTATAAATGAGGGATCGGGTGGAAATTTTCGACTTAAAATATAACAAAAATAGAAATCTAAGCCGTTGTGAGGGCAATTACTACCGGCGCTAGAAAAAACATTTCACGAAAATATGTCTACACTCAATATATTTGATCTTCGTCCACCTAAAATAAATAAGTTCATGGAGCTGAAAAGACAAAAAATCGCTTAAAAATGAGGGAAAAGATAGGTTTTCAGATTTTTAAAGTACTGCAGACTGTTAACTATATTTTTATACATGATTATGAAAAATTTCAAGCGGATCGTACAACCGATGTAGATGTTATTGCTTTTTTTTGTGCTTAACCGCTTAACCTTTTTGGATTAATGGAGGTTTATACTTTGGATCAGTTGCCCTGAATTATTAAGAAAGTGACTCTGAGATCAGCGTAAGTATAGTAGGATTTGGAAGTTTAGTGAGGGCGTTAGTTACGATTTTGAAAAAAAAAAAAAAAAACTTTTAAAAATATACATCTGCGGATAGATTCCGGAGTAGTTGGTAGGTATGGAAAATCACCGAGCTTCCGTGTTTTTTCCATTTCTGAGCAGCAAAACCGCGGCAGAAAAACGGAGTCGAAAATGTTGAACTTTTCTGTTTCTGCCCGCGTTTTTCGTCGTTTGCCAGCCATTAGGAATTTATACATGTCTAAGCGGAAAACAGGATGGTTAAATGTTGATAGTTATTTTTTTTTAACAAAATTTCCATAAATTTTGAATTTTTAGCTTAAATATGTATATCAAGGGCCGACGGGACACTGATACGGAAAGAAATCTTCCGTTGCTCTCTCCATTATGTATGGGGAGGGGGTTTGTGCTCTTTCCACATTAGGTTTTGTCGGTGAATCCCGACTGGTCGGTAAAAAGTCGTGCACCTTTTTACCACTTACTAACAGGAGTGTACTCAACAGTTTGTCACTTGTTAAAACATTTTTTTTTTTTTGGATGTTTGGGTTAAACCCTATTTTTACTGTATTGCAAAGAGAACAGCCATCAGGACAGTTCAGCCATTCGTGGCATGAAATCACTAAAAACTGTTCTATTTTCACAAATTTTTGATGAAAAAACTATTATAGGTATTAAAATGATTTTTGCAGGGTGATTGCACTCGATACTGATTTGTATAGTAAAAATAAAAAATAAATATAATGCAGTTTATTTACTAATTATAAACGCAAAAGAATAACTCAAAATTTCACGTCTACAAAATTACTATATTGCACTCCGCGCAGGATAACAACAAAAGTTTTCAATATTTTTCGACAAATTTCACCTCAAATTAAAGAAAATACTCATACTCTAATGATATGAACTACAATTATTAAGATATTTGAAATTGCAAGAACAATATTTAATTTTTATTAGGACAAAACAAAAACTCTTGTATTTTATGTGACTTTTTTTGTTTATAAAAATTTTTCTATCTGTTTTATAATTAAAATTATAGTTCATTTTAAATCATATCAATGCTATGAACAAGTCCTGAAAATTTAAAGGTATTATGCTGAGGCGTTCTAAAGATATGTTGCTATGAATGCTAAGATTTGCCATTTTGAGAAATAAGCATTTAAAGATTAAATTTGGAATTAGTTTCCGTTATATCTCTTGAAATAAAAAGTCGTATGATTGAAATGTTGGTATTAAATTGTCCACAGTGAAATAAACTATAATTTAGGTTTAAGAAAGCAAAAATAGATTTTTTGGCCGCATTTCAGTGAATGGTCACCTTAAGATGATCGGCAGGAAAGTGTTTTAACTTCACTGCAGTAGAAAGATTGCTACGCCCGTGCCAGAGGCGCAAACAACTCTTGACCTGATTTGGTTGCTATCCTTCTTGCTTCTTGAATTGTGTCACCTGTTGGAAAGTTTATTTATATTTATTCATAGTTCATTCTATAGTGTGGGGGGCGTAGCTCAGATGGTAGAGCGCTCGCTTAGCATGCGAGAGGTACCGGGATCGATACCCGGCGCCTCCAAATACTTTTTTTCTCTAAACCGTTTCCCCATTTATATGCATATTTAGGAAAACCCGCTTAAGAAATCTTCGAAGGGAATGAAGGTTAAAAACATCTTAGGCGGGAAAACTTCTTAAACGGGAGACTACACTTTCGGAAAACAAATAAAGTAATTTGAGTACACTTATTGAAGAAATATCTTTTGACATTATTAAAATATTATATAAATATAAAGTTTATAATGACTTATATAAGTTGTTTTGGACCCCTAAAACAATAGTTAACAAAGTAAAACAATATAACTAACCCTTAAATGACTTGTGTTGCCTTTTGGCAACAAATCCAATTTAGTTTCATAAACATAAAGCGAATAAAATTGAGGCTTCAGTTGCAAAAATATAGGGGGCGTAGCTCAGATGGTAGAGCGCTCGCTTAGCATGAAAGAGGTACCGGGATCGATACCCGGCGCCTCCAGGTACTTTTCTTCTCTTAACCGTTTCCCCATTTATATGCATATACATGAAAACCCGCTTAAGAAATCTTCCAAGGGGATGAAGCGGGAAAACTTCTTAAACGGAAGACTATTATTTTGGAAAACAAATAAAGTAATTTCAGTATACATATTGAAGAAATATCTTTTGATATTATTAAAATATATAAATATAATGTTAATAATTATAAATTGTTTTGCACCCCTAAAACGTTAGTTAACAATAAAATAATATAACTAACCCTTAAATGACTTCTGTTGCCTTTCGGCAACAAACCCAATTTAGTTTCATAAACATAAAGCAAATAAAATTGAAGCTTTAGTTTCAAAGTTTTTAAAATTCATGTACGTTTAATTTTACAAAATTTTATCAAGAAAATTTTGTCTTTTTAAAGCTCTGTGTTGACTGTTTAATAAATAGAAATTATAATTCATTAGATATTTAAATGTTAACTATTCTATATTAGATCTTTTTAAAAAGTATTCCGCTTTAAGCATTATTGGAATCGATTTTACAGGAGAAAAGTTTTTTGTTTTTTATCGGCAATCTCTTTAACTAGTCTATCGTATTTAAAAAAAAATTTCATTCACATCTTCAACGCTTTTTATAAAATGGCGAAAAGTTTCTAGTCCTATTACAGCATCCAAAAAACTAAGAATTTCCACTACCGCTTATCCAGTTTCTCTCATTTCTGAATTTTCTGTAACCTCACGAATTTCACTGGCCAATACAATCATTTTCAGTCCTAAACACTGAGTTTTACAAATAGTAATAACTAAAGGTTAAAAAAAATCGTAAGACGCATGCACAAACGATCTGAAAGTAAACTTAGAAGTGATAAAAAAAAACACCTTTTGAAGTGGGAAAGTATATGCAACGAAACTTTTTAAACGGGTTTTTTTAACATTGTAAGAATAGGAAATATTGGGAACTGCAAGAAAGAACTTTTTAAGCGGAAAAACTTCTTTAACGGGTTTTATTGTATATACATATATCAAGTTTCATTATAAATTACTCCGTTTGAAAACTATCAGTGTGAAACAACCAGGTGAACTGACTCAACTACCAGTAATTTCTATTACAGCAGTCAAAAAAGTGACGTCATACATTTAAAAATTGAGTGCGACTAATAAATTCTTGCCCTACAAACTCATCATTTCTATGCAATTCTAATAGAATCTTGGGATGACAGACTTTGATATTTTTCGTATTGTTCGACATTTTTTATGATTTTCGCTTGAGACTAGCTTTACGAAAACGCTTTCTAACTCGATTTTTAATAAATTTATCCCTTAAAAATGAAGTTTCATTTACATGTCCCATTGATGTTTAAACGAGCTATTTTTCAAATGTCAACATATTGCAGCGATTTTTACTTTCGGAGCATGTAACATGTAAGGAAAGTATTGTTATCATGAAAAAATTCGACATCGAGATTTTGGCGTATTGACACGTTTTAAGATCTTCTGAATTCATTTATGCTATTTTTACGAGATGTGTGTATGTAAGTGTGTGTGTGTGTGTGTGTATGTGCGTGTATGTGAGTGGACACGATAACTCCTAAATGTATATATGTTATGAACCACCATCGTAAGACCGGTATTGATTTTGATGTGCATAGGACTTATAGTTTTTCTACAGGTCTACGACAAAGATTTCTTTTACATTATGGCCTACGGGGGGGGGGGGGAATTCTTGAAAGTGCGCTAGCGTTTAAACGGTATGTTCGATTGAGCTCAAATTGGGTACATATTTTTATAAACTAACCTCGTAAGACCGGTATTGATTTTGATGTGCATAGGACTTATAGTTTTTCTACAGGGCTACGACAAAGATTTCTTTTACATTATGGCCTACGGGGGGGGGAATTCTTGAAAGTGCGCTAGCGTTTAAACGGTATGTTCGATTGAGCTCAAATTGGGTACATATTTTTATAAACTAACCTCGTAAGACCGGTATTGATTTTGATGTGCATAGGACTTATAGTTTTTCTACAGGGCTACGACAAAGATTTCTTTTACATTATGGCCTACGGGGGGGGGGAATTCTTGAAAGTGTGCTAGCGTTTAAACGGTATGTTCGATTGAGCTCAAATTGGGTACATATTTTTATAAACTAACCTCGTAAGACCGGTATTGATTTTGATGTGCATAGGACTTATAGTTTTTCTGCAGGGCTACGACAAAGATTTCTTTTACATTATGGCCTGCGGGGGGGGGGGGGGAATTCTTGAAAGTGCGCTAGCGTTTAAACGGTATGTTCGATTGAGCTCAAATCGGGTACATATTTTTATAAACTAACCTCGTAAGACCGGTATTGATTTTGATGTGCATAGGACTTATAGTTTTTCTACAGGGCTACGACAAAGATTTCTTTTACATTATGGCCTACGGGGGGGGGAATTCTTGAAAGTGCGCTAGCGTTTAAACGGTATGTTCGATTGAGCTCAAATTGGGTACATATTTTTATAAACTAACCTCGTAAGACCGGTATTGATTTTGATGTGCATAGGACTTATAGTTTTTCTGCAGGGCTACGACAAAGATTTCTTTTACATTATGGCATATAGGGAGAAAGTCTTGAAAGTGCTTTAGCGTTTATTTAAATGCTTGGTAATGATCTTAATCATAAGTGTTCGGAAAGTCGTGTGGAGTCACTCCAGGTTTTTTAATTTAAAATTTTTAATTAAAAAAACGAATTCAAAAAATGTTGCAAGAGTGCATTTTTTTAAAATCTGTATTTTCCGAAAATTTTTAAATGCAGCTACTTCAAAGTATATAATAAACAATTTAAGGAAATATTTAATAATATTGTGGAGGAACGGAAGAAACGGGAACTTGCGGATGGAAAGAAATTAGAGCTGTAGGAAATGCAAATGAGGAAGAGGGTTCTAGCTAGTGAAAGAGGATTTGAGCTTGAAAGGCTTATCTCTTTAACGCGCAGTGTTCCCGCTCTGGGAACATCAAACTCTGACGTTTTGACTGCTGCCAGTCGCGAAGAATAGATTTGATTTCTATAAAAATAGTTGCGGGTGACATAGCTCCACGAGAATCCTTTACTTTTTAGCACGTCATTTCCCGTAAACAAAATGGTCACGGTTATTTTTAACAGCACTGACATCTGCTGAAAAATGGAAAAATGGAAGAATGCGAGTACAGTTGGATAGATTGCCCAATTCTGAAAAAAGGGCAGCCGTTGCCATCGCTCGTCTTAACTACCAGCAAGATGGCGGACGATCGAAACGTTTATCGCGTGCCACAGATCTAGAGACCTTTTTTTGACGACAACTGTCTGTGCCCGCGCGCAGCCAGCTGTCGTCAAAAAAGGGTCTCTAGATCTGTGGCACGCGATGAACGTTTCGATCGTCCGCCATCTTGCTTGTAGTTAAGTCGAGCGATGGCTACGACTGCCCTTTTCAGCATTGGGATAGGGCTGCGCCTCAAAGGGTTAAACTACAAAGGCGAAACCATAGTTCGTTAACTGTATATTCCACTCAAAGTAATACTAATCCGATGCATCGATTTGAAAACGGTTCTGCCTACATTTATACCTGATAAAGATGTTATATGTCATTGTTCTTAACAAATTTCGAAAGGGAAATGAAGCTTTTGGATATTTCTACAGATTTTTGGGTATCACACTCAGTTGCTGTACTTCCAAGATTTGTTGCTGTTGTTTGTGACGCCCCCTGGTGGCGGTGCCAGATCCCTCCTAGTTAGGGAGGTGAAGGGCAGAGGGGGTGCACCTAGGGTAGGGACCCAGTGGGAGGAAGTACGATTTAGCCCGTGGGCCTCTAATTTTGAACCAATTCCAGAAAAGGGACCTACCCCCTGAAATCCTCACCCCCAGAGGTATCGTTTAACAACTTGAAGGACATTGGAGCCACGACAGATTTTACGTGCACCAGTTCCCATTAGCGTACACGGACCCACAGTAGTCGAGCCGAAAGGAAGTTGACCCTCCCAATCACTGGCCAAGCCGGATGTTGCTTCACTTGCCGTGTTCTAATGGGAACGGAGTTTAGTGCCCAGACCACTGCGGGACGTACTTCCAAGTGATTTCGGTAAATTGATAGAAAGGGAACCTGAAGAAATGTTTAAAAATTACTTTTACGTTTGCACAATACTGTTGCAAAGATTCAAATTGACAGCAGAGAGATTTGGAATTTTCTATAGCATGAAATTGACATGCGAAATTACATTCTATAGAATCTAAAAAACAACTTTGGTTATGCTGTGTTTTTTTTTTTTTTTTTTAAGCGCAGTCGAAACCGCTTAATGGAACAACCAATTTACCTAGAAATTTTATCCTAATAAGCGATATATTGTATTATCCAGGAACCAAATTGACTAATAAATAAGGTTTGGTCCATTCAAAAGTTTTTACAATAAGCGGGATATTCCTTTAACCGATATTATACTAAGCCGGTTTGGCTCTAAATTTTCAAATGATAATATCCACTAAGCTTACCTCAATTACAGCAGATCTTTAGCTTCTCTTTCGTTTTCGGAACCTCAATTTTAAGATTTTGATGCATACTTTCTTTGTATTCTACCGGCTATCTCATCACCATAGGCAAAAAAATGATTATGAAATGGTGAAATGAAAGTTTATGAAATGGTTGTGGAGGTAGAGAATGGATGCTCAAGGAGTATTTTCTGTAGTTGAAAATCTACAATCATGACAATTAGAGAAAATGTGTTTTATTAGGTTGTTCGGAGAGTAATTTCCTTTTTTCCTAACAGAGGATTTGATTGTATTTTTCCCACAGCCAACTTGACATTTAAACCGCCTAATCATTGTATAGTAGTTTAACCCTTTAACGCGCAGTGTTCCCGCTCTGGGAACACCAAACTCTGACGTTTTGACTGTTGCCAGTCACGAAGAATAGACTTGATTTCTATAAAAATAGTTGCGGCTGACATAGCTCCACGAGAATCCTTTACTTTATAGCGGAACGTCATTTCCCGTAAAAAAAATGGTCACGATTATATTTAACAGCACTGACATCCGCTGAAAAATGGAAGAATGCGAGAACCAGCTGGATAGTTTGCCCAATGCTGAAAACAGGGCAGCCGTTGACATCCCTCGACTTAACGACCAGCAAGAGGGCGGACGATCGAAACGTTCATCGCGTGCCACAGATCTAGAGACTCTTTTTTGACGCAGCTGGCTGTGCCCTTTTTCCAGCATTGGGAAAGGGTTGTGCTTCAAAGGGTTAACAGCTTATGTAACAAGCTTGCTTGCGCAAAAATGTTCGATTGATTCTACGGAGTAGTTTTTGGTTGGTAAACCTTCAAATATAGAAACTGAAAAGCGGCATTTTCGACATGTTTTGCTTTTTCTCTATCAAAAAGATAAAAATACTATAAAAGAAATAAAAAAAATATTTCTTCGCCGGAATTTGATCATTCATAGAGAAGATGTATTCAGAGAACGCCAGTGCCAAATGTGGTTTTATAGATTTTGATCCGGCAATTTTGATGTTGAAGAAGCACCCCGTTCTGGAAGGCCCATGGAAGCTGATGAAGACACAAGAAAGGTATTCATTGATGAAACCCGGCGAAGAACAACTCGTTTGAGATCACTCAAAGATTAAATTGATGGAATTTGATCATTCATGATCATTCGGAAATCCACAAAGCTCGACATAGTTCCTCGTGTTCTTAAAATCGAAATGACTTTCCGAACAATTCAATAAAAAGTTTTCATTTCCTGATTATCTCCAAAAGAAGCAGCATTGTGTTTTGGAAGCTTTAAAACTATGCAAAATAATTATTTTTTTTCTTTTTTCTCTCTGTCTTTTTTTTTTTTTTTTTTTTTTTGCCACTATTGTTAACGGTGTATTTCGAAAAAATCATGTGATTTTGCATAGCTGCCAACCTTCTAAGAAAAAAATAAGGAACACAGCACGTGCTCATAAAATCAGAAATAAGGGACAAAGTGTGTGATCATGAAATGTATGATTAAATATACAATTAAAGATCTTACATTAACAAAATTAAATTATCATGTGTAGAGAGATGATGTGCATATATAAGCATTAATTTATAAAAATAAAATATACTTAACTTAGCTCAGTTTCTACAATACACTTAAGTGTTTAATGTAATAAATACTTGAAAGAATAATAAGATAAATATCATTCATTTAAATTTATTGACTTGTCTACAAGGATAAATGATTTACCAAAAGCTAAATATGTACACAATTTTCCTTTTTTCTTATAATTTTTAAAAATTTTTACACAGAAGCAAAAAAACGGAACATTTTGGCTTAAAAACGTATTTACGGAACAAAGCTCAAAAAACGGAACGAATCCGTATAAAACGGAACACTTGGCAGCTATGGATTTTGGTACATAAGTACAAGTAAACTAATTACGCTAGGCACTTCAAAATTTCAAAACTGTCTCTTTACAAGCTGTACTACATACTGAAATAAACGATCCATCTTTATCAGTTTCAAAACTTTTAGAAAAAATTCTTAAAAATCGGAAATTTTCGCAAAACGTGTCACTCTTCGAAAAATCTTCCAGGTTAGAGCCATGTTCAAGACTTTTTCCTGAAAATTTCGGAAAAGCCACAGCTTTTTCGCTCATTGCTGTGTGTAAATCAGCTTATGAAGAACCGTCTGGATTTTTTTTTTTGGAGACCATGGTTCTATTAGTTTATTTCAATTTGTGCACCTAGACTAAAAACAGAGTTTTTATTCTTCGACATACACCCTTAAGCAGTTTCTTGGGGAAACAAACTAAGCTAAAACAGAAAAAAATTGATTTTTTAATCGATTTCAACTCTATTCATCGTTAAGCGTAGCATCTTTTGAAAGACCTCTGTAGTTATAATTAAACTTCCCCAATAAATAGTGTTCTACAGCAAAAACTGGTGAACGAAGTGCAGCCAAATGCAGTCTAAAAAAAATTAGTTCGAAATAAATCTAGTAGATGACGCTTTGTATGAAAAAAAATGAACTATTGAAATGGATAATTCCAAATGTATCAGGTTGTAATTAAAGTTTTCCGCCATATCTGCCTGAAAAACTAACTTCTTAGATAACTGATTTTGAACTTTCGGTACCAAACCTGCACAGTGTCACATGATACAACAATAATACTTAAAGCTGTACTCGTAATCTGTTGATATTATGTAGCTGACTTTTTGCAACACAAATGGAAGTAAATGATGGTTCTAATCCTCTAGAGTGGTAGTTCCATTTGGGATACCTTATACTTAATGATAACTATATTTTTTACAGATATCACAACATAGTGTTATAAAGTAAGCCTCTTTCTTTCAAATGCCAAAAATCGTTTGACAAAATAGGAGCAAATACGCCAACGCGAACTGTGTGCTGACGATGTTTTCGGTGGCGGGAAACTTTCGTTACAACCTAATACAAACCAATCCAGCACTTATTCAATGGTTTTTGGGCACTAAATTTTATTTACTATGTTGGGTCATTTTTTGAGCTGATTTCACCATTTGAAGCGCCACTTGGCGGACATTTTTTGAACTAAACATTTTAGAAAACATTCTTCAGCGCGACTCGTGTACATCTGTATGCCAAATTTGGTGACAATCTGCTCATACATTTCAGATGCGAAATGCTGTTTATACGGGAAGTTTAATTATAACACATCTGTACATTTGTTAAACTGTTTTTAAACCAACAAATATAAAATATTTGATGTATCAAAAAGTAATGTCATTTTTTTCGTATGTCAATATTTTGGATAGCCAAAACTACTGAAGCTAATAATACGGAATTTGGCACGTGTGTGAGTGTTTCAGCATAGGTGCTAGATTGGAGAGTATTCTATAATTCGTAACTTATGGGGGGGGGGATAGGGCAGGGACGTTTTTTTTACATATCATGTTTGATCTCAATGAAGAAAAGAGATATCCATAAAATTCTTGCCGTAAAATACAACACTTAACTAACGCCTAAAAATCGATTTCAGACCATTTCGAATGGCATCCTCCAAGGAGGACAGACGAGAAAACATTGGGAGAGTGGCCAATTTTTTTGAAAGAGAACATACAGGGTATGTCACAATTCCCTCCCGCATTTGGAAGGCTTATAAAAAATATATACATAACCAATACAGCAATAAAGTTGACTTTATTGGAGAAAGAGACGTTACCAATTTTTGGTCGCAAATGATCAATATGTGAACTTTTCGTGATGCCGCAGAAATCAAATCTAAAGTCAAATTCTTCCCACACTCGCTTTAACATAATAGCAAATGCGGTTGTGATCCAGCTTCGTAAATGGACGAATACACGATCTTTTATGTAATGCCATAAAAAATAATCGAATGGAGTTAGGTCAGAATAGGGAGGTGGCCACGGAAGAAGACGATTGTCGTCGTCAGAACCTCGTGCAATCCAACGACGAGGAATCTCGTCATTTGTGAAAAAAAAAAAAAACTTGTAAAGTTTCTTTCTCCATTAAAGTCAGCTTTTTTACTGTATTCGTAATGTATTTTTTTTATAAGCCTTCCAAACCCGGGAGAGAATTGTGACACACCCTGTATTATCTATAGAATTCTTGCTTTAAAATTTAACACATATGTGTCCTATGCTTAGGCACTACTTGTTTGTTACTAAATATTCGTAGAAAATGTATATGTTTGAATTTTCTGTAAAAAAATAATGCTACTTTCCGGTACATCTTTGAAATTTAACACATACGAGTCAAATGTTAAGGCACAGCTTGTTTGTAATTCTATGTGTGGAAAATTTATTTGTTTGAATTTTATGCAAAAAAAAAGAATGCTACTTTCCGGTACCTCTTTAAAATTTAACAATTCTAAAACAATTGAATTTTATGTAAAAAAATTTATGCAATTGTTTGAATTTTATGTAAAAAAAGAATGCTGCTTTCCGGTACGTCTTTAAAATTTCACACATGTGAGTCCTTGCTAAAGCACAGCTTGTTTGCAATTCAATGTTTATAGAAAATTTATTTGTTTGAATTTTATGTAAAGAAAAAAGGAACACTACTTTCCGGTACATCTTTAAAATTTAACACATGTATGAGTCCTATGCTAAGCCACAGCTTTTTGTAATTCAGTGTTTGTAGAAAATTTATTTGTTTGAATTTTATGCAAAAAAAGAATGCTACTCTCCGGTACAACTTTAAAATTTAATTCATGTGAGTCCTATGATTAAGCACACCTTGTTTGTAATTAAATATTTGTAGAAAATTTATTTGTTTGAATTTTATGTAAAAAACCGGTACGTCTTTTTTTTTAACACATATGAGTAGAAAATTTATTCGTTTGAATTTTATGTAAAAAAAAAAAAAAAGAATGCTACTTTCCGGTACGTCTTTAAAATTTCACACATGTGAGTCCTTGCTAAAGCACAGCTTGTTTGCAATTCAATGTTTATAGAAAATTTATTTGTTTGAATTTTATGTAAAGAAAAAAGAACACTACTTTCCGGTACATCTTTAAAATTTAACACATATATGAGTCCTATGCTAAGCCAAAGCTTTTTGTAATTCAATGTTTGTAGAAAATTTATTTGTTTGAATTTTATGCAAAAAAAGAATGCTACTCTCCGGTACAACTTTAAAATTTAATTCATGTGAGTCCTATGATTAAGCACACCTTGTTTGTAATTAAATATTTGTAGAAAATTTATTTGTTTGAATTTTATGTAAAAAACCGGTACGTCTTTTTTTTTTAACACATATGAGTAGAAAATTTATTCGTTTGAATTTTATGTAAAAAAAAAAAAAAAAAAAAAAAAAAAGAATGCTACTTTCCGGTGCATCTAATACCTTCAACTTTCATCCCACATAACGAAATTTTATAATGTATTTATTTATTTATTGCTATTTCATTACCTCAACCCAATAACAATCTCACGTAATTCTCTACTTTACCTGCATAACCTCCCAAGGAAATACCTTCCGATAGCAGGAGAAATTCCTTAGACTAATGGGGTCGGAAGAACATATACGCCCTCGCAATTTGTAAACTTCACGCTAGAATACACATTTTTTCTCCCCTCCCCGATACCTTAAGACCAAGACAAAGGTAAAACGGAGGCAGTTGGGGCAGGGGGGGGCCGACTCCTGATTTATTGCAACCCCCCTACCACCACCCCCGCTTTTTGATTTATAAGGAGGTATCAAGTTTGATTAACTTCGGACGGTATTTACCTTTGTGCAGAGGATGGGCTTCTCTATCCTCTCTTTTACAGATTCTACATCAATTTATTTCCCTCTCTTCCTCTGTTTTTCTTTTCTTTTCCTTTATTTTTTGTTTCCTCTACATTTTCGTTCTTGGTTTCAGTAGAGAAAGTTGGAGGAATTTTTACAAAAAAAAAAAAAAAAAAAAAAAAACGTTTCGTAGCGCATGAAACCGTGTTACGTGCTTTGTTAAATTATGTGTGCTGTGTATTAAGGCCTATTACTCGAAGGTTATCTGCTTTACAAGGGGTGCCTTGGGATATTTAACCCTTTAACGCGCAGTGTTCCCGCTCTGGGAACACCAAACTCTGACGTTTTGACTGTTGCCAGTCACGAAGGATAGGTTTGATTTCTATAAAAATAGTTGCGGGTGACATAGCTCCACGAGAATCCTTCACTTTTTAGCACATCATTTCCCGTAAAAAAAATGGTCACGATTATTTTTAACAGCACTGACATCTGCTGGAAAATGCAAGAATGCGAGAACAGCTGGAAAGATTGCCCAATGCTGAAAAAAGGGTTGCCATCGCTCGACTTAACTACCAGCAAGATGGCGGACGATCGAAACGTTCATCGCGTGCCACAGATCTAAAGACCCTTTTTTTGACGCAGCTGGCTGTGCTCGATGCCCGAGCTCGGGCTCTGAAATTCACGATTGTGTTCTGGCTCGTGAGAAATTCCTCGTTTATTGAACCACAGAGATATATTATATGAGTGGACACTCTCCATAGCTGCTAAGCGGGATTTTTGGTACCCCAAATAAGTTTCAATTATGTAAACTTTGGAAAACTAGTGGCATGCAGCGATCCTAGCGGTAAAAGAATAAAGCTTTTCCCGTGCTGACTGATAACTAATTTTACTTGTTTTTAATTTTCCAACCTAGCACGTGAACGAGATTGTGAACTAAAATTTAAATTTTTTTTTCCACTTTTGCTTACCTGGTTGCCATAGAAAACAAATGAGTAAAAAAATAAAAACGATGTTCTATCTTAAAATTATTAAAATATTGAGTTTACATTTGTTAACGAGTGCGTATATAGTGGCTGACAGAAAAGAAGTTTTCGTCTGCCACGGTATATATTTACATTAGAAAATGGCTTAGAATTCATTACTGAGTTCTTTATGTAACAGGAATTTAATATTTTAATATGTTTTTAGCGGTAATTTAAGGCTATGTTAAAATCCGTCGGAGCATGAAATAATTGTAAATACTGCTTGTTTCAGTTTGATCGTCATTATAAATAAACACCTTAAATATTGCATTCACACCAACTGCATTCTTCTAAATTTAGTAATATTTCTTAAAGCTTTTGGGCAAAATAATAACAGACATTACCTACATAATATCACTTCACTTCGAAACTATTGTCTAATATTAATTACGAAATAGTATTCTAAGACATTTATGTAATTAAAACACATCTGAAGCCAGAAATTATTATATATATCACGTTCATAAGTCTATGTATTTAATTTTTTGAGGATCTGCTAATTCAACGATCTCCATTTACTTACACATATAGATGTTTAGGAGCTTCCGTACGCCCGCGAAAGTGTATATAGGATTATCCGCAAAATAAAAAATATCTCTGTAACATTTTTCAGATACTACGACGATACAATATACCCAATAACATAAGATATTTGACAACCCACGTCACGATTCCCAAACAATGAACCATGGGAAGAAAAACCGAAAATGCAGAAGATCGAACATTTTCGCTTTCTTCTCCTACTGCTGCTGACCTTCCCTAACAATATCACTGTACAAAAATACTGCCCCCTTCCCCCCACACCAGCCCTCCTGCCCTGCGTGAAGTGACCACACACAAAAGGGAAAAACAGGCAATCTAATTTGGGCCAATTGTCGCTGGCCAGAGCAAATGCGGCGAGGTCCCACGCGGAATATATACTTGGGCAGTATCCAGCCGGGGTTGAGTTGTCGCCGTCCTGCATGTATTCGATTTCATTTATTTTTTTTTTTTTTTTGTTTAGACTGTGTGTGTATTTTGTAGAAGGATATTGAAGATAGATAAAAGAGAACAAGAACAGGATTGCATATCCATGTTATGATGAAGAGTTTAAAATGATTACAGTAAAGCACCGTTTATACGTCTTTCGAGGGACCGATCTAAAACCACCTATAAATGAAAAGACGTGTAACTGAAACATTAATAAACAACTTACGTTGCATTACAGGCTTGACACTCTAATGCAAATTTACATAAATGTTATAATTTTTTTTTTTCAGGTACTAGTACAATGAAAACAATAACTGAATTTTAAAAAAACTCGGCTATTCGAGCCTCAACAGGAGGATAACCCCCTGAACCTCCTTAATTTTTTAGTTTCATTATTGCCATATTTAAACGGTATTCATTGACTATGTCATTTTATCTCTCATCTTTCGAGTATTTTGCCTGGTAACCGTATGTTGAAATTTTCATGATTGTAAATTATTTATAGAAAAATACATGTGATGAATACTCTACAGCTTACGAAATATTGTTACAATAGATTAAAGCTGTTGTGAACTAATAGTATTTAAATATATGTAAAAAATACATGTGATGTATATTCTACAGCTTACGAAATATTGTAACAATAGATTAAAGCTGTTGTGAACTAATAGTATTTAAATATAAAATCGACCTTACGGAGCTTATAGAAATCGCGTTGGTTTACGTAACACATACTAACATGTTATTTTATCTACACTTTGTTGCAAGATTCTCATATAACATTTACAAAAACGATGAAACTTTTAAACAATCATTTTATCAAATAAATGCAACCTTACGGAGCTTATAGAAATTGGTGGTTTACGTAACACACATACTAACATTTTCAGCGGACATTTATTCTTACTTTAATGTCGCATTTTCGTGTCTCATTTTTATGTCACATTTTCAATAAGAGGGTGAGAGATAAAATGGCATAGTCATTAAGAAAAAAAAAACACTTACCATAAAATTAAAACAAATTAGGGTCGGGTGGGGTAAAATGACCATAAATTTAGCTATTTTCAACTTTACTAAGCTACACATCTAAAATGATTCAACATATTTTTAATTTTTTGACAAATATTTTACATTGGACTATCTGACAGTAACTAGAAATTTTTGTTTTTTTCTTTTACAAACATTAAAACTGTTTGATCATTATTTCTTTTTGGCTTGTTATTATGATCATTTTACCCCATGGTGTGGGGTAAAAGGATTATACATAAAAAAAATGAAACACACTCATAGAAAATGATATTATATGAATAAGATCATCTGGAAAATAGATAACAAATATTTTATTAAACTGTTTTACATGGAATTTTAATTTAGCTATCAGAATTTATAATGTCCTCTACTATCGAAATTTGGCTCATCCAGTATTTGAATTATCTGTTCAGTTTGAACTTCCTCGACATCGTCATTTTCTGGCAATGTACATTTTTTCAAATAAAGATCTTGCAAAGTATTAAATTGTAAATAGCTCCTTTTCTGCACACAAGATCTGTCCAAAAATGCACCACAGCACTTAAGAGCCAACAGATATTTTGTCCAAAAGAGGCATTACGGTATGCCATTTTGAACTCTTCTTTCAACACTTTTTAAATAAGAGGGTTTTTCTTCACAAATTTCAAGACTAGAACACTTTCTTTACTTCATGGTCTTCAATTTTTATGTTTTTCTTCAAAATGTGCAGCAAACACATCCTCTGTTAGCTTTTATTTATAAATTGATGATTCCAGTATCGTAATTTTGAGTTATTTTTCTTATTTCCAGGTAAAAATAAAAGTAGAATAACAGAATCTATTCATTTAATCACGTTATTGCTATTAATACCTTCTAAAATATATTACAAATGAAAAAAAGAAATCTAAAATGATACATGTGTTCTTTAAGTGCAAGCCTAGCAGTATAATCGTTTAACCCCACTTTCTTTGAACTACTCCAAAATAAAAAATAATACGAATACAAATTATCTTGATACAGAAATGTATTCCTCAAGAATGACACTAGGCTTTGTATCATCAAAATTTCAAGAACTTTAAATCACAAAAATGCTACAGCAAAGTAAATTTTAACCTTGTATAGATAGAGTCAAACATGAAACTCTAAGCGCTGCCGTTACATATTAAAAGAATATTAATAAATCACAGAAATCAGTTTAAAAGTATTGCTTGTAGCATAAATGAGCTAAACAAAAATCAGTATGCCAATAAACCAATGCATTGGACATTTATTGTCTGCTTTTTGTAGACTGTTCATTTTACCCCACCTAAATTGATGATTCCAGTATCGTAATTTTGGGTTATTTTTCTTATTTCCAGGTAAAAATAAAAGTAGAATAACAGAATCTATTCATTTAATCACGTTATTCCTATTAATACCTTCTAAAATATATTACAAATGAAAAAAAGAAATCTTAAATGATACATGTGTTCTTTAAATGCAAGCCTAGCAGTATAATCGTTTTACCCCACTTTCTTTGAACTACTCCAAAATAAAAAATAATACGAATACAAATTATCTTGATACAGAAATGTATTCCTCAAGAATGACACTAGGCTTTGTATCATCAAAATTTCCAGAACTTTAAATCACAAAAATGCTACAGCAAAGTAAATTTTAACCTTGTATAGTCAAACATGAAACTCTAAGCGCTGCCGTTACATATTAAAAGAATATTAATAAATCACATAAATCAGTTTAAAAGTATTGCTTGTAACATAAATGAGCTAAACAAAAATCAGTATGCCAATAAACCAATGCATTTGACATTTATTGTCTGCTTTTTGTAGACTGTTCATTTTACCCCACCTAAATTGATGATTCCAGTATCGTAATTTTGGGTTATTTTTCTTATTTCCAGGTAAAAATAAAAGTAGAATAACAGAATCTATTCATTTAATCACGTTATTACTATTAATACCTTCTAAAATATATTACAAATGAAAAAAAGAAATCTAAAATGATACATGTGTTCTTTAAGTGCAAGCGTAGCAGTATAATCGTTTTACCCCACTTTCTTTGAACTACTCCAAAATAAAAAATAATACGAATGCAGATTATCTTGATACAGAAATGTATTCCTCAAGAATGACACTAGGCTTTGTATCATCAAAATTTCAAGAACTTTAAATCACATAAATGCTACAGCAAAGTAAATTTTAACCTTGTATAGATAGAGTCAAACATGAAACTCTAAGCGCTGCCGTTACATTTTAAAAGAATATTAATAAATCACATAAATCAGTTTAAAAGTATTGCTTGTAACATAAATGAGCTAAACAAAAATGAGTATGCCAATAAACCAATGCATTTGACATTTATTGTCTGCTTTTTGTAGTCTGTTCATTTTACCCCACCTAACCCTATACCTTTACTAGAGCCAAGGCGGCCAGCTCCGCCGCCCCATATACCTTACTGTTCGTTATACTCAGTACAATGTTGACTCAATTTCTGGACTCATCCTAACGAAAATTATGTTTCGTTGTTTTAACAGTATTTGTCATTCGAATTATTTATGTTAGTGTTACTACACATTTTGGGTATGATCCTAAAAGCCGATGTTCAGACAGCAAATGGCTAAAATGTGTTTTAGCCCAACGAATGCTGAAATTTTTTATATGGGCGATGAATGCGCCAAGTATTGTCAATTCTATATTTTAAAGTTGCGAAAAAGTCCGAAAGAGGTTGCATTTTTGTGTATCCATTATTGCTATTTTGTAATCTAGCTACTGCATGACATAGGATTGCTCCATTGGACGTCATTGAGTTGTTGATTTGGATTTTCGCACATGCGTAATTGTTATTGCACTCATGTTTACACCTAGCTGTTGCCGTTCGCACCGTGGAAATATCGTCGATTTTGGTACCGCATACATTAGCGTATTATATAAGTAGATTGTACTATATCTTAAACTCTGCATACCTTTAATATTATTGCAGTACATATTGTATACCAATTATGATGTGATTTCTGTAGACATTGAAATAAATAAAAAAAATCTTTCATAGTCTTCTGATTGTCTTGATTATTATTGACAGTATAACAGACTGAATTAAGTGCATGAAATTTTTTTTCACTCCGGTTTTGACGAAGTTTTTCTCTATGGCCGATTCGTTTAAAGGAAGGTGGTTAAGGGTGCATACCTCCTTACATCGTTTATTAGAAGTTCTGTGTATAACGAGGAAAATTTTCTCCCTAAATAGAAAAATAATGACTGAGACAGAAAATGTTGAAATTTTGGGGAAATGAAAAACGACGTATAACCGAAGGCATAAAAGCAGCATTTTTGCATAAAAAAGAATAGGAATGAATCGGGACTTCTCGAAAGAGACGTATAAATGTGAAAATCGTATAAATAATAAACATATAAACGGTGCTTTGCTAATTTTCTGCAGATACTCCATTTTTCAGCAGATTCCAGTGCTGTTAAAAATAATCCTTACAGTTATACAAGTAATCGACAATTTTAAAGAGAAATGATGTGCTAATAAGAGAGCATTCGCCCAATACCCAGAGCGCCCAAGACGAAACAGCACCACCAGAATTTGTTCGATTTGTTCGAGTAGTTCACAGAACGTTCTCTGGGCGTTAATAGATGTTCTGAGAACCTGTGTGTGTCACCTTAATTGCTTACAGTTTTTAGGGACCGCTTTGCAGAGATGGGGGCCCAGGGTTAAAGCTTCATTGGGGGCCCCCTCTTATGAAAACTTTCTTATACCCTACAAAGCAATTCTCCGATCACATCATACGAAAAAGCATGTTATAACAGCATAAAAATGATTATTTAATCAAGACTTAAAATGAAATGCAATACTTCGATAATAATAGGATAATACTATTTCAATTATATATTATTTTTCAATTGTTATTTTCATTCCATATTTTTGAAGTAATGTGTTCCACACTGTTTTTGTATTTATTTTCCTAATGTTTATATCAGAGCATTGACTTATAGTGGGATATGTCTTCACTTTGCTCCATTTAGGAAGCTATTTTCTTTTATATGTTCCGATTGAAAATAGCTCTATTCCTCCTCGCGATAAGCATACATCACTCGCCTATGCAGGGTGAATCTAAACTCTTGGGAAAAACTTTAAGGGGTGATAGGGCACGCAATGAAAAATCGTGATCACATAGCAATCTGGGATGAAACGCAGTTTTAACTTACCCGGTAATAATCACTTTGGGAAAAGCATTGAAGTGTCCGTCTAATTTCTTTAACCAAGTTTCATAAGCAATAGGTTCGTCTCCGAAAATTTCATCCATGAAATGAAATAAACTTTTTGAACTATCCATTTTAGTCTTCTGTTTTCGGAGAAAAATACATTAGTTTCTAACGAACAATGGTCGGCAAGTGCACTGTTGTTTCAGCACTTTTTCCGAAGTGATTATTAACAGCTATACGAAGACGGCGTTGCTCCACAAATTCTGTGTGATTCTGATTCCTTATTTTGTGCCCTATCACCCCTTAAAATTTTGCCCAAGAGTTTAGATTCACCCTGTACATGAAAAGCTGAATGATTGCCTGAGACTATACCGTTTAGCTTTAAAAAGTTGTAGATATAATGCTAGGGCTGTGAAATAGTAACAAAGTAATTATTATTACTATTTTCATAAAATAAGTTTCTTTGTTTCTTATTTTAAATAAAAATAAAAATTTGGAAATTTTAAACTTAAAGCGTAATTTTGGGGGATCCTTTTTGTTGAGGCCCGGGCGCTTGCCCCAAAACCCTGCCAGACATCAGACCCTGGCAGTTTTGTTTTGAGTTGGACTGTACCACGTACACATAAGAAACTCCACTGTTCGTCTTACAATTTCAGGCAAATTGGCACATTCTGAAGAAGTTCAATGTAGAATGTCATATAATAATTTCGAAAACAACTGCAAGAGGGCCGGCTATTTTTCCACGTAGCACGAATGAGTATGGCTAAGGTAAAGAATAAAACGAAAATTCCAAACGAGGGTGCTTTGATGTTGCTTGCGAAATGAACCTCGCATATGTATCCTAAAAACCTAGTTCTATACTGTTTTAAGTTATACACCTTATAGAGTACCTATGCTCCATTCAATGCATTTTGCACGTTTGGAAAACACAACTCTGAAGCCAGTCTTCAACGACCAACGTAGTGATCCCAATTTAGCAACTTTGTGGCTAGATCTGGCCATTTTTTAGGTAGATCTGCCAATTTGGTAACTTCGTCGCTAGATCTTGGTCAGTATAAATCGGAAATGAAAGTCCAAATGACTATAAAGATACTTGCAGACAAGCATATCTCAGCAGCACAAGGACTTAGAAGTAATTTAATATATTTTTTCTCAACTTCAAAACATTTTTAGCCATTTCTAGCCACTTCGTTGCCACCGGAGTTGGCAACACTGAAAGTACGTGTTTTACTAGGAAATCCTGGATAGGATGACACAATCGTACTTATAACGTCTTTTGAACAAGCTTGTGCTATTATACACATGTATGGAATACCTCTTGAGCGATTTGAAAGAATACCACTTATGAGCGATTTGAAAGAATATCACTATTCCAAAATTATTTTCAAATTTCTTATAATTTTTATCTGATTATTTGATTCATTTAAGATTACTACCTCCATTCATTTTAATTATCAACCACGGACTTGGATGTAGGACGATCATCGATTAGCGGAGGACAAGCGAAATAGCGTCAGGTTCTAAAAGAAAAGTACTCGACCCTCTTTACATGATTAGCTACGTAAGTGATCTCCAGCGGCACACTACAACAAACACATTCTACAACAAACACACGCATGCGCACAATATAAACTAAACGATTACGGCTCACGGCGCCATCTTACAGGCAAATTATTTTAGCTCTTTTAGAATACGTTGATGATAGTCCTATATCCAAGTCCGTGTTATTAACTTTTTCTGAAATCGGCCGTCGGATCATAATTAGGGTTGGATGCGAGACTATTTTTTTACGAGGCAAGACAGTGATTTACAGCTTTTTTAAGAGACAGACATTTTTAACATTACAATATAGAGATTTTGCGTGGCAAGGCAAAACTTTTCAACTGTTATGCGAGACGAGAGAGAGGAATGTGCAAGGGGCATTCAAAAGTAAGTTACACTCGAACAATGTAGGTCAAAAACACTTTATTGAGGAATGCACTACAATACAACATGACACATATACAGCACACAGTTTCTCTGCATAACTTCCCAGTCGCTGCAGACGTTTGTCGGAACGTTCCATCAATCGTTAGATGCCTTGATGATAGAATAACGCTCCTTGGGCCCGGAGCCAGCTTAGAATACCTGTCTGAACCTGGCCATCGTTGGAAAAGTGTCTTCCATCCAAATGCCCTTTGAGTTTCCCCGAACACGTGAAAGTTGCAGGGCGCCAGGTCGGGACTGTACGGTGGATGCTGCCAGACCTCCCATTCAAAGCTCGCTCTTCAAGCACGCACAACACCAAATCCTGTGTTGTGCGTGCCTTGTGAGGTCTTGCATTGTCATGCGAGGGGACAATGCCTTCGCTTGAAGCGTTTTGCCCACAAAAATCGTACTGTCCCGCGTGCTTCAGCGTTGGAGTAAGCTTCCAGTTTACGCGCCATTTCCTTCTCGTACTACGCTCCAATGGTTGTCACTATCCAAATGAAATAGTTACCGTTGGAAGCCGTGGAACTGAAACTATCGTCTGCGCAAGCTTCGTTCTTGTTTCACAATGTTGACATCCGTGGAGGAACAAGTGTAACTTACTTTTTGAATGCCCCTTGTATTTCGTCTCGCGTCCGTCCCTAATCATAATCGAAATCCGTATTCTTTTTTTTATTTTTTAAATCGATTTTACATTGCTGCATAATCGAGGCCGAAGCAATTTCCCTTTAGAAAGACGGCAAACTTTTACGCATGCACTTTCCCTTTCGTGAAATTCATCCTTCGCACTTCGAAATGCAAAACACAAACCCAACAAACAGAACCATCACTACTGGGAGGGCATAGAAGCATCATCTTCCCCCTCCCCTCCCCCGTCTTTTTTCATATTCAAACAACCATTTCAAAGCGCCAAGCACAAATATCATCGGATATCCCCTCCTCCGCCAATACAGAATATCGAAAATTCGGGTCACGATCAAGGGACACGGGGAAGGCAAGAAACGACAATAAGACAAATAAAACACATAACAAACAATCGAACATTTCGCCTCCCGCCACCGCCCGAACACCTTCCCCCTTCGGCGATGTCCCATGCGGGATGACCCATTCCCACCCTCCCCCGGCCGTAACTGACCACTCAAACACTGCCGGACAATCCGATTTGCAGCAATCGGCTGAGGAACAAAGCAAATGCAATAATCCATCCTTGTGATGGCTAGGAGCCTTGTAGGATCGCAGCCCTGGTGTTTGGTTTCCATGTAACTTATATATTGCCATTTTCATTAAATGTATGTATTTTAGTAATTTTTTTTTTTTTGTTCTGTTTTTACAGAACATGTAGCTTGAATCGTCTGGAAGTCATTTTTTCTGAAATGCGTTCCATAATGTGGTAATAAATGATATGACTTAACCCTTTAACGCGCAGTGTTCCCGCTCTGGGAACACCAAACTCTGACGTTTTGACTGTTGCCAGTCACGAAGAATAGATTTGATTTCTATAAAAATAGTTGCAGGTGACATAGCTCCACGAGAATCCTTTACTTTTTAGCACGTCATTTCCCGTAAAAAAAATTGTCACTCATTACTTTTAACAGCACTGACATCTGCTGAAAAATGGAAGAATGCGAGAAAAGCTGGAAAGATTGCCCAATGCTGAAAATTGGGCAGCCGTTTCCATCTCTCGACTTAACTGCCAGCAAGATGGCGGACAATCGAAACGTTCATCGCGTGCCACAAATCTAGAGACCCTTTATTGACGCAGCTGGCTGTGCGGCACAGCAGCTGCGTCAATAAAGGGTCTCTAGATATGTGGCACGCGATGAACGTTTCGATTGTCCGCCATCTTACTGGTAGTTAAGTCGAGAGATGGCGACGGCTGGCCTATTTTCAGCATTGGGAAAGGGTTGCGCCTCAAAGGGTTAAAGCATGAATCGTCTGGAAGGCTTTTTTTCTGAAATGCGTTCCATAATGTGGTAATAAATGATACTATTTAAGGGACTCTAATGAGTGTCTAATTATATAATACGCTAACGTATGCGGTACCAAAATAGACGATATTTCCGCGCTGCGAACGGCAACAGCTAGGTGTAAACATGAGTGCAATGACAATAACGCGTGTGCTAAAATCCAAATTAACAGTTCAATGACGTCCAATGGAGCAAGCATATGCCACGCAGTAGCTAGATTACAAAACAACAATAATGTATACACAAAACTGCAACATCTTTCGGACTTTTTAGCAGATTTAAAATGTCAAATTGACAATACTTGGCGCATTCATCGCCCATCTTAAATATGTGGCCATGCATCGGGCTTAAGCACATTTTAGCCATTTGCTGTTTCAACATCGGCTTTTAGGATGACACCCAAAATGTGTAGCAACCCTCAACTAAATAAATTGAATGACAAATACTGTTAAAACCATAGAGATAGGACTTTCATTGAAATGAGTCCAGGTATGGGGTGGCTAGTTTGTGACATATTTTGTATTTTTAATTAAAATATATCTAAATTTAGATTTTTTTCAGGCATTTGGCGAATAGAGACAGTTACGACAGTATTTGCGAACTGTTTTGAGTGTTCTTGTAAAAGAAATATTTATGCTATATGCATGAATTTTAGCCTATGTTAATCAGGAATAGTGCAGCTTTCTATTAGCGAAAAAGTTTTAGAATCGGTTCTGTAGTTAAAGAGATGCCCATAGAGCGTAATGTATTAGAATTATTTTGAGTGTTCCTGTAAAGGAACTATTTGCGCTACATGCATGAATTTTAGCCTATAATACTCAAGAATAGTGTAGCTTACTATCAGTGAAAAAAGTTTTGGAATCGGTTCAGTACTTACAGAGATACACATAGAGCGTAATGTAATTCTTATGAGTATCCCTGTAAAAGAACTATTTGTGATATATGCATAAAAGGTAGCCTATAACACTCAGGGTCCCCCAGTGTCTAAGAGGTTCTGCTCTCAAAACTGGAAGGCGGGAGGTGCCAGGTTCAAACTCCGGTCGCGCCTGTCGACCTAGCCGCTCGCAGTTTTCCGTGTTTTTTTCCAAAACCTCGCGAAAATACGGGCTAGGATCCCTTAGAAAATTCCACACAGAGGAATTCCCCATATAGGCCTAGGACCCTATAGGCCTAGGACCATATAGGCCTAGGACTTTCAATCAGTGAAAAAAGTTTTAAAATCGGTTTAGTAGCTACAAAATTTCCATAGAGCGCAATGCATTAGCATTATTTTGAGTGTCTTTGTAAAAGAATTATTTATGCTATATGCTTGAAAGGTTGCCTGTATGTTAATCCAGGGCATAAGCTATCTTCATTACAAATTTTTCCAACCATTTTTGTGTGATTCAGTCAAAAACATCCAAACACATAAACGTACACATTTATATTATTGGTAGGATTTGGAAATTTACGAACTTTAAGAAACACATCTGGACTTTTCTTGGTACTTACGTATTATCCCGGCGGTCATTCCCGCCAAACTGTTTTTTCGTCAAATGAGTTGCCAAACTGTTGCCAATCGTATTCAAAACCATTAATAATTTCATGTGCCCGGCATTTATCTCGGCAAAAAATCGCTCGTCTTGGCGGACCGCCGGGATAATACGTAAGTACACTTTTCTTTATTTATGCTTTTTAATTTGGCGTAAAATCAACATAATTTCCATACTTATTTATGTTTTCCAAATGCATGTGATTTTGCAAATAGAATTTCTGCTTTATTTCAAAAGCATAAATCATTTTGTGCGGGCGATAAAACGGTTTTTAATTAATAGTTAGAAAAGTAATTAAAATTTCTGAGCCTCAGGTACACTTTACCGAAGTCATGGGCCCAGTCATGCTCAAATTTTCAAAGCTCTGCTTTCTGTAGATTTGTCTGGAGAACATTCATTTTTATTATTAGAGATAGATAGATTTGGCATAAAACTGGCATAATTTCCGTATTATTTAATGTTTTTCAGATGCACGTGCTTCTTCATTGAAGTAATAGCATTCTTGTTAGCTCAAAACATGAATCACTTGATACGGGCGAAACTCGCCAAGCATGGCAACGTAAAAACGGTTTTTAATTAATAATTAAAGAAGTAATTAAAAATCTAAAATTCTAAGTAGCCTATAACCTTCTCCAGGGTCCCATCTATATCTAAAACCAAAATTCATATATTTGTAGCAGTAAAATGCATTTAAAATAATTTATTTACAATTTAACGAAAAAACAACATTTAACAGCCATGCTACTAAATCCGTAGCTACATTAGAACTGCATATAATACTCCATTTGCATTTAGCCATTTCCACTTCTTTTCTCGCTGCTGCGTTTTTCCAGGAAATACTTTTGCGGCAGCTCTAAAGGCAGTTAGGGTTTTATACTCTGCTGCAATCCCCTTCTCCTGCTATGCATTTCTGGTGCACTTCCCTCCAATAACAAAGTCAAATACCGGGTGCGTGCAAAGTAAAAATCATTAAAAAAGAACATGAAAGAATGATCATAAAAATGTCCGGTTTGCACGCATGGCATCAGAAATTAGGTGGATTTTTTTTTTTTTAAGAACAAAAAAAAAATAGTTCAAAAATGACCGATAGGTGGCGCTGATGTTGAATATGTGAAGCAAATTAATGCAAATGAGGTATGCATTAAAATAAAATGAGCAGAAACACAACACCAACCCAATTCTATATTTTCAAGGATTTATTTTGCAGGGCGAAATTTCCTCAGTACGTCTGTTGCTGATTAGTTATGCTTATAAAAGAGCTTGATAACGCTTTATCTGTAACGACATCATGATGTTGGTATCGATTTAAGAGTGCATGTGCATTTAAGTGTTTTATTAACGACCTGATTAGCATAAATCAACTTGGTGTATGCACAGCAGTGCCACCTATCGGTCATTTTTTTAACTATTTTTTTTTCTTTAAAAAAGTCCACCCTCTTTCTGATGCAATTCGCGCAAACCGCTATTTTTATCATCATTTGTTCTTTTTTAATGATTTTTTAAAGTTTGCACGAACTTTTGGTGCACCGGTACATCCATTCACAAATAACAGGCAGTATATCATCACTAAGTGACTCAGATTAAAATATGTATACAAATATGAATAATAAAATTAATAATAATCTATTATTTTCCACCGATAGAGTAATATTAAAACACCTGTATATTACTTTTTACGCACTTGTATTTTTTTTAATTTATTTATTTTTCTTAATTCATATTACTTTCTGTTTGGCTATCAAAATTAGAATACCACCCACTTTCTGTCTTTCTTCAAAATTTCATTTGCTTTTATATGTATATTTCTGTTAATAGTATAAATAAATTTACTTACCTTATACTCTTTGGCTATCAAAATTAGTATTGAATATTACTCACATTTTGGCTTCCTTTCAAAATTTTATTTACGTCTATACT
Organism: Cheiracanthium punctorium; assembly: GCA_038373885.1. NCBI lineage: Eukaryota > Metazoa > Arthropoda > Arachnida > Araneae > Cheiracanthiidae > Cheiracanthium > Cheiracanthium punctorium. Next base: position 147,712 of record JAWZYV010007673.1, read on the forward strand.
AAAAGTAAATTTTTTATTTTCTTTCGTCTTTGTATATATCGTATCAAAATTATTACAGTGTTTTCAATTATTTTGTAATTCTTACTATTGTACATTATTTTGTATATTTTCTGTATTATTATATGAAATATGAAATTATATTTCTGATGTATTCCTATGATATGTTAAATGAAAATATTGTAAAGTGAACCGCCATTCTTTAGGGAAACTTCAACTTCTCAAATTTTCAACAAATTCAATATTTGTTGAAAATTTATTTGTTTGTATTTTATGTAAAAAAAGGGCATTACTTTCTGGTATACGTAATATATTTCGGATCATAAGTTTTCTTTTTTATTTTGGTATGTGCATAAAAAAATACAAATTAAAAAAGTACTATTTCTCGTAAAAAAAAGTATCATCTATAAAATTCTTCCTTTAAAGTTTAACAAATATGAGTCCTATAATTAGACACAACTCGTTTGTAATTCAATATTTGTTGAAAATTTACTTGTTTGTACTTTATGTAAAAAAAGGACATTACTTTCTGGTATACCTAATATATTTAGGATTATAAATTTTCTTTTTTATTTAGGTATGTATATAAAAATATGCAAATTAAAAAGTATTATTTATAGTAAAATTTAGTATTCTTAATATTATCATCCATACAATTCTCGCTTTAAAATTTAACAAATAAGAATCTTTGCTGAGTCACAGCTTGTTTGTAATTCCAAACTTCTTAAATATGCATTTGTTTGTATTTTATGTAGAAAAAGGATATTACTATTTGGTACACCTATTATTTTTCATATTTTCTTATTTATTTAGATAGGTACATAAAAAATGCAAATTAAAAAATATTATTTCTAGAAAACCCATGTTATGGAAACCCATGTTCTGAAAATAATACAAAATCCTACGAAAGACACAAATCTGTTTTATCAGCATTCTCAGAAAAGCTCGTAAGCAAATGCATTTACGAGTCTAATGTATCTATGCAGCTACTTACACTGTTGCGGTTCGATAAAATACAAAAAAAAGGTATTTTACTTTACCTTCACTATAAAACGCGATCCTCTGAAACAAAATTGAAGAGCAAGATTTTTTTCATCTACATTTCAGAATATTGCCCCTCCACATTACGTGTTGCAAAAGCACGGTAAAGGCCAATACGCACTATTAAAATAAATGGAAGGGGGGAAATAAAAATTCCAAACCAAGAAAACCTCAATGAAACAATCAGCAAAATAATTCTCCGATAGGAGCATTTGTCGAATTATTACGTGTCCCTTGAACTCACGAGTTTAGACGGCATTGTTAAATCCTTGAAATCGTAAAGGGGGTATACATTTGCTATACAGGAACGAGCAATGCTGATAAAAATAAAATATGAACCGGCCAACCGTTTCCGAAATGACAAAAATATTTCCCTCCATTAGGGAAATCTCGGGGGAGAATCAACAGTCACGTGTAGCGGGGTTATGCAACCCTTTTTTAATGGAAGATTAGAGTGCTTCTAATTTTTAATGTATCTAAAAAAGAAGAAGATTTTTTTTTTTTTCCATGAAATGAGCAAGTCATAAGTAATGGCATTTGGTAAATTTTAAAGTGCTTCTCCGAGCCTGAAGAGTAAAAATTGCAGTTGAAATTCTTTTCATATTGTTATTACGAGTATAAATCTGTTCAAAATAATCTTGGTACGCAGTCTCTATAACTGGAGTACTCAACAAAAAGCTGGTGATAGAGGGTAAAATTAACTAACTAATTAACTAAAACTTTGTAAAATAACACACACGATAAAGGTATTTATCAGAATGATTTTCTTGGATAATTCAACCATCCAAGAAAATCAGTTCTACCATTCGTACGTGCAGAAGGTATGAAACTGAAGCTAAACAAAATAAAATTTTACTTCCTTTACTTAATTTTTTTTATGAAACTTACTAGGGTAGTTCGATATGTTTGTGCGAAGTCTAGACGTTGGTTCGTAAACACAAAAACTGTCGTGACCATGATATCCTCCATGTTTGAACGATACCCTGAGGATGTCACTCCAGGTGCCAGGTCTCTCACCTGGAAGTGTTTTGAAATTCGGAGACCACTCCTAGGTGATAACGTTGGTCTGCCCACTAGGCACCCCCATAATGAAATGACCAACATCTCCGGCCCTCGTAATTAGCGTAAATTCGGGTTAGGAACCCTTAGAAAGAAGATCTAAATAGAACAAATTCTTAAAATTCTGAATTTATTTAAATTAATTCCTGACATACAGAAAATATGGTACTACTTACAGTTCATTTTGGAGCACTCATTTCGTTAGAATTTTAAGAAAAGAAAAAAAAAATCTCATATCCAAGCCAAAATTCAACTTTCAGAACATTAATATATATATGCTTTCAAAATAAAAACTTAAATAAACCTCTTTCTATGGCCTAAATTCGTTTATTAGATATATTTATTTGTGTTTAAAATTTTCAAAACTACTTTTAAAATTTTATCATTTTCAAGCCTAAATTTTATTTTCAGATATTTATTTACTTATTTTTTTAAACTTGCAAAATTGTTTTTAAAAATGTGCCAAATATATGTATATATGGTCAAATGTTACTAAGAACAATATTGTGAGCTATTGTAAACTATTGTAAACAAACTGTTTTTATATTGTATAGCACTGATGCAGTTTACCAATTGTAATCTAAAAATTGGACTGTAAAAAAAAAAAGTAGGCCACTGCTTACTGGACCTGAGCCTGCGGCTGGGTTTCAGCAGGACACCCCACCTTCTAATGAGGATCAAAATGGTGGTAGGGAAACTCCGAGAAGGACGTACGTAGCTCCAAACGACACATTCAGTGACGTGAACAGTCCTCTTCTTGCAAATAAATAAATAAATTAGGCCGCAGACCCGGCCACTAGAAGGAAAAAAACTTGTTGGAAAATATTAAAGAACGTTTAAACGTCCGATTCAATCCATTCCTTCAAGCCATCAATATTTCCCCCGTCTCCAGCATGGGAAAGATGCATGGGACTCTAAATTCACTACCATGACCCAATGGCCCAATGAGCTGTATACCTTCTCTTTCCCAAATGGCTTGGAACTCGGCAGTGAGACATATTTGTCAATAGAGCTCTCCACTTTGAAGGAGTGCGGGAGATTATATCACAATTTATAACCCACATTAAGAGAACTGGGGGAAAGGGGAGGGACAATCTTCTCCACAGTCCAATCCTTTTTATTTCTTTGCGGAACGGCATATACGGGCACGGCAAATAAAATTGGTTAAATAAAGAGGAACGCACTACTGGAGTTGACAATAACAGTATATCCATCCGTTCAAGTAAAGCTGTAGAAATCATTGAATGAATGATTGTTACCGCACGCTTTTGATAGTTGGTTAAATAAAGTTTTCAGATTCGCAAAAATGTGTCATGAAAACTTTTTTTTTTTTTTAGAATTGATCTACAATTCATTAAGCTTAAAATTTAAAAAAAATGAAAGTAAGTTTTGATAGTTTTAAATATGTAAACTAACGACTTTCAAGACTTCAAATGCTTTTTTCTCTAACCTCTTCATACCAGAAGTCCACATTAAAGATGAGACGGGCTCAGCCCAAGTCCGACTCGGGCTCGGGCTCTGTAATTCACGATTGCGTTCGGGCTCGGGCGGGCTCGGGCTCGTGAAAAATTTCTCCTTTGTTGAACATACTCCTTGAAACATATTTTAAAAAGTGATTCATGGGATAAAAAAGACGTACTTATTTTAAAAATAGCGGTACGGGGGACTAGAAGGTGTGTGAAGCTCCAAAATTTATTGTATCCTATTAATGAAGTAATTAATTTTATTTGTCTTTAGCTGAAATTTCGGACTCGGGCGGGCTCGGATTAAAAGTCTTCGGGTTCAGGCGGGCTCGGGCTTCAAAAAATGAGCCCGAACTCATCTCTAGTCCACATATGTAAACCTTTCTCTTTACACTGTTAAAAGGATTTTTTAAAGATTTTTTTACAGTTCTGAATTGACGTACAGGTACATCAATTCTTTAATTTTGAATAAATAATTTTAACTCATGTGTAAATCCTACGCACTGGCGGACATATTTTATTTTTGTTTGCCGTTATTTTATCTTTGTTTGCCGTTACACAAAAGAATCCTTGGATGTTAGTGAAATTTCCGAAGTTGAAATTGTGAATATTTCTTGCCTTTTTTTTCCGAAATTCACATGACTGAGAAGAACTCGTGGGACATCATTTACCTTTAAAAGTGTTTTCACAGTCTTCATTTATGGGTGATTGCAAATTTTTAATAGTGAAATTGAAATTGGGAACTAGACTTTTATTCCAAAAATTATTTGAAAATACCCTTTCTATTTGTCGTGTTTAAATTAATATTTTTACTTTAAAAAAAATTATAGGATTGCTGTTTAATTTGAGATATGAGATTTTCGTCAGGTGTGAAGAGGCAAAACAGATTTCCGAATTGTTTTGTTTTATTCAAAGTATTCCATAAGCATTAATCTTTGTTGAATTTTACTGAAATTAGTAACAAGATCCTTCATGAATGTTCGAAAATAACATAATTAGTTTTATTAGGTTTTCTTACTGATAATATTTTATTTTACATTTCTGCATTGTATAAGTTCGAGTTTTGCTGAAAATCACATATTTTTAGGAAAATGATTTTTTCATTGCTGTATAGTTTTGATTGTAAGTTAAAATTGAACACGAACATTTGTTGTAGATTCATAAAGCTGGCTTTGGAAAAAAAATCAGTTGTAACGGAGAAAAATTGATTCCGATGAAGCATTTTTAGATAATATCATTAATTCGAGTCTTTTAATTAATCTCTTGTTTAATTAAACTTTAGAATTAACTTAGATCGAAAATTTTTCTCATCGGGCAGCATTATATCAATATACAAAATTTTGTAGTGAGTGGTTGATAAATACATTTTTTTTTCATGGTCCATTATCGCCTTAAGTGCATTTGCTTTTTAATGTAATTTTTTAGCTAATTACGTTGTAGCACTTTTCAATAAAACACTTTACTTTTAGCACTTTCCAATAATGATATCGATTTTTATTGTTTGTACGGTCCTTTCGTGTTCTAATGTATATCGCGGTTCATATGCCGTACATACATACCGATTACAACTAATTTTTTGTGTCATTTCTATCTACTGTACATGATTGAAAATGGAATATGTAGCATTTATACTTTATTTATTGGAACATGCAAATGAGTTCCAATACATTACGCTCTACGCGGAGTGTTTAAAGCTTATTTTAGAGACGTTCCTCTATTTCCAACATTATACAATTGATTTATGTTATCAAGAATAACTAAAGAATACTCGCCGTCGTAAATAGTGTACGCAGTATTTATTGTTTTACTACAGAAGCACTGAAGGAAACTCTAATACAATATTTTGGCAATTTAGAGACATTCATCCATTTCCATGACAATATGCAGAAATTTGTGTATAGATAACTTTTTTTAAAATGACACCTATATAGCCATTTATAAGAGCTTACCATTTAACGCATTAATTTTTAACATTTAACGATCTGTGGCAGTTTAAACGTCTTTATCTGTTTCCATGACAATAAGTAGACATTTAATGCATGGAAAAATAAAGAACTTATAAGAATCATAAGTATATAGTCATTTATAGCGGCTTACCATTTAAAGAATAGAAGTAACTTTACAGTTCTTTTACAGGTTCCGCAAAAATTATATTATTAATGAAACAGCTTTTTTGAGTTTTTGCCAAAATCTTAAAAAGTTTGGTTACGATACATACCCAAATTTGGCACACAAGAAAAGGAAGTTGTGTTGAAAAGAATTTTATAATCAATACGTATGACACGATCTACATTTTTGGTGTTTCATTTATTAGTTTTAACTTTTGAATTAACAAGATGACAGCTCAACTTTAAACACATTTAAACATTGTAATTAAGGTGGTTGAGACTTTACTTGTCAGATGACTTCTGGGCAATTTGTTTGAAAAGGCAATGGGCATATCTGGTCTTCTGAACGGCTTCAAAAACAAACCAATGAAGATAGAAAAGCAAAATATTAATTGGTTTACTCACCAAATACACTACGTACTTATCGTAACAATCAACAATATGTCTCAAGCAAGTTTTAAAAAAAAAATCTGTATCACAAAAATTGCCATAAAAATATTCCATACGTTCAAGATTTTTCCATAATATTTCGTAACTCAAGTTCATTGTTTTCAATCGTGCATAGTACATGTTGTAAAGAGACATTCGAAATTTTTTTGAATGTCTAAAACATCTGTATTCTTTAAAAATCTGTTCAAAATTTTCATGTTTTCCTAAAAAAACAACATTAAGAACACTTTAGATTTACGCATCATTTTTTAATGAAATTATACATTAATTTTTAGTGCTTTCCATTTTGAAGTGTTATAAAAAGTTTCCGGTGAAATTTAACGGTCTCAAGTGTATCGGCAAGAAAGTTTTGAGAAGTGTAATCACTACTAAACTATTATTTACATGATAATTATTAAATAATTCCTAAAATATTATTTACACTTGGACGTTGGCAGAATATTTTTTATGGGGGGGGGAGATTACTTGAACATATGCTTACCATTATTTGGTTAAACGGATTTTTGTTGGTTTAAACAGCACACAAAAATCGAGGGATGAGGGGAGGGGCAAATCCCCCACCCTTGTCCTATGCTGCCGACGCCCATGTTTACACATCAAACTCTGATAAGGACACAACATGACTTTTTGTCCACAACTGAATTCCTTAAAAAGCTATTCTAAAGTTGCACAATTTCTAGAAATAGAAGAACAATATTAAGAACAAACAAAATTACGTCATGTGTTTTCCACAATATCTTTTTAATTGTACTAAAGACATAAACCATTGGGAAAATCTAAACACAGAGATTCAGGAATCTCCAGTTTTGCCTCCCTACCCATTCTCCTTCTATCCGTGAAAAATTCCCTTACTCCACATCCCTCAAGATCCCGTATTTATTACCCTTCTAGACACGCAAATAGATGAAGTGGACAACCACATCAATTGATTGAAGAAAGCGGAGGAGGCCGTGCCGTTCATTTTCGCTTCACCGACGACAGATGGCGCTGGGAAGACATATGTCCCCGGTGATTTATCTTTTTTGCCGGATTTCTTGTCTCTCCGTAAGAGAGGATGGAGAGAAAGCACCCGTTTAATTGTTTAACCCATTTGTGCCTGGATATTTTTGCGACTTTCTTCGATTTTTGCTAACACCAGCAGTAATTGATAAATTTCTGGTGTCAACTTTTTGAACAAGGGATAATTTCATTTAAAATCATTATGTATAAAAATTGAAATGTCAACATCCCACTTGGCCATATTAAAATGTTTTGTGGAATTGAGGTTCAATACTCGCGAATAAAGGCTCGGAAAAATAAATAACGTTTTCGAATGCTAGCGAAAATGCCGTCCCAAAAAAGGGACGCTAGGCATAAATGGGTTAACTGCGGGACAGAAAAAATTTGCAGCTTTTTTTTTTTTTTTTTTTTTTTTCTTTAATTGATTGTATGAAGTAAAGGAGATATTGTAACGGCGGAAAAAATTCGGTATTCAAATTTTGACCATCCCTAAATTATACGTACATAGAAAAAAACGGAACTTTTTTTTTTTTTTAGCATCCGTTTTACAATAAAAACAATTGCCAAGCAGCAACAATTATTGTAAATTTCGTCAACTTTGGAAAGCCAAATGATGAACTTGAGTCAATAATATTCTTTATTTCATAGGATCAAAAGCAATGTATTTTTTTTTTCTCAACATGCTTTTGAAGATGATCGATCCTTTTGGGTCCTTTCTTGTACAATTTACAAATAAATGAGTTCTATGCATTTTTCGCTGTCATGATATAGCTGATTTTACTATAATAGCTTCTTCTTGGGTCACTTTCTTGCGAAAAAAATAATTTTAGAACCTGAAATTAGAAAATATACCAAAAAGAAACAAATTTAACAAACACTGTACAGGTAACAAACACTTTAACTGGAAAGCTTGAAAACATTAAGCTTTTCAGCTACTCATGCAGCACACACAGATTCTCTGAACGTTAATAGACGTTCAGAGAACTTTATTGAACGTTCTCTAAACGCTCATAGAAGTTAAGATAACCCGAGTTTGCAGCCTGCCCAGACAGCACATACCGGTTCTCTGAACGTCTATTAACGATTAGAAAACGTTCTCTGAACATTAATATCCCTAGTAGCACAATTAGTCCAAAAGACATTTAAAACACCTTTTTTTAACGTCATAAAACGTGTTTCCAACGTAATTTAACGTTTTTTGAACTAGTTGTGCTACTAGGGAGATGTTCAAAAAACCTCTTTGTGCTGCCTGGGTGAGTATATAATCTATGTGTTTTCGCATGTTTAGACAGTGAGTTTTCTGTGTACACATGGGCATCCGAGTTCTCTAAGAGCGCGTGTTCATACGTCCGTTGTTAAATGGATCTTTGTCATCGAGCACTGACAACCCAGACAGCACGCATAGGCTCTCTGAACGTCTATTAACGTTCATACAGCCTCTTCTGAACGATTGTTGACGTTCAGTGCGTGCTGTCTGGGGAAATGCTTCATATTTAATAAGTGTCCAGCCATTTCAAAAAAAAGCGCACTATCTAAAAATCAACCGAGAGTAGCACCTTTACCCAAACAGCACAAAAAATTCTATGAACGTGCAGATAACGTTCAGAAACGCTCTCGGAAAGTCTGTTAACGTTTAGAAAGCATCCATGTGCTGCTTCGCTAGTAGCTTTTAATTGAAAATCGCTTATATTCCTTACTTAAGAGTTTTTCTCTTATGAGTGAAGGAATGAGGAACGGAAAAACTCATTTGTACGTCGTAGTTCTTAACCCATTTGTGCCTGGATATTTTTGCGACTTTCTTCGATTTTTGCTAACACCAGCAGTAATTGATAAATTTCTGGTGTCAACTTTTTGAACAAGGGATAATTTCATTTAAAATCATTATGTATAAAAATTGAAATGTCAACATCCCACTTGGCCATATTAAAATGTTTTGTGGAATTGAGGTTCAATACTCGCGAATAAAGGCTCGGAAAAATAAATAACGTTTTCGAATGCTAGCGAAAATGCCGTCCCAAAAAAGGGACGCTAGGCATAAATGGGTTAAAAACGTGTTAATTAGGAAAATGAATTTTTAGGAATCGTGCTAAAAACTTCATTCGTTTTTTAAAGTCAACTTGCAATTTTTTTTTCTTGAATAAGCCTACTACTTCCTAAAAATTTGTAGATATCCTGGTTTGAGGAAAATAGCGTATGCTCCCGGAAGCTCGTGTATATGCTTGAACGGAAGGTAGAGAGCATCGTTAGGAACCATAGTTACGTAGTAAAGCATGGGCAGAAACCAATAGGTAGTGATGTACACGAGTTCTCAAGCTCGGCACGTGTAGCTCTCTCAATGTCATAGCTAGCTTTTTTTTTCGGAAGATTATCTACTATTAACTTTTTTTTCAGTGAATTAATGTATAAATTAATCCTAATTTTTAATGTAAAATAAAACTGCTTGAAAGTTGTGGTGGATAATCTTCCGAATACAGCGTAAAAGTTACCAGCTATGACAATGGGGAAACCACACGTGCCTACCTTGAGAGCTCGCGTAGTACAGCGCCTCCTATCGGTTACCGCCCCTGCTTTCCTGTGTAATTTTGGTTCCTCACGATGTTGTCTATCTCCCCTCTGAGTTCGTACACAAAGTTCGGGAGCATCCGGAATTCGTTGCCAAACAATTAGAGGTAATATCCCGTTTAGAGGAGGAAAATGCATGCTCATATTAAGCATGATGTTAATAAGATACTGGAAAGTCATTGTCGTTAGATCCCGGATTGTCTTAACCCCTCTATCTGAGCAGATCTTTACACAGTCCCCTGCAAAGTTTTATTTTTGCAATTTATAACAAAATAGCCCATCCTTTCTCTAATTGGCGACTAAGAGTTGCAAATTATCTGACTAAATCCCTCAATACTAATATATGACTGAAAATAATTCACTTTTAAATTTCAAATAAGAGTTCTTTTACAAGGTGAAAAAATCAACAAAAAGTTATTCTCTCAGGAATACCAGAATACTGTCTGCAGGAAATCAAATTCTGAAACTGTCATGTTTTTTTTTCCTTTTGTTTGCACAGATGTATATTTTTTGGCAGTAATCTAGCAAACTAAAAAAATTGTCTTCATTATTGGCTCTAAATCGCACTGTTTGAGATAAAATACATAGGCTAACTGATTAATTCACAAATAGTTTTGTCTGCAGTACGTAGAACTGTAAATCGTCCGAGAAACAAACTATTGCAAAGTTCTAAAGTCTGCTGAAAAAGTGAAGTGTATATTTTCCCTTTAGAATAGCTATCGTGATGTCAGATTCCGAATAAAACGATTTGGTAACTATACTACGATTCAATAAACTTCTCATACAGCACGCATAGGTTTTCTGAACGTCTCTTAACGTTTAGAGAACGTTTTCTGGACGTTAATAGACATTCATAGAACCTATGCGTGCTGTATGGGATTAAATCGAAATTTCCTATTTTAGCTTTGCGAATAGTTAATTATTTTTTAAAAACGCAGAGCTTGACAGAAATACGAAGAATTGTAATTACATATAACTCAATCATATTTTATGATAAGTATTTTAATCTACGAAACAAAAGTAGGAAATTTGACTTTTACTCGAATACTTTTTTGAACGGCTGTACGAAGAACGAGCACATAGCAATAATATAAGTTTAAAAGATTACAATTTGGCGACATCGTTATAGAAAATGATTTAAACTGGGGCTGTAGTTCATTTTTATGCTCACACTGACTTTTGCCTCTGTTGAGTTGCCATAGAAAGTAACGAAATATCTCAGTAGACTCAAAAAAGGGTTTGTTTATAACGCTTTGAGGCGCAACCCTTTCCCAATGCTGAAAAAAGGATCAGCCGTTGCCATCGCTCGACTTAACTACCAGCAAGATGGCGGACGATCGAAACGTTCATCGCGTGCCATAGATCTAGAGACCCTTTTTAGACGACAGCTGGCTGTGCCCGCGCACAGCCAGCTGTCGTCCAAAAAGGGTCGCTAGATCTGTGGCACGCGATGAACGTTTCGATCGTCCGTCATCTTGCTGGTAGTTAGTCGAGCGATGGCAACGGCTGCCCTTTTTTCAGCATTGGGCAATCTATCCATCTGTTCTCGCGTTCTTCCATTTTTCAGCAGATGTCAGTGCTGTTCAAAATAATCGTGACCATTTTTGTACGGGAAATGCCATGCTAAAAAGTAAAGGACTCTCGTGGAGCTATGCCACCCTAAACTATTTTTATAGAAGTCAAAACTATTCCTCGTGACTGGCAACAGTCAAAACGTCAGAGTTTGGTGTTCCCAGAGCGGGAACACTGCGCGTTAAAGGGTTAACATTTTCTTTTTGTGCAATTTTGTTCGCTCGTTTTCACTTTTGAAGTATGAGATGCTTTTATACTGTGTTTTCATACATACATAAAATAATTATACAAAACAGATCCTCCAATCTTCAGCTATCTGCCTGTGGCAATATCGCAGGTGTGTTTTGTATTCCTTAACTTGTTGCCGAACAATGTCCCTCTCTGATTGATAGAAAGAGATATTTTTGCTTCTCAATAATCGATGACGGTAACGCTACCGTCAAATGCCGTCGGACAATACAGCGCATGCGCACGAATAAATTCCAAAACCTGATTGGTCAAAGTACTCCGAATAGCGGATAGCGTTAGCGTTAACGTGGGAAGAAACGTAGCGCAAAAACTCCCTATTACCACCAAGTAAACTTTAATCCAAATGCTTAAGAAATTTCTTGTAACTTCAATATCCTCAATCATAAACCGTTTGTATATTGGCATACATTGCTTCTATACAACTTGTACAACTTGTTGAGAATATTCCACCCATTTTCTTACTAATGATCTTCTTTTTTGGGCCCCAACGTTGCCAAAATGTTTTCTACGGAAACAGTTGCCTTGACAATGGACGGCAAAGTTCCTTAAAGGAAAATTCCTCTTTTCATATCATTCACTTTTTTTGTGTGTGTCAATAAAATATCATTACTAAAAATAACGTCTCTTTTATTCGGTATTCTTCCCGAATTTTACTGCTACAGCCATCGATAAAATGCAGGCCAGTTATCGTTTGCCCTGAATCGAAAGCGGTTATCGAAGCATCTTACATGTTTTTTTTTTCTTTTACTCGGAATGGCAACACCCAAACATAGAACGTAAAACTGCTGTGAAAATGTCTCAAGTACGTGGGCAATGACAAGAAATCATATGTTTTATTTGCTTTCTTTATTGGTCAGAATGAGACAAGACGATTCAATTAAAGAGAACGTTATTGTTGCTTAAGCGGAGAGTTAAACTTTTTATGTCAACAGTGGAATGTTCAGAATGTACTTCTACAAATCGTAACCCGGTTTAGGGGATGGTGGGATATGATATTACCAAAAATCCCCCAAAAATCGGAATTTTGTTTTAGCTCAGTTAATGCTCTATGATTTTTACTGTATCCGAGGCAAAACAACCGCATGTCTCTAACTTAATTAGTAAAAACGTTATAAGCGTTTAAAAAATGTAAGCATCTCATTGGGGCCTCTAATGCTTGCTTCTCTGCATTACTATTACGCGATAGTCTAGTCATACTCAATTGCATTTCTATTAAGAAATTCAAACAATTTCTTGCAATTCTTAGTAGACAAGAGTTGTAGAAGTTCGAGCAACGTCCGCGGACGGTATAAAAGAGTAACATCGCTCCAGAGTAGTTCAGTTGTTGTAAGTGCAGGTTAAATTCACTGCTTTAGTAGCAAGGCTCTGTATTGTGTGCTTTTGTAAGCGATCTTCCGCTTGTTTTGAGAAGCTTATTATTGAAAGCTATCGGTCAGTTCTTCATTGTTATATGCTGAGAAACACATGACAGTTTTACTAGGGATTTTCCACTGAAATTTAGTCTGTCGAAGGATTTTATTGTGTGAGAAATGCAGCATCTGGGAAAGGTTCTGAGTTAAGCTGACTGTTAGAAAACGTGTTATTGCTTATTAATTTCTCTAAACTGTGAACTAAAGATTGTACATGAACCTTCTAGAACTAATAAAATTTATGTTTCGTCAGGTCAACTGGACTGTTTACCAGAATTTTCGATTTACACTGCACTCTTTAGCTACAAACCCGGAAATTAAGATTTTTCTGGAACAATATAATACAAACTACATTTCTAAATTTAAACAACTGATTAATTAAATTAAACAGAACAATAGTATTCCATCCCATGTCCGAAAATACTCCGTCTTCTGTAAATGTACCTGTCCCACTACTAACCTCAAACATGACGGATTACCACGACCAGTCGATCTGATAAACTCTGCCTAAATCAATCTCCAACTTTTTTTTTCTTCCCGACATCTTTTGTTGTCTGTTTAAAAAGAACAACGGCATTCCCAAAATTCTCGATTGCAGGTGCTGATTACGGTTTGACAGTGCATTGTTTATAAAGTGCACCAAATTAGGTACGCTGTCACTCAGCAAGCAATTGCAACGGAACAGCTGTTGGTGTTGTAAATTGAGAACAGCACTGTACGCTTGGGAACAGTTACTTGTGTAAAATGTATCTAACTGTTCTAATTCAGAGTGGCGTTATTACGCCTAAACTTGGATAGGGTACGCCAAGAAAACTGAATGAATAAAGGGATTGGATTTTCGGTTGTAATTGCGATACCTGAAGTAGGAAGAAACTTTTAACATAAGATTACGTTCTTCCATAATGGTTCCATGTAAAGAAAAAGAAGGTTTTTTTCCCGCTTTCCCTTTTTTTCTTTTTTCTTTTTTTTTTTTGGAGGGGATCAACGTCGTCGCAAGTCAGTGATACTCCGTTTGAAAAATAACTGAGCAAAACTACCAGGTAAACTTACTCAACTAATTCTATTTAGTTTTTCGTTTTTTTGTTTCTACAGTCAAAAACTTTTCGTCGTAAATTAAAAAATAGCTTGGGATTCTACAATTCTGTGACAAATTTACCTGATATTTCATAATTTACGCGCCGAAAATATTTTTGATTTAACAGACGTGCAAGGAAGTCAGTGTTGTCCACATCAGATATAAATAGCTCCTTGAGATAACATAATTTGATTTTATTTGCTAGACATCATTTCGGGCCCATTTTTTAAAGCCCGAGCCCGAGCCCAAGGGATATTATTTAAGTTGGAGCCCGAGTGTGACGAAGTTCACATATTTTTCGTGTCTTAAAATAATGTTCCTGTGTTTCGTCTTTCAAAATCAAATATTACGTATTAATCTCTCTCTCCACTTTGTTTTTCGGCTCGATAAAATGTTCTTTCCTTTTGCGCGACGGTATGTCTGGGTTTTTCGGGGTTCCCCTTCTAAATTAATTTCGCTTTAGCATTTTCTTGGTGCCTCTCGGTCGTCCGTCTTTGCTTTCTCACGGGGGTTGTAGGCTTTTGTTTTGATTAAAGTGTTCATTTAAATAACAAGCCTCATAAGAAATGTAATTTTTATCAACATTTGGTGAAAAAAGAAAATATTCAGTGCTAGACTTATCACAAGAAACCTGAGCATAAATATGCTCATCCGGTTCTAAAATGACCTTTTGACATAAATAAACAGAATTGTCATTTACTTCAATTGAATTAGGACATTTTTCATTAGTAATATGCATGTATGTGCAACTGCTAATAATGAAAAATGTCCTAATTCAATTGAAGTAAATGACAATTCTGTCATTTACGTTGTTTGTTACGTCATTTACTATTGTTTTTAAGAGAAAACAATATTTCAATTGACATGAAAAATTCTTGTCTTATGGTTAATGATTTCAAGGTATATTTTATAAATAATAAAGACTCTAGTTATATGCATGTGTGTGCAACTGCTAATAGAGTCTTTATTATGCATGTGTGTGCAACTGCTAATAGAGTCTTTATTATTTACAAAATATACCTTGAAATCATTAACCATAAGACAAGAATTTTTCATGTCAATTGAAATATTGTTTTCTCTTAAAAAAGGAAAGATACCATCAAAATGCTCATTAACTGGAATGTCAACAATATAGAAGCAGTGGTGAAAAAACATTGATTTTATCTTAAAGGTTAATTTGATACAAGCAGTGAATTTTATTTTAGAATTAATTGTAGATATAGTGACAGAAGAAGCTTCAGAAGAGGTTGTGTTCGTTTTAGTATTTTTTATGAAACTCCGGCACGCCGTGTGGCCGGAACGATTAAATATGTTCCTGGTGTTATTTTTATGAAGCAATGTACTGTACGTAATTGAACTTGTTTCCTGTAAGACTGTTTTGCTGATACCTCCAATAAAACGTAGCTTTTCTGATTCGAGTCGTCCTCCTGTTTTCTAAGTCCTCAGCGTACTTCATGGATATTTTTTATACACTATACGTCATGTAAGCGGCCGAGGGAAAGTTTCGTGATCGACGTTTCGACAACTCCCTCATACCGAGCCCGAAACGTCAGCCAGAAGATAACTAAAAGTCAATTACTCATTGATAGAATACCATAAATTTTGCTGTTTGTGCAAGATAAATATAGTAGCAAACTCTTAATGCACTTTCTAATTCTTTATGTTCAGGTTTATCAATTAATGATAATAATAATGTTTCTAAAATTCCGTTGAATATTCGCTTTAGTATGAAACATTTGCATGCATTTTGATATATCAGATACAGAAAAATGCGATTTATTTTCAATAAAGGAGAAATTTCTCCCGAGTCCGAACACAACCGTGAATTACAGAGCCCGAACTCGATTCTCAAGCGGTCTCGGGCTCTGGCTTTCGAGCTCAGGCTGAGCTTGTCTCATATCTGTTATTTGCGGGTTTAAAATGAACAAGGTATTGTTACAGAAATTCTCTGCTTGTTTCCGGGGTTCGTCGTTCTAAAGTCCAGTTGGTGTAGAACGTACTGGTAAAAAGTCCACTGGTCAGGATGGAACACAACTTTATTGCTTCTAGAACTTCGTTTAACAATCAGCTGTACAAAATTCACAAGCACAATTAAACAGTAATGTGCTTTTGCCAGTCCGCTTAGATCTGAAGCTCTCACAAATGCTGTATTTCTCACACAAAATAAGTCACATTCACAGGCAAAAAGTCAGTGAAAATATTCAAGGGATATCATACACAATCCCTTAAGACACAGCAATGAATAATTTGCACACAGCACTCTAAAAACAGCTTCGGAAGGCAAGCCAAAACACAGCTTCTATAGCACTATCAATTCACAAAGCAAGCGTACTCTCTCTCGGAGCTCAACTCACACTGAACTATCGGGGCAGCGCGCGCTTCTATATATACCGAAGCAGAAGCTGCGAGCCGCTTCCAGAAAAGTCTATTTCTCGAGTATTCCACACAAAGCGGGAATTTTGATTACGTCATAGAAGAGAAATGTTAGGTTATTATTGATTTTAATGCAGCAAAAGCAGCTTTACAGGCCCCATAGGGAAAAACGCGCCAAATGACCAAAATGTCGGCAAGCTTGGCGACTTTTGGCGAAATATCGCCAAATTTGGCGCCAAAAATAAGTGCCCAAAAGTGAAGAGATCTAAGCCCTAGGACCCTTACTTCTCGAGATTTCTAGAAACCCGTAGAAAAAAAATAGGGAAACTGAAACCTCCGTATCTCCGGTTCTAATTGGACGATTTTGATGAAACAAAAAGCAAAATTTATCTATTTGAAGCGTAGCGAATTTTAAATCATTTTAAGCCCCATAGCAGCGGATTGCCTCGAAAATTCGTAGCAGTATTTTCTCCTGCCGAACCACGAAATATTTAACTTCTTAAATTGAGCTTTAAACCTTTTAACGCGCGGTGTCCTCGCTGTGAGGACACAACTCTGAGAGTTTGACTGTTTTTATTAACGAAGAATAAATATGATTTCAATTAAATACTTAAGGAGGACATCTAGATAGACAGCCCAACGTCGAAAAAGTGCAGCCGTTTCCATCGCACGATTTAACTACAGCACAGCCAGCCGTGCCAAAAATGTTCTTTAGGTCTGTGGTTATTCGATCGACCGCCATCTTGCTGGTAGTTAAAGCGTGTGATGGCAACGGCTCAGGCGCGTAGTCAGGAAAATTTTTTTGGGGGGGTATGAACTTATATGTGTACAAATAGATGGAATTTCATCACTAATCCAAAAATTTCGGGGGGGATATATCCCGATATCCCCCCCCCCTGGCTAAGCCCCAGTGCACGTTTCCGACATTGGGAAATGGTTGCGCGTCAAACGGTTAAGGGGGGGGGGCATAATGAAGATAAATAGTATTAGCATAAGTATTAGGTAGCATTACTAGATTTGTTACGGTACTACGCATAAAGTACAATATGTAAAATTATGTAATGCCGAGTGTAAAAATTTTTACTTGTGAATTGTTAGAGTGTAAGTAGGAAAAACAATTCTGTAAAATAATTTTTATGTGTGTTAAACTGCACGCAGTAAATCACTGATGAAAACAGTTGGTTTTTGAATGTTAATTGATTAATATTTTCTAATTAACTTGAAAAATTTTGAAGACGTTAATGTAAGCAAAAAAAAAGAGTCATTAAAATTAATAAAAATTGACCCTGGGGCTCCAGGCTCTCTGCTCTAGTAGATGCTGATATTTCTTTATAACTGCCCAGACCTCTTCTACTGTCCGAAATGATCATATTGTAGGTAATGTGAGTACATTTATGTGTTATTATACAAAGTTTTTATTAGTTTTACATTATAACACCAGTTCTTGAAAAAAAAGAATTTTTTTTCTTTTTTTGGGTGGGGAGGGGGGGGGGTGAAAAACGGCCATTATTCTGACATGCTGAACTGCTTATGGGTAAATAAATTATTTATGTAACTATGGATCATAATGAAAACACATTTTTCTATTTCATTAAATTTAAAGTGTACAAGACCACACAAAGTAATAAAATTTCAAACTAACAGAACCTTGCTTGCAGAAACTTTTCACAAAATACATTTTTTTTTAACAAAAAAAAAAGTAAAAACAGAATAAAAGCATTCCAATATCAGAAATTATCTTTTGAAAATTTAAAGAGGTCTTGTTAAACGGCCGTTATTGCACGTTTAATGAGCGTTTCAAATCGCTTCCCTTTGAACTCGGAAAAAAAAAATAATAATAAACGACCGTAAAAAAAAAATCACGTACAAATGGGAGTGATCAAGAACGAAATAAATCCAATCGAGAACAATTATAAAACTATGCCAAAAAATTAAATAAAAATCATTTTTCCCCGAGTTCTTAACAGTTCGTTTCACACTATCCTTTGATCATTTATAGCCTGGGGGGAAATTCTAATTTGAACACAAAGGGAGATTGTGAGGGGGAGTAAATCGTTTGACTACCTCCGCCGCCCCCTTTTCCTTTCCATTCCTCTTTACTGCATTTCGCCGCCGCCCCCTAGGGGTATTCGAGAAAAGCGATTATTGGCAAGAAGGAAATTTTACCCTTCTCTCCATACCTATTAGGTGCTTTTTGGTGTGGGTGATTTAAACATTTTTTTCCCCTTCCGTTTTTAAAGTATGAAAAAAATCATAAATCTTTTTTTTAAGGTTGAGAGTAATTTTAGATGTCTAATTTCAAGATGACTTAATCTGAAAGAGAATGGGGCATGTTTAGCAGAAAGAAAGAGAACTGTATTATGGATTCGATAATTAATTATTGAAATTAGTCTGCATGTGTTAGGATTATGACTTAATTATAATTTAAATTTTTAGGGGCTTTTTAATTATATTCAACCATTCAAGTACTTGTTCACTGCAAAGCCGTAACTGAAGGGAGTGTACGGATTTGAGCCTTACCTAGGAACCCTCAGCTCATGTTTTCAAAGTTTTATTTATTTTATTTTTTTATTTACAGATACATAAAAAAATTGTGAAAGCTGTATTTTTTAAGAATCGTTAAATGATAAATAATTTAAAGTACCCATTGTTTTGGGCAAATTTATCAACATAATTGCCAGATTTCTATACGGTAAATTATTTTGCCGCTCTTGGCTGCATGTAGTGCCGGATCTTTGATTTTTCCTAAGTAGAGCAAAAATACAAAACTGCCTCTCTTCCTTTAACTTCTTAAGGCTCATCCTCTCCAAAGATTCTTTGAATATTTTGAATCTCAATGAAAAATTTATTAATGGAATTAATCGTAAACATTTTTAAAACACGGCATTTAGTGAAGCAAATACTTCTAGAAAAATATTTACAAACTGAAAAAAAACTCTCCACTCCACCCCCGACTACTCATATTTGGTTAGCCCCCCGAACTAGATTCAAACCCCATCCTAGCATCTCATCTTGGTTACGGCTCTGGTTTATTGCGGTAACCAATAAACGTCCATATTTTTTAACCCAAAATAAGACCAATAAAATCTTTTAATTCATCCTAAAATATTCAATTAAATTTTTAAAGTGCATTTCTTTTTTCATTTAGAAAAAAATACTGTTGCATTTTGAAGCTCTATTTAAGCAATATCCAAGCCTCTGATATCTACGCTTATCAATCCATTTTCAGGCAGGAGTAATCGGCGACCAGTTATTTGAACCTTACCTTCACCCAGAACGCCGCGACAGGAAACACTGCTTCACGTTTCTACATCAGGTGCAGCCTGAAATGTCGAATGGCATTCCTCACACCTGTCCTCATACCTCCGCCATGTGGTTCCAGCAGGATGGAGCACCAGCCCATTATGTATGAGAGGGGTCAAACCGTCTGGACGTCACTATTCCAAGCAAATGAGTCGGTCGATGTGGGTCTGTAGCTTGGCCTCCACGCTCATCAGATCTTTCATGTCTCGATTTCTTTTTTAGGGGGAAATCTGTAGGATCGTATACAGTACCCCCCCCCCCATGCAAGACACCTCTCTTTTGGACATTTTTCTGGGGAACTGAACGTTAGAAATGTACCGCTATAAGTTGGACACCTCTGAAAGTTGAACACTTTTGGAGGAAACCGTAGGTGTCCAATTTACGAAGGTTTCACTGTACATGAGACTCCCGTTGAATCTGCAGAACAACTCCTCGACAAACTTTCGGTCGCTGCTGAAGAAGTGCAGGATATGGTGTTAGCCTACTATACCGAAAAACGATTAAGTGTAAGTGGTATTTAACTGTTGCTGGAGAAGGTAAGGAATTGCTCTTGCACTTACGTTTGGGAGTGATCTGAAAGTCGGTCGATCTAAGCGAATTTAACAGAAGGCAGACTGTAATGGCCCGAAGACTCGGAACGAGTATCTCCAAAACTGTACGACTGGTCGGTTGTTCACGACTGAGGAGCAGACGTCCCACTCGTTTTCTTCTGCTTACCAAGCGTCATTGTCAACTACGTCTAAAGTAGGTACGGGAACATCGAAACTGGACTGTGGATACGTGGAAGCGAGTTGCCTTGTCGGATGAATCCAGGTTCCTCCAATATTTCCTTTAGCTCCCTCTAGTGACTTTGCATTTTAATTCCGCTAGGAATTCTCTGACGAAAGTCGTTTGTTTGAATGTATACTAAAACCTCTTAGCTTTGTTCATAAGCTTTGTTCAATACTAAAACCTCAAAGCTTTGTTCATAATTTATGAACAACATGTACATGTACGAATGAGACAATATAAATGGATCGAATTATGAGATAGTCTAATACCTAGATCCACTTAGGTATTGGAAAGTGTCCTAAAATTAATGCATTTGAATGATTTACAGAGATTATTTAGTATCAGTCATTTCGATTGCCAGAAACAATTTTTATACTGCTAACTTCAGACAAACAGAATTTCCACTTAAAAAAATCATAACTTTTAAAACAACATTTTCAAATCCCATAATTGAAGCTCATTTTTTTTCAATGTTACATCTTACTTTATCAACAAAACTAAAGAACTTTCTAAAGCTAAACCGCCAGTCATCTTACTACTAAACTCGATTATACGTGGGATCCTCGAATCGTTTCCAACTCAAGTAAGTTTCGACTAGCATAAACACAACAGCTCTTTCCAAGTTTTTAGTTACTCGCTCAACCAAATCACGAACCACACATGCATCGCATAGCACCACAAGATGCGTTCTCCTCAAACCTTTCCAACGAAATCAGACGCTAATCTTCGCTGTTTTTCATCAATCCACTTCAGTTCCGTTTTCCGTCTAATTCAGCAAACATCAAACGACAAGAGAAGCGCTCTGGGATGCTAGCTTTCGAGGGTTGCTAGTTGATCGTTTTCCCTTTCGCAGCCGGGCACTCCAGTGCGCTCCACGGTCACAGTTATTGTTTGCATGGCCGCAGATTAAACAAAATTAACCCTTTGATCTCCGTTTGAGGTTGTATCGTGTATGAGTTTGATCAAGTGATTGTTTACCGTTTTGTGTTTCGCATGCAGCTGAATTAATCGTGAGTGGAACGAAATTTTTTGGAAGGGAAATGTTGAATAAAGTTCAAGAAATACGCTATCATGGGGAGTGAAAAATAAATATGGAGTTATTAACGTCATCGGCATAGTCTTTTGTGCTGCTTGCCATTTTCTGTTTCGCATGCAGCTGAGTTAATCATGAGTGTAACGAAATTTTTCGGAAGTGAAATGTTGAATAAAGAAATACGCTATCATGGGAAGTGAAAAATAAGTATGGAATTATTACGTCATCGGAATTAGTATTTTTAAGATCTAATTGTAAGTGCGTCAACATTCCCCCTGAAATTTAAAAATTCATTAAAAAAGGAGAGCTAATGATAAAAATTGTAGTTCGCAAGAATAAGATTAGAGAGAAATTCTCATGTTTTTTAATGGCAAAAGTAGTTGTTGTTGAAAAAGTTGCCGGCAGATGGGGCTGACATACAATATGAATAAAGTTTCAATCTAAATAAATGAGTAAATATCTGATATCCCCATTGATCAATCAACATTGACAAACTCCGTTGACGATCTGCACTTTTTTAGCTCATGAGTTTTTAGAAAAAAGAAATTATTCGCATTAATACATTATTGAATGCATTCAAGATAATCGATTTTGAAAAATCATGGAAGAATGTTTTTTAATTTAAAAAAATTGTTCAAAAAGTCACCACCAGGTGGTGTATCACGATATTTTAATGTGAACAAGACAAGCAAATACAGAAATTATTCTCAAATGACCCTCTAGTGTACTTATTGCCTATCCTGTTATTAGTGGAATGAATGCATTGTATTAGTACATAAATGAAAGAAATTATGTGAATTAATCTGCATTCAGGATATTAAAAATTGCATTCTCAACACTCAGCGCATAGCACTCGAATAGTACATGGTATTGGAAATCTTGGATAGAAATGGTGAATACCATTCGAATAGTAGTAATCAGAAATATTCACTATTTGAATAATGGCATATTGATTGTATGATCGCATTGTAAGCAATCGATTGTAAAAATCATTCGATTAGCACGTCATTATATTGTATAAGGCAACTATCTGTTTATCAGCTCCTAAAAATTTTAAATTCCTCAAATCATGAGCACTTCTTCAATTTTTATACAAAATAATCGTTTTATCAAATACAATGTGGAATGAATGCATGTACACTCTTTGTAACAATATAAACCTATTATTGTTTGGTATATATTATATTTATGAATTTTCAATCTCGACTTGGATCTTTCACAAGATTTTTCTGACACCTTTTCTCTGTGAAGCAGGTGTGTTATTCCATAAGTCATTTTTTTTAAATCTGCCGTGGGCAATTTATTAATTTAATTGAAAAGGGTAAACGTGTAAATTTTGTTGAAATGATAAGTAGTATTTTATATATTTTCAATATTCAGATCAAATCTCTGGTGATTTGAAATGTTAAGTTTCGTTGTGATGTGTAACTTTATGTTACTTCCATTCTCTTCGTGCACTCAAAAGTCCAGTTATTTCAAGTTTTTGCCAAACAACGGCGAGGCTGTGAAGCAGATGCTTTATATGTTTGCGTGGCTCGATAATTTAACTATCCGAAACGGTAGCATTCTGAAACGCCATCTGGTGGTGATTTTTTGAGCCAACTCTTTTCCATCAAGAATCTTTCTTTCATGGTCCTACTGATGTTTCTTGCAAGTTCGATAGCATTCTGGAAAGAAAAGAAAATGCTGTACGCAGCTTCGATAAGCTTAATTATGAGCAACCCGTATGATTCTTAATACAGGATGTTTCAGGAAGAACCCCTAATTTTGAAAATGAATAACTCGAAAGTGGTGATAAATAGAAGAATGAAACCAGTGGCATGTTAATTAAAAAAAACGGAAGAATTGGATACAGAAGCTAAAACTTTTAGTTACAAATCACACCGATAGATGGCTTTATATTCGGCAATACAGATGCCAGAAAGAGAACTTGGGCACCAAGAACAATCCCATCAAAGCCGATTTAATATGCCCATTTTCCACACTACGAGCCAAGGCCGTAGCCTGGAAAAAAAATCTGGTGTTCGGAAAGGGGACAAGATCGCGAGAATATGGAAGTCAATTCATGCCTTTTCCAATACTGTCGAATAGTTCAATGCAATAACTCTGCCATTGAACTATTCAGCCAGAGAGTCAAAAACGTCTTCTGTACAATTTAAGCGAGCCCCACCTTGCATGAGCCATTCCGCTCCTGATCGATCACCTAATGGTTGTTGAGTGAAGACAACTATTTCAAAAGGGCGTATACCCTCAGTCGTGATCGGTCCTCGAAGATAAAAGGTCCAATGATGTCATTGCAAGATACTGCAACCTGAATCGTAAGTTTGGGAAATGAAGCGATCGCGCGTGCGACAAATGAAGGTTTTCTTTTTTACCGCTTGTAGTGTCATCTATCAGCGCAAACTGTAACTAAAATTTCGTGGCTTCCGTATCAAATTCTTAAGGTTATTTTGATAAACATACCACTGGTTTCATGCTCCTATCAATCGCTGTTTTAGAGTTATTTATTTTCAAAGTTAGAATTCCATCTTAGAACACTCTGTACATGAAATTGGCCAAATCAATGAATGCTTGTAAATTATATTAAAGACGATAACAGAAAGAATGTTCAAGTTTAAAATTAAAAATGGCTTTTATGACGATTTTTATCAAAATTAATGCGGCCTTAATTGGTTAACGCCTTTCTATTTCATATATATAAACCCTCAAACATGACATTAGTCAAGCTGAATGCATTATAACTATGATTTATATTAAAGACGATATCTAACATGACCACAGAATTTGAATCGACTGAATATCATAAATAAAAACATAAACTTTTTTTTTAATTTTTTCAATAAAAGTACAGTGACTTTATGACGGTTTTCTTCAAAACTAATATGTCCATGAAGGGTTAATGCCTTACTTATATTTTATGCCTAATACATTAAATTAGTCAAGCCGAATGCGTTTACAACTCCTCGTGATTTATATAAAAGACGATAACTGAAGCAAAAGAATTGAGCAAGGCATGAAAAGGCACTTTTGGTGACAGAGGAATCCCGTCGCCAATGAAATTGTCCGGGGTTGACTTTATAAAAGGGACACGTACGATGACCACTTAATTACCGAACCCCGGACAGAATATTCAGCACTTTTCTGTCCGGTGGTCATTTGTCAGTGGACTAAGAGTCGCACAAGATCGTTATGTTTGTGAGGGATGTAATGTCATTAGAGGTTGATGTCCATTTTAAGTATCAAAATAACTAATGTGCCTATATACTTAAATAGATTTAAAGGGGGAAATTATTTATTTAGATGGTAAATAGTTTTACAAAAAGTATTCTAGTGCAAGCAAGATTTACTAATTTAGTTTTGCGAATGATGAATTAAACTTTTTATGAATACACAACTTCATAGAAAGAAAATTTGCTGTCATACATTGTAGTGTTACGTTTAAAAAAAATGATTTATACAGAAATCCACGGAGAAAGTTTTACTTGGACTTGAATATTTTTTCTTTTATTTCCTTTTTTTCTTCATATGTTTACTTAAAATGGTATAAATGCAATATAAAATTTGTTCATTGAACCTCACATTTTACGGTTCACCATAAATTAGCGCGTGTTACACATGTTTAGAAAAAAGTTACAGTATATGTGTACATTTTTTGTTAACTAAATTTGTTAAAGTCTTCCAGAGCTATTTTTATGTACATTTTCTAAGACACGAAACATTTTTAAAAATAATTTGGCTATAAATGAAGAAAAACGTATTTAAAATTTAAAAATTAAATATTTTATCACAGTACAGTGGAATGTATTTCTGGTACGGGGGGGGGGGGGATGTTGTTTTTTCTTTTAAACCAATCGGTGACAAAGTTGGCTTAGGTATGCAGAATTAATGAAGTGGTTAAAAGGTAGAAGAAGTGGTAATTACTATAAAAATTTGAAAATGTATATATTAGAAGGCTTTTTTAGCAGTTTTTCTTTTACACTATTGAAAAAATAAGAGGGATATTTTTCACACAAATGCATTAAAATATCGAAAAAAGAATTAGTAGGTGTAAAAACCTGAACATTTCGACCTGTTAGCTGGAAGTGCTACACGGATGTGCAGAGAAACATAGAATAAAAGACCTTAGCTTGTTAATAATAATATTATTATTAATAATAATAATAATAAATAAATAAATAAACTGCGTGTTATCCGGTTGTTGGTTTTATTTTATAATTTTCAACATCAAAAGCGTTTCTGATACCGTTGCACTAGTAGGTTTAAAATTTTGGAGATATTCAAAAAACTCGAGAAAAAATCCACCCGCCTTCTGCTTGTTAGTGAAGTTTTGGAAAATTTCAACTTTCAAAGACATCTTCTCCCTCACGATTACAACAAAACCTTAAAACTTAAAAATCTCAGCACTTAATACATACGAAAATGCTTTTTTTTAAGTTAAAAAGTGCAGTATTTTAAAATATAAGAACTTTTGTTCCCTCATTTTTATTATTTATAATAAATTTCCAACATGGAAATATGTTGCACCATCGGCTTAAAAAATTACATATACGAAAAAGAAGTGAAAAAAATACAGAAGAAATTAGCGCAAAATACTCCAATTCTTCTACTTTTAGGGATTTTTAATAAGTTTTCAACTTAGAAAAAGAAAAAGGATTTATCTTCATTACGTCAACAAAAGTTTGCCTTTATGATAAGATATGAGAAAAAATATAGTTTTAAAAACTAAAAATTCACCTACCTCCGAGTTTTAGCGAATTTCCAGCTTAGAAAGAAACTGTCTCCTACGCCATTAGTTCGATCGGATTAAAACTTAATAGGATTATTAGCATCGGGTTGAAATTTTGAATTTCTGTTAACTGAGCTTACAGGCAGTAAATGTAATTTTGTCATGCACAAAACTATTACTTCAGCTACCTACTTTATAAAAACACACCAATAAAATATCTGCTGATATTTATGACCCCGCACTACCTCCCTCTCTTTCAATTGACCCTTCTTAATCGGAAGATGTTCCTAATCTATTTACCTCCATGATTACAGAATTTACCCTCTCACCCTTAACACCTACTCTCGTCCCTAATGTGCTTTTGAGAACTCCCGAACCTAATGGGGGCCATATATTATGCAGGCAGAAAATTAAGTAAGGAAATCGCACACTTAACATCGAGCTATTAGTGCAGCTTCGTAACGTCAGCAAAGGCGTCTTTCCGATACCAATTAGGCACCTATAAACAGATACTGTTATTTCTTGAACATTTATATCCATTTCATTTACGCTATTGACAAATGCAGTGCATTTGTAATTGGTGATAAGTTGCTGGTGAAGATTTTTATAAGTGTTGAAAATGTTCCACATTTTTCTTTTAAATCTTTACACGACATACCGCGCATTTTATTGAAAATGACGGATGTATCGTTACTAGCTCTTTTACAGAAACAAGCAAAAGAATTCCAAAACATTGTGGTCCTTGGGCGTTGAACAGTCAAGTCATTGCTTAACGGAATACTTTTAAAATCCCTTAATTCAAGTTAACCTTCCAGCGGGTGCGCACACAATACCATCATAAAAGGTAGCGCGTATTTCCTAAATACGCTGTTGTAAAATGCGCATTTTCAAGAGTGTATATAATATTGAAATCATAATGTAATTATCTTAGGTTTACTAATTACAAATGGTTAAAACATTTTTTAAACTTTTTTTTTTTTTGGCTTACTTAATGCATCTCACACATACGTGCGTCTGCTGGAAGGTTAAATAAAACTGGTTCATGTTTTGCAAACTAACGGGAAAATGCCGTTTATGAAAAAAAAATAAATGTAATACTTTTACTTTGCTAATTAGAATACTTTAGTTTATTAGCACACTTTAGCTTACTAGAATACTTTAGCTGGAATACTTTAGAAAACTTTAGCTTGCAAAAAAATCCCTATAACAATCTGTGAACAATCATTATTTAATATGCATATTTTATTTCGACAAGCCTTGTCTCTCTGCGACAGGTCCCCTTTCTGCAAGGTAGTTTATTTTATTGCGCTGGATAAATATTCGATGAATAAACGCCGATATAATCGTTTTCGGGACACGATTTTACGTGCTTGTGAGATAAAACGTAAGAAAAGTAAATGCACAACGCAACTTACACAAATGTACAACGTAACTGCACAGCCTGAGTAAAGCATATAAGTGCTAGAAAAGTTACTATTAAGGATGTAAAGGAAATTTGCAACAAACTGCCAAACCAGCTAAAGATCCCCAGTTGGACCGATTATGGAAACTTCAGACAAGCAAATGTACAACGTAATGTAAAAAAATATACAGCATAACTAAATAACGTGAAAAAAGCAAATCCGTGCAAGGATTTAATTTTGTTAGGTTTCTTAGATGTAAAAGAAATTTTCCACAAACTATCAAACCAGACAAAGCTTCCCACTCAGACCGATTAAGGAAATGTAAGAAAAGCAGATGTACAACCTAACGTAAACAAATGTACAACGCAACTGCACAACGTGAAAATAAAACGAATCAGTGATAGGAAAGATACACCCTCTCAAAAAAGTATTTGATTATAAGCGAAATTTCCTATTTTAGATTTGCGAATAATAATTGAATTTTTGAAAAACGCACAACTTGGCAGAAATATAGAAAGTCATATTTATACATAGCCTAATTCTTATTCCATGATAAATAATTTTTAATATACGAAGCCAATGTAGGAAATTTATCTCTTACTCGAATACTTTTTTGGGAGGGTGTACAATTAGATGTACGGGAAATTTGTAACAAACTACCAATCCAATCCGAGCTCCCCTCTCAATCCTATTAAGAAAGCGTAAGAAAAGCAAATGTACAACATAACGTAGACAAATGTACGACGTAACTGTACAACGTGAAAAAAAGCAAATCAATGCTAGGAAAGTTACAATTAAGGATGTAAAGGAAATTACATCCAAACTATCAAACTAGTTAAATTCCCCTGTTCGACCGATTTAGGAAACGTAAGAAAAGCAAATGTACAACATAACGTGAACAAATGTACGACGTAACTACCCAGCAAACACACACAGGTTCTCTGAACGTCTTCTGAACGTTAATAGACGTTCAGAGAACCTGTGTGTGTTTGCTGGGTATACAACGTGAAACAAGCAAATCAATGCTAGGATTTATTTATATTGGGTGACTTAATTAGACGTAAAAGAAATTTTCAACAAATTATCAAACCAGACAAAGCTTTCCTCTCGGATCGATTCAGGAAACGTAAGAAAAGCAGATGTACAACCTAACGTAAGGAAATGTATAGCGTGAAAAAAAAACCCGAATCAGTGATAGGAAAGATACAATTACAAGATACAATGTTGTAAGGGAAATTTGCAACAAACTCTAGCAATCCTATCTGAGCTCCCCTCTCAATCCGATTAAGGAAACGTAAGAAAAGCAAATGTACAACGCAACGTAAACAAATGTACAGCTTAACTGTACAACTTGAAAAAGGCAAAGTGATAAGGAAAGTTACTCTTAGATGTAAAGGAATTTTGCAATAAATACCAAACTAGCTAAATGTACCCTCTTGGAGCGAATAAGCAAACGTAAGAAAAGCAAATGCACATTTGTTACAACTCAACGTAAACAAATGTACAACGTAAATATAATGAAAAAAAGGCAAATCAATGCTAAGAAAATTACCATTAGATGTAAAGGAAATTTGCAACAAACAACCAAACCAGCTAAAGCTCCCCTCTCGGACCGATTAATGCAGAAACTGTTGGGTCCGTAATGAAATTGTCACATTTGAGGGTCGTTAGAGAAAAGGGGGGTAAGGGATGATTTACCCCGCTCTCATCTGATTACTCTAACGACCAAGTTTCTGGAGCTCGATATTTTGGTAATACTGCTCATATATATATCGAATAAATAATCTTAAAAAGAGAACTGTTACGACGTACAAAATCATAGTTCAGAATGTCCAGTATATGGATCACTTGATTATAAACTTTAATTGGAATGCAATTTTACAGAGAATGAAGGAAATATCCGACGCGATATATTTTCTAATTCAGTCAATCAAATTTTAATAAATGAATTTCCAATACAAATAATTATTTTAATTTAATTTAATTTAGTGAATATTTTATTTATTTTACATTTTTTTTCCTATAAAATACTTCCCAAAATATATTCAATATTATTTCCTATTGGTTATATTAAGATGAAAGATTGATTAATTTAAATTGGTCCATTTGTTGTTAGATTTGTTAATTTAATAATTATAATGGAAAGTTTTGTTAATTTAAATGATCTCCTAACGTGATCGAATAACTTAAATATTTACAAAATATTAAATACATTTATTCAATTAACTTTTCAATCGAAGAATTAAAAACAAATATAAATAGTGTAAAATGATACCAGAATATAAAAAATTAAAACTATCATTTTAAACAATTTAAATTGTTTAAAGTGATAAAATTTAAAACAATTTAAATATACAAGTATTGCAAAATATTTTTGTAAGTTCTTTTTGCGAATGCAATTGTTTTTCTACTATTTATAATTTGGTATATTGCATTGTAATAACTCTTAGGGGAAGGAAGGCTAGGTTGTCCCAATTTTCTCATGCTTATAAATAACTCTACCCGTAACACTACTACCTATAAATTGACCCTATGTAATAATCAATAGCTTTCGAGGTATTCAAGAATTTTGAAAATTTAGGTAGGTCTCTCAAAAAAATTTGCCTAGACTTTCCAGAAGTTTACTGAACTGGTACGCAGCAATCGAACAACACATCTAAAATTGCAAAAGTAGTTTTAGTACATTTCTTGAAAGTAAAAATCAGAAAGGGTTTCACATAGATATTTTATTTCTTAGCACACACGTCTGTGACGCCATATGCATCTTGTTAAAAAGACCACACACGACAAAATTAATTGAGGGGGTAAAAAAAACTATGTGTTTTTCCCCATAACTCCACTGGCAGTTTTTCTACCCCTTGCATACGTGATTTACCGTTCATAGACTCCGCAGTTTGTGTAACAGAATTTATGTCGTGTTATATTTAGTTAAAACGAACTCTTTTACGACGTCTGGGGCGTGATGGATATGAAAATTTCAGTCGGAAGAAATTCCCGGGGAAACGCAAATAAGCGTTACGGGATTCTAAAATTTATTTCAGCAAGATGAAAATTAGGTTTTTGTAACTAAGATGTTGTGCAAGAGTGCCATAGCTTCAGTACTGAGGCGTCTGTAAACTTGGAAAAAGAAATGTGGTTTTTTATTGTTTTTCTCACTGGTTAAGACAGTCTCTCACTTGATTTTTACAAACTGACAAATCCACCAAAAGTTTGGTCCCAACAGTCAGTAAAAATAAAATTACAAAATTTTAGTGATTTATGCCAATTTCTTTTGACGACTCTGTACATGGAAATTTTTCATCTGCAGGAGTTGTTCTTTTTTGTTGCGTCCGTGAAATCTGACATACGTAGTCACGGACCTCATAGCTTAATCATAGGAAGGGGGTCTGTTCTTACTGTAAAATTTGATATTAACAGTAAATTTTACTATAAATATATCGTTAAAAATTTTCAATCGCACTAAAAATTTATAAATTCTTTATACTAAATTGCACTTGTTATGCAAAAAATAATAAAATTTATAAAATTAATATTTTTTTAAATTTTAATATAAATTTTTCAAAATTTTCATAAAGTTTATTATTAATACTTTTTTACCGTATATTTTATTGAGCGATGAATTCTAAAAATGAGTATTTGGCTGCAATGAGATTTTATGCGTAAAATAACGAGGGGGGTTCCAGACCCCCTAACCCCCTTTTATATATGTCCGTGTATGCAGTAGATGTTTTTTAATATTAATTAATTATTTAATTATTTTGGCGCATGAAATTTGCCAGCAATAGCATATGTCACTTTTTGGTGCTGTTTTATTAAATAAATACTACTTTTGAAGACTAATTTTAGAGAACTTGCGTGTCCTTTGTAATTTATATAACTTTTTAAATGTTCAAATGTGATTTGGTAATAATTTTGCGTCTACATTAAAAGTAAATTATTTTCCCCACGCTATTAAAAGTTGTAGAAAATATATCATTAGTTTGATTTACTTTTGAGAATTTACGCACCGACATTCACATAAAGTAAGATTTGGCTGCTTATTTTTATTGACTTTATTAGTGTGTACGTTTGTGTATGTTCACTCTAAAAAAAGTTGCTTTGTTTTTATGGGGGAAAAATGTTTTTAGACATCGTTCTTTTATTGTTCCATTTCTGTTATTTATTTGTGTTCTATATTTTCGTTCATTTTATTATCTTATTACATTTATTTACTAGCTGAAGTACCCGTCGTTGACGGGTTAGTACTGAATGCAAATTTCTAAAAGCAAGAACTTTCGTAAGCATTGTAGGAGTACACAGAATGGATGTAGTATGTTGCCAAAGCAAAGAAAGCGAAGTTATAATTTTCATGTATTGTTAAAACATTACAGGTTAGAGAGTAACTAAGTAATATCATTTCTTTTGCTTTAGTCGTGATGCGCCAACGAATATTTACGCACAATGAAATAATTTTCGAAAAATCTCAAAATGTGAACAATATTTTTGAAAAATTGGAAACCTCGAATTTACGTTGAGTGACAACCTATCATGTCACCAAATTTCGTTTCATTCCCTGCAGTCTTTATTTCGTGATGCTGGAACAAACTTTTAGCATTTTAAAACGATTTTCACAAAATCTCAAAATATAATCAAAATATTTTAAAATTTCATCACCTATAAATTAAGATTAGCAACTACCTATCATATCACCAAATTTCGTATTAGTCGTTATTACGTGATGCTTGAAGAAATATAACCGCATTTTGAGAGAACTTTCACAAAATCTCTTCTCAAAATCTAATAAAATGTTTAAAAATTTGGACACCTATACTTTATGTTAAGAATCGACCTATCATGTGACAAAATTTCATATCATTCGCTTTAGTCGTTATTACGTAATGCGCGAACAAAAATTCGCTCAGTTTGAAACAATTTTCGTGAAATCCCGAAAATCTGATCGAATTGCTGTTTAGATGCTTATAGTTTAAGGTGAGTGGCTATCTATCACTTCACCAAATATCATTTTTTCACCTTTGCAGTTACTACGGGGTGTGCGAACACAAATTTACGCAGTATGAAACGATTTTCGCAAAATCTCAAAATCTAATCAAGATTTTTTAAAAATTCGACGACAATGTTTGAAGTTGAGTGATCACCTATCATGATATCAAATTTCATTTCATTCACTTCAGTTTTTACGTGATGCTTGAACAAAAATTGTTAGTGTTATCCCTCGTATATTTCATTTTGCCTAGAAGTATTTTATTTTGTATGAGAATTACAGCATTTGTGAAAGTTTCGGTACTGAGCAGACTGTTATAAACTAGCTACTGGCTGTTAGTGCCTGTGAATTTTGTACAGCTTATTGTTCATCGAAGTTGTAGAAGCAATAAAGTTTGTGTTCCATCCCGACAAGTAGACTCTTTTCTAGAACCTTCTACACCAACTAGACTTTAGAACGACGAACCCAGGAAACTAGCAGAGTACTTTGTAAAATTTGGTGTCAGAAGTGGGATTTTAAAGAAAGACATTAATTTTTCAGTTTATGGTTTTGACAAGTGCAAAAATGGAAAAACAAAGTTATTCTGCAACAATATTTTCACACTTATCGTTGTTTTCTTTACTTTTCTCGTGTAAACTTCAATATCCAAAACACGAAATTAATACTTAGCACAACAAACACGGACAAATGTATACTTTGTTTCAATCCTCTAACGGAGCCGTACGTCTTTTTTTTTAAGCAACGGAGAGAAAGGAGAAGGGGAGGGATGCGTTCCACTCTCAGGGAAGAAATTCAGCAGCAGAAGTGGTTTGCTCTCGGATTTTTCCATCCCCCCTTTTTTCTCCTCCTGAACGTTTTTCCTCCTTTTGCGGCGAAAAGCTCCCTCTCTCTCTTCTCCTTTTCTTTGCCAGGATTATGAAATCATTATGTCGCCCAGACGTTTTACATCTCAACTCAATCTTTCGTGTGCGGAGCGGGGTTTTTGAAAAACTTCGCGGATGGTTGAAAAAAAAGGGTATATTGGAGGAGGAGGAGGGGATCTTTTAGCAATTGCGTAAAGTTATATAATGGTTAGAAGTTTAGCAGTAGCAACACCGCTGCAAAAACACCATGCAACGAAACCAAGTAATGCCGCTTGTACCACTCGTAATTTAGATACTTACCTTTACCTGAGAGCAAATGCTCTTCCTTTCGACAACAAGCGCATGCGCACTGAAGAGAAGAACATCGATTCATGTGAGCTGGTGGACTTGTGTAAAGGTGGGTAAAAGCTTTCAACGAAAAATATTTGTTTGGCATTATTAATTTCGGTGAAAACTAAAGAAAAAAGCAAATTAGTAGTATCTTATTCATAATTAAATTTTTATCATTATCAATTTCAAGATAAAGCTTTCAGCATTTGGTTTTGTTCAAAATTAGTCACCTTCAACATAGCGAAATGATTATACTGTTCCTTCTTTCAATTTGAAAATTTGTTAAAATTGTCAAATAAGGGACTTTTTTAAATACATAGGCAGGGTGCTTACTGTTAAAGTTACCCTGCTTAGATGTACGTAGAGCACATATTTCGTTGAAACTCATAAATAATGTTATATGATCATGGGAAAGAGAAAGCCGCAATTAAAAAAAATAGTTAGAATTTTGACGTACAGATGGCGCTTTTACCGTAGAAAGTACATTATGCAAATTTCGGGAGTTTTAAATTCAATGCCGTTTCATCATCAATATATATATATAAATACATATAATCAAGGCAGCAGTAATTTATTAACAGCACTGCGAAAATATCGATGATTGCAACGTTTACGAAAAAGATCTATGTCTTTCAAGCGTCGATATTCCCTCAATGATTTTGTTTTATATTTTATCTAAAACAATTCTGTTGGTTGATAATTACTCAGTTTTTTAGATTAATTTAAGCTTGTAATGCAACTATAAAGCAATTCAGAATGTTCCTATATCGATTTTCCCCGATTGTACTCAAGTTATAAATCGCTCACATACACGGCCAACAGGTCCTGCAGTGGTCTGGGCGCTAAACTCCGTTCCCATAAGAACACGGCAAGTGAAGAAGTATCCGGCTTGGCCAATTCTTGGGAGGGTCAACTCGCTCTCGGCTCGACTGCTGTGGGACCTTGTACGGGAATGAGAGCTGGTGCACGTATAATCTACCGTGGCTCCAATATCCTAACAGTTATCAAACGATACCTCTGTGGCTGCTGATTTCAGGGGGTTAGTCCTTCCTCTGCAATTGGTTCAAAATTAGGGGACCAAGGGCTAAATTCAGACTTCCTTCCACTGGGGCCCTAATAATGGAAGGTGCCCCGTCTGCCCATCGCCTTCCTACCTGGGGGGGGGTCTGGTACCACATGCGGTTGTCAAAGGGCATAAGTAAGTAAGTAACAAAATCAACAACAAGTAGTAGAATTTTGTTTTAGAATTGTACAAACATTGACGACATAATTAATTTTTCTCGGGAACTATGTTTTAATCACCCTTATGGTTAAAACCAACGTGTAGTGAATTCACATTCTAAACAAGAGTTATTTTTTTAACATTCACGATTCTTTCTTGGATCTGCGACTGATTTCATTCAAGTTTAAATTGTGACAAGCAGTAGTAGAATAAGTCAACTCCGGTTATAGTGAACCCCTGAGGACCATCAAATTTCGTCCACTATATCCGAAGTTCACTAAAACCGCAATGTCCCCATGGTGAACACAGATGCTGTATGTGAATGGGGTCTAATTGATTGCGTTCACTATAGCCGAAGGTTCACTATATCCGGAGTTGACTGTATAATCAAATAATTTCATAAATGATCTTTTTTCGGAAGAAAACTCTGATTTTTTCTTCCTGAATTTTCTATATTTTTTTTAATGAAATTTCTTTAGGTGCGTTGAGAGTGAAATTTCAAGGTCGCGTCACAGCAATAGCGTCATGGTGAGGCTGGGACGATTTTGGATTTTAACAGACGGAGAGAGCTACTGGATAGATCGCCAGAGAGAAAGAGACAAAAATAGTAAGCATGCTATACTCTATTGCTGCAGAGAGTTTTCTTTCTCCTCTTTGTGCTATATTCGTTCTTAAGAAAGTGTACGTATGCGCTGAATGTAAACACACATTGTGCACTCGGAGACGAAAATGCTGGAGCGCTGACGTACAGTTGGTAAAGTCAATTATCAATATTATATTTTGATCAGCATCTGCAGCATTTTGAAACTGATTTATATTTATTGTTATTAACAAACTATTATTCACAAAAACCGATATCCAAGTAAGTAATATTTTTTTTACTAAATCCTCACTGTAAATTAAAATTTAAAATCCATGTATATTAAATGATTTTTAAGTTTGTCTAATGACTTAGTGTGCTTTGTATATTTATTATTTTATTTACTATTTTTAAATTTTACTTTAACCCTCTCGTCACCGAATTATGAAAAATAAGAGAAAAAAATCTGTCTAGCATTTAATGCATCTAAGATACTATTATAAATCATGCAAAAATATTTTTTTCTAATGTCGATTAATATTAGATTTTTCTAATATTAATTTCTGCATTTTCGAAGCATTTTGTTATGCTAAAATTAATTTAAAAGGATGCACATATTAGGTAAAGGTTGAGGAATAAGAAAAAACTATACTTACCTTAAAAAGAAAAAAATACGGTAAAAAAGAAGCGTAAATATTTTCTTAATTTTTCTCCTGAAACAATGAAGCGAAAACTGTAAAAAATGATCTAAATTGACTAGTACTGCAATCTAGGCACGATTTATGCATCTAGTTAAAGGCCTCATATACTTTCTACATCAATTAATGATATTGATATCACTGAAAGACAAAAATACTAAATTCAGTTGTTTTCTCTCTAAATATTGCTATTTGAAGTAGGAGCCTCATATGAGGTTCAGAGTGACGAGAGGGTTAATACTGAAAAATTAACCAAACGAACTTGTAAAATATTTTTACATTATTTTTTTTTAATCTTTTTAATACTATGCCTCAATCCTTTGATTACCTACAACATCTCACTTTTGATCTGTTTTCAAATGTTATTCAAATGTCTTTAATTTTAGTCTTCAATTTTTATCTCTGACTACTTATTTGACAATCGAACAGATTTTAATCAATCTCGCCAAAGAAGTTTCACTTCTGACACGTATACTCTGTACACGTACTCTCACACGTGTACTCCGTACTGTTTTTTTTTTTTTTTTTTTTTTTTTTTTTTCTAGAAAAAGAACTAAAACTGTTCCTTGGAATTTCTGAGTGCTCCGCACCCACGGGATTTTCCCCCGAGTGCTTGAGCCCCAGATCGCCCACAATGTTGACGCCCCTGGCCGCCATGTCCTGAATGCCTTTTTGTTGTTGTTGTTGTTGTTGACGTCATCTCCTGATCTTTTTCTTTAGTACTGATACGACTTGTCCTTGGTTCTATAGTGTGGATGTTCCCTTCAGTTTATCAATAGAATAAACGAACCTCCACTCTTATAATAGCATTTACATATTCTTAAACCAGTGATTCTTAAAATGTGCGCCGCGGCTCCCCGGGGCGCCGTGGCTTCTTCACAGGTGCGCCGCGAAATGCTGTAAAGGTTTCCTAGTAATTGAAGAAAAACTTTGGCCTATCTAAACAAAAAACCAAACGAGAAGCCAAAATTATCCAGATATTTTTGTGTATTTCAGCATTTCTCAATCTGTGGGGCGCGACCCCCAAGGGGGCGCGAGAAAAACCAAAGAACCAGTAGTGATGCATGTTTAAAAAAAAAAAGCTTTTATTTTCCTTTTTACTCAAAAATATCCATTTTCGCTTAAAATGTTCATTCAAACATTACTGATAACATTATTTTGTAGAAAATTCGGCTAAATGTTCATTGTTAAAGATTAAAACTGAATGTATGCTGAAAAATGTGAGCGAGGGGGGCGCCACCGTTTTATATTTATTGTCATTAACAAACTATTATTCACAAAAACCGATATCCAAGTAAGTAATATTTTTTTTTTTTACTACATCCTCACTGTAAATTAAAATTTAAAATCCGTGTATATTAAATGATTTTAAAGTTTGTCTAATGACTTGCTGTGCTTTGTATATTTATTATTTTATTTACTATTTTTACTTCCTTGTACGTAGTATAAGGAAGTAATGTGATCCCGAAAAATTTTGGGGGCCAAATTTCGACATAAAAACCGATTTTGACTACCTCTAAATTTAATTAAAAAATTTTTTTCGATGCATCTCATCGTAGGCTAGCATGCACGATCATATTAACGCGTCTGCAACTCATTTTGACCAGTGGCGAGTCTACTGTGGCCAGTTTTTCCATGCCGTCTGTACGTACGTACGTATGTATGTAACTCGCATATCTCAAAAACTAATGGTCGTAGAATGTTGAGATTTGATATTTAGGATTGTTCTATGATCTAGTTGTGCACCTCCCCTTTTGGTGGCAATCGAATGGATAGTTTATGTACAGGACCGCCCAAAAGATTCGAAATACATTACGCTCTATGGGCCGAAATTCATTAAACTCGCCTAACTCAAAAGCTATTAGGCGTAGAATGTCGAAACTTCATATTTTGGATAGTTGTAACATCTAGTTGTGCACCTCCCCTTTTGGTTCCATTCGACTGGATAGTTTATCTACAGGACTGCCAAAACCTTCGAAATACATTACACTCAATGGGCCGAAATTCATTAAACTCGCATATCTCAAAAACTGTTAGGCGTTGAATGTTGAAACTTTATATTTAGGATTGTTGTAACATCTAGTTGTGCACCTTCCCTTTCGGTTCCATTCGACTGAATAGTTTATCTACAGGACCGCCCAAAAGATTCGAAATACATTACGCTCTATGGGCCGAAATTCATTAAAGCGTTTTTTAGATGTATTGGGCTATTTCAAACGACTCAGAAGTGATATATGCTGTAAAGAGTTAGAAAATGAATTTCTCCATTAAAAAAAGTGTCTTTTTCATTTATAGTTCTGCTACAGGAACACTCAAAAGATTTCCAATACATTACGGTCAATGGCAATTTTAGGGGCATTCATCCATTTCAAGCCCAATACCGTCCTACCACATAAGTTAGGTAATGGTCCGACCACGGTCACGTGCCTCCCTCAAGAACTATGCCAAAAGTCGCCAAGCTTGGCGACTTTTGGTGTACGTGTGTGCATATTTAACTCTCAAATCTCAAAAACTATTATGAAATTTCATATATAAGAATGTTGTAACATCTAGTTGTGCATCTCGATTTTTGGTTCCAATCTACTGGAGAGTTTATATACAGGACCACCGAAAAGAATTTCAGTACCTTAATGTCTATGGACATCTTCAATATAATACAACTGTAGACAGTCATTGTTTGGTACATGCCCAAAATCTCGCCGTCTGTCCTCGACCTTGGCGAGTTTTGGCGAAATATCGCCAAATTTGGCGATAGTCAGTCATTTGGTCCATGCCCAAGGTATCGCCATTTGTTATCGTTCTTGGCGAGTTTTGGCGGAATATCGCCAAATTTGGCGATAATCTGTCATTGTTTGGTTCATGCTTAAAATCTCGCCAAATGTCTTCGACATTGACGAGTTTCGCCGAAATATCGCCAAATTTGGCGCCAAAAATTATTTCCTATTTTGTATAACTCTAAAACTTTAACCCGTAGATTTTTTAACTTTGTATTTAGAACTATTGTAATATCTAACTGTTTTCAATATCTTTTTTGACAGCAATCGACTGAGAATTTATTTACAGGGTGAGCCAAATGACTTTAAATACATTGAGGTGTATGGATGCATTCAATTCATTGAAAGTCTGTGGTCAATGACTACTTTGGCTATCCCCAAAATCTCGCTGACTATCTCAAGTTTGTCGGCTTTTGGTGAAATATCGCCAAATAAAGTGTCAGAAGGAAATCTTTCAAATTGAACTCAGCTTGGCGATATCGAAATATTTGGCTAGAAATCGCTAAACCTTACTATTATTGATATTTTATCTCTTTCAAACAAATAAATTTAGAGGAAGTGCATCGAAAATATTTTTGATCTAATGGACGTGCAAGGAAGTCGTGTGTTGGACACATCAGATTTTTAAATTTTATTTTAACCCTCTCGTCAGCGAATTATGAAAAATAAGAGAAAAAACCTGTCTAGCATTTAATGCATCTGAAATACTATT
The DNA here is from genome assembly GCA_038373885.1 of Cheiracanthium punctorium. Taxonomy (NCBI): domain Eukaryota; kingdom Metazoa; phylum Arthropoda; class Arachnida; order Araneae; family Cheiracanthiidae; genus Cheiracanthium; species Cheiracanthium punctorium. The sequence goes on from JAWZYV010007673.1 coordinate 187,465, forward strand.
ATAAATCATGCAAAAATATCTTTTTCTAATGTCGATTAATATTAGATTTTTCTAATATTAATTTCTGCATTTTCGAAGCATTTTGTTATGCTAAAATTAATTTAAAAGGATGCACATATTAGGTAAAGGTTGAGGAATAAGAAAAAACTATACTTACCTTAAAAAGAAAAAAATACGATAAAAAAGAAGCGAAACATGAAAATCACATGGCGCTAAATCAAGACTGTATGGAGGATGTTGCCATACCTCCCACATGACTCGCTGCGGCAGTTCACACGCATCCTCCATACAGTCCCGATTTAGCGCTATGTGAATTCTATGTTTTCGGTCACCCCAAAAAGGATCTCGGTGGACAATGATTCCGAAATGATGAGGAGGTGAAAGCAGCTGTCTTCGTATGGTTACGAAACGCTGGAGGAAATTTTTATGCATCCGGAATCGAAAAGTTGGTTGTCTGTTCTGAGAAATGTTTAGAGTCTCTTGAGAACTATATGGAAAAGTGAACTTACATTGTATGCTGTCATAGCCGTGTTGCTTTTGTACAGGTTATTTAATAAATGGCCATAACTTGGAAGTCAACTTACTTTTTGATCTGCCCTCGTATATATATATATATATATATATATATATATATATATATATATATATATATATACTAGCTGACCCGGCAAACGTTGTTTTGCCATATAAATTATTCCTAGGATTATTTTAGTAGAAAGAAATGACTAACTTATTGTAAGTTTGTGAGGATGTGGTATATGAGTGGAAGAGGCATGGGGCGCTGTGAACGATGCTGGAAAATAAAAATAACACAATACCAAACATTTATAGTTTTAATTCATTGTGTTATTTATTGTTTAAATTTATATATATCGCTAATTACAATAATTTTACTAAAAAATAATATCAATCCCTTAACGCAATAGAGTATACAATACTTTTTGTTATCCCATCTTTAGATAGCACAAACAAACTGGATGCCCACTGTATGGTTTGCCCATTCGAGAGCATGCCACGTATAACTGTCCGTGTGAAAAACATGGTTTGCTCAAATCAAATCCACAAACAGACATAGTTTGGCCTTGAGACTTATTGATAGTCATTCCATAAAAAATTTTGCCCCCCCCCCAAAAAAAAAGGATGAAAATCTGAAATACTTTCAGATTTTAAATACGCACTGTAGTGCTATATATTAAAATCGTATCATAATTTATGCGTCGTCCCTATTTTTCGTCCTTATTCCATTAAGTTGGAAAGTGTTATCATTATTCATGACTGTGCTGTATTTTTCTTTCTAATTTCATAAAACCCATCTTTGGAATCGAAATCTATCGTAAAATCGCCTACTAAAACTATTTTACAATCTTCGCCAAGTATATCACAACTATACTTCACCGTTTTATATATTGTTTCCTACTTTAACGCCTCGACTCTCGGCAAGGAGGCGATGATTAAACATATGCAGTTACCATGACGATTTTTTGCATTTATGTAGAAATCGTAATTTCGAGTTAAAATGGCGATTTGGAACAACATGTAAGTACAGCATGCCGTTACATTTTTATTTATTTTGGATTACCAATTAATGTAGTTTTAATAATTAAATGTCTTCAAATTCCTTAACTGGCGCGTTTATCGCTAATTTGTTTACTTTAGTTATCACCTAATTCTTTTGGGAAACGGTACTTACGTATTATCCCGGCGGTCACTTCCGCCAAACTACTTTTTCGTAGATTTTAAATACGTTGCCAATCGTATTCCAAACTATCAACAATTTCATGTGCCCGGCATTTATCTTGGTGAAAGATTGCTTGTCTTGGCGGACCGCCGGGATAATACGTAAGTACCGTTGAAACTTGTGCATTACTCCCAGAGACCCATGACTGCAAAGCTCGCCAAAGTACGGGGATTTTTTAGGTTATCGAGAGTGGGGGCGTTTAAATAGGAATCAACTCTTTCTTGTACCATAAAACACATCTTTCGAATCGAACTCTATCTTAAAATCGCCTACTGAAACTGTTTTACAATCTTTGCCAGGCATATTTTTCCTGTAGGCATATTCCAACTATACCGCAAAGACATTTTAAATGCTGTTTGGAATGGGCATCATAATCCATGAGTGTACCGTGTTTTCCTCTCTTGTTCCACAGAGCACTTCTTCGGAATAGAAATCTATATTAAAATCGCCTAATAAAACTCTTTTACAATATGCGCCAGGAGTTTTCTAACTATACGCGAAATATATTTATAATAAATTGCCACGTTTTGGCACCACATTTAGCGATCCATTATCAAAAATTGCAAACCTTGTGCGACTTTCAACATTTTATTAACGCCCCCCCCCCTCTCCACATTATCTGGCAAACACATTTGAAAAGTGACTCGACACGCTAATGTCTACATAGAAATTCTGATTGAAATTAATAGCACTCTGGGGCTAAACATTTTGGGGTGGACCGCCCTTATGACTTAGGGGTATGAGACATAGTTAAAAACCTATTCTCAGACCTAACGAATATACATAGAAAATTTCATTAAAATTGGTCGAGTGGTTTCGGAGAGGAGTTAGGTGACTAACACTGTGACAGGAGAATTTTATATATTAGATATATATACATACATATATATATATATATATATATATATATATATATATATATATATATATATATATATATATATATATTACTCTTCCTTCTACTTTTCAGTGTATAATGTACCATGAAGGAAGAAATACCTAGTAATAAATAATGAAAGTGCAATTTCAAAAGAACTCTCACTATCAGTGCGATGTCGTTAAAATTGTCCATTTTTCAACAGAAAGTGCCCTTTGTGATAAATCCTCCCTTTTAGAAAAGAAATTTAAACACTGCAATGGAGTAAATAGCTGAGAGACCTTGAGATTAGGTTCGCGATACTTTTAATTGATCCCTTGACAAATACGATTATGTCAATTTATTTGTTTGTTTGTGGGAATACGACCAATTATGCGCTAAGGATCTAGGCTGATGGGGGGATTGCCCTCCATTGGGGTATTTAAAGAAGGTCCTAACCCGCATTTACGTAAAGTTTCTGAGGAAACCATGGAAATCATAGAAAGATTAGGTCGACGGACGCGACCTGGATTTGAAACAGGCGCCTTCCATCTCCTAGTTCAGAGCACTATGCGCTCGGCCATTGGTGGGATCGATTATACCAGATATATAGGTTATTTTCCGAACTTTTTGAACTAACTTTTCTCTTTAAAATTTTCCTGCTGTTTTTAAATGACCTTAAACGGATATTTTTCTATCTCCGAGTTGTAATTGCGTTAGTCATGAATTTTATTCAACAATATTTGCCATTCGGTATCTCCGAAATTTTCCTGTAGTCTTTAGTCCTGGATATTGTTTGTCATCCACATCTAAAACATCCTTGTTGAAACTATTCTTAGTAAGTTGTATTCCATGAAATACGTTCACCATATCCTTCATGAAAAATACTCTAACAGACGCTTTAAAAAAACGAATGAACTAAATCTTCCCGCAAATGTTCTTTTTTAGAACAAAATTTGACTTATTAAATACTTTTTAAGAATGTGTTGTTATTTGAGACGAGTTCTTCGATCGTCAACTATTTTTCTAAAGAAGTATCCTGTGTATTAGACGGGGAAAAATTGAGCCATTTTTATGTACTACATTTGCGAGTAACGCCATCTATGTGTAAAGGTCGAAAATTAACCGTTATACCAGATAAATGTAAGTACCATATATTTTTACAGATGGGAAATGAATTTTCGAAACTTTTTCTACAGCTGAATCACGGAAGTTGGATTTTACACAGCTAATTAAGGATGAATGTACATTACTTAAGACTTTATTAAGTACCAAAATTCCTGTAGGTCAACTAAAAATATTTTTTATAAACTTAGAAAAAAGTTAAAATATAAAAATTTTAAATAAGGTTTAAAACCCATCTTTTGGAACTATTCAATAAGTATCTCTTTTCCCTCAAAATTTTCATTTCTGGCATTTCGCATAAATAAGCGTCTTATTTAAAACAAATGAGTAAAACTGAGCAAATATTATTCTCCTCCCGTAAAATAAGTACATAGATATGACTTTCCAATTTAACGCACACACAAAAAAAGACCTTAAATGGAGCATGAAGAATGTTTTCATTTGGCGTTTAGTTTTCTATTATCCTTTACTTTATTTCGGACTTTGTCACAACGGACAGTTAATTTGGCGGACTTACTCCATTTTAGCCGTTTGCATTCTTTAAATATTTTTCTCTCCCACCCCCCACTACCCCCGATCTCCTTTCACATCTCTGTCACAAACTGGAGAGTTAAAAAAAATAATAATAAATATAATACTTGATCGAGAGACGAAGAAAAAGCCAGTAGCAGAAGTCGAAAAGCAAATGGAGTGTGAAATAACGCCGTAACCCTCCGATCCCCACTCTACAACTCAACTCCACTCGATGGGAAAGGGGGGCGCCAGCAATTCAAACAGTGCATTTTGCTCTCCATCCCCCCGGCCCGTTTTTCTTCCTTTCTGGTTTTCTTCCTCCATTTTGATATTTACGACAAAACTGCAAAAGGCAACGCTTAAATCTGAATTATTGCCATTTTTGGATATTGATTGGAGGGAGAGTGATGTCGCTCACCGTCCCCCCCCCCACTTCCTCTCCGCTTCTTTCAATACCACCCACACATTCTCGACGGACTTAAATCGTGACGTCACACCACAAAATAGCGCTTCGTGGCCTTTTAAGTGTTTCTTTTTCTTTCCCTTGCCCGAAGAACGTTTTTCCGGGGGACAGTTGTAAAATGCGGTCACCCAAAGAAATTTTTCTTGGGAAATGAACGGAACAAGACTGATTTCTGATATATTTTAAGTGAAACTGATATCTTTTGTGCATAGATATGATGCAATAAATAACGATATTTTGGAATTACTCTTGAAGTTATTGACATGGTATACACAATAGTAGTACAGGGCCTGGCTAGACTGACACCGAGAGAAGCAAAAACAGAAATGTAGGTAAGGCTAGAGCCAAGTAGAAAAAGTGTCACTCCCAGCAGGCCCTGATTACCGAATAGGTTCAAAAAGCTAGGACCTACAATAAAAAAAAATCTAAGGGGCCTCAAAACTGTAGTACTTGTTATTTAAAGTACATATATACACTATTCTAATAAAAAAAATTCATGCCAAATTTGGCAATTTTCTCTATCGTTACTTTGACGACGGGGATCTCCAACCAATAAATGATGGAGAAAAGTTGTTCGACAAGAAAGTTGCTCAGATTTTAAGCTAGTGTGATAATCTCTTAAGGTGCCAAAGGAAAATCTAATGAGTGCTCACCGTTTTTATAAATTCTAAAATTAAATTGTACTACTTGTCGGTCATGTATGTGAATGCTTTAGAGCTTGGGTACAAATGGAAAAAAATTGACGAATACTGACCTGTTTTAAAATTCTGTACTAAGATTACTGTTATCTAAGGCCTGGAGTAATCATCAAAGAGGTAAATTTTTCTTAAAGAGAAATGCCCAATCGTTCTTCCGCTCCCCCCACCCAAAAAAAAAAACTCTCTCCAGAGTACCAGCAAAACTTTGTAAAGTCGATTGGCGCCCCTTATAAAACGTCAAACCTTTTAAACGTTATTATCTGCAAACTCTCAAAAGGATTGAAAATTGCTTGCAACTGACATCTGATAAATAAGACTGTGAGTCAACATGATAGCGTGTTTTCTTCCTTACCTGTTCCAAATACCGCTATCTGTGGTATCTTGAAAAGAGAAGCGTATGTCATTTCCTTCTCTGTAACAGCCAAATCGAAGCACATTTTAGTTACAGGCGGCATCTTCAAAAGGTGAATCTCTAAAATGCTAAAAACTAGTAGATAAAAATCAGAGAAACTGTTCCTTCTTCTGTTTCTCAAAGAAGTGCTGCTTTCATATTCAAGCACAATTGCATATTCATATTTTTGCTAATTCGATAGTTTTCATAATTTCTATTTTCACAAACAAATATTTTTGCACGTGTCATTCCGAAGACACACAAAGCAATTTTTAAATATTTTGTGCAGTGTTCCTTCGTTTTGCTGACTTTATTTTACTTTATTTTATTTTTTACAATGAAAGATAGATAAAGCTTTCTTCAGAAATTCATGGAATCGCTTCATAATATTAAGTTATTTACTAATTTCTTTGTCGATCCACGTGTACGCGCACAAACACTTGATTGTCATTGCTACTTTCATATTCTAGAACAGAAAATTTCACATTTCGGCGATTTTTTATCGGAATTTTTGTCTCAAACGCAACTTAATATGTGAGCGTCATTTAATAAACCTAGAATTTTTATAAATCCGCAAGTTTATTTGTGGAATCGGGTTTTAAGCTATAATTTGGAAAGTCCGTGCAAAGTCTAGATGATATCTCCGCTATACCGTCTCACGGTTATATCCATTTTCTAGTCATTCTTCGGAGATACGTTGACGAAGTTTCTTTCAGAGGTAAAAAATTTTTGGATTAAAATTTCCAAATGGACACATTCCGCCCCCCCCCCACCTAGCACGGTAGAGACAACGAAGAAGAATCTCCACCACTGCTTCTTTGTAACGTAGAAAGGTAATTAACTATGGATACAGCCATTGACCTTTCTACCTAAACCACTTGACTGTTTAAGTTACAAAGACGCAGAGGAGGAGATTCTTCTTCTCTGTCTCTAGTCTGCTGGGTGGGGAGTGGGATAAGGGGAAGGAATGCGTTCATTTGGGAAATTTTTATCCAAAAAATTTTAGTATCCAAAATAAATTTCGTCAACGAATCTCCGAAGATCGCCTGAAAATGGATACAGCCGTTTTATCTACAAAATAAATGGTGGAACTGGAATTTATGACTTCCTATAAAATCTAGATCATAGAACGAGATGCTTCTGAGCCCACTTATCGAATTTTTAGATCTCACCTCTATAATCTGGTGCTCGTACCCAGATAAAAATATCTGTAAATCGCTGCGTACGCTAGCGAGTAGACTCACAAATGGTAATTCTAGTGCTCGAAAAATCGAACGATAATTTATCGTGACACAAACTGGCCATTCTGCTGTGATTATCCAGAATACTGCGGACTAGAAATTCTTGACCATTTCGTCTATACGAGTTGTGTGTATCCTCTACATACAATTCTACGATCTTTTCTTCTAGTTTTGGGACATAGAAAACGGCCATCGATTCGTTCTAGATGAGGTAGGTATTTTCTTTTTCTCTGTGTGTGACTCAAATGTCAGCCAGTGAAGCCTGTAAATCTCGTCAGATACGTCTCTCGCTTAACGATCTACTTAGTGAGAAGGCATACGGTCCCTCACGCTCGCTGCATGTACACGGCACCTAAAAGCTTGTTTATATCTAGGGAAAGACACTCGCCTTATAGAATGTGTCGTTTAGAGTTACACGGGTCCTTCCTGGAGTTTCCCACAGAAATTTTGATTCACATCAGAACGCGAGGGACTTCTGAATACTGGTACCCTTCGGATACTGCTGACGACTGACTGCCCAGGGGACATTCGGAACCATGTATTAAACGTACACGTAGACTGCATGCACGCGGTGGTCTTCAGTGTGGTGCGTCGGAATAGAACGGCAACCTTTCGATTACCAGTACCACCAGGTTTCGAACTGGAACTGTACCGAAAACCGGAAAAAAACCGTTATTTTGGTAGGAACGAAAAGTGGAACTGAAGCGGAAAAAAAATATCGGTTTATTTCGGTTAGGTATGTCTTCAATCATTTGGTTACTGTAACCAACTTATCAATATTTTCTAATTTACCGTCCCCCATATAATTATCATCATTGCATAGTCTATTTTCGCTTCTCAGAGCCTTCCTCCCATTTACAAATGCGTCAGGTCTGATTCGATTTCATCAATATTGTTGCGAACGCAAGTTTAACAACGCTCTTTTATGTTTAAAACTCTGTTTACACTTGAACTAGCAGTAAGAATAGAGTTTTAAATTCCGAACGGCAATAAAACAAAATGGAAAACATCATAAAAAGACAGCGAGCCAAAATAGAGCTTCAAAAAATAACCATCTGGACTTATCACACCTTTTCCGTATAGAATCGTCTTGTTTGCAGTTGCTCTGCTTTAACACAACGGACAATACATTGCTTCTCCATTTTCTGTTTTGATGCTCACTACTATTTTTCTGTTTCAGTTTCGCATTAAACTACTTGTTGAAGGCAGATTTAATTCGGTTGATGATATGATTATATTTTTAGTACAAATAAGAAAATATATAAAATAAGATTATTCATTCGGAACTGAAGCGAAAACCGTTATTTTTGGTGGAGCAAAAACCGTTATTTTTGGTGGAACGAAAACCGAAACTGAACCAATATATTTTCTTTTAGCTGAACCGAAACGAATAAAATTACGGTTCGAAGGTCAGAGTACAACGCCGTAATTACAGTACTACCACACGGCCCCAGCGCTGAAAGTTAGGAAATTCACTTTCGAATCACTCTATCTTTACATTTTGAGCACTTTGTAGTCAATCTCGTCTTACCAAACAAATTTGTCTCTGGCCAATATTTTCCCGAAACAAAATGGCGGCCAAACGTGCCACCCCCCCCCTCCCTCTTTACAATTCACTCATTGCAATCACGTTCCCTGGCAAACAGGATTGGTGAAAACCGATTCCATTGCGATTCCCACTTTCCGGTTTCATTTTACAAGAGTTTCTGTTTGTTATTGGATTGGTTTTTAAAATGCTACAGCTCTTTTTTTGCTTCCCTTGGCTCTCGTGGCTACGATGCAGAGTGGAGCATTGGTTTTTAAACTAAACAGAAGCTTAGCAGCATGCTACGTTTCTGTTTTTCCCTAGCTTTCTGTAAATGTACGTGAAAGTTCGACACATTAGTCAAAACTTGAATTTGAGAGGAATGTTTAAAGTTATGCCAAATATCTCTCTGTGTGTAATGGAGGTTTGTTTGGATGGAGTACTTTTAAATAGGATTTTTGTGGCGTAAATTTTATATTTTGACATAAAGGTGTTGTTTTAATATGATACCGAATTGTTTGTTTGTTTGTGTGTTTTTGGCAAACCTAAAAGAGGGACAGCTGCCTTCGAGGAAGGGAGAGTCTTAGTCGAACTCTTCAACGGATTCTAACACACTATATGTGGAAAGAAAACCGACCAAAACTCCAGATCGCGAGTGCTCCAGCGGGGCCATCGTGATTCTACCGGGCCTGCTTGTGCATTCCGAAATAGGCCTACGGACGTTTCCTCATTGGTTCGATTCGGTCGTTAGATGACGTATCTAAGTGCTGGAAACAATAAGTGAGCATCCGTAGGCTTCTTTGGATGACTCATCGAAGTGCACAAGCAGGCCACGTTTCTGTTTTTCCCTAACTTTCTGTAAATGTACGTGAAAGTTCGGCACATTAGTCAAAACTTGAATTTGAAAGGAATGTTTATAATATGCCAAATTGTATTGTATAGTTATGCCAAATATTTCTCTGTGTGTAATAGAGGTTTGTTTGGATGGAGTACTTTTAAATAGGGTTTTTGTGACGTAAATTTTATATTTTGACATAAGTGTTGTTCTTAATATGATATTGAATTGTTTGTTTGTTTGTGTGTTTTGGGCAAACTTACAAGAGCGACATCTGCCTACGGGGAAGTCGGACTCTTCAAAGGGTTCTAACACGTTATATCTGGAAAGAAAACCGAACAAAACTCCAGATCGTGAGAGCTCCAGCGGGGCCATCGTGATTCTACCGGGCCTGCTTGTGCACTCCGGAAGAGGCCTACGGACGTTTCTTCATTGGTTACATTCGGCTATTAGATGACGTATCTAAGTGCTGGAACCAATAAGTGAGCATCCGTAGGCCTCTTTGGATGACTCATCGAAGTGCACAAGCAGGCCCGGTAGAATCACGAAAAACTGAACACTCACTGTTTAAAAGTTCATTCCTTTTACTCAGCACTCATGAGTGTCTTCTTTCTTATACGTCAATTGTTTCTGTCGTGAAGGAATTGTAATTCAGTCTAATTAATCTCCTACAGATCATAAAATATTTTTAAAAAAAAACTAAAATATTTCGTTACGAACAATTGAACAAAATAAAGCACTGAAAAGGTTTTATTAAAGGAAGAGTTTAAATAAAACTCAAGTGTTTGTAACAATGTTTATAAATTCATTCCTTTTACTTCAGAACAACATCAGAAAGCATCAAGTACGTCATAAAGCTCGTAGTTCCGTCGCGTCGAAAAAAAAAAAAATTCAATTCAGATTCCAGCCGAGCCCCCAAATTTTGTGGGGATGCCAGCACGACACATGGTGTGGTCTTGATTAATATTTTGTTTTACCAAAACAATATGACTAAATACTTTTGAACTACTAATTTTTTACTAATACAATATGACTTTTTAAAACATTATCATCAAGCGAAGAGCACGTCTGCTCTCTCGTACGTCTTGGAGCCGTCTGCGTCTGTGCTACCAGAGCAATTGCCGTCTGCAAGAGTAAGTGGCACTGGTGTGGTTAGCCAAGGGATTTTATTCCCACATTTCTGTCGTGAAGGAATTGTAATTCACTCCAATTAATCTCCTACAGATCATAAAATATTTAAACAAAAAAAGACTAAAACATTTCGTTATAAATAATTGAACAAAAGCACTGTAAAGGTTTTGTTAAGGGAAGTGTTTTAAAAACAACTCAATTGTTTGAAACAACGTTTGTAAATTCACTCATTTTACTTCAACACTCACTCAAGTCTTCTTTTACATTCGTTGTCTCTGAAGAGAGGGTATTGTAGTTCATTATGTTAATCCCATACAGATCATAAAATGTTTAAATAAAAAAGAGTAAAATATTTCATAGTTAAACAATTGGCCAAAACAAAAGCACTGAGAAAGGATTTTAAGATAAAACTTCACAAAAATACGATGATGGATGAGTCCAAAACTCTTCAGTGATCTAAAAGCTGTTTTCCGTCCCTGTGTTTCTATCTTGGAAACACAAACCACTGTTAAACGTCAATAACGGCTAGCGAGAACACCAGAAAAATACCTGGACAAAAAATACCTCATCAGTGAAAATTAACTCATTACTCCCGTTGAGTCAGGTGGGGGAGAATTAATTTCACTTCTCCCCATCCTATCGTTATCAGCGTGTCACAAAAATCATTACCTCCCCACTCATTACTCCCGTATTGTTCCCAAGTCGTTCTCTTTTGATTTGTGTGTATTGAGATAAGCCATTTAGCTCTAATCACATTGCACAATATGGCACCTGATTGCGGTGCGAATGACAAAAACCGCCCGATGAAAAGTGACTTCGGGTTCCATTCAATAGGTGTGAATTAAGCAAACGAAAGCATTTTGATGCTCGTGTGTGTGTGTGTGTGATTTTTCCTCGATTTTGCGTGATTTATAGTGATGTGGATGTAAATGATTTGGTAATTTACTGCCTCCACTTACAATTAGTGAGGTGTAAACAGTAAGTAAATATGACATGACCAATAAGTGATGGCCAAATTTGCTAATATTTGATGACAGTGCACTCCTACTTAAATGATATGAAAACTGTACCTTGTAGATACAAGTAGCCAAACGCACTAGTTTTTAGGGATGCGACATATCATTAGGTCATAAGATACGACTGAAGTCCAGATACGAGCTATCTATAAGTGAGAGCGTGGATTAAATTATTAAGCAAAAGTGAGAAACTTTTACTACACATTACACATGATGGCAGTGCCGAGATTTCTTAGGACACCTTTTACATATTACTATTAAGACTATTCTTATTTACGTGCGCTTATTTCAGTGCGTAGCATAGGCCTCACATCCGATACGGCCCTGGACCAACACCGCCTAGATATAGAAAGCCTTACAACTCCCACGTCACCAAGCTTTGGCGTCATCATTAAGCCTACATTTAAAAGTTTTATTTTCACAAAATAAAACTATTAAAAATTCCTGGTGAATTTACCCATGAGTAGCAATATTTTAATAAACTGGGATAAAAAAAATATAATTTTACGACAAACGGCAGTTTTTACCCATGACTAATTAGATAATATGATAAGGAAATAGATCATAATGAATAATTTTGTATGAGAAAGGTATTTTAATGTTTAATTTAAGATACTTTTTAATATTTACAGCATTCACCAGAAATTTTAAAAAGTTTTACTTTGTGAAAAATAAAACTGTGATGACGTCACTTTCGTAGGCATAGTGATGACGTCAAAGCTTGGTGACGTAGGAGTTGTAAGGCTTTCTATATGAAGGAGACGTAACCTGGACCCACGATCAGAGACGCTCTCCATTTCCATTTTTCAGTTACGACCTACATTAGGCCCGTTTACATGGGAAAATGGAAAATCCCGGGTAAAAGCGGAGTATAGGGAAAAACACGCAAGGCATCATGGGAAAGCGAGGTCATCCTTGCATTCACACTTCACTGGACTAGGAATCTTTCTACCCCGCATTTATTCCCTACGTAAGGGAAGCGGGGTAGAAAGCAGCGAAAGTTCCAGCATTGACACGACATTTTCGTCCATGTAAACGGGCCCACTGGACTAGGAATCTTTCTACCCCGCATTTTTTTCCCTACGTAGGGAAAGCTAGGTAGGAAGCAGCGAAAGTTCCAGCATTGACCCCGCATTTTCATCCATGTAAACGGGCCCAAATTACTGGATGGCTATATCTTACTCGTGCTCTCTTTATAAATTAATTTAACCTGAAAATACAGGGTATAATTGAATTGAGTAGCTGAATATGTAAAGTGACATTTTTAAGAAATAGATATTTTCGGGCAAAAAAATAGCATTTAAGGGCCGTTCATCGGTTCTGCCATCTCTATTTTAAGGCTGTTTTCAATAGAAAGACAGGATATAAATAAATTGATAGAAAAAGACATTCCATTAATTTTACAGCTGATTACTTACCAAATACTAAATTATCTTTCAGCATGTTTCTAAATTCAGCTCTTCAATTATGGTAACTATTTTACAAGTCAAAACTAAACTTTATTTATAAAATTACTTTACTTAAAAAATGGCCACAACAAGTATATTTAACACACTAATATTAAAATGAAAGTAGTTACTAAAAACGAAAATTAGGGTCTATTATGAGTCATAGACACCCACAAAATAAGACTGATTAAAAGCAGTCTTCCGAGCTTTCTTCTGATTAAAATGATCAATAACTACCACCACTAATTTTATAAAACGTTCATGATAAAATGTTTATTGTAATTGTATATTTTAAATTTTAAGCTGTAATAAGCAGTAAATTCGTGTAAAATTCCATTCAACGAAAAATATATAAAAACGTTTTCTTTTAGTTTGTATTAAATTATAAAAATTAAATTAAATTGCATAGGGCTATTCTCAGGTCCGGGACCTAGACCCAGGGGTCCACCCAGCCCCAATCTTGTGGGGGGCCGTGGTGTGTAGTGCAGCTTATAAAGAAATATCCTGAATGTTTGTGCATGTTATCAAAGTACACTGTGCAAAACCATCACTAAGATTCTACGGCAGTTGCACAGTTTTGCTCACGAGAAACCACTAATTGTCATTTCGATCGTGAACGCAGCTGCAGCAGGTCGATTACATTTCTGATTCATTATCAGAAAAAGTCGGAACTGAAACTGCTACCTATAAGCCACTAAATGTATCCAAAAAGTTTCAATATAATCTTTTAAAAATTTATGTATTTGTTTTTACAGTTAAACAGTTCTGTCCACAAGAAATAAATAACCATTATCGCTTCGAATGCGTACGGCAGCTAACGTCAATTACGTTTCAAAGCATTAGCCAAAAAAAGAAGTACAACTTCAACTTTAAAGTCACCAAACCTATTACTGAAGTCCTAAGCATAAGAGACTTACCACAAAAGAACTTAACTTTTGAATCCGAGTGTTTTTGTAAACCTACACTACACCCCGTAACTCCTGAATATTGTGGAAATTAAAGTTTTTTAAGTTTCTATATTTAATTATTTCTTTCTCAATTTAGAAGATTTTTAAGCAAATTTATAAATATTTTTATATTTAATTCAGCACAGCGTTGTGGCCTAGTAAAAGTTACTTAGCACCAAGTTGTGAACGGCCTTACTTAAACCAGTAACTAAATCATTACGGCAGTATATATTATTTCTGGTATCGAATGGGGGGTGGGTGAACATTGATCAAAAAGTCAGAACTAAGAGAGTTATACCAACACCTCCTAGATATAGAAAGCCTTACAACAGCTACGTCACCAAGCTTTGACGTCATCATTTGGCATACATTTAAAAGTTTGATTGTGATAAAATAAATAAATTAAAAATTTCTGGTGAATTTATCCATGACTGGCAACATTTTAATAACTTGAGATGGAAAATATAATTTTACGACAAATGGCAGTTTTTAACCATAACTAATTAGATAATGTGATAAGGAAATAGATCATGCTGAATAATTTTGTATAAGAAAGATATTTTAATTTTAATGTTTAATATAAGATATTTTCTAATATTTGTAGTATATACCAGAAATTTTTAATAGTTTCATTTTGTGAAAATAAAACTTTTAAATGTTGGCCAAATGATGACGTCAAAGGTTCGTGACGTAGGAGTTGTAAGGCTTTCTATATCTAGGAGGCGTTGGTTATACACCAAAACTACACGACATATATCAAAATGTTTTCTTTACGTTAATGTAAAATTAATTTCTGGAACAATTATTTGAACTCTTCTTTACAGAGGTCGAGATACGTGAACCTTTTTGTTTCCACGATTGAAAAGATTCTTTAAGATTTTTTTTTTGTAGTTCTAAATTGACGCACATATGCATCGCTGCCTTAATTTTGTATAAATGACTTTAAAGCATGTGAACTCCGCTCTTATAAGAACACGGTAAGTGAATCGGCATCCGTCTTGGCCAGGGCTTGGGGAGGGTGATCTCCTTTCTCGGCAGGACTGCTGTGGGACCGGCATCCGTCTTGGCCAGTGCTTGGGGAGGGTGATCTCCTTTCTCGGCAGGACTGCTGTGGGACCGCGTGTACGCTAATAGGAGCTGGTGGACGTAAAATCCGTCGTGTCTCCAATGTCCTCCATGTTCAAAGGATACCTCTGGGAGTGCCAATTTCAGGTGGTGGTTGGTCCCTCATCTGGAATTGGTTCAAAATTAGGGACCAAAAAGCAGAAGTCCAACCCCCTGAAGGGCAATGGCACTATTTCCGAGGACAGTGCAATCGTCTGTCGCTGGACACGAGAACAATAACAACGACAAAGCATGTGAATGTGTAAATCCTACACGCTGACCCACAGATTTTATTTTTGTTTGCCGTTGAAACAGAAGAATATTTGAATGTTATTGGAATTTCTGAAGTTTAATTTGTGAATATTTTTTTTTCAAGATTCATGTAGCTGAAAAGAACTTGTAGGACATCATTTATCTTAAAGAGTTTCTCAACAATCTTCGTTTATGAGTGATAACAAATTTTTACTACTGAAACAGAGATTTGAAGTATGTTTTTATTCGAAAAATATTTTGAATATAGGCTTAACACTTGTCATTTATAGTGTAATAGATTTTTTAAAAACAGTTGTGAGATTATTCTTCAATTTCATATGTGCGATTTATCTCAGGTCTGAAGATTATAAATTCAAGTGTAAGTCGAAAGTATCGTTATTTGTTATAACGTATATAGACTCAAAAGGCATCGGTTTCACTTAAAATATATTAGAAACAGGCTGTAACTCAAAAAACTAATTTAAAATATGCTTTCTACTTGTCGTTTTTAAATGAAATAGATTTTTGAAACCAATTATGAGATTGCTCTTTATTCTGACATGTGAGTTTTTGGTTGGGTGCGCAGAGTATAAAGTAGAAGTAGTTCAACACTAAAATATAGTCCCTTTTTTGCTAAGAACCTTGATTCCTCCTCCGCCCTTTTAGAAACAAACATATGGTCTTCCATGTTTTTGGCTATGGAAACTGATACAGGACCTATTCCCTTATGATTTTAACAGTTTTTTTAAAGACGACTTATTTTTTAGCAATTTTTTTTTACTATTTCTAAATAGGTTGTAGTCTTCCCGCTTAGGAAAAATGTCAGGCAGCTTAAAAACATTACAATAAAAACCGCAAAAATGAAATAAAAGAGAAAATTATATTGATTTTGCTTAGTAGGGCAGTATATGCCTTCTTTATGAACGCAAAGCTGATAAGCACTTGCAGTGAAATACATCTTTTACAGAGATTTCTGAATTTTCTCACTTCACTCCAGGCCCGGACTGGCTAGGTCGGCGATTGTCGAGGGCCCCCAGTCCAAGGGGCCCCCCAAAATTGAATACACTACTTTATAATAAGAGTAATTTGACATATATCAGAGTAATTTATTTATTTATTCCCCAGTAATCTTGCGCAGTATCCTGCGCATTTCCTTTATTTGCATACCTGTATTAGTCCATAGTGCACTGGGTGAAGAAGCATTATTAATTTTTCGAGTGTTTAAAATGATTGGTTTGTTTTTAAAGCTGTTCATATGTTCTGTGATCATGATCGCTTTTCAAAAGGAACACCTTAAAAATACTGTTCTAAAGTTACATGATTTTTTAAAAGAACAACTTTAATTTCTATGGACAATTATTGCTTATTTCATTGCGCAATCTAGCGCAATTCCCAGTATCCCTGCTGAAAATTCAGGGGCCCCAAAATCATTTAAATAGTTAAATGGGATTTTTAGGTACGTAAGCCTATATAATTTTCAAATATTACATAATCTAATTTTCTATTCCCTCTAAATTCACCAGTAAGAGCCCCCCTTTTCAATCCCTACCCAAGGGCCCCCAAAGGATCCAGTCCGGGCCTGCTTCACTCAGAGTTTATGAATATTATTAAGAGATTGAGAAATAATTTGTGATGGAATACCAGCGAAAGCATTCCACTTACACAGTTACCATTTAGCAAATGAAAAGTAAAGGGATCGCACACCCACAAACAATGAATCTCACTTAATCAGATAGTCTCTCACTCTGTTATTTATTGCAGTTTTCTGATCTTCTAAAATCCAAATGAATTATGCGATATCTCACGCTAATCTACTTTATTCCATTAATTAATTTGCCGCAGCGGGGAAACCTGCAAGTCAATTAGTGTCCATTTATTCATTTAACACCACGCGTAATTAAAACCGTACCCTTTGCCACCCTCTAATTGCTACCAGGTACGGTTGCCGCGATGCGTGCGCCAGGAGTGTAGAAAAGTATCCGTATCCTTCCTCCAGAGACAAGTAAATAGTCCGCAATTAGTTGTTGAGCACAGGAGTGATCCCTCATCCTCCGCGCTATCATTGGACGATAACGTCTGGGTCTTTTGGGTTGTGTATCCGGTTTAGGTCCGGATACGGTTCCAGTCATTAAGGAATTTCCGTTTTCAAAATTGTCCGAGAGCCGTTTAATGAGTGGAGTTGAGCTGAACGAAAGTATGTAATGAATATCGGACAGAAACTATGTTAATTAAGGGAGGTTCATTTATATCAAAACAACTTCGACTGAAGGCGATGAAATATACTTGATGATATTGCTTACTCCTCATTTCTGTTTGCAAAGTAATACAGGAAGATTGATTCTGGGGTTGCGATACTTTCCGAAAAATTCCAATCGTTGTATAAATTCTAAATCTTGGAAAAGTCATTGAATCAACAGTGCTACTTTGATTCATGAGATTAAATTTTGTATTTGAATTAGGAGGGAAAGGTTACGAGGCAAAATGGTTCCTAATTTTTAAAATTGTAGGTAATAATTTACGTCTCTAAAATTTAAGAAAGTTTATTATATAAATATTTCGCATTGATATAGGTTCGCGAAAATTAGTAATATGTCTGTATGCATTTCTCCCTTATTCCTTCTGTCAAAAAATTTATCAAGTTTTTAGCAAAAAAATTCTAGCAGAAAATTGGCGTTTAAAAAGATGAAATAATTAAAACTTTTTAAAGTAGCACACATTAAAAGGTAGTTATCATCAGTACACGTGTTTTGTGTGAAAAATGTACGCGTGAACATTTTTCACCCGAAACATGTGTTGTTAAGATAATTAATCTTTTTATGTGTGTTACTTTTGAAAATTTAAATCATTTTATCAAGTTTTTAATTTGTGAACACCACAATTTCCGGATATTATAGCATTAGAACGGATTCACTCTTACTTGAACAAATCCAACAACCATGTTTGATACACATTAATACGTTTAATTCTTTTATGTGTGTTATATTACAAAATATTAATAATTTTATCAAGTTTTTAGTTTGAGAACACCACAATTTCCGGAACTTACAGCATTACATCCGCATTCACTCTTACTTGAACAAATTCAACCGCCATGCTTGATACACATTAGCATATTGAACGTTTGATTTTTTATAGGTGTTTTTTGCAAAATTTTAATCATTTTATCTAGTTTGAGAGCATCACAATTTCCGGATATATCATTAGAACCGGATTCACTCTTACTTGAACAAATCCATGCACCAATTTTGACTCACATTAACACGTTTAATTCTTTTATGTGTGATGTAATACAAAATTTTAGTCATTTTATCAAGTTTTTCGTTTCAGAACACCACAATTTCCGGATCTTACATACAGCATTAGAACCGTATTCACTCTTACTTGAACAAATCCAACCACCATGTTTCATACACATTAGCACGTTTGATTTTTTATCGGTGTTATTTTACAAAATTTTAATCATTTTGTCAAGTTTGAGAACACCACAATTTCCGGATATTATAGATGAGAACCGGATTCAGCCTTACTAGAACAGATCCAACAGATGTGTTAAATACACATTCACACGTTTAAATAAACTGGTGGCATGCAATAAAAATTATTTTATAGGTTTTAAATATATATTTAGTCTTTCAAAGCTATACTGCGAGAACCGAAAAATGACCAGCCACGTTCTTAAAAAACCATTACAATCTCGTACGATCAAATGTCAGTGTTTTCAAGGGACCGTTCTTTATTTTTTTTTATTTTTTATTTTTTATTTTTTCTGGGAGAAAAAAAAAAGTTCATGCACTCGTGGTTTACCAAGTGATCAATCACTTGAAAAACTCCGCAAGCTGTATGGGGGACGTATGGGGCAATGATATTATACTGAGGGTCAACACATTTCTTTGATACGGATACCTGATATTGAATTTAAAGTGCATACAGTCGTGCATATGTCAATCCTGAAACAGACTTTAAAAAAAAAAAAAAAAAGACTAGCCGCCAAGGCAGCCAGCTTCGCCGCCCCATACCTTACTGTCTTTATACTCAGTGCACTGTTGGCCAAATTATTGGACTTATTTCAACAAAAATCGTGTTTCTTCTTTTTAGCAATATTTGTCATTAAATTTATTTAGGTTAGGGTTGCCACAAATTTTGGGGATGTCATGATAGAGGCCGATGGCGGCAATGCCAAGTACTTACATTTTAAAATGTATGAAAAGGCATATTTGGTGGCATTTCCATTCATAAAAATACTATAAAAATACTCTTGGATGAACGAATAGTATTCTCTTCACCAAGAGAAATACTGTGGGTGATAACGTGCTTTACAAATTAATACAGAAATACTTCTTAATTGCAGCTGCTGTGGCGTCAATGTGCCACAGTTAGCAACCTGGTGCTTTATAGAACGGTTACGTATCCTTGGTTACAATAATAACAATGGTACAAAATAGAAAATATGCTTCAGCCCACTGCATGACTTTTTTCTTTAGTAAATTCCATATTTTAAAGCTATGAAAAGATTTGAAGGATCTTGCATTTTCGTGTGTGCATTGTTGTTTTGTAATGTAGCTACTGCGAGACATGCGTAACCAGCAACAAATATGCTTGCTTCATTTGACGTCATCAGATTGTTAGCTTGGATTTTTTGCGTATGTGTTATTGCTATTACACTAACTTTTACATCTAGTTGTTTCCGTACCCACCATAGAAAAATCTTACAGCCGATTTTGGTTCCGTATACGTTAGTGTTTTATATAAGTAGAAGATTACAGTTTACTTTATAGCATATATGAAGCTTGTGCATTTGTTTGCATCGAAATAATTGCGGTTCCTGTTTATTATAACATTTCTATAATATCCATACTTGATACTGAATTTACGGGATCACAGCCGACTTTTAGGACGACTTGAAAACAAGAGAAAGATAACCCTTTATATCACCGACTTGCAGATCTGCAGCATGTCAATTAAAGCTTCATAAATTAACCATAGTATATTAAAAATATTTGTATGACGTTTTTTCCCTAGAATAACGTGAGCATAAAACAATGTTTTTAAAAAATCTGAAAAGTTTGTGATACATAATTATTGTTGTAACACATTGACGGATTAACGCAATTTTATGGCTGAGGGGGCGGTTAATTGGAAGATTCACCTACACGTCCATTTAATGGAAGTAAAATAGCATCTTTTACATTACTTTTTTTCTAGGGGGAGGCGGCCCTCCACCCCTACCTTTAACCCGTCCTGGTTGTAACACGAAACTGTATTGTCCTCCGATGTCGCACTCTTGATTATTGCAGCAAGTTGAGTGTAGTTTTGTAAGTCAATTTTACAAAAATTTTGATAATTCTTTAATAGATAAAAAAAATTTTATTTGGTAACAGAAGGATGTAGTCCTAATTGTTACTTCTTGCGCTGCTCAAAAGCTGAAGCTGTCTTTATCATTAATTGTACAGAATCCCCAAACGTTTTTTACAGCTTTCCGCAAACTCGAAGTTTTGGAACTGCCTCTTTTTTGCAACACATCTTTCAGTTGTTGAGAAACAAATTGCCACCAGGTCAGCTCGTCTATCAAAGATATACATTATATATCTATGTTGGTGAAGTCCTTTTATATCCTATCCTAGAGCCACGAGTTGGGGTAGCAGTTATCTGCTTTAACTTTACACTTAACCCTAACAGTAACCCGAAAATGACGTAACTGCGACGCAATCTGGATGGTAGTATGGCCTTCTTCACCAACGTCACAACGTAACGTCGTCGTTTTGAAAATAATAATATCGGTTATTAAGCAGTAGAATGATGACATTTGTGAGTGCAGCATTGTCTGTTAAGTAGACATCAGGGTGCAGCCACAAACAAATAGTCGCAGACAAGTCAAGCTGTGATTTTCTTGAAGTTTCTTTGAAGTTACTAGATCCTTGAAGTCACGATGGGAACTATTCAGTAGTAGAATGATGACTTTCTGGTGACATTGTGAGTAAAGTGTGATCGGTCACGGTGATGTAAAATTGCAGTCGCAAACAAAGATAGTGACAGTAGCCTCATACATGTCAAACTGTGAATTTTCTAGAAGTTCCCTTAAGTTATCAGCAGGGCCGGATTTAAGGGAGGGCAGCCGGGGCTGCAACCCCGGGGCCTCCACAAGAGAGAGGCTCCCACAATACACATTTTTACGTAAAATTTCCTAACAAATACCGAATGATGTGCAAAATAATTTTTGTTTTAATAAAATTCTGACAGTGAAAGACCAGTTCTCTCACTTTTTCCACGATTTTTCGTTTTGAACATTCCAGAGCGCGTTTCGAGTTCCTGTCAAAATGGTTAACCTTAATCTTTGATCCGATAAATCATGTGGATATTTGCGAGAAACAATCACAAACTAAATCATCACACTATTATGTACTCAAGAAATGATACACTAGCTGTCGAAAAAATTGTTAACTTGTTTGAGAAATAACTAGGGGGCAAAACTCCTTTGTTGCCCCAGAGCCTCCACACCTCTAAATCCGGTACTGGTTACTAGATCCTTGAAGTCACGATGGGAATTATTCAGATGTAGAATGAAGACTTTCTGACGATTGACGTTGCGATTTGAGCGTCACAGACAATAAATAATGAAATGTCACTAAAGTACCAAAGAAAATCCCATCTACACATTTTTACATGGCTCATTTGCTCAAAATCATGCTGATTTTTTGTGTTCTGTTTGTGCCCTTTCCACTTTTTCAAACACCGCAGTTATTTATGAACTACCGTGTATATAATTCCATGGAAAACAAAGAGCACCTTTATCTCTCGATGCCTCAACCCACATTAGAGGCAGAAAACTCTAATCCTTCTTAATTACGCCATTTAAAATGGCTCTTTTCGAAATCAGTTCACCTGAAAAGAGCATCTGCATATTACCGCTCAGGTATTCCAATTAGTCACCAAATAATCGTTTGTATATCCCATCCATCAGGTGATAATGGGAGGTATTTGTCCGTTTAAAAAGACCCGAGTCGTTCCGGTCCTATGGAGTTTGCTATTGCAATGTGCGCTTACTACAACACCCCCACACACTCTTAATTCACTCCTACCCCCCACAATTAGTGGTGATCATTACAAACCGCGGTTCATTTTTCAACCGGCGTTGATAGCGACCTCGCAGATGGGGGAGTGGAAGGGGTCGGTGTTGTACATTCCTCTCCGATAAACTGGGTTGCAACGTTAATAGGTTCGTTTTGGATTTAGAATTAAGTCTGCTGATGCAAGTGGTTTTAGATCGGCGTTACATCGGCGAGTGATCAAATCGTCGTCTGTAGTTTTCTTGATTATCTCGCTGGGAATGGTTGTACAATCAGTTGCGCAATCGTTAGCACTCTTTAAATAATTGAAATTTTCTTTATGGGAAGGAAGAGAGAAGTCAGGTGTCAATCAGGTTGCTAAATTGTTCATTTTCATTAGCCTATTATCAGCAGGGTAAACGGGGCAATTGCCCAGGTCCCACAGTGTTTAGAGGGCCCAAAAATCTTAAACAGGGTGATTAATTTAATCTTACGAATTCAGCAACTTTTCTAACACTGAAATATAATTGTTTCAACCTTGTTTAAATGTAGGGGACAATTTCCACCTGTCTACAAATCATGTCTACGCGACTTTGTAGACAGGTTTTGTAGAAATCAATTTTCACGGTGAAGATCTTTTTAAATGTATTTGCCAAATAAAAAAAAAAAAACGTAGAGGGGAGGGGGAAGAGTAAAAGTCGCCCAAGGTTATAGTTTTCAATTCCAAATATGTGTTTTATGGAACAAACAAACACTGCACACTCATGGATTATGAAGCCCCTTCCAAACAGTATTTAAAATGGTTAAGAATAGTTGGAATATGCTCGGCGAAGATTCTAAAGCAGTTTCAGTAAGCGATTTTAAGATAGATTTCGATTCAAAAGATATGTTTTATGGAACAAGAAAGACAAACATGGCACATTCATGGATTATGATGCCCATTCCAAACAGTATTTAAACTGGTGAAGTACCATTCAGATCGCCATTTTAATCCAGAATTGGGGTTGCCACATAAATAGAAAAAATCGTCGTGGAAATGGCATGTGTTTAACTATCGCTACCTTGGTGAGAGTCGGAGCGTGAAAGTAGAAATCAACCCAAGAAAGACAAGCACGGTACACTTATGGATTATGATGCACATTCCAAATATTATTGAAAACGGTTATATACAATTGGAATATGCTTGGCGAATTATATTAAAACAGTTTTAGTAAGCGATTTTAAGATAGATTTCGATTCCAAACATGTGTTTTATGGTACAAGAAAGAGTTAATTCCTATTTTAACGCCCCTACTCTTGCCAACCTCTAATTTAACGCCCCCACTCTCTTCAACCTAAAAAATTGCCGCACTTTGGCGAGCTATGTAGTCATGGGTCTCTAGTAGTTATGCACAAGTTTCAGGGCTATCAAAAGAACTAGATGAAAACTAAAGTGAACAAATATTATTAATTATTACCACCACCACCGGACCATCAGTTAAGGAATCTGAAGACACTTTATTTTAAAACTACATTAATTGGCAAACCAAAATAAATAAATAAATAACGGAATGCTGTACTTATATGTTGTTCTAAATCGCCATTTTAATTCTATATTACGGTATATAAACACAAAAAAATCGTCATGGAAACGGCATATGTTTAATTATCGCTACCTTGGCGAGAGTGTCGGGGCGTTAAAGTAGGAATCGAAAGATAAGCACGGCACACTTATGGATTATGACGCACATTCCAAATATTATTGAAAACGGTCATGTACAATTGCAATATGCTTGTCGAAGATAGTAAAACAGTTTTAGTAGGCGATTTTAAGATGGATTTCGATTCCAAAGATGTGTTTTATGGAACAAGGGAGAAAAAGTACGGCACACTCATGAACAATGGTACACTTTCCAATTTAATGAAATAAGGAAAGAAAATAGGGAGGACGCATGTATTATGATACGTTTTAATATATTGAATATAGTGCGTATTCTCAAAGATTGTGTTTCCAGAGAATTCCTGTAAACATCGATGAATTAAAACAAGCCATAACTGAAGAAATCTCGTCATTAACAACAACAATGTTGCGAAGTGTGTCCAAACACTTGGTTCGACGTGTTCATGTTTGCATTCAAAATGGTGACGAACATTTTATACATTTTCTGCCTAAGTATCTACCTAGGGGGGATTCCTTGGGCACAGGACCTTTTTAAGGGTTTCTGCCACGTATTTTCGTTACATCTATAGAAAATCGCGTAAAACTCTCTAGAGTTTATCGATTTGAAATGGTTTGTATCGATTTTGTATTAGATCGACAGCCACGGGGTAAGCCAAAACTCAGGACCTTTACGTTTCGGCGAGATTTTAGAGGTAATCTTAGAAAAAAAAAAAAAAAAGATGTAAATCACAATTAAATTTTCTTTGCGAGACTCTCCAAAAGAACTTTAAATGAGATATGTATGTTAGAAATGTATCTCCATCAAAAGTGTCACCCATAATGGTGGTTTCAGGTCCCTCTATTAGTACTTATAGGAACCCGAAGCAGTATATAAATGCAATTTTTTCCCTATTTGTACAAGTGGGTTTATCCTTTGAAAAAAAAGAAGAAAAGAAAAACACAGATTTTGCAATTTTAACCCGTGTTGTTCATTAACCTGTCCCTGAAGCTCCTGAGAAGGAACATTACAGTATGTTTAAAAAAACATAATAAAACAAAATATATTTTTAGCAACATCGATACAGCGTACATTTCCGTGTACAAGCAAAAAATTTTTGGAATTTTTACTGAAGATAAATTACGGGACAAGCAGAAAGGTAAACGGACAAGTCGAAATTATAAGCACTTTCGAATTAGTGATGCCAATGAATGAAAGAAGCTGTTCGAATTAATCGATTATAAAATGCATTCGAAATAATCGATTTTGGTAACTCTATTAGGCTACTCTAATTAAAATTCTATTTGTAAAAATAATGTAGTTTGTAATAAAGGTAATTTTACTTTATTTAGATTATAATTTTAATGCATTAATCTGCCAAATAAATAATATAGTTAGCTTTTTAGGTCCTTTCGTACTGTAAGAAAAATTATGCGCAGCATATAGAATTCGCATAGCACATGACATTGGAAATCTCGAATACTAATCGAATAGTGAAATCACGTGTACTATTCGAACAGTGAAATCGCGATTACTATTCAAACATTGGAATTGTGTCTACTATTCGAATAGTCAAATTACAATTACTATTTGAATAGCGAAATCGAAATTGCTATTCGAGTACCGAAATCGCTATTACAACTCCAATAACAAAATCGAAATTGCTATTTGAATAGCGAAATCGCTATTACTATTCGAATTAACGAAATCGTGATTGAAATCGTGATCGCTATTCGAATAGTAAAAATCGCGAATGTTCACTTTTCGATTAATCGATTGTTGATTCTATTCGAACAGTAGTCATCAATTATAGGAATCATTCGAATGGTACATCAATATTTCCAACAAAGTTGAAAAGCGTTTGAAAAGTATTAAACCCACAAAAAAATGAAGACATACTCTGCCCAAATTATTACCAAAAACACAATATAATTCTCTTTTTAAAAAATACATTCGCAAGCGCACACGCCACAAAATAAATGGTCTTTCTTTATGTAATATTTTGTTTCACCTCCCACAAAACAACGGGGTCGTCTCATCTCATTCCACATCCCCGGAATTAGAAATCTCGAATACTTCTCGAATAGTGAAATCACATATACTATTCGGACAGTGAAATCGTCATTACTATTCAAATAGGGAAATTGTGACTACTATTCGTATAGTCAAATTACAATTACTATTTGAACAGCGAAATTGAAATTGCTATTACTATTCGAATAGCGAAATCGTGATTAACATTCAAATACCGAAATAGTGATTGCTATTCGAATAGTAAAAATCGCGAATATACACTACTCGATTAATCGATTTTTGATTCTATTCGAATAGTAATCATCGATTATAGAAATCATTCGAATGGCACATCAATATTTCCAACAAAGTTGAAAAGTGTTAAAAAAAAAATTTAAACCCACAAAATAATGAAGAAATACTGCCTAAATTATTACCAAAAACATAATATAATTCTAAAAAATAAAAAATAAATAAATAAATAAAAAATACAATCTCAAGCAGATTATGCGCACACGCCACAAAATAAATGCTCTTTCTTTATGTAATATTTTGTTTCACCTCCCTCAAAACAACGGGGTCTTCTCATCTCAAATAACATCCCCGGCGCTGTATACCTGATTCATGCGGTACCAAAGGTCAGGTTCTGTAGCTGCAGATTTTAAAAACTTTTATGGAATCGCCGAATGAAATCATATCGCCTATCACCTTCCATTACTGTCATATTGAGTGAATGAGTCATTCTTCATGTCACAATGTCGTGTCTGTGAGATGGGTTTACAGAATATATTGGTGCATATCAAGCAATGTGTCACACTGTAATTTTTGTCTGAAATTTTCGAATGAGATAAGTAGCTTGTAAAAATTTGATTAGCAAAACTTTGGCATGGGATGAGTATCAAATAAATTTATATAATATAATAGATGTAAAGTTTATATTTATTTTCAACACCACATATTTAAACTAATCGAAGATGCGAAGATTTGTAGAATTTGTATTTATGCACTTTTTTTAAACAAGTGGAATATTAGCAAATATTCTTTTAAATTAAATCCATTCTTCAACATTAATTTCTATTCCACAAACAACTTAATTCTCATTTTTATGTCTTTTAAAATCATTATTCTTTTAATACTTTTTAACAGAGTTTAAAAGCGTCTATGATCCAAGGACGGATTAAAGGGGAGTGGGGGAGGGGGCGACCACCCCTCCCAAGGAAAAAAAAATGAAATTAGTGTAAGAGATCCTACTTTTCTTCCACAAAATGGATGTGTATGCCAGTCTTCCAAGTAACCGCCCCTACTCGTAAAATTGCGTTTATCATTAAGTGCTAATAAAATAAAGAACACAAACTGTGTACTAGAAACATGGCGCAAGTTGCAAACTGAAAATTCATGACGCAATTTTTAAAAAAATTGTAAAATCATTGAACTGTTACTAATACGCTTATATTATTTCATATGCATGCATCAATGTATTATCTATGTCCATGTGTCCGTCCGGGCTCATTAAAATGGAAGCTGTCCCCTTCCGCCCATCGCCGTCCTATGTGGAGAATCTGGCACGGTTGCCAGGACATGAGAAACAATAACAGCACAAGGAAAAATGAGCTTTCTTTTGGACACAATATTACATAAAAGAGATAGATATAATTAAGTGATTGAATAATTGCTTTGAACTTTACTTCCCAAATATTTTACTACGAATTTTCAAGTAAATGTGCCAAATCTAAAATTCAGTGTACAGAACTAAATCGCCATTTTCTTTTATCGAGCATGTAGTTTAATTACATTAAGATTAAACTGAATTTTAAAAATAAACGGCTTCTGCTCGGTGAAAAATCAATTACAGTTCTGGAGGGTGTTTTTAACACTTTCCAACAAGGTTGAAAAGTTTTTATGATTTCGGTTTGTCTGTCTGTCCGTCTGTTCGTCCGTCCGTGCTCTAACTCCCGTAAATATGCATCGATTTCTACGAAATTTATATATGTTATTCTTATCTACTGTACCATGTACCCTATTGAAAAGGGTCTGTGTAGCATTTATAGTTTTTCTACAGGAGCACTCAAAATATTCCCAATACATTGAGCTCTATGGGAAGTTACTCTTTAAAGCGTGTCATCCTCACTATATAGTTAAACTGATTCCTGACTGTAAGTTAAAACTTTTTCCGCCATTACTGCAAAAAGATTACAATGTTAACACAAAAAGCCTAATAACATCTACACCGTTTGTACGATCCGCTTGAATTTATTTATTTATTTGTTTAATGCCTCCGGCTCCACATAACTGATTTTGGAGCCATCCTGAAAGAGATTTTACGCACAATACATTATTCATGTTTATTGCAATTTCTTTTTTTTAACATCGTCGCAAGTTATAGGTAATGATGTGCTATTCGAATGATTTCTATAATCGATCACTGCGATTCGAATCGAATCAATAATCAATTAATCGCTTTCTAGTCTAATAGCATTCACCATTTCTATTCTAATGGTATTCGTGATTTCACTAGTCGAATAGTATTCACGATTTCTGTTCGAGATTTCGAATGCTATGTACTATTTGAATCCTATATGCTGAGCGTTCAAATAAATTTTTCAAAATCGATTATCTCGAATGCATTTGGTAATCGATTATTTCGAACAGTTTCATTCATTCGTGCTCATCATTAGTCATAAGGCTGCTTTAAAGACTTACTTTCGCAAACTCAGAAACCAGAAGGGGGCTTGCTTTATCAGGAACCGGACTACTCGGAAACCAGACCACACACAAGCATGTTAGGTATTTAAAAAAAAAAAAGAGAAAATTCACAAGGATGTTAATCAGCTCATTTAATTTTCGAAATTCGAATCATCGTAGCGGATAGTAACAAAAAAAAGTAAAAAAAAAAGGGGGTCATGGTTGTCATGCTTAATGATTTTCAACCCTAAGATTGGATTTAGGTTAACCCTTTGAGGCGCAACCCTTTCCCAATGCTGAAAAAAGGGCAGCCGTTGCCATCTCTCGACTTAACTACCAGCAAGATAGCTTACGATCGAAACGTTCATCGCGTGCCACAGATCTAGAGACCCTTTATTTGATGCAGCTGGCTGTGCGTCAAAAAAGGGTCTCTAGATCTGTGGCACGCGATGAAAGTTTCGATCGTCCGCCAACTTGCTGGTAATTAAGTCGAGCGATGGCAACGGCTGCTCTTTTTTCAGTATTGGGCAATCTATCCAGCTGTTCTCGCATTCTTCCATTTTCCAGCAGATGTCAGTGCTGTTAAAAATAATCGTGACAATCTTTTTTACGGGAAATGACGTACTAAAAAGTAAAGGATTCTCGTGGAGTTATGTCACCCGCAACTATTTTTATAGAAATCAAATCTATTCTTCGTGACTGGCAACAGTCAAAGCGTCAGAGTCTGGTGTTCCCAGAGCGGGAACACTGCGCGTTAAAGGGTTAATGAATTTAAGCAATAGGAAAAAAAGCTGTTCGTAAGAATAACTGAAATAGTCTTGAACCGTCATTTTTAACCCTTTAAGGCGCAGTGATCCCGCTCTGAGAACACCCAACTCTCACGTTTTGACTGCTGCCCGTCAAGAAGAATAGATTGGATTTCTATAAAAATAGTTGCGGGTGACATAGCTCCACGAGAATTCTTTACTTTTTAGCACGTCATTTCCCGTAAAAGAATGGTCACGATTATTTTTAACAGCTGTCGTCAAAAAAGGGTCTCTAGATCTGTGGCACGCGATGAACGTTTGCTGGTATTTCAGTCATCTTGCTGGTAGTTCAGTCGAGCGATGGCAACGGCTGCCCTTTTTTCAGCATTGGGAAAGGGTTGCGCCTCAAAGGGTTAATCAAAACGTCGTCTGCAGGGGAAGACAGAGATGGAATTGATTGTTTTAGACAAAAATATAATGATTTATAACGACAAAATATACCTAATTTTACAGTTTTGTAAAAGAACAAAGTGGCTGGTTGGACAAGATCAGAGATTTTGAACAGCACTGAGCCAGGAGCGTATACAAGGAAATTTTTCCGGGTGGAGTGTATGAAATAAATAGTGAATAAGCAAACAAAATTTCTGCACGACATAAAGCTTGTGCTAATTAATCCGAAAATTTTGGTGTGTGTGTGTGTGGGGGGGGGGGGGGGAGGATATCCCGATACAGACGCTCATGGTGACAAATGTGGCTGTGGCCATCCCGAAATGTGTAAACACAGGATACGCAGAAAATGACGTATTCGTGGATCAATTTGGAAGTTTGCCATCATATCCCCCACATGGTATATTTGAAAATTTGCCTTAACGGTGTTGTTCGTAAAAATCATGTGATAGAATTTGGTAAATAAGTACAAATGAACTAATTATGCCAGGCACTTCAAAATTTTGAAACTGTCTCTTTGCAAGCTGTACTGCATACTGAAATAAACGATAAATCTTTATCAGCTTCAAAACTTTTAGAAAAAAAAATTCTTAAAAATCGGAAATTTTCGCAAAGCGTGCCACTCTTCGAAAAATCGTGCAGCTCAGATCCATGTTTAAGAATTTTTTTCTGAAAATTTCACAAAAGCCACAGCTTTTTCGCTTATTGCAGTGTGTAAAGCAGCCTATGAAGAACCATCTGAAATTTTTTGGAGACCGTGGTGCTATTAGTTTATTTCAATTTGTGTACCAAAATCTAAAAACTGTTTTTTTTTTCTTCGACATAGACCCTTAAGAAATTTGAAGTTCAGCGACAGACATAAGCTAATTTTTTTTTTCCTAATGCATGTTTTTCAAACTGCAAAGATTAACTCGATTTATGAATTTTTTAAAAAAATTCTTTCTTTTATTTTAAAGGGGACAAAGATATGTTATATAGATTTTGTATTGCTTCCTAGTTTTTGAATTTTCAGACACACCTGAAAAAAATTCCTGGCTACGCTACTGTCCTCATGTATCCTATTGGTTACGCCCCTGAGACTGAATGACTGACGGATTGTTCTTGTTAAAGTTTCCTGGGCACTAGGCCTTTAAGTAGGCATGTACAGATCTTCGTAGTGTATTTTCAGTCTTGTCTTCAGTCCCCATACATGTTCTTTTGAATGAGCTTTAAGCAAGTAGTTCGTAGAGTTTGTTTTCTTAAAATATTTTTTTTTAATTGAGTGGTAAACAACGGTTAGGTAATCTTATTCCAATATATCCCGTAGTAGTTTCAGCAAAATGAACTACCTGAACATTTTTTCCCTAGAAACACGAGTTATGCAAGTGCAATTTTTTATTAAAAATTACCCAATGCAGATGAAAAAAAGCAAAACAATATTTTTACCCTTTAATAAAACAGGATCTACGTTTTCTCTCACACATTGATCCCCCAAAAATCCGAATCCCTCTATAAAACTGTATTATTATTAGATACTATAGGGAAAAAATTCCCTCCGTGGTGACATCAGATTTCAGTCGCACTAAAAGCCTATAACCAGAACGTGCCTATAAGTGGGAAAAAAGAAATAACCTCCTGCACATCGTTTGAAACATTTACAAACAACCATCTAAGTCTTCTCCCCTCCCCCACAAAAAAAAAAAATAAATAAATAAATAAAAAAAATCCCTCTTTCAGTTCCAAGGGAGAAGAAATCCGAGGATTAGAAACGTGACGTGAAATCTGAAAAAAAAAAAAAAAAATCTTATTTGAGTTACGGAGGCAAGAGACTAAATAGATTTCTTGTGTTCGGGAAAACTTATACCGGCTAACCCTCCGCTGAGGTGTGAACACTTGCCTTTCGAGGCACACAGTAAAGTAGAATTTTACGTGGGACTGGCAATGTTTTAGTTTTTTTTAAGGTGAAAATGCGTTTCTTTTTTTAAAGCTGAGAAAAATAAAGGAAAATGACTGGGAAAAAAATTCTTCACTTTGAAACAAAAAAAAAAAAAATACTATCTCACAAAACTTGAGCCTCAATTAAGCCTTCGGCAATACAAAATGAATTCAATTTCACCTCTGAAGCCTCTGATTGGTAAATGTTTTAATTTTTATAAGATAAAATGCGAGTTAGTTGGTTTTCTTCAAGTTGAAAAATGTTATAAAAAAGTCTCTATATTTCTCCGAAAAAGATAGGGACAAAAACAATCATGAAAATTGATTTCATCGGTAGCTCATCGGTATAAGTAATCGTCAATATAGATGATTTCTGGATCACTCCTGAAAGCTCTGTCGATATATGCTTATTTTATTTCAATTTTTAAGGTAAAAATAATTTCTTTCTCTAATTAGAAAATGATCAATGAAAACAGAAAGAAAGAAAAGAAAATACAATTTCACAAAATTTGAGCCTCAAGTAAGCCTTCGAATGTATAAATGATTCCGATTTCACCTCTGAAGCTTCTGACTGGTAAATGTTTTAATTTTTACAAGCTAAAATACGTGTTTAAATTTCTTGTTTTAAAATGAAAAAATAATGCAAGAAAGTCTCTACATTTCTCCGAAAGAGGGAGGGGCAAAAACAATCTTCTGAAAATTGATTTTATCGGTAGCTCGTCAATGTAAGTCGTCGGCAATATAGACTATTTCTGGGTTACTTCTGAAAGCTCTGTCTATGTTTTAGTTTTTTTTTTAAGGTAAAAATAATTTCTTTCTATAATTTGAAAAAAATCAATGAAAAAAGAAAGAAAGAAAAGAAAATACAATCTCATAATACTTGAGCTTTTGGTAAGCTTTCCTCAGTATAAATTATTCCAGTTCCACCTCTGAAGCCTTTGACAGGTTATGAATGTCTTAATTTTTTAAGTAAAATGTATGTATGATTTTTTTTTAAGTTGTAAAAAAAAATATTGTAAAAAAGTCTACTTTTGGGGAAATCTCAGAAAAGTTCATTTCATCGGTAAGTCGATGGTGTAAGGATTTAATCGGTAAGTCATCGGTAAAATAGATGATTCCGAGTTCACATAAAAATTCTGATTGATAATGTTTTAACAACAAAAAAAAAGCTCAAAAAAAGGAACTGGTGTCTGTTTAAAAGATGAAGTAATGAAACTTTATAAAATAACACACATGAAAGGTTCAAGGTGTCCATCAAATAACGCCTCGATTCAGTCACCATAACCATACCGATTCGATGCCCGTGGCACAGCATATGTTTATCACCAGGATTAGGCAATCACAGGAGCACGCAGTTCACAGGAGTAAACTTATATCCCCATCTGCGCATCTGTTACCACTTCATTAGAAATTCAAATGAGGAACGTGCCGAAATTCTTCTTCTAAAACCTCCTAAATACAATGTACCTCGAATCAACAAGAATGATGAATTAGCAACTGAATCCGTCATGCTGTCAACGTTAAACGCTTTCAGCTCAGACTGAAGGCATAAAATAATATTTGGGAAGAATGTATAATATTCTAAAGTTACCATATGCATTTTATTCGCGGAAACTTGACTAAAGTATCAACGCTCCTTAAATGGGAAATTTCGGAACGGAATGCAATTCGCAGCAGTTTTGTTTAGGGCTGCAAGCCTACATTTAAAATACAAATTCCGAATAAATAACCTATTTTCTTTCCTTTTATTTATTTACCTTTTTTCCTTTATTTTTTTTGGCTTAATTTTAAATTGAATACATTAGATTTTCTAAATGAAGTTGAAATTAGTTGCTGTCATGCTCAGAACATAACTTACAGGAATTTCAATGTTAGTCATTTCATAGATAAATCCACAAACAAAAAATTGAATGAATCGGCGAAAACTTGCATTTCGATAGAGGAGTGTAGAAGATGGATATGTTTTTATTATGTGTATTTAACACTCCATGTGCGTATAAGCACTTCCACAAAAGCGCCCCTTTCCCTGCCACGGCTAACTTTCACCGTCCCTGTCTTTCTGACACCCCTTCCTTGATGGATGTCCTCTGAACCCCTCGGAAATTTTGAAGACAGTGCCTTCGTTTAAGGGGTTTTTGTGACTAGACCTCCCGATGACCTCCGAAGTTGTGACCGAAGCAACTGGTTCTGTCCAGTCGACAGCAAACCATCGACTTTTTGGAACAACCGTGAGCAGAATAGATCTCCTGTATTTACTGAACTTTCGGTTGAACAGTCAGTTGAAGTTAGTGGAGAAGGCAATTAAGGCCTTATCACGCGAACAAAATGTAGAGCAATTTGGTTGCCGCAAACCAGTTGCGGAAACTCGTTCCAGCAAGTCGATGAGTATGCAGGGTTGCCATAATAAACAGACAAGGTTGTGTTCACAAACACCAGAGATTCGCCGAATCGGCGATTGCTAGAGCATGTAATTATAGGTAGCCAAACGCTTCAGCAACCTTTTTAAATACTTAGGATCTCGGGGGTTCCATAAATATGGAGTTTTACTGATGCTTTCAATCAAATCCATTTCCATATCGCTATTAAATCTGAGAGACAATTTTTCTTCGCTCATCACTGCAATCCATATCGCTGGGTCTTCCGCCATTTGGTGACGTACAAATAGGAAGTACTACGATTGGCTGTCATTCCAGCAATATTTTCGCCTCTGAATGAAAGAACGTTGGAGTTGACCGTTCCCTAGGTAACCGATAGGGATCGACGCGAGACGAAAAATTGGTGTCTCGCGTCTCGCAAAACAGCCGTAAAGCTTGTCTCGTCTCGCAAAAATCCCTATATCATAATGTTAAAAATGTTTGTCTCGTCTCGCAAAAAAGCTGTAAATCTCTGTCTCGTCTCGCAAAAAGTCGTCTCGCGTCCATCCCTAGTAACCGAGGGAAATTTTCAGGAAAGAAGTTTCCGCCACTGGTTGCGGCAACCAAATTGCTCGAAATTTTGTTCGCGTAATAAGGCCTTAATGCATATAAAAATGCAGTGTGAATGCGACTTAAAGATATCACCTTATATATCATTCAACGCTACACAGCAATCACAACTGTTAAAGTCTCTGCCGAACTGCTTCGTCCGTTAAATTTCTGGCTAAAATCTGTGCTGCACCATTTTTCTCCGGGCCTTCCTCCCTACCACTGAGTCTCTTCCCCCATTTTACACTTAAAAGTACATAACCGCTCTTTTCGGCGTTACGACCATTGTCTAGCCTCTTCCCCCTTTCCCTCCCACTCGACTTTTGACGTGCAAAAAGCAGACTCCGGCAACCCTTTTCCCTTACCCTCCAAAGTAAATCCCCACAATAAAAGACACCGAGGGATTTCGCTTGTTTGCCGTAAAGATATGCGTGCGTCCCCCCCCCTCCCACCGTGTCTCCCCGACGCGAGAAAAAGGGAAAAGGTGGAGAGGGGGTGGGGATAGTAAGTCAAGTCTGCGGCACCCACAATCCTCAGTTGCAGGGAACCGAAACAAAGCAGCCTGAGTCCGAGGGAATATTCAATTTTTCTCTTGACTGCAAACAAAATTAATGTTTTGAAAGGAGATTGAGGCGGACCCAAAATATTGGAGTTTTCAGAATTTTGTATTTTTCTGTTTGTTTATTTCTCCTTCTTTGCTGAAAATTTTTGTTTGTTTGCCGCAGTGTGATTGCTAACACTGGGTGTGTTAAACTGACACAAACTTCCTTTTTATTATTTACTTATTTATTTATTTTGCTTTTATTTTGCTTTATTTATTTATGCGTATACTAGACGAGTTGATGTTTGAAATAAATTTGGAAAACATATATTGACAAAAGGTAAATGAGATTTTGTTCTTGAAAAAAAAAATAATAAATATTGTTTGCTTGAAAGGACCGGTAGCCTAGAGGTTTGACGTTCCTCCTTTTCGCTAATAGCCTGCGTCCTATATAGCCTGCAGTCCGATTAAGACCAGCTGTCACTTTTTTGCGTTTCTTGTAACAGAACAGGATAATCACGAATTGGAATAGACGCAGGCGGGGAAAAATGTTCCGTTGCTCTCTCCATTGTGTGGGAGAAGAGGTTTCCGGTCTTCTTAATCTTTTGTATGTGGATCCCTACTGGTCAATAAAAAGTCGTAAAACTCGCAAGAAGAATGACCTTCTACCCCTATTATCATGTCAGACGCAGCGTCAGTCAGCATCGGCCTTTCACCCTTGCATGTTTGTGCAAGTCTGTTTATTGTGCCGAAAAAAAAACTGTTCTTTTGAATGATGGTGAACTTGTTCTGGTGAGAAAAAAAGGAAGGGTGGCCATCTTTCTTAGAGGGGGTGGGGATTGTACATTAAATTCTTGATTTCAAATGTAACAAAAATGAATCCTGTATTCAGGAATAAATTACACCGGTCAAAAAAAAAAAAAAAAAAAAAAATTGGGGGGGTTGGTTCTGTTCTCATGCTTAAATTCTGATTCTAGACATTGAAAAACACTTACATTTTCATTTTTAGTTCTTAAAGTTTGCTTTTGTCTGATTTACATCGATAAGTATATTTTAATTTATTTCATGAATGAAAGATGGCAGCACTTTGATTAACCCGAAAGTAAACTGTATTATTATTTGTTACTCTGTAGTATTGCTTGTAGTATTATTTGTAATATTATTAATTGTTTGTATTATTATTTGCTCAAACGAGCATAAAGAAATGCGAAAAATATTCACTTTTAGACATTAATTTCTTATTATTTTACATTTATATGTTATTGTTTATCACAAATCTTGAATAAAAAGGACTTTTATATCCAGCAAAAACTTTTCTGATCATAATTTAAAGTGGAATTATAAAAAATATATATATAAATCAGTGATTTTTGCCAAAAATTGAAAAATTGCTTTAATTTCTACAAAAACAAACTTTCATTTAAAAAAAAAAAAAATATTTTCCTTAGTTTTGGCGTAGGAGAAACTAAAATTTAACATGTAGAAGTCAGACCCAAAAATCGTGTTGACCAGTGTTATTTGTAATTAAAAACTTATTGAAAATGCTTGTGAACGAATTCTATACATTTAAAGAAACGACATTATTTTCCGGTCCATCAATAGAATTCTAAGGAAATAATCTGGAAGACAACAACTAGTCCAAAATGAATGTACTGCAGTTGCATCGTTTATACAGCAAGCAATAGCTCTCCAATTCACCTCCATGAGCATAAAAACAAAAGATCAAGTATGTACAGGGACAATTCAGTGGTTCATCTTAAACAGCAAGCACTGCACGCTGAAATAAAAAAGATTGTATGTCTCCGTCAGAGGCTCGCCGCAATCAATTAATGGTCCATCAAAATTTTATCGCCGCTTCTTCTGAGTTAATACCAGGAGGATCAATAACGGAACACTTTGTGATACGTTGTTGCAAGACGATTCTATTATTTAAGAACATCGGAAATGTTAAGCAGAAGCATCGGCTATACTGATATTTTCATGAAAGAAAAATCGGGAGTAAATAAACAAAAAACATAAGATCGAAAACTTTTTTTATTTTATTTTTTTAATCTTTCAGGTTAACTTGGTTAGAACTTGGTTGAAACTAGGGAATGCAATCCCTCACTGTTTTTCGTTTCGCGGGATTTCGGGTTTGAAACATTGATCCCGCAATCCCGCGGGATTGGTATTTCATTCAGCTAAGAATTCATTTCAACAGAATGTAGGAGAAATTATAGAAATGTAGGAAAAATTAAGATTTTAAGCACCATGAAGTTTAATTTTAATGATAATAATTAATGATATTTGTGATAATTAATACAATAACTTACAGAAATATGAAAATTGTAGTTATGGTATTAAAAATAATATACTTAGTAAAAAAAAGTTTAACATTTTGATGATCTTGCCCCTCATCGATCGAATCAGGTAATAAAAAAGAAACTGTGAACATTTTGCATCTAACATCCTCTTCATCTCATTTTTCATCCTTTTAGATCAAGTTATTTAGTTAAATCTCTTTAAAAAATTTCGAAAAGTTTCATTATTTCTTGAAAGCGAATAGCTTAAAAAATCAAGACACTGAGGGAAAATGCATAGAAAGATTAAGATCATTATCTTGATTCTTCATCGGGGGGGAAAAAATGACGAACATTTTGCATCTAACATCCTCTTCATCTCATTTCATCATCTTTTTATGTCAGATAATTGAATCATTTTGAAAATTAATGAAAGATTTCATAATTTCTTAAAAAGAACAGCATTAAAAAAAGAAAGAAAGAAAGGGTAAAATACATACAGAGACGAAGATCCTTATCTTCGCCTTTGTCATCCAAAATGATGATGACATTAAGCATTTGATGGCGAAGCAGTTTAGCATACTTCGTGTCATTTCGTCGTAATATTAGGTCAAGGAATAGAACCATTTTAAGAACTATTCAACAATTTCATTATTTCTTAAAAAGTAAATAAAGAAAAACTTCAATAAAGAAAACATTGTGACTTTTGTCTAGTCGGGGAAAAAAATAGACGAACGGTGCGTCTAACATCTTCATCTCACTTTCTCATCCTCTTAGGACAAGTAATTGAATCATTTTGAAAACTATTCAAAAGTTTCAATATTTCTTTAAAGAAAAACAGTTTTAAATAAGAAAAACACATAGGTAAATAGAACCTCTCTCATCGAAAATAGAAAAAAAAAAAAGAGAGAAAGACTAACGCTAAGACTAACGCTGCATCTTACATCCTCTTAGATCAAGTAATTGAATCCTTTATTGAAAATCTATTCAAAAGTTCGTTATTTTTTTTTTAAAAGGACAGCATTTTAAAAGGCAAGGCAGAAGAAGAAGAAATGTATATCTTTCATCGTGAAAAGAAAAAAAAAAATGAACTGACGAATTATACGTCTAACATCCTCTTCATCTCATTTCACCATTCCTTTTGGTTCAAGTAATTGATTCATTTTAAAAGCTATTTCAAAAGTTTCATTACTTCTTAAAGAGAACAGCTTTACAAAAGCAAAACACAAACGGAAAATGTATCTCTTCCATCGAAAAAAAGTGTGAAAATGAAGGAAAAAGCGGACGAACTCTGGGTCGAACATTCTCTTCATCTCGTTTCGCCATTTTTTTTTGATCAGGCAAATTCATGTTAAAAAATCTATTCAAGAGTTTCATTATAAAAAAACAGCTTTAGAAAAGGAAATCACTATATGTAATAATATGGCTGTCTAATCAAAATAAATAAATAAATAAATGATTTTTAATATACACGGTTGAACTGTATTAAAGTGTTCTTTATCTCACTTTGTCATTCTTTTAGGTCAAGGAATTAATTCATTTTATTCAAAAGTTTCATTTCTTTTTTAAAAGAACAGCTTTAAAGTAGGAAATCGTAATGGAAAAATATGCCTGTCTAATCAAAATAATAAATAAATAATTTTAAAAGTAAAATGGTTGAACTGTACTAACGTCCTCTTTTTCGCACTTTGTCACTCTTTCAGGAAAAGGAGTTGATTCATTCTATTCAAAAGTTTCTTTACTTTTTTAAAGAACAGCTTTAAAAAGCAAAGCACAGTCGGAAAATATATTTCCCATCGAAAAAAGGAAGAACTCTTAGTCTAAAATCTTATTTCTTCATTTTTTAGGTCAAGTAATTGATTCATTTTAAAACCTATTCAAAACTTTCATTGCTTCTTAAATAGAACAGCATTAAAAAAAACAGAAACACAAAGAGAAAATCCATCTCTACCATCAAAATAAATAAATAAAATTAAAATAAAGGGAAAAATAAAGCGGACGAACTCTGATCTCGCATCTTCTTCATCTTTCGTCATTCTTTTAGGTCAAGTAAGTGATTCACTTTAAAAACTATTCAAAAGTTGCATTCTTCAAGTTTGCATTAAAAAACACCTTAACCCTTTGAGGCGCAGCCCCTTCCCAATGCTGAAAAAAGGGCAGCCGTTGCCATCGCTCGATTCTTAACTACCAGCAAGATGGCGGACGATCGAAACGTTCATCGCGTGCCACAGATCTAGAGACCCCTTTTTGACGACAGCAGGCTGTACGCGGTCACAGCCAGCTGGGTTCTAGCAGTTCTCGCATTCTTCCATTTTTCAGCGGATGTCAGTGCTGTTAAAAATAATAGTGACCATTTTTTGACGGGAAATGACGCGCTAAAAAGTAAAGGATTCTCATGGAGCTATGTCACCAGCAACTATTTTTTATAGAAATCAAATCTATTTTTCGTGACTGACAACAGTGAAAACGTCAGCGTTTGGTGGTCCCAGAGCGGGAACACTGCGCGTTAAAGGGTTAAGAAAAGCAAAACACAATGAGAAAATATATCGCACCCTCGGAATAAAAGAGAAAGAAAGAAATAAAAAGCAAATGTCTCTATGTCTAACATCCTTTCCATCTCATTTCGCCATTATTTTAGGTCAAGTAATTGATTCATTTAAAAAAAAAACATTCAACAGTTTCGTTGCTTCTTAAAAAGAACAACTTTTAAAAAAGCAAAACGCAAAGAGAAAATGCATCTCTCCCATCGAAAAAAAAAAGTAAAGAGAAAAAAAAAGCGGACGAACTCCTGCGTCTAACATCCTCTTCATCTCATTTCGTCATCTTTTCGGGTCGGGACCTTAGAAAGAGCAATTCCGAAATCGTAAACCGCAACTGCACAACGACGATATCGTTGCCAGAAGACTTTTCGAAAGTCATCACTCACCTCAAC
Source organism: Cheiracanthium punctorium (assembly GCA_038373885.1). NCBI lineage: Eukaryota > Metazoa > Arthropoda > Arachnida > Araneae > Cheiracanthiidae > Cheiracanthium > Cheiracanthium punctorium. The sequence continues at coordinate 227,945 of JAWZYV010007673.1, forward strand.
TCCCCTCATGTTCGGGTCTACGAACAACGTATGTTGGGGAGTATTATTCTCCCCAAACTTCACACCCACGCCAATTAAACTTCAACTTTTCCTCCCCCCCCCCTACACCGCTCTCCGTAAATAGATTTAAGGGACTCTTTTTTTTTATATTTTTTTTTTCCCCCTCAAAAAATGTTAGAGTAGAAGGGAAAATCTCCCGAGAAGGTTGCATTGGTGCTGATCTACTGTTTTTGTTTTTCGTGTGTTGTGTTGTTTTTGCTATGTCCCAGTAAGAATATAATAGCTTGAGCGATCTGTTGAGCCAATTAATAAATCGATACAGCATCGTAATTGTATTAATGTATTTCTCATGCCTTTTGAGGTGGAAATATCCCATTGTACTTTCTAATTTGTTAAATAATATAATGTGAAATGATGCAATGGAAGCAAATTTATTTAGATTGGATAAGTGTATTAGCGTTAAATAGCAGACATGAATACTGAATAAATTTTGGCATTAACCTTTTACAGTCCAATGTTAACAGTTGGGAACTTCAAAGATAAATTTAACAATATTGGCTTGAAAAAATTAGCAGATAAAGTTAAAAGATGACTCGATTTTTTTTAAATAGAAGTTGTTGTTTTTGTTGTTGTTGTTTCTTATGCCCTCCGACAACCGCATCCGGTACCAGATCCCCCCAGAAAGGGAGTCGATGGGCAAAGGGGGGGGATTCCGACTTTATTTCGGTCCGACTTTATTTCGGTGGTCCTCTAATTTCCCCTGAAATTGGCAGCCCCAGAGATATCGTTTAACAACTTGGGGGACATTGGAACCACGACGGATTTTACCTGCACCAGCTCCCATTAGCGTTCGAGGTCCCACAGCAATCGAGCCGAAAGGGAGTTGACCCTCCCAAGCAGTGGCCAAGCCAGATGCTGCTTCACTTGCCGTGTTCTTATGGGAAGAGAGCTTAGCACACAGACCACTGCGGGACAGAAGTTGCATTTCTGTCATGAGTGGGAAACTGGACCAAAAAAATCATAGAACTAGCCATTTTCATAAATTTTTACAAAGCTATCTTGATACACCTACCCCCTTCAAACTTAATTCATATCTTTACTTAAATATAAAAATAAATCTTTTTTTAAATTCTTAATATTTCACTTATTATTTAAACTACCTATCACTCCCGTTTTTGAAACCTATGTAAAAATATAGTCGGAAATGACATGCTCCCAATGGGTAACACACTGAAAATTGTACGCAATATTCCCTCCCCCCCTCCATTTAAATAATTAATATCCTTTAATAATGCATTAGAAGACAAAATATGCAAAAACTAATTTAAAATATTCCTGAATCTGAATTTGGTCAGTAAAAGGTTAAAGGAAATAAATTTATGTTGCTCATGTAATTTTTTCTCTTTTGCAATTGTATCTAAAATAATGCATACCGACAAGTGAAAAATGTTGCGGACCAGGTAAAGTCGCCTGAGCCACTGGTCAGTTGAACCAGTGAATAAATGTTTTAGTTTCTACACCTGAATAAATATGTTTTTTATGTCAGAAGCATTAGTAAAATTTTGTTTGCAAAATAAACTGTTTTTACGCTGTACATATGTTCTTATTCATCTGCATTTGTTTCGCTCTATCTCAGTAGAAATAGTATGAAAGTTCTTTCAATCTTATTATTAAATGAAAATAGCTTAATAATTTTATTAGTAATTTTTTATATTTTTTATATAAAAGTTTCAATGAAAGAAATATTTTTATCATTAATAAGTCAAATTGTTTCGAACTTTTAGATCAGTTTAACAGAGCCGGATTCTAAATAACGGGCGTCTAATGTATTTCTTCCACGATGTCAAGATCTGTAGAGCAATATTGCTCTCTTCCCCTTGTCGCTAGATAACCTCTAGAGCACCGGTTCCCAACCAGTGGTTCACGAATTGTCAGGAGTTCGCAAGGTGTATGAAGGGGTTATCACACTAACGCAAAATCCGAGCAACTTTTTGGCCAGACTTTGAAGGCGGAGTTATCGTTAAGGGTTGTAAAAATAAACAAACTTTCTCCGACGCCAAATAGTCATCGCATGTTAAGATATCGCTGATTTGGCGCATTGGTTGTTATTTTACTTATCGTGATTCAGCATTTAGCACAACTCTTTTGTTATTGCATTTACATCGAATCATCAGCGCTTTGTTATTGATTGTGATACTCAAATTGAAATTGATTGCGTATATCAAAATAATGATTGATTTGTCAATAAAATCGACTTCTAATTCCACCCTCTACTTTTATCACTTCGCGCCAAGCTTCGAACCGCAGTCGATGACATAGCAGGAAGGACAGCACAGATTGGCAAAAATTTTGACCTACTTGGATTTTTTCGTTCTGAAAGCAAAAAGTTGGAGATCGCCTTCGTTAAGGTAGAGACAGAGAAAATTAGTCTATAAGTTGTTCGTCAAGAAAGTTGCTCGGATTTTAAGGGGGACCTTAGTAGGGGGTTCCGGAACATAATATATAGGTATACAATTACTGCGCAAGGGGTTCGCTAGATTCTTTCGGATTTTAGAATGGGTTCACATAGAGAAAAATGTAGGGAACCACTGCTGTAGAGTATAACGATGTATATTATTACCAGATTAATTTCAGAAAAGCGATGTTATCAATCATCTCTGTAGCGCCCTTTTAACATTTAGTTTTGCACTTACAGCTCAGTTGCGAGATATGATTAGGACTGAGCAGTGCCAATGAATTTGAATTAACAGCGAGACACTTGACATAATAAGCCACTTAACTTAATTTAAGTGTAACATATTCAAATTTCAGGGACCACTTTAATCCAAACAACATTCTTTATGTGTTTTCAGCCAAACCATTGTTGAGATTTTTGAGAATAAAGATAATACTTTCAAGTACCCCAAGAAGACTCCACGTACACTTGGTCATTAACCGCTGACCTGCAGAATACATTAGAACTCAGAACTATATTATTTTCAATATAAAGTTTGGGAAATATGATATCTACAGGAAAACTATAAAGTCAGAAGCATGTTTCAGTAAATTGCAGTTTTACATCTAGCCCCTTAACCTTCGCTCCCGTCAAAATCACGGGCTAAGCTTTCTCCCTCTATTTCTCGTGCCCGTCAAATTTCCAAGCAATACTGTTCAAAAAAATTCGCCAGAAAGATAAGAGCGTTCCAATTCTGATGCACGGATTTTTTTGTAATATATAATTTTACACAACAGATGACAATACCAGAGTATTTTTAACTTAATTCGGAGATAGTTTTTTTTAAATACATGGTAGCAGTACTCAAACACACGTGTATTTGTGATATGCATTATGCAATCTTAGCTTACTCTTTTTTTTATTATTTATTTATGTTCAAAGAAAATTTTAGAAATGTTTACTTATTTTACGTAGTAAGTTTAATAAAATTTTTTAGTGTTTAAAATATATATTTTTAATGATTCCCTGCTTACTACAAAACACACATTCAGTCACAATGACCCTGAATGTTGGCTTTTCCTAAAAATTATTTTTTTTTTTTCTCTAGTGTTTAAAATGTCTAAAACTTTAAAACGAACAAATATACTATATATACACTTGTTTTATACAATTTTCTGGAATAAAAGAAATAAGCACTTTTATGACCGTTTTCTTGAAAATAATACGACGGTTAAGGGGCTGGTTAACTAGTGCGACTCATTGATCTACGGGAATGCCTCCAAATACGCGGCATTCTGATTGCTGATGAGAAAAACAATAAAACTTCTAAATTCGTTCTCATTGCAGTGCCTTCAAATTGGCACAGTTACTCCAATTTCTTTTCCTCGTTGAAGATTAAGAATTGCCTTTGTCATAACAAACTTGGGTGGCTGCAGCTATATGGTTAGGATTTCCTAGGATATATCAAGCCGCCAGTCTTGTACCCCAAGGGTTTCCAGCAATACCCGGAGCTACTTTCGTGTAGCATAGGTGATGGTGTACCCCCCCTGTGTAGTTTTATCATAAAACATATCCTTTTTTGATAAAAGAAACTTAAAATAGGTGATTCTTCATCATCAAACTGCTCATATTATCCCGTAGAAAAGTTCACAAATATTCACACTGAAAGCAGGTGTTGCTAAAATAATAGCGACGGGGCGTGAACTGTGCTGACTTCTTGTAAAATCTGCCAGTTTTGTTGGCTTGTTTTGTCCACGAGCTTGGATATAGGACGTACTCTAAAAGAGCTAATGAAATTTACCTATAAGATAACGCTGTGAGTCGTAATCATTGTTGTGAGCATGCGTGAGTCAGTAGTAGATTAGCATCATAATTCGTCGCTATGCGTCGCTAGAGGGAGCTTATGTAGCTATTCAATAAAAGGAGGTCCAGTATTTTCTTTTCAGATGCTGACGCCATTTCGCCTGTCAGCCGCTAGTCGATGATCGTCCAATATCCATGTCCATGATTTTGCCGAGGATAGAAGTTGAATATTCGGTAGTTTGAATACCAGTTATATTATGTGTTTATACTGTTAGTGTAAAAGACAAACGGAAAATTTTCTACAACAAACAAGGCAGTTCAGTGCTTGAAAACATCTGTGAACATACTTTACTTTCAAAAGCAGAAAACCTGTGCGATGTACGACAAGGGAGAGTACTGGCAAAAACCACTGTGTAGAGGTTCGCGCCTGTCTGCAGTTCTAGGTTCTCCACCCACAAGCGAACAAAAAACCTTAACTACTCCATGTTCGGCAGCTTCTAAGACATCAGAAAGTTTTTTGACCCTACCAGACAGTTTGAAGATCAGTTCAGTTACGATTACTCTCACTTAGGAGCTTTCTCAGCTGTTTGACAAGAGTAGCAGGAGTAATTAAGTAATCGAACTGACAGTAACGTGTCCTCCTTTCGGGACGTATTATATGTATGTACTCGAGTGCACTCCAACCCAGCTGCGACCAACGACAAAGATATGTATATACAGAGATGATCAGATGATGCTCTCGCTTCTGTCATTCCACCCCCCCCCACCGCCCTTGTTAGTTGGCTGTAAAAATCACCTGTCAAAGTCCCTGTGCCAAGACTTCGCTCAACCAGCTCGCTGTCTCTCTGACTCGCTGAAGCCAATTACACCATCATGTTTGTCTTTGTTTTTGTTGTGTTTTTTATTGCCGCTTTCCGTCCCGCTCGGCTGTGGTTTATGCCGACGCTCCCCAGACTACTGTAAATATTATGAAATGTTTTCCTTCTTTCAAAACCTTCATGCTTATCACTGTGTTTTTGCCATGTTTCAGACGAATATTCCGTGAGGGTGTAAATTAAGATATCTTCCCACAGACTTGAGGACTTAAAATATTACCAACCGAATCTTGCTTAGCAGTTTCGGTGGTGCTTCTCGTTACTCAACTTAAACAGTTTGTTCGAATGTCGTTAATCCTCGTCGTGGTGACACAGAACTGAGGACATTTCGACTGCTTTGTTTCAGCAAGAATAAATTTAATTTCAATAAAATATTTAAGGGTGACGTAGCTGCACGAGAATCCTTTACATATTAGCACATAATTTCTGGTAAAAATTATCCAATATTTGTAAAATTGGTGTTATTTGCTTCTGCTGAGAACTGTAGAATATGATGAAAATACTTACTTCCCAATGCAGACACAGACTGGCCAGGTCGCCTGGTCGGCGTTCGCCGAGGTCCCCGGCTCAATGGGGCGCAGGGAGGCCCCCAAAATGGATATATTACTTTACAATCAGAGTAATTTGATATATTTATCAGAGTAATTAAATTATTTATTTCCCAGTAATCTTATGTCTTTACTCAGTGGGGAAGCGGAGGACCCCAGGAACCCCGTAATCGAACTTCGGGGCTCGAGAGGCCCCCGAAGAGTCAGGGGACCCAAAAGCTCTAAAATAGTCAAATGTGGTTTTTAGACACGTAAGACTAAATTCCAAATATTACATATTCTAATATTGTATTCCCTCTGTATTGATCAGTAAGGGGCTACTTTTCAATCTATAGCCGAGGGCCTCCAAAGGAGCCAGTCCGGGCCTGGCTCAATGTTGAAAAAGTGAAGCCGTTGCCATCGTTCGATTTAATTACCAGAAGCATAACAGTTCACCAAGAAACATTCACTAAGGAAAAATTTTTACGAGCTCTTTGTAATATAAATTGTTGGCTTATATTTTATACTTTTGCAGAGATAAAACATTCTAAAGTAACTTATTTCTCTCATATTTTCAAAACACCTCATCCTGTTGCAAATAATTAATCTTATGTTTAACTATTTCATTCATGGTTGTACATCGTATACATTTTTGTTGGATATCCTCCTGAGTAAAAGGTCTTAAGTCAACTCAAAAAGCAAGGAATTCGACATTGGCGAAATATTGAGGCGTTTTAATCAGCTTAATGTTAGGAATGCCCTTTGTCCTTCCCTAATACAAACACTTGTGCTTTAAATTGAAAATATTGTTTCTAATTTATTCCTGATGCTGCACACAGGCGAATTTTCAAATATGCACGGTCAAAACCGGGGCCATCGTGATTCTAGCGGGCCTGCTTGTGCACTCGGATAAGTCATCCAAAGAGGCCTGCGGATGCTCACTTATTGGTTCCAGCACTTAGATACGTCATCTAACGGCCTAATCTAACCAATGAGGAAACGTCCGTAGGCCTCTTTCGGAGTGCACAAGCAAGCCCGCTAGAATCATGATGGCCCCGTCAAAACTCCAATATACGAAAATAGCCATATAACAGTCACGTTATTTATTTTTTCTATTCTTAGTGGTTTCTTGAATCCAATGACAGCCTGCATAATATTTGAATCCAATGTTTTAATGGTCAACCACTATTGAAAAGTTTGTAGTCTCCTAAATAACAAATGATTATATTGTTTAAATTTGAAGTTATTTAAAAGAAAAGTTCTCGTGTTTTATAAGTGTTAGGTATAACTTTTATAGTGGACTGTGAACCTTTGGGTATATATTTGTGTATTTAAATATAATTGTTATTTGCTTTAGTTCTTTTTACAAAAACCAAAAGAAAACAAATCTTTGAGTTAAATTTAATGTAATGATTCACTTTATTGAGCTATAAAGTTATAAATTCATTAGAATCAGGCTACGTTATAAAGATTTTAATAAAGTTCCTCGTCGTAGCTTAACGTCTACGCTAATTGTAGTTACTAGTATTTGCTACTCTCCTCATTACTAGATAATTAATAACAAAAATTAATAAAAAACGCTAAAATATTTTATTTTTTAATTAAAAAAATTTTTTAGGTTTATCTTTTGAAAATGTCGTCCTATGTCGTGGGCAGTTAAGTGAATATTATGTAGACTGTAATTCAAAAGATAATAATAAGAAATTTGAAAATCTTTTTGGCAAAGTAAACATTTTTTGAGGTGCTGAGGATGAATTAACAGATGGCTTTTCATATGCTTTTAATAAATGCCAATCATGTTTTTTTTTCGATTTCTTTAGCTTTTGAAATGTTTAAATCCATCTATAGGTTTTGACCAAAAATTAAAAAAAAATCCACCTGTATGTGCTGGATCAAACGATAATTACTCTTGTTATCAGGTATACCGGAAAGTAATAAAAAGTTCTTATACTAAACTAAAACAAATATAGTGAAACATTCATGAGTGACCACCTCCTCCAAAGACCAATTTTTAAGTCACCGACTTCTTACCCTATCTACTTATTAATAAAATGTCCTCCAGAAGAGACCACACAACCCTCTGTAAGCGACCTATCCTAATTCCCTAGCCGGAAAATTTCTTGCGTTTTTCGGAAAGTAAAACGGGTTCATATAAGACGGATTTGTATAACACGGTAGAAAAATTCAGACCTTGTTTGTATAACACGCTAAAAGAAGCTCGTATAACATAGTAAGAATGGGATAGACCTGTAGCGGTTACTACATCAAAATATATTAATTAGCTTTAAAAATAAATTTCAACTACATAATTCATCAATAAAGTATTTATTTCTTTAACATATCGCATATTTTTGTAACCATTGTTGTTCTAAAAACTAATCATATATCTTTTTGTTGTTGTTGCCATTAGGTATTTACATAAATTTGTTTAAACAAAGATAATTATCTTCTTCCTAGAGGTTACACTACTCACAGACCCGAAATTTTTAAATATTTATGAAAAATATTTTTGTGTAATTATTTATATGCATAGTATGCAGTTTCATAAATGACAGCACAAATAAAATTTTTACCGTGTTCTTTGCTATCAAATGTTTATATTTCTCTGAACGACCACCTCCCTTAACGACGAATTCTTGGCGGGACAGAAAATGTTTGCTCCTGAGAAGTCTCTCAGTAAATCTTTAACAAGAATTACAAGCAAATTGCACTAAACAATAAATTAGTATTTCTTACATTTAAAGGAAATTTTGCAAAGATACTTTTCTTCCAAGAAAAATATGTCGAAAAAGGCTTGAGTGTTGCATTTTCAATAAAGAATTTTATAGATATTTCTTTCTTTTCTGAGATTGAGAGACATATGAGAAAAGAACGTTTTGAACCCTATATTTCATCATGAATTAGGATTATTAGAGAGTTTTTTTATCGAGCCCTACGTTAAAAACTTCACATACATGCCAAATTTTGTATCATTTGCTTCAGTTGTTTTAGCTACGAGAAAAATGTTATACAAGGAAACAACATTAGTTTCTAATACTCTTTAAATCTAATCACAAATTACATGTTTTTCTTTACTCCTTGTTTAAACATAAGTTTTTTTCGTTTCGTTTAAGATCTGCATAGGCTTTAAAATATACATACAAAAAAATGTTACTTTTTTCTATGAGTGAAACACGTATATACAAGCACACAAAAACACAGCATTTGCCAGTCGCAACCAATTAGACGATGAGTCAACATCTCCGCTGAGGAATATATATAAATTTAAAAAAAAAAAATTGTCATATCGATGTAAAAATACACACTTTAAAAAACAACAGTCTCGGTTTCTCACACAGTACATCTGCTTGTTCTTCTTTTGCTTCTTCTTTCTTTCTTTTTTTTCTCAGGTCCTCCCTCCGACTGTTCTTTAGGGAGTTATGACGAACGACGTCTGATCGTCTGTCAGGCCAGAAGAGTTTCGGATCTATTTCTGAGATTTAGTGGAAAAGGGGGCGGGGGGCGTGGGTGTTGACGTTTTGTCGTCTGCTAGTGCCTCCTGGCTCTGTTCACCGTCTGTCACCATTTAAATTAGTGCGGTGAGGGGGTGGGGGTGAGGGGGTGGGAATGTTCGAAATTAAAGTCATTTACCTCGCGCCCATCTTCTGTCAACCAGTGTTGTTTCACGTCGGACGAACCGACATTCTCACTTATTATTATTATTCTGGAGTTCCGAATCGTGGTACATTGTATTTGTTGGAAGAATTACGATATTTTCATTGTAAAAAGAAACAGGCTAGTAGCCAAGATTTTACGAAAGAAATTGCGTTCCGTAAGAGTATATAGTCTTACTTACTATTTTAAACAGTCTTAATCAATTTTGCAATACTATACTGACATGCTATACTGACATGCAGTTACAACACAGTGGTTAAGGCGTTGAACTAGTGACCGGAAGGATGTGGATTCGATCCCGACATACCACTGAAGACCGCCGTGCACAGGAAGTGTACGTGCACTGTAAATCTGTTCAGGGCCGTACCCAGAAAAAAATTTCCGGGGGGGAGACCAAGAGGTGAAAAGGGCTAAATTTTTCACAAAATGGCTTCATTTTTATTGTTTTGTTAACAAAATTTTAAATTTCGGGGGGGGGGGGGAGCGGACCTCCTTGTCACCACACCTGGATACGGCCTTGAATCTGTTGCTCCAAATGTCCCCTCAGCGGTCGCTAGCAGTTTCCGATAGGTGCGAATATTCAGAACCCCTCCCCACATCTTCTGATGAGAATGTGAATTTGTAGTGACTAGGATTTACGTCATTGGCAAATTTTAAGGGAAAAAATGGAGCACGTGCCCCATTTTTTCCCTTCTAGTTACAGCTCTGTGAAATTGTGACAGGAAACTCCAGCATCGATGTATGTAGCTCTAAACGGAACATTTGGTGACGTGAGTAAAGCATGATAACCGCACACACCGACTAGGTCGCGGCCTACTGCCCCGTAATGATAAAGGGTTCAAATTCTATTGTTAAAAAATTTAGCATAAAACATTAACAATATAAACAAAGTTATAAACTTTTAAAACACATGCCACCATACTGTATTCAGGATTTACACTGTTCAGGGTTTGCCCTGAATTCAGGTTTACACTGCTTTTAGCAATAGAATCGTCATGTTTCAGTCCAAAATGTTCCACCTGAAGAAGTCACAGTCTTAAGTCCTCCGACTGTCTTAGTAGCTCCGACTGAGTTGTCTGAGTTACCGACTGGACGTGAGGTATTTTCTCCTGTGGCATGAACGAATTACACTATAACCTCCACATCTCGAAGTCAAAGGAACAACGAAAAAATTCGAGATATCAAGTTTTTGATTCCGGTACCCCTTATACTTAAAATCTAGCTTCAAGACACTGCTTGTAAGATTCTGCCATTTTCAGAGTTTTGTTATATTCAGCTTTCTAATAGCCCTCCTAAATATTGATACGATTCTCGATCACTAGATCGTCCAGTTTTCAACGTAGAGCAGTGTATCTGAAGTCCATGGCCAGACTAAAGAAATCGACCGAGAAAGTTTTTAAAAATGTAACGGTCACAGTTAAAAATTTCAGTGTTAAACATGAATAAAGTTTTCTATCCATCTATATGAACATTTTCCCTGAGCCTGTCCTTTTTCTGTTCTAATCGCTTAAGCGCACAGTCAATGTTTCGATTCCTACTCAGTCCACCCCACCCCCCGCCAGTTTAAATTTCCTTTCTCTGTGCTAGTCTCTGGATTGACCACGGTCTACCGTGACCTGGGTCTAATATATGTCTCTGGGTTGACCACTTTGTTCAACGAGGATTTATAGGCTGTTCTTTAAACCAAGCACATAAATCCGAAAATAAATGCTCCCGGCATTCTTTGTTTCCGGATACAGTTATTGTATGTTTCGCTGTAACATTTCATTCTAAGCGTTTTAGTTTAAGCTGTTATTTATTTACTTTTACGTCATAATTCTAAAAAATGCATAAATTAATAAAGCAGAAATAAATACAATACATGAAGACCGATAATTATCCACTCTCATATAAGCGAGCACTCACCCCAAACCAAAACCAAATATGTGCATCCCAACCACACTAAATAAAAACTTGCGACTGAATCACATACGTAAAAACACGTAAACATTGCATATAAAGGGAAACTGCACGAAATTTCTACCCACACCTACAACTTTTTTAGCCTGATAAACCCTCCTTACGAGATTAATTAGGGTTGTCTCCTGAGCTCTTTATCATTCCCTACTGCCAGTAGTGTCTCACCATACATCAGCTCACAAAGCAACGTTACTTTTTGGACACTTATTTTTTTTTTTTACTTGGAATGTATTTGGAGCTTATTTTACTCTTAGCAATCATTTATATGACAATTTTAAGTAGGGAAATTACGGGAATGGCAACCGGATACCTCTGTCGGAAAGGAAGGGCCGTGACACAGGTAAATCCAGTGACTGCATGAGTTTTCTTAATTATTTTGCTTTTCCACGAATCATTTATTAAAGTGAAGCCTTTTTATTTTTAGTAAAGTAATTGCTGAGAGGGTTACTTTGTACACCGAAGGAACGACTCCTTTTAATTTTTCAATTTATTCATTGCACTAAAAAAATAGCAAAATACAAAAAAAAAATACTAATAATAATAATTTACAATTCTTTCCTTAGTTCAGAAAGTAACAAGAAGAACTGGTGAAAATAATTATATAATAAAGAATCCCTCTATGAAAATAATTTTAAGGGGACAGCCTACTTTTAAGAATGGGAAAATGTAGAAATTTTAGTTCAACTTTCATAATTAAAAAAAAAGTAATGAATGCATGCAGAAACACAATTTTTTTTTCAGTTAACTACTATGACATTACTCTATTGATTAAAAATATTATTGTAGTTTATTATAAAGGTGATAATTTAAAAAATAATATTTTACCACACAATACTGTAAAAACAATTCAAGGGTACTTTCCCACTGCGCGCAAGATATCTCAATTAGAATTCCTTTGATCCTCATAATTTTTTTCTAAATTAAACAGAACATTATAATTAACAATCTAAACTAAAATGGTTTAATTATTTTCATAATTTAAATTTAAAAAAAATATTTAATCTAAAAGTTTAAATTATCATAAAAATTTTGATAGTTTTACAATCATAACTTTTTTTCTATGAAACACAACCATTTCATTTTAGTTCATTTTGTTCATTATATTAAAATAAATGCCTGAGAAAAATTTCAAGTTGATATCTTAAATAGTTTCTAAAATATCATGCGCACAAACTTGAAAAATAGTGTTTTGAGAAAACGCCAATTAAAGTTCAAATTGTAGTTTTGGAACATAAATTTAATTTTTAAAAATTAAAAACATTTTCTATTGAAACATTTACTATTTAAAAATAATTTTACTGAGTATTTAAAATGATTAACACAAAATATGTTTTAATATGGCTTAAGAAATATCAATCTAAAGAAAATCTCGACAATTGTAAATATGAAAAAATATGTACATACCTTAACAAAAGATACATTTTTTTAGGATATAAAGGCACGAATATTGGTAAAGTACATTATTTGAAGTTATTTTAATAATTATATCCATGTATATATTTTTTTACTATGCAACATAAAAATTTGATTTTATTTCACTTTATGAACTTTTCGATTTAAAATTTTCCGCTTTCATGCACATTGCCTTCGTTTTCTTTTATTGCCTGAAACTGAGAACTGTTGAGCATTTTTCTGGCTCTTCGAGTTTCTAAATTAAATTCTGTACATTTCTTTTCTGCCTCTTTTATGCTTTTATTGTCAACATTAGTTGCAGCTTCTACAGCATGCTGCCCAACATTTTCCTTTTTATCTCAATAAATAATTGTCATACAGAAAAATGGTTGGTATCAATCTTTTTTTAGAATAAAGTAAACTATTTAATGAGATAAAAATCTCAAAATCAATTTTTGGGGCATTTTAAAAGTAGGCTGTCCCCTTAAGCAATGAAAGTTATGTTTAATTACATATGCCTTTAAACAATAAAAGTTATGAAAAAACACTCAAAATACTGGTGTTAAATGATAAAATAAATAAAAACTTTGTGAAAAAAGCACACAAAAAATGTTACTTATGAGATGTTACGATCGTTTCGACCAAAAAATTCTTTCGGTCTTCATCAGACAAGCCCTTCAACTCGTTGACCAGAGGGAACTGAAAAAGATAAACAAAGAAGCATGTTGCCACAAGGAAACAAGAAAAGGCGAACAAAACCATGGAGAAGGAAAAAACTTTTTTTTTTTTTGCTTTTTATTTTATTATTTTTTATTTATGTATTTTTGTTTGTCCTTATTTTGTTTTCTTTTTATACCTTCCCTTTTTTTCCCTCTCCCTGGTTTTGTTCGACTTTTCTTCTTTCCTTGTGGCAACATACTTGTTTGTTCATCTTTTTCAGTTCCCTCTGCTCAACGAGTCGAAGGGTTTGTCTGATTGTCCGAAGACCGAAAGAATTTTTTGGTCGAAACGATCCTAACATCTTATAAGTAACATTTTATGTGTGATTTTTTCACAAAGTTTTTTTACGTACTCTAGGAAGAATATTTTTAAGAACATTCAGCACGTAGTTTCCAGAAAAATGATGAAAAAAGTTCCAATTCGAAAAATTAGAATGTAAACTCTGCAGCTCTCATGAAACAAAACAAAGTAATATAGCCTAATTCAACTTTATTGAGTCCTATACTACTATTTTTAATAGTTCTGAAATTTATTTACATTTAGCAATAAAAATTACAAGCAATTAAAGAATTCGGCCATAATTTGTTCAATGGACTGGATGCACACGCTATGAATACATTCTTGTTTGCTCAAACAATAATGTTGCCATTCATTTTTAAAAATTAAAATTTATTTCCATAAGGTTACGCATTTATTTTAAATTCATATTTTAGACGAAAAGTACAACATTTTCTTTTTATTGCAGAAAAATGATAGTGTAGCCAATTGGCTACAGAATGCACTGGAGGTTTAATAGCAGAGAAATTTGATTTATTTTTTTTATTATTTCTTTGACTTTCCTGAAAAGCCATTAAGAGATGCGTTGAAGATCTGCTGAGAAAAAGCGAATCCGGATATTATGAACTTCACACGAGATGGGATCAAGGAAGTTCTTAAAACAAGGAAGTTTTAGTTATTTAATCTTTTACACATTTCTTTTGGGTGATGTTGTTGTTAAATTTAGGTATGGTCTAAGAACGTTTTTTACATTAAAATATGAATACTAAATGCTTAGTTTAAAAATGTACACTAGACGGCGTTTAGTCTAGTGAAATCACCTCAAAAAATGAACCAAATTAGATAATGAATGCTCAAAAACTATTGAATAAATGTTAGAATTGTTTTTACATTTTGAACTAGCCATTTCCGTTCTTAAGTTTGTTGCTTCTTTCATGCAAAGCGACACCAAATGAATGCTTTTTAAAGTTTTTTTTTAAATATTGTTGCGGAACTGCTCTTCTTGTCTCCGGGGTTCGTCGTTCTAAAGTCCAGTTGATGTAAAAAGTTCAAGTAAAAAGTCACTTGTCAGGATGGGACACAAACTTTATTGCTTCTAGAACAATCAGCTATACACAATTCATAAGCATCAGAGACGGCCCGAGGGGCGTGCGGGTCCCTAGGTGAAGCGCAAGGAGCGGGGCCTCTTCTCTATCATGTCTTATGAGATAGCAATAAAATGGCCCAGGAGCGGGGCCTCTATAAGCGCGGGGCCTTAGGCGATCGCCTACATTCGCACCCCCCTTGGACCGGCCCTGCAAGCATAATCTAGCAGTAACGTGCTTTTAACAATCCGCTTAGATCAGAAGCTCTCACAAATGCTGTATTTCTCACACAAAATAAGTCACTTTCACAGGCAAAAATTCAGTGGAAATATTCAAGGAATATCGTACACAATCCCTTAAGACATAGCAATGAAGAATTTACACACAGCACTTTAAAAACAGCTTCACAAAGCAAGCTAAAACACAGCTTCAAAGCAAGCGTACTGAGAGCTCTTCACACATTGAGCGTTCAACTCGCACT
Organism: Cheiracanthium punctorium; assembly: GCA_038373885.1. NCBI lineage: Eukaryota > Metazoa > Arthropoda > Arachnida > Araneae > Cheiracanthiidae > Cheiracanthium > Cheiracanthium punctorium. The sequence continues at coordinate 243,151 of JAWZYV010007673.1, forward strand.
GAACTGTCGGGGCAGCGCGCCGGTTTATATAGAGGAGGCAGAATCTGCGGGAAGCTTCTAGAAGAGTATATTTCTTGAAGATTCTACATAAAGCGAGAATATTGATTACGTCATAGAAGAGAAATGTTAGGTTATTATGCGTTTTTAATGCAGGAAAAACAACTTCCAGGCACCATTGGGAAAATCGCGCCAAATGACCAAAAAGTCGCCAAGCTTGGCGACTTTTGGCGAAATATCGCCAAATTTGGCTCCAAAAATAAGTCCCCAAAAGTGGAGAAATCTAAGCCCTAGGACCAATATTTCTCGAAATTTCTAGAAATCCCATATATTTGAATGGGAAACCAAAACCTCCGTGTCTCCGGTTCTAATTGGCCGATTTTTATGCAACAAAAAGCAAAATTTATCTATTTGAAGCGTAGAATACGAATTTTAAACTATTTTAAGCCCCAGAGCAGCGGGTTGCCCCGAAAATTCGTAACAATATTTTATTAATTGACATATCCAATATATAGCCTAAATACCAAGCTTAGTTGCAATCTGTTCACCCTTTTTAGCTGTATAACGCTCTTTATACGAGAAGTTTAACTATAATCAGCCCATATATTATTTAGAAGGTGTCGTCTTGATTAGAACGATTTTTGTATATTAACTAACAATTCACTTAACATACATCAGAAACTTGTCATAGTAAATTTAGGTGTGATAAAATAATTTAAAAATTGTTAAAATATCACACATAAAAGGTACTTATTGATATGTTTGTTATTTTACAAAGTTTTAATTATTTTATCTTTTAAACAAGTATCTTTAGAGTGGTTTTTTTTTTTTTTTTTGTTAAATTTAGGAATGGTCTAAAAACACATCAAAATATAAATACTAAATGTTTTCGCTGTTACAATAGTTGGGGCACATTGGTCCGCTTTTCTGCTTTTCATTTTTTATCTCTTCAAACAATTAACTGTACAGCTCGTTTATTTCCCATAAGACTCGTTACAAATTTCTCAGTATCCAGGACTTTTTTCAAAATATTCTGTGCGTAATCTTTTTTTTTATGTTTATTTTTCAAAAGAAGCTTGGAGAGTGGACCAAAGTACCCCAAGTCTGGGGTACCTTGTCCACCTTACGGAACACATTGATGTTTCCTTATAGGGTACATTGGACTATGCTATACCAAAATTTTCAGTTATAGTAAAGTTTGAGAATAAATATTATCCAATATTGTAATTGAATTATTACTTTTTCTTTTTATAATGAAACATATTACTCTTTTGGATTCGTAAATCCAGTTAAATTAATTTTCATCAGCAAAATAAATCCTGAATTGTAAAAAAGTAAAAAGCAATCACTCTTAGAACAAAATTATTTGGTAAACATTGAAAAAAAATTAAATCTTTGGAATCAATCATTAATAATTTAAAACAAACAAAGCTGCAGACTCTGGTCTTTTTTCTTTTCAATTCTTTTATTTGCGAAAGTTGTCTTTAATTGTTATATACTTCAGGTTTGTGTATAGTAACTTAAAATGAATAACTGTAAATAAGTGTTAACATAACTGTGAAACATAAATAAAATAATATGTAATGATTGTAATTAAAAACAAAAAAGGCTTAAAAGTTATTTTTTATTACTTGGGGTGGATGGACCATGGTCCAATGAACCCCAACTCGAGTGGACCAAGGACCCCATAATCTTGAATTTCCAAAATATAGTATTTTTTTTCTTTATCATAAAAACTAAACTAACGGTAAATAATTATTAAATAAATAAATTTACCTTATAAAAGAGATTAAGTTTACTGCTCCAATCTTAATTAAACAAATTTTAGAAAACAAAGCAGAATTTTGAAAGTTACTCAGCAGTGCTAAAATACAACTCACTGAAATAAAAATGCCTCCTTATCACTTTAATATGTGGTTTCTTTATAGGATTTGTGCAACTACTAGGGGCATTTGCTGACAATAAAATGACATAAAATAAACTAGTGTTTCAAAAATAACTGAGCCTGGTCCACTATACCCCTAGGTCCAACGAGCCCCAACTCTCCCTACTTCTCTTACTTCGTTCAAGGAAGTAAAAAGCAAATACACTAAATATATAATGAAGTGTAATAAATAAATACTTCCATAATTTCTTCCAGCTATACCCAACCGATACGTCCCTAAACATTTAACGTCTTTCACGAAGGCCTGTGTTTTAAAGATTCATTGGAATACGTTTTACCGGCGAATACACAAGTCAAATCTCGCCATTCTAAAACAGGACATTAAAGTTCGACCCCACATTTCAAAGTGTAATGAAAAGTTTTGCTTGCTTGGCGGAATTTCGCCTTTCGCCTCGCCAATTCCCGACGGTTTCATCACGAGTCGTTGGCGATTACTTCGGGATGATCGAATCTGAAAATACCAAAAGAGTCTGGATTTAGGGAAAGAAGAAAACCACGTTCAGGAATATTTGTATAAGAAATTTCCCTAAATTTAAGCACTAGAATTCTTGTGTTAAGTTCATAGAGTGCGTAACATACATCAAGCTGGAATAAAGAGACTTTGTGATTCATAAAAGTGGTACTATTAGTATTCAGTGTCAGTTTTAAGAGTTCTGTCAGTGCAATGAACGTAATGGTTATGTGTCTGAAACCTCAGTTTGTTTCCATAAAATCAGAATAAATACACCCCTATAGCTGCCTTGTTTTTCTTTAAAAAATACTAATACATTTTATCTTTTCTTAACATGTTACGGAGAAAAAAAAAATAGAAAATAGAAATATCGGCTATCAGCACTATTTTTTTTCTCTCCATATTTTTAACCCTAAAATGCATGATTATTTAAAATGGGCTGAAAATAAAATTTTAACTTCCTCTAGACTTACTTATGCTAGGAAAAAAAATTTTTTTTAATTTAGAATGTAGTTTCCCCAAAAAATCATGAAAAATTAGAATGTCTACTCTATAGCTTTCACAAAACAAAAGAAAGAGATGTAGCCTAGTTTTACTTTATTCAAATCTCCTACTACCACTAGTTTTTAGTATTTTTGTACTTTTTTTCATTTAGCAATGCAATTATAAGCAATCAAAAATTCGGGAAAATTTTTTTCAGCAAACTGGATGAACACATGCTATTAATTCATGCTTGTCTGTTAAAAAAAATGTTGAAATACATCTTTAAAAACTAAAAATCATTTTAATAACGGTTTTGCATTTATTTTAAATACATGTTTTAGACAAAATCTACAACATTTTCTTTTTATTACGAAAAAAATGAAAGCGCAGCCAACTGGCTGCATTCTTATTTACTGTTGGGTTAAATACCTAATTTATAAATAGCGCAAGAATTCAACGTTTTTTTTAATTATTATTGAAATTCTCAATCTTGTGTGCGTTAATACTTCTCTGCGTCCAACTCATTATTCTTTTATCTTAAAATTTCCTTTGTAAAACTTTGTATTCAGATTTTGAAAGTGTTTCTTTGATGGAAAAACATGAAGGAATTAGTTTATTGTTGAAATTGCTTTTTCCTCCTAATTTTCTTAATCCATAAACTTGCATATCGTAAGCAAAAAGAAATAGGGTTAATTATCCTTCGTACATACATTTTTTAAACCAAATGTTTATTTTATTCTTAATTTATTTATATTCGTTCTTAAGAAGCAACTGTATTTTACAATACTAATTATAATACAAATTATTAATAGTTATTCTTTCATATCTGCTCTTTTATTTCTCATTATTATTTAACCACATTTTCCCCCCTAAGTAACTCCTTTTATAACTATATATAAAGTTTTGTAAGTGAAAGTTTCAAATATTTTACCACAGGAAAACTTTCTATTATTTGTTTCAATTTTTAACCATCATTTCCCATTGAAACAATCTGTAAATATTTAATCTCTTGTATTTTACTGCGGTTTTAAACTTGAAAACAAATAAAAATCAAATTCTGGCAGGAGCAACCTTCCTACTTGCGTAGACGAGGTAGAGCTTTCTCACAACCATAGAAGTGCGGCCTTTTTGTACACCCACTCAAAAAAGTATTCGAGTAATAGCAAAATCTCTTATTATAGATTTGTCAGTAACTAGTTAGTTTTTTAAAAACCATAGCATTAGAAAGAAATATATTTGTTATATATGACATGATTCACTTTTACGGAGAGCCATATTTTAAACATGCAACTGGCATAGGAAATTTGACTTATGATCGAATACCTTTTAGAGAGGGTGTACCACCCCAACCGATAGTTTTTCTAAGTATCTTTTAACTGTGCTTTCATTTTAATTAATTTTAATTAAGCGTTGCTAAGTGTTATTTTTAATAAGTTTTTAATTAAGATTGGAATTAATTTTATCTTTTAACACAAGTTTTTTTAAAACAATCTTTTTAATCATAGATTTTTTTTAAACCAAGTTTACAAAAACTTTTCCCATAAACAGCCCCAAACAAGGCATAAAAAAAAGAGAAAGAAAAAAAATCCTCAACCCCTGGGGCCACCACCTTTCGCGATGTAAATCCTTTCTCCGATCTCACCTCCAGGGCAACGCTTATTTCAATCGGCGAGAATCATTACATCCACCCGACCACCAACCCACCAACCCCCCTCCCGCCCCAATCATCCATTAGATCACCCCCCTCAGGCGATATAATTAAAGCGAGCGTTTCCAATTCATTAGCCCAACTTTCTGGTTGCGCCCCGCGAATGCTTCCCCTCATTAGACGCCCGTTAGACGCTGGAGAGAGAGAGAGAGAAAGTGTGTGTGCGGCCCGCGCTAATTGTGGTTTTGTGTCGGAAGCGGGCCCGCAAGACAAATCGTCGGCCCTAAGCCTGGACCTCTCTCTTTTCCTGCAAACGGGCGAACGATTACTTTTCTGGCAGAGGGAAGACTTTCTCGATAAAAGATACACTATAGATTACGAAACGATATCTTTTTTCTCTTTCTTCTGGAGAAAGTGCGACCGATAATTGTGAGGTAAAACTTCTTCGAAATTGCCATTTGAGTGACAACCGACGGCGAATTTTCCAACGCAGATTCTGTCATTGTTCTAGAAGGCAAAGCCCGTTGTAGAAGCAGTGACAACGGGCTATTATACAGTGAAATATCTTTTAAATAAAAGCATCTACTTATATAATACTCTGCTTGTTTCCGGGATTCACGTTCTAAAGTCCAGTTGGTGTAGAAAGTTCTAGTAAAAAGTCCACTGGTCAGGATGGAACACAACTTTATTGCTTCTAGAACTTCGTACAACAATCAGCTGTACAAAATTCACAAGCACAATTAAACAGTAATGTGCTTTTAACAGTCCGCTTAGATCAGAAGCTCTCACAAATGCTGTATTTCTCACACAAAATAAAACACTTTCACTGGCAAAAATTCAGTGAAAATGTACGAGAGATAACACTAACAGTCTCTCAAGACTCAGCGATCAATAATTTACACACAGCACTTAAATTCAAAGCTTCATAAACAGCGCGAAACACCGCTTCTATCACAGAGCAAAGCAAGCGTATTGACTCGCAGCTTGATCCACACTGAACTGGGGCTTGTGAAGCGCTCGTATTAATACCGGGCGCAGAAGTAATGAGAAACTTCCAGAAGAGTCTATTTCTCGAGGATTCTACATAAAGCGGGAATTTTGATTTCGTCATAGAAGAGAAATGTTAGGTTATTATGTCTTTTTAATGCAGCAAAAGTAGCTTAACAGGCCCCATAGGGGAAATCGCGCCAAATGACCAAAATGTCACCAATATTAGCGACTTCTGGCGAAATATCGTCAAATTTGGCGCCAAAAAATAAGTCTCCAAAAGTGAAAAGATTGAAGCCCTAGGACCAATATTTCTCGAGATTTCTAGAAACCCATAGAAAAACAATGGGTAAACCGAAACCTCCGTATCTTCGGTTCTAGTAGCCGATTTTGATGCAACAAAAAACAAAATTTAACTATTTTAAGCGAAGAATACGAATTTTGAACTATTTTAAGCCCCAGAACAACGGGTTGCCCCGAAAATTCGTAACAATACGCTAACGTCTGCGGTACCAAAATAGACGATATTTCCACGTTGAGAGTGGCAACAGCTATAGATGCAAATATTAGAGAGTTTTTCCGCTACGTTTCTTCCCACGTTAATGCTGACGCTATCCGCTATACCGCGCACTTTGACCAATCAAGTTTCGGAATTTATTCGTGGTCATGCGCTGCACTGTCCGAGGGCATCTAACGTTAGCGTAACCGTGGCAAGAAGGGTAGCGCAAAAATTCCCAATTAGTGCAATAACAATAACGCATGTGCAAAAATCCAAATGAACAGTTCAATGACGTCCAATGGAGCAAGTATATGTCACACGGTAGCTAGATTACAAAATAGCAATCATGATAACAAAAATGCAAGATCTTTCGGACTTTTTCACAGCTTTAATCGAATTTACAATACTTGGCACGTTTATCGCACATAAAAAAAGTCACCACGAAGTAGTGGGCTAAAGCACATTTTAGCCACATTTCCTGTTTCTTTTGTATTACTGCAGCCGAAAATGCATATTAAATAATGCAACTATACTATAAAAATCATAGGGTTGCTAACTTTGGCGCATCAACACTAGAGTTATTAAACTAGAAAAGTACCCATTAGCAGAATACAGTATTTTATAGAGATTTTATAATGGGAAGTCACCACGTGTCAATGGAATCTTTCCATTTTATGAATGGAAATGTCGCCAATAATGTCTCTTCATACATTTTGCAATGTTAGTACTTGGCATCGCTATCATGGGCACCATCGGCTTTTATGATGACACCTAAAATTTGCAGGGTACTTACGTATTATGCAGGCGGTGCGCCGAGACGAGCAATTTTTTGCTGTATTAAAACCAGACAAATTAAATTATTGATGGTTACGAATACGATTGGCAACCATTTGCTGGCACATTTCATGAAAAAATAATTTGGCGAGAATGAGAACCGGAATAGTATTGAATTTTGTAGCAATAATTTGTAGCAACCCTAACGTAAACAAATTTAATGACAAATACCGTGAAAACAAAGAAACATAATTGTCGTTGAAATGAGTCAAACAATTTGGCCAACGTTGCTCTGAGTGTAAAGAACAGTAAGCAAGGTATGGGGCGATGAAGCTGGCCGCCATGGCAGCTAGTATGATTAAAATAAATATGTCAGACAGCTCTCTCTCGCTTTCGTAGTGGTCATCTAAGACGTCTTGCCTTCCAGGTGGGTCAAAAAGTCCACCCAATTTATCCGAGGTGCAGGCATCTCCGGCTCATATTCTTAAGTGTCTGGATTTGTCCTACGACGATCTATTGGACTTTCCTATTCTGGTCTATGATTTTTTAAGGGTGTATAAACTCGTAGATCTCGTCTAGCAGTAGCTGGGACATGGAGATAAGCAACAACAACAGCAAAATAAATATGTTATATAATACAAAGAAAAAGCTAAACGCTTTGTATCACGAGATGGGACCAGAACCCTCTGGCCCCTAATGACGAGCCGCCACTGACTGCACCCATGTACGAAAGTTGACTCGATTCTCAGCAAGCTTATTTCTAAACCGACGAATGAATTTTTCCACTAATATATGCTCTGATACTCTATAACAATGTTTCAAAAACTTTTCAGATGTCCAATCCCAGATCTCAACACCCAGAAACTATACAGTGCCAACTGTAACCAAGGAAATCTGTGATCCATCCATCTTCCTGCGGTAGAAAAACTTGGCACTTTCTCCCAATTTCTTTCCGACCGGTGATCCCCGGCAATGCGATTTCTTTCAAAAAATGCGTTTGACATTAAGCGGTCCGGAACGATATCTTTCTCGGTGTGGGTATAGCGCGGATTCGTTTCTCTATTGAGTTTGAGCGTTATGTCAGTAACCTTTTGCGCTGGGAAGAATAAATAAAATTTTAGCAATCGGGTTTTATTTTTAACTTCAAACGCAAAATGGGCTTTGTTTTTATATTTGTTATTGGCGTGATTAGGGTTGCAAAGTAATTTCTTTTCTTTTATCAAATACATTCTAAAAAATAACGAAACAACTATTGGAAACTTTCCGTAAAATTTTCCGGAAATTCTCCGTTTATATTCGAATACAGGACACTTTCCGTACATCAAGGGTCAGTGCCTCTCTGGAACAGAATTTCTACTGGAATTTACAGGAATAAATTTCCGTAAATATGCGGAAATAGTACTGGCGTCTCAGCTACCAGTACTTTTTCCGTTTTTTTCACGGAAATTATTTTTACAGTGATAATTCAAAATAAACGGCATTTTTTTTTTTTTTTTTTTGCTAAGTGCTTGATTTTTATAAAATAAATTATAAGTAAATGATAATTAAGAGTGAATTTTAATTTTTTTAAAGTTAACTCTTGAACATATTTGAATTTCCGATACATTTCTGTGTGGTTTTCCTCTTTATTTTACTTGGCGTTTATAAAGAATTATCACTAACTTTTCATATTAACTTTCCCTGTTTTAATACATTTTTTTATGTTTCATTAATATTTTTAATTATTCAGTTGTAATATTCTTTCACTGATGAGTACTATCAAATGATTTTTTATGCATCAAAACATTTTTAGTAAACTTTTTTATACAAAGTTTCAGCTACTGGTAATAACTACACACTTATTTCATTTAATTTCCGACATTGTTTTCTTAAATCCTTACGATGTCTTTTCTACATAGTATCATGATAAATAACTGCTTATTTCAGAATGTCACTTATTTTTAATTATGTTTACAATAAACTACTTACTTACAATGAAGTATCATAATTAATAACCGCATAGTCATGATCTAAATTTCAACCATTGCAATTATCAGTATAGTTTTGAATATTATTTAAAACATTAATTAAATAATTTTGGAATCCCGTTTCAAAGACCGAGCAAATATGAGTTCGACTTGCGATCCGAGAACGATAGATATTACTTTAAGTCAGAGCCCGAGACAGCACAATAATAAATAAAGACAATTGTTTTAATGGTAGAATATCCCAAGATTTGGTAACAGGTATGATGGTGTGAATGAAGTACAAGCAAAACAACGTCCCAGCTTCAAAATAATGAGCAAAAAGCATTTATATTAATGAGATCTAATATGTTTTTTGCTTTTTGTGATTTTGATTTCACGCTGGTTTCTTGTACGTGCATTTTCCTTCTTTTTATTTTTATTTTCCTATATAGACTTTCATTACAGTTTACTTTTCTGTTTATGGATAATAACAGCATTTAAAATTCTTTTACAGGGCCTTGCTAAAGTACATTAATATTGATTTAACTTTTCTGCCCACAATCTCGCAAAGTTTGGTAACAATACATTGCGAAGTTTCGCGCAAAAAAAGGCAGTTGTGTTGGAATGAGTTTTATAATTGGTTACCGTCTGGCGTATAATTCATCTTTCTTATTTTACTAGCATGAAATATAAAGTGTTAATTAACGATTCATGTAATGATATACACAACTTATTTAGATTTAAAACCAATACGCTTTTGAGGCTGCATTGTCTTAAGAAGTAGGTCTCACTACCGTAAATGATAAATGAGATGTGAACACCGCTTGATTTCCTTGTGCGTCTATCAAATTATATAAATTTTTTATGCATTTCGTTCAAACTTTAATTGAACTTTTTAATTGAACTTATTGGAAATTGAGATTCGATTCTTAAAAAACAGCAGATATTGGGATTACTTTCCATATATAAAAGCTATCACGAAGCTGTCTTCAGTAAAAAAAAATTATTTTAGTGCGAAATTTGGACAATATTTCGTCAAACTCGCCAAGGTTGGCGACGGTTAGAGATAGTTAGAGAATATCTTAGACAATGACTGTCCTTAAAGGCTGATGGCTTGGGATTAAGAGCTTGGCCTAATCCACGCCAAGTCTAAATTTACAGTCGTGGGTTCGATTCCCATTCTATTCATTGGCTGTTTGTAGTGCGTCCAAATACTATGCTCTAAAAATATGTACTTTGAAATAAAAAAGAACTTGCAGTCAGGAACAACTGCGACAACTGCAAAAAAATAAATAAATAAATAAATAAAACAAAGATTTCGGTAAGCTCTCTGTATCAAGTGTATCCGTAGACTTACAATGTATTGAAACAATGTATTGCTACAATGTATTGCTGATACTTTAATGTATCGAAAGTTTTGGGTTTTTTTGTAACCCTGTACATAAACTACTCTGTCGACTACAGTAAAAAAAAGGAGTTGCACAACAAAATGTAATAACTTCCCTAAATATAAGGCTAATCTCATACGAAATAAGCGAGTTGCGCACATGTGTACATATTTACAGAGTACGTTGAGACGTCACACAAAAACACTTGAAAGCAAATGTAGAAATGGTCAGGATTCATTGTTGCGTCAAAATCTCTCAAGATCGCAATACTTTATTTTACTTCGTACAAAATGTGGAGTGAAGGAATCTGAAGATGAGCCACCTCATTTAGCAAGTTTTTTTTTTTTTTTTTTCGGTTAACAGTTACGTTAACCCCCTCCTTCACCTTAATCCCAACCAGTGATTTCTTCTTATTCGAAAACATTCAGAAACATTCCTCAGAAATTCCCCCAGTAAAAACCCAGTAAATTCCAGGCATTAACGGAAAAAGCTTAGCTTAAATACTTTTTAATGACGAGCAGGCATCTGACGTCTTTACGCATGCAACATTGCACGATTTTTCTCGATCAAATTACTCAAAATGTCCTCTCTCTCTCGCTTTTTTATTGGTCGCTTAATGATTTTTTTTCCCCTATAGGATGATTTTTCCCCCTCTCATGCATATTGGGAGAAAGTAGTAATAATAATAATGAAAAAAAAATATCCAAGTCGCCTTGGGAGTTAATTGATTTATTAATTAAGATGAATGACAAGTTTATATGTCAATTAATTCATCGTTTGATGGAGTTTTCATCATTAAATGGCTGTTTGGAGCTTTCCCTATAGGGAATAATTGCTTTTGATAATGTTGGAGAATAGGCGATTTTTTATTTTATTTTTTCGAAAAATTGTTTCTTGGTGACGTTTTGTATAACTTTTCTGCAATTCTGCGTTTTGTATTCTGGTCTGTCATCTCAGATGTACTAGTGGCGTTTTTGTATGTGGGTTGTGATATCATCTCTTTTACAAGTTTGATTATGTGATTATGTTACTGTACAGAGAAGTAACAGCAATTGGTGTTTTAGCAACATAAGTTAAAAGCGTTTGAGCAAATTAAGAGAACAGGGTTGAGCAAAATTTCATGAGGAGCTGCTTTCCAGTTTTCCACAGGAAGCTGATTTTTTAAAAATTGAACAGTTCTATAGCGCTTGTCATTTGTATTCAAATAAACCCTAACTAAAGGATTGTCGTTGGATATACAACGTTTGAAGAACATTTTTCTCAATTTCGAATTTTTTAACAGATCTGTATTTTCGTGTTGAAACTGACTATAATTTTTTGTACTATTTCTTTCAAATTTTTTATGTCTGCTTATAATAAGTATTGTGAATATAATTCCGTGTGTTTTTCTGTGATAATAATACGTAGGGCTCAAGATTTATGCATTTTAAATGAAATAAACAAGTTAAAATTCTGAAAAATACTAAATTTATATGCAATTTAATGCGGAGTTACATTCTTATAATCGTTTTTAACTTGTTCAAAAAAATTCAGCTTTTTAAATTGATATAAATACCACCTGGAGCATTTTCAAAATCTGTTCGTTTTGAATTTACTTTACATCATGCAAAGATTTTTTTGTCAAAAAGTAATCAGAAATTTAAATTTGATAAATGCATTTAAAAAATGTATCGTATTTAGCCTTACATTACATATAGCGTTCAAAATTGAAGAAATTGATTAGAAAATGTATTCAACATCCCTTGCTCTTATACTTAAGAGATTGACCAAAGTTTAAACATGCTTTTTGGGGGGCTAGCATAAGAATAAAAAATTAATCATGAATCAATTTTGTAGTTTTTTAGCCTTACATTACATATAGCGTTCAAAATTGAAGAAATTGATTAGAAAATGTATTCAGCATGCCTTGCTCTTATACTTAAGAGATTAACCAAAGTTTAAACATGCTTTTTGGGGGGCTAGTATAAGAATAAAAAATTAATCATGAATCAATTTTGTAGTTTTTTAACAAAATATGTGGTAAAGTATATAGAACATTTAAAAAGGTGTTTCGTGTCTTATGAAAGAATTAAGCTAATCTGAAACCATTAGAAAAATGACTTTAAATGAAGGTCTATCTAAACCAATATCTTTCCATAATAGCAAATAACATCATTTTTTGCGCTGATTTTTTATGATGACGTAGTGATATTTATTTAACATTTTTAACGGTTTTAGGTTTTGTACATAAAGCATTTACTCGTTTGTTTATCATGTACGAAACTTGACAACTCTTTCGCAAGTTTGATCAGTGTGGCTACTCATGGCACTGATGTAATTCAAGAACATCGCCAATATCATACATATTTAGGAACGAACTCACATTAGGGATTTTGGCTGAGAAATCGAGAGAATGCCAACATTATCTCAATCAGTGTTGCCAGTTTGAGAATTGGTAGCTAAATTTCGTGACTTTTTCATCTCATTTCCAGATTAGTCGCAAAACAAGGCGAATTTTCTTTTTATTTTCAGCAAACACAATGCATGGCATTAAAAATTATCGACTTCTGTGGGAAATTTAGCGACTTTTTCTGTTTAATTCAGAGACTTGTCAAAGAATATCTGGCAACACTCACGATAAAACTTCCCTGGCAACAACATGGGTAACAGCTTTCTAGTTGTTACTGGTTCTGCAATTTTATACATAATATTTTAGAAAGGATTTCCTGATGCACAAAAATTTAAAACACAGTTATTATGTCTCACAAAAGACTATGGATGATTTTCAGGTTATTTTGTTTAGACACTCTTTATTTTTAAGCAGGTATTCTAACCATAAATTTTTGGTTCCAGATTTCGTTCCCGTTGAACTAAATATATATGTATATCAGTCCAGTGCAGGTTTTCATTCTACCAAAAATAACTTTTTTCGGTTTAATCCGAATGAATAATTTTATTTTATGTATATTCTTATTCGTACTAAATATATAATATTATCATAAACAAGCAGCGTAATTCCTTCAAAATTTAGAATTTTTTTCTTTTCTTTGATTGGTACACTATTTGAATTGATACAATTAGCCAGCATGTATGATACGAGCGGAGAGCAGAGAACAGTTATCCATTATCAGTCTGATAGTTTTCTTAAAAAATCAGCTATACTTCTAGTTCATTCAACTGAATTAAATCAGCCTTCTACGAGTGTTTTCATACAAAACTGAAACAGAAAAGTACTAGTGAATATTAAAACAGGAAATCGCGAAGCAGTGTACTGTCCGTTTTGGCAAGTCAGAGCGACAGCAAACAAGACGATTCTACTCGAAAAATGGGTGATTGGTTGAGATGAGAACTTTTTGAAGCTCTATTTTGGCGTGCTGTTTTTTAATGATGTTTTGTGCAATTCCATTTGACTCACATTACAATTTGACACATTTTCCCAAAAGTAAATTGTGTATATATAAAAGAAATATCAGACTTGATTTAAAAAAAGTTTTTTATGTGTATCTGGGGTACAGTAAGAAACTAGAAATATCAATATTTAAAAATTTAGTATGAGCAAACAGTATCCAGACCATAATTTAGCACTGTGACTCACATTACAAAAAAAAGGCTGTCAAGTTTAGTATGTTATTAAAAACCTAATTTTTTTCCTCTTTCAACACAACAAAATAAAAGAGAAGGATTTTATGAAATAACAAACACTTCAAAGTTGTGATATACCTCAAAAAACCTTTGTTTTGTTAATAATATATTATTTTAATCAATATTTTGCATGTGACTCACCTTACATATTTTCGTGACTCACGTTACATCTCCCACTTAAGTCCACTTAAGTTAATGAAATATTGATTTTAAAATATTTTATTTTGTAGATGGCAAAGTAACATAACTAAATTTAACTAACAGGTATGTGATTATATATATTTTAGCACAGGAAAATAATTAATGAAAATAATAAAAGTCAAGCCAATAGGAAATGCACATCACATTGTATATATGTATATTAGAATAAATTACAATAGAAATTTAAAAACCCCTCTGGAATTCGCAGGAATCGGAGGTTTTAAATTCCGTATCAACTTTGAACGAGGATAAAATATTTTATCTTCATTTTTAGGCCATTTCCAGCAAGCAGTCTTTGCCTGTAGGGTGCATCTTATTTATTTCAAATTCTCCATTGATGCAACTGGTAATTTTTCCAGGGCACAGTACACCGTCATATTCAACTTCATACCAATCATTACATTTAATATCGGATAATGGTTGAGAAATTATTTTATTATCAGAAGATATCAAAATTCCTATAGGTTTCTTATATTCAACTTTAATACAGTGATATTGTTTGATACCTTTCAATAATGGTGAATTGTCCCACAGCTGTTGAATATTAAGTTTAAATTTCTTTCTTTGATATTTTCTTCTGTAATTTCCTGGATATTAATATTAGTTCCAGGCATCTGAGCAGCTTGAACAAAATCTGTAGCATTAATTACTAAACATTTGCATTTTTTCGAGGCTTACAAATTATTTCTTCGGGAAAAGAATGTGAGTAAATAGGAACCGCTTCATTAAACTGATATAATGCATTAACAGCATTGATAAAGTTCTCATGATACAGATATAAACAAACATTGTGAGGTAGTTTGTTGCTTAAGAGAACATGTTTTGGGCGCATTGATGAGAATTTGCTTTTCCCATTTACCTCTGATGGATTATCAATTTTGAATAGCTCAAATACTTCTCTTGAGGAATAAACAAGACGTCGAGCTTGCTTTTTAATATTTTTCCCGTCTTCCTATATTGTAACTTACTGCATCGTTTCTTCCAGGTGCTAGTCTTCTAATGTCGTCTCTTTCAAAAATTCTTGAATTTTACTTAGAGTGTCTTGGCATAAGGGATTTCCTTGTGATGCAGTCTTTGGACACTGAAGACTTTTATCCAGATCCATATTGCATTCACTGCTACATAATTTTCTCACTTTTACCTCTTTATGATGAGGTGAATTGGGCAAACCCCACTTTGCTTTGGCCAATGCCTTTCCTCGTGCGCTTGCTGTCTTATATATTTGTTCAGGTGAATCTATAATTTTTTCAGATGATTGCCTTGCATTTTTAAGAAGTCGCAATTTAGCTACTCTTTTTCTTGAGAGTTTCCTTTCTTCATTTTTTATTTTATCTTGAATTGCTTGAGGCAACTTCTTTAGTTTGTCAGCTTTCCTCTTTCTATATTCCTTCATAAAGTGTTTCAGAGACAGTGTTTCTGTTTATATTCATTGTACATCCCTTCTTGCTTTAATTTTTCCCTGTGCTTTTTCTGTATCTTTGCTGCTGTTGTTGGTGCCATAGTTTAAAAACTTTTATTAAAAAAATTCAACTTAGTTGTAATAACAAGTGGTAGTTATTTTTTAAACTTAGTGGTTAATAGAAACACTATAGTAAAATTAGATTATTTAATTACATTTAGTGGCAGTAATTAATCACATATAGGCGTGTGTAGCTATAAAATCACCCTCATTTATTCAAAAGATAAAATTAGAATACATCAAATGCAATTAAGAACTCTATTATCATTCCATACTAGCCGTGACTCACATTACGAAATAAAATGTCTTTATCACTAAATAAAATATTTTTTAAATTGAAATTGCTCATCAATTATTTTTAGTAAGATAAATAAGTAGGAGAAAAGGTAAACATTTTATAATTTACAGCTACAAAAAGTTATAAATATTAAAAAAATGAAGTTTTTGTGACTCACATTACAAAGGATTCGATCTATATAAAAATTAACCTCTCTCATTTATCTTAAATGCTAATTCTGAAATATCATTTTTATATTTGTCCTATAGGATAATTCTTTAAGAAAATATAATTATTTATCTAGAAATGTCTAAAACTTAGTAAAATATATACCTTTAAATCTATCCAAAGCTAAGAAGAATTCACAAAAATAATGTTCTTTGCAGAAAAAATCTTCCATGACAGAAAAGGGTTAACCATATGTGTTGCTACATTCTAATTTGTGAACTTCAATAAATATACAACAAATGAAAAACAAAGTTGAGAAGTTGAAAAAAAAAATTCTTTTACTACTGTAGTTCCCGTGTTATGTGGAATTGCCCTTTTCCATTTTGTCTTATTTCAATTCGGAATTTCAGAAACTATTCACTTATTGCTAGTTAAATTGTAAACAAACATAAACTTGCACTTGCCCCTGTTTTGATGAAATCGAATGAGACCTGACGCATGCTCCAATAGGAGGAAGGCTCTGACAAACGAAAACAGACTGTACATGTAATGACAATAATTATATGGTTGACGTTAGGTTAGAAAATACTGATAAGTTGGTTACAGTAAGAAAATGACTGAAAATATATCGAACCGAAATAAACCGATAATTATTATTATTATTTTTTTTTTTTTTTTGGTTCGGTTCCGGTTTTTCCGACCAAAATAATGTGGGTTTTTTTTTTCGGTTTTCGGTATAGTTCCGGTTCAAAGCTCTGTTTTTAAGTGAAATTGTAATAAGCACAGTTGAAAATTAACCAAAATGAATGATAGTCAGTGATGCAGTTTGTCGTAATATTTTATCAAAGATAAAACAGCTCATCCCTGGCTCAGAAATGCACTATTGTCTTCTTGCTCATGAGAAATTTCTTATTTATTGAACATCTACCGAGGTGGACTGGTGGACTTGAAATGATTTGTTGAGGAAATTTTGATATTTCTGCACCTTTTCAAAAATGCACGCAAACACATAGATGGGTAGATATATACAAATATAGGTAACACTGAACATGGCAAATGGCTGAAGTGTGAAGGCCCCAGGTTGGGGCTCAACGCGCGATCGTCGATCTGACGGTCTGGAGTTTAGGGCGGTTTCTCTAGATAGACGTGAAACACCAAGTCTTAGAGCACCTTAAAATCCGTGCTTGGAAGATTAGTCGATACTCATTTATAACATTTAGTGCACGGACAGACAGACAAACAGAAATTATAAACCCTCTTTTACTTTGGTGGAAATCAATATCAAGAAACAATTTTTTTTTCAACTAATAAAAACACATGATGTCTTTTTATGATGTGGCTACGCAAACAATCAGAATTGTTTGATTTTTCTGAAATGATATGCTTTTCTAAAAGGTCTCTGTTTGACCAGAAATGCAACCAAATTTAATATATGAAAGCCATAAAAAAAACACTCAAAAAACTGCTGCATAAAAGCTGAAATAACTAAAACCTTGTAAAATAAAACACATAAAAGGTACTTTTCAATCTGTATAACGTATTGATAAATACCTTTTATGTATGTTATCTTACAAAGTTTAATTATTTAATAAGTAATATATATTTATGATTTTTACCTCTGATTAAACTATACAAACGGGATTATTCATCATCAACAAAATTTTCTTTCCCATTTATTATTCTGAACAGGTTAAAAAGTTGAAACAAGGTTTATATCTTTTAGGTGAGTTTTCAGACATTTTGTTTATACATAGTTTTACCAGTTAATGGATTTTTCTTGGTGTTCTGGCTTTTGTCTGGTTTCGCTAACATAAACAGGGGTTCACAGAAAGAGTGAGAAAATTCAGGGCTGGATAGCAGAATAGCTACTTATGTTTATTCAAAGTACAGCTCCAGGAAGTTACGTTAGAATTTAAACCGCTATGTTTAATCTATTCTATTAATTGGAAATAATTAATGTATTTGAAATGATAAATATGTTAATTTGAATTAAATTCATTTATTACTTGTTTTTATCTGCACTTTATAAAAACCCATTCTGTTGGACATATCCGATAGGCTTGATATTTTACACCGACATTTTATTAGCAATTTTGACAACTTTCAATTTTATAAAAAATAAATAAATAATAAATAATAAATAAAACTCGACTGTTCGAGCCTCGTCAAGGGGAGACCCTCCTGAACCTCCCTAATTTTTGAGTTTCATTATTGCCATATTAAAACGATATTAATTGACTATGTCATTTCATCTCTATCTTTCGTGTATTTCGCCTGGTAATCCTATGTTGATTTTTTTTTATTGTAACCTATATATAGAAAAATACATGTGATGCATATTCTACAGCTTACGAAATATTGTAACAATAGATTAAAGCTGTTGGAAACTAATAGTATTGAAATATGTGTAAAAAATACATGGGATGCATATTCTACAGTTTACGAAATATTGTAACAAAGCTGTTGTGAACTAATAGTATTGAAATATATGTAAAATTATGCCGCATTTTTATGTCGCTTTTTTGGGACACATTTTTGGGACAAATTTCAATAAAGGGGGTGAGAGGTAAAATGACATAGTCATTAATAAGATCGGTAACCTGTGGGTAGCCTATGCTTCCAATGACTTGACTCCAATGACACTGGACTCCAAAAACTTATCCCACGGTGTGATGACTGTTACAGTTCAGGTTATTCTTATGATGAGAAGTAGCTGAGAAATATTGCTACATCTTTTGCAATGAAGTTTTCCAGGTAATAATGCTTTGTTCTTTTTTATTGGCTGTGGGAAACTTACTTTTCAGGCCACCCTCATATGTAGGAAGTTTGAAATTTCGACATTTTTATTATTGTGATTAAAAATCACCTTTGTGAGCGATAAGAGTTATATACTGTTTGTTTCAATTGAAATATTTAGAAAGTCTAAAAAATGCTTAATTTTGTGGGTATTTTTTTTCTTAGTGGTATATTTTAAAAAGCTATAAATTTGGTCTAATATTTTAAAGTTATATGGAGGGAGCGAAAACAGACTAATTAATTTAGCAGATTAGCTGTAAACTCATAATTAAGTTGGATTCAGCTATAATTTCTCATTCAATAAACCATATTATTAGCACTACAGTACTATTAAAATCAAGCAGGTTTTTTTAACGTCGACATAACTTGTCTACGCATGATTTATCACGGTGAAGCACTTTTCAAATGTGTGTGTGTGTGTGTGTGTGTGTGTGTGTGTGTGTGTGTGTGTGTGTGTGTGTGTTCAAATGTGTGTGTGTTTGCCTATTAACGCCGACGGAGGGAGAATAAATATTGAAACTCGAGAAGGTTTGCAATTTTTGATAATTGATCGCCAAGTTTGGTGCCGAAAAATAAGTCTTGAAAACTAAAACAAGCTTGGCGATATCTTCCAAATTTCGCTAGAAACTGGCAAATACGCTAGTTTATGACAAAGAAAAAATATAGTTAGAATATGCCTGGTGAAGATTGTTAAATGGTTTTAGTAGGCAATTTTACTATAGATTTCAATTCCGAAGAAGTGTTTTATGGAACAGGGTAGGCAAATACGGTACCCTCATGGATTGTGATACACTTTTCAAACAGTATTTATAAAGGTGAAGTATAGTTAGAATATGCCTGACGAAGGTTGTTAAACAGTTGTGGAAGGCGATTTTAATATAGATTTCAATTCCGAAGAAGTGTTTCATGGAACACGGAAGGCAAACACGACATACTCATGGATTATGATGCGCATTTCAAACAGTATTTAAAATAGTGAAGTATAGTTGGAAAATGCCTGACGAAGATTGTAAAACAGTTTTAGTAGGCGATTTGAATATAGGTTTTGATTCTAAAGATGTGTTTTATGGAACAAGGAACAGAAATACGGCACTTTCATGAATAATGATACACTTTCTAACTTAATGAAATAAGGAAGAAAAATAGGGACGATGCATGGATTATGATGCGCTTTTAATGTATAGAACTTCTGTACATATTTAAAATACGGAAGTGTTTCACATTTTTCCTTTTCTTGTGATGTTATATCAAAGCGATTTAATAGGAGAGCTGCTCTTCAGAAATCAGTTGGGCAGTGCTTGAATCCATACAAAATATTTTCTCCTTATAAACTAGTTCTGACGCTGTAAACTGAGTTACTACTAATGATTTCAATTGTATTTCGGTGTCCAGCAAGTAACACCCGGATATCAATATTTAAAATCTCAAAAAACAAGAAAAGAATTCAGCAAACTGTGTATATTATGTATTTATGTATGGGGAAGAGGGATTATGGATGTAACCTTAATGTTAAAATGCGTAATCTTCATGTTGGCAATTAGAAATTTATGGAATTTTCGTTAAAAAAATCTCCACTGCCGACAGATGGCGCTGCACGTCAAAATCGATTGACGATCATTAAGCACAGGGTGGTTATGATTAAACTTCCCCTATGCACAGTACTCTATGGCTAAAACGGGAGAACGGATTTTAACCAAAATTGGCATATTGGCTATACATGATATGCGCTGAAGGAATTTCGAAAAAAAAAATCAGAAAATGTCCACTAGGTGGCGTTTTGCATGCAAAACTGCAAATTTAATGATGGAAATGCTAATTCGATATATACAAACAGTTTTAACATATATTCAATAGTTTTTTGGCTTTTATTCACTAATTTGGGTAATATTTGAGCTGATTTCACCATGCAAAATGCTATCTAGTGGACTTTTTGTTTTACTAAACGCTCTGAAAAATTCCCTAGAGAGCATCTCGTGTACAGTCCATATTCCAAATTTGGTAGCAATCTGCTCACCGGTTGCAGATGCAGATTGCTGTTTATGAGGGAAGTTTAATGATAGCCACCCTATATATATGTGTATAAATTCATTCTCTGCAAGCAGTCAAAACACAATCTTTTCAAAATGTTCACCCTTACAACATACAGAGGTGGCCCTAATGAATAATGAAATTTGTCATTACACCCCGTAATGTCTCAACAGAAACGGATTCGCATGTCACTCAAACAGACGATTCACGCCCATCTAACATGCTGGAATGATTCCAGCAGACAGCTTATTTATTTGCCAGGAGAGGACAGCTCGCGTCACTGAATATGTCGCTTAGAGCTACATATACGTCCTTCCCGGAATTTCCCGCCACAATTTGGAACCTCATCAGAAGGTGGGGGGCTTCTGAATATTGGCACCCCTCGGAAACTGCTAGCGACCGCCGAGAGGACTTTCGGAACCACGGATTGAACGTGCACGTACACCGCATGTACACGGTGGTCTTTAGTGGTACGCCGGTACCGAACCCGAAACCTTCCGGTTACGAGTCCAACGCCTTAACCACTGGGCTACCACGGCCCTAGAAAGCTTATTTCGATGTGCTCCTCAGATAGTCACAAGGAGCCAGATCGGGAGAATATGGAGGCAAATCTTTTATGGAGGCCAATCCATTATTGAGGCCTGGTATTACAGTGGTATCTGTTAGCGGTTTTTAACTACTCTTTCGAGACTTTTGTATAAAATTTTTACAGCTTACACAATAAACATACCGTTTCCTGCACCCGTTTATCGGTCTTTGTTTTGAGATTTTTAGCTTTGAAATTAGGGTGTTATTTGTTGGACAACCTGTACATGCGTTGTTCAAGTTGAAATTGATGAGCAAGTTTCTGCCCTTAATTCTAAAGGTTTTTGCACTGTATGCCCAGTCAAAAGGAATATGGTGCTTACCTTCGATTTACTTATTTTACTGAAAGCAATATGTCTGGGTCATAGATTCTGAAAAATATAGTTTTTCAAGCTTCGATATGATTGAAATTAATTAAAAGTAATTTGTACAGCAAATCACTAAATAGATATTACATGATTCTTAATCATTTTTATTTGGACTAGTTGTGGTTTTCTTTATACAGAAATATGTTTTTTTAAATAAACTGTATTAAATCATTTAATTAATCTATATTAATATAATAAAGAGGCACAGAGTTCGTACGTTTGAACACGCTAATCTATGAAACTACCAATCCGGTCTGAAAAATTCTTTTTGCGTTAGATAACACGTTTAACGGAAAAGGCTATAGATCAGAGATATCCATAACACCTCTCCAAGCGTATTTCACGAATTAAAAGTCAAAAATACTCCATAAAATTTTAATTATACATATTTTTGCGCTCTGTACGTTCAATAAAGTTGAACATATATTTATTGTTCAAATTTAGCCGCATGTCTAAACAATTAGAAACATTATATGTCGCATTGCATATCAGAGGAAAGCCTAAAAATGCTGAAGGAGATGAAATTATTGCTTGGTTTATTAATTTCCATTATGCTATGAGTCATTCCATCTCATTTCAGGCAGGCCAAGTCAAAACATGTCAGGTCACCATCATAGATTTCTTTAAAAAAATTATGGTAGTTACGGCTGTTAGAGACATGAAATATGCCGAAAGGATTTTGTCCCAAAAAATTTTTTTCTTCTGCTACAGTACTTTCAAATTTGGCTTAAAATCGGGTATTTTTAGAAGATACGGAGATCATGCAACACTTAAACTGCTGTAACTTCAAAGTTATTTCATCTATTCACTTACTTTTTTTTTATTTTTTAGCTATTATGTTACCCTTTAATATTTTATATTTAAAAAAAAACCTCATTGCAAATTTTATATGAAAAAAAAAATGTTTTTTCACCCTACAAAACTCCAATTTTTCAATTTTTAAGATTTTTTTTCCCTATTCATTTTTTTCTTTTTTACAAAAGTAAAGGTGCCAATCAAAACTACTCTTAATACACTATTAAAGTAATTTTATTTTTAATTTTAGACTGCCCACATTTTGGGAAATTCAGCTTTGAAAAGTCCAAATTTTCCAAAAACTTCCAACTTCGGGTGGCAACAGCACAAAAACCCCATTTTTAAAAAATCTCAAAATGTACACATTTGATGTCTCATGCATGCTTAACAAATTAAGCATAATTAGATGTTGTATTTTTGCCTCATTAATTTTATATGATTTTTTGAAAATGGCTCATTTCAACGATTACAAGTCCTGAATGTTGTTTCCGTTACATCTCACCGTAAATGTTTCATATAAATTATACTAGAAATTTTAATTTTTCTATTGCTATGTATATATGCATGTAGATAGATAGATAGACAGATTCAGTTTTCCAAGAATAGCAGTACAGATAATTAAAATGCTAAAAATTTGAAATTCAGTAATAAAATGTTTAATAAACTAAAAGTATTGTGAAATTAATATGTATAGATATATATACTTTTAGCTTAAAGGAAATGTTGGCTTCTAATTTAAAAATTTATTTTTTTAGTTTTCCACCCCTCCTGCCAGATAAGAATTTCACTGTACAGTTAATTTACTGCACTAGATTGTTTTCTGCATTTTTAATTTTTTTTTTTTTTAACTGTTGTAACATTTATAAAATGTATAACTATAGTTCTTAAGGAAATAATAAAAGCATAATTGTTTTCACTAATTAAAAGGCATGTAAAGAGAAAATGTGCTCAATTCATTTTAATTCCATTTCATCAAAAGAATGAAGTTGTGCAGAGTGCCCTTGTAGAGTTAGATGTGTTACTTTAAGAAGAACATTCTCTATTGGCACAGAGCATTCATCCTTCCTTTTCTGGATTCTTCTGGCCACTGAAATCCTTTAGCTGGGCCATGGGGATGCATGAATGATACATTTACATCCAGGGGCGTAGCCAGAAATTTTTCATGGGGGGGGGGGTTATGACTACTGCAACTCATATATATGTATACGTGTGTGTGATAATGTAGTGAAGAATATACATTTTGTATGGCAAAAAATTCCTCATGGGGGGGTTATGACCCCCTAACCCCACCCCCCTTGGCTACGGCTCTGTTTACATCCATTAGTTCTTTTGATATTCCAGTAATTTGTCCCATCCACCAATTATCTTCATAGATGCATCCAACAAAGTCTCCCATTTTGAAGTCATATCAATAGAGTAGTGCTTTTTCACTTGGATGGATGTTTCAACTTTAACCTTATGCTTTACTGTACGTCCTAGATATACACCATTGCCCTTATATAGCCAATAATGTTTTGACTGAATTCCAACAACCGGTTTTACATTTGCCCAAGCTTTTTTGCTTGATCTGCAAGCTGCAACAGTTTCCTTTTTGAAATCTAAAAGCATGATATTGTTAACAGTGTTAGATAGCACTCTAACAAATGAAGTTGCATCTCTAATTGCTTGCACACTCTCCTTTTGCAGGTTATGTTTACTTGCATAGTGTTTACAGAGCCCACCTACTGCATCACATGCACTTTTGCCATGACCTGTTGCAGAAAAAATCCATTTTTTTTTCATTAAATTGGGTATTTTTTATATTACATACAGTTGAAATCTATTTTTAAAATGACTAGCTGCACCATCTGAAATATGAATTAGTGTTTTAAGACATTCACTAGTGCAACTTCTCGAAACATATTATATTAATAAATAAAATATAATCATATATTAAAAAATAAAATTATATTAATAAAAAAATAATAAATGCCCTAATTTCTAAGCAAAAATAAATAAATAAAATAAAATATTTTCCTTTAGTTATAGAAAAATAAAAATTTCTAGTTGAATTCAGGACTTGTAATTGTTGAAATGAGCCATTTTCAAAAAATCATATAAAATTAATGAGGCAAAAGTACAACATCTAATTATGTTTAATTTGTTAAGCATGCATGAGATATCAAATTTTCTATACATATTAATTTCGCAATACTTTTAGTTTGTTAAACATTTTATTACTGAATTTCAAATTTTTAGCATTTTAATTATCTGTACTGCTATTCTTGGAAAACTGAATCTGTCTATCTATCTATCTACACGCATATGTACATAGCAAAATAAAATTTTATTGCTTTAAATTTTAAGCAAAATTATAGATTTTCTTTAGCAATAGAAAAATTAAAATTTCTAGTATAATTTATATGAAACATTTACGGTGAGATGTAACGGAAACAACATTCAGGACTTGTAATCGTTGAAATGAGCCATTTTCAAAAAATCATATAAAATTAATGAGGCAAAAATACAACATCTAATTATGCTTAATTTGTTAAGCATGCATGAGACATCAAATGTGTACATTTTGAGATTTTTAAAAAATGGGGTTTTTGTGCTGTTGCCACCCGAAGTTTGAAGTTTTTGGAAAATTTGGACTTTTCAAAGCTGAATTTCCCAAAATGTGGGCAGTCTAAAATTAAAAATAAAATTACTTTAATAGTGTCTTAAGAGTAGTTTTGATTGGCACCTTTACTTTTGTAAAAAAGAAAAAAATTAATAGGGAAAAAAAATCTTAAAAATTGAAAAATTGCAGTTTTGTAGGGTGAAAAAACATTTTTTTTTTCATATAAAATTTGCAATGAGGTTTTTTTTAAATATAAAATATTAAAGGGTAACATAATAGCTAAAAAATAAAAAATAATTAAGTGAATAGATGAAATAACTTTGAAGTTACAGCAGTTTAAGTGTTGCATGATCTCCGTATCTTCTAAAAATACCCGATTTTAAGCCAAATTTGAAAGTACTGTAGCAGAAGAAAAAAAATTTTTGGGACAAAATCCTTTCGGCATATTTCATGTCTCCAACAGCTGTAACTACCATAATTTTTTCAAAGAAATCTATGATGGTGACCTGACATACCCTGCCTGACTTGAGATGGAATAACTCCTATCTAATCGTAGAAAATGCATAAAAGGATACGCAAAAATTTTAATAGGTAACAAATGCTGTATAAGTAGGATTTTTTAACATTAAATAATACACTTTTTACCAATTAACTTGTTACTTCGTTTTTTTTTTTTTTCTATTGGTAACTTTTAAGCCTTTATTTGTTTTCTATCCTTTGAACCTCTAATTTTACTCCTCTAAAATTGAATTCGTTCCTCCGAAATAAATCAAGGAGTATTTTCACACCTTGAAAAAATTCCTAGCAATATCTCTGCTGTAGATTATGATACATCCCGCTATGATAGCAGTATACAGGGTATGTCAAAAACAACCGAGTGTGCAAGTTTGAACGCGTCAGACACTGGAACTACCAGTCTGATTTGAAAAACTCTTTTTTCGTTAGATAGGCCGTTTAACGAAAAGGTACTTCTTTTCTTTCAGAGAATTTTAGATTAAATTAAAATTTTTAGCAACCTTCATAATCTTTTCTATTGCTATTTATTTTATTACATTAGATAAAACAGTGGTAAAACAAAAAGCTTACTTAATTTTATAATAAATCAGGTAATTAATGCTAAAATTTACAATAAAACAAATCAGGGCTCCAGGGACGTGCTAAGTTTGTTCAGACTCATTTATTTAAGAACGCTATTTAGATTCTTCTACAATTAAACTTTGATTCTCACTTTTCTTACGAAAGTTGAGGCGGGCGAAAAAAAAATTGAATAAATAAATAAAAAAAGGAGACAGACATATACATCAGACCTCTTTCCCAGCGTAAAAACTGCTGTCTCAGATTTGGCGATATTAGAATGGGTGCAATATTCGAATGTTTTCGCAGATCTGGCTATATTAAGATTATTTGTTGGTCGTTTTCAACGAATGTATTCGAACCTCCAAAACAAAGGGAGTTTAAACCACTATTGAATCCATGATTAACCTATTAGAAAAACTAAAAATTCTAACATTATACTCAAAATACAGTTAAATACTTGGTTTAAAGAACAAATAAAAGTGCAGTCAATCTTGAGTAATTCAAAATTAAAAGGACACAAGAAAAAAATCGAAATATCTAAAAGTTTCGAAATATACATATATTACCCCCAAAAAAAGAGATACATTAAAAAAAAATCTAGGAATCGACCATAAATTCGAATTTTTCAAATTTTATTTAGAGCAGTACGCATAGGGATGGACGCGAGACGAGACAGAGATTTGCATCTTTTTTGCAAGATAAGACAAACATTTTTAACATTACGATACAGGGATCTTGATAGATGAGAGAAGCATTTTTAACATTATGATGTAGGGATTTTACGAGACGAGACAAACAATGGTAATTCGAAAAACAATGGTAATTCGAAAATATTGTGCCCCTTGTATATGCTGTGAACGGAGGCATATGCCCTCTCTAGCCCCCACCCCCGTAAAAGTTTTCACTATCCGAATATGATAAGTTTTATAAGCTACGTTCGTGCTAAATGGATAGTATGTAGTTAAATTCAAATTCCTCACAAACATAAAATAAGGAGCATTCAACTTTTCACAGCATTTGACAAAAACGAAGATCCCGACTTCACTTCAAAAGCAAAACAATTTTAATATAAATATGTGTATGGTTATTTGATGCGCGAACGAATATTTACGCATATTGAAATAATTTTCGCAAAATCTCAAAATCTAATCAATATTTTTGAAAAATTCGTTCATTCGTTCATTCGTTCATCATTCGCTTTAATCGTTGTTACGTAATGCGGGAACAAAGATTCACCCAGTTTTAAACGATTTTCGCAAAATCTCGAAATCTGATCGATTTTTTTAATTAGATGTTTATAGTTTAAGGTGAGTGACCACCTATCAGTTCACCAAATATTTTTTCACCTTTGTAGTTATTACGTGATGTGCGAACACAAATTTACTCAGTTGGAAAGGATTTTCGTAAAATCTCAAAATCCGATCAAGATTTTTTAAAAATTGGACGCCTCTGTTTTAAATTGAGTGACCACCTATCATGACACCCAGTTTCATATCATTCGCTTCAGTCGTTTTTACGTGATGCTTGAACACAAATTTACGCAGTTTGAAAGGATTTTCGCAAAATATCAAAATCCAATCAAGATTTTTTTAAAATTCGATACCTATGTTTTAAGTTGAGTGACCACCTATCATGACACTCAATTTCATATCATTCGCTTCAGTCGGTTTTACGAGATGCTTGAACACAATTAACGCAGTTTGAAAGGATTTTCGGAAAATCTCAAAATCCGATCAAGATTTTTTTTAAATTGGATGCCTATGTTTTAAATTGAGTGACCACCTATCATGACACCCAATTTCATATCATTCGCTTCAATCGTTTTTATGTGATGCTTGAACACAAATTTACACAGTTTGAAACGATTTTCGCAAAATCTGAAAATCTAATCAAGATTTTTAAAAAATTCGACGCCTATGTTTTATGTTGAGTGACCATCTATCTTGACAACCAATTTCATATCATTCGCTTCAGTCGTTTTTACGTGATGTTTAAACAAAAAAAGCTTCACGGACAGAATGACAGACAGACAAACTTTTTTTTGAATTCCAAGAAATGTACAGACAAAAGTCTAATTTTATTTATATAGATATAATGCACACTAAAGATATGTTTATGAAACGCGGAGTTATAGTGTGTGTATGGGGGTAGGCCACAGAAGGGTTATAGGCGGCTCCAGTGAGATGTTATGAAAATTGGCGCATTTCATTAAAACGGAAGTGGCGATTTTTGAGTTTATGAGTTATGGCAACCCATTCTATTGAGCCCGCTTCCCATTCCATATGGCGTATACCTTAAACAACGGCCAAATTTTATTTGTTATTTGATGAATTACGAATAAAGTACACTTTTTAGGATACAAAATTTTTCAGATTCCTCATTGTTATATATAGCTTTCGAAAAAGTTAAATTGGTATTTTTAAACAGTTTCAGAAGGCTAGTAAAATTTTAACATTTAGAACAGTTATTTATATAAAACAACGCTGTTTCAATGATGAAATCTTTGTTAGCTCATAACTTTGATGGCTGCGATGGCCTTACCTTGATAGCTTTGGAATAATACCTTGGATCACCATGGATTAAAATAACAGATAAATCTTAAGTTTTATTGTTTTCAAAGTACATACTCTCACAGCATATTTTAGTGTATAAAACTATTTTCCTCCTTAAATTTGAGTCATGTAGTATACAGCAGGTAGATAAAGGAATTTCTTTTCAAAATAGGTAACAAAAATTCTTTTGATCTAAATAAAATGTTACCCTAATGTTATGTGTAACCATATAGCAACTTAATTTATTATTACTTCCTGTGAGATTATGATTTATATATTAATGAGTATGTCATTTTATCTCTCACCTCCGTTACTAAAATTTGTCCGAAAAATGTGTCCCAAAAATGCGACAGAAAAGTATGCGACATAATTTTACATATATTTAAATACTATTAGTTCACAACAGCTTTAATCTATTGCTACAGTATTTCGTAAGCTCTAGAATATGCATCACATGTATTTTAGTATAAATAGGTTACAATCCTAAAAAATTCAACATTGGGTTACCAGGCGAAATACACGAAAGATAAAGCGACATAGTCAATTAGTACCGTTTCAATATGGCAATAATGAAACTAAAAAATTAGGGGGGGGTGTTCATGGAGGATTTCCCCTCACGAGGCTCAAACAGCCGATATATATATATATATATATATATAAACCGTAAAATATTATAACTCATTTATAAAATCTCTTTAATTATGAGATATTGAAATTAAACTGTTTATAAATGATTTTATGTAGGTTTTGACATGTGTTATATCCTCTCTCATAAAAAAAATATCTTTTGAAAATGAAAATTTGTAAGAAAATTGCAGTTTGTGAAAACTGCACACAATTCACTAATGTTGGGCGAACATAATTTGCAAATGATGTACTAATGGATTTTGCTGTTGTTTTTAATTTTTCATGTATCTAGTTTTTTATCTTAAAATGTTACCCTTAAGCAATGTTTTTTTTTTTTTTTTTGGAATGGGTTGATGAATAAGCCCCCCTACCCCGGATCCGCCACTGGCTCATATTTTAATTATGGCAGCGTTACTGTAAATAGGCAGTAATCCGGTACCGTGCCATTATATTACAGTCACTGTTAAGGTACCAGGCCAGTGCCTTTAATTTTAATAATAGCCGGCACCCGGCCGTTTCATTTTGGGCATTATAAACTTAATGGGCCAGTGCCTTTATTGTGAGTAACGGCCGGCACATGCAGTATGCCAGCAGAATGCCGTTGCCTTCCCGGAATTCTGGCAAGGTACTTCTCGGGCGACCACTTTTGGTACGATTCAGTTACTTTTTGCAGTGCCGGGCCAGTGCTGGACGTAAAGGCAGGAAGGCACTTGCAAGGTACTCCGCCAGCAGGTGTGTGTTTATTGACTACATTTCATCCCACTTTCGTCCCCCCCCTTCGGATTAGTGGGTTACATGGGCTTATACGCCTCTGAGAATCATTCATATACAGTCGAACCAGCTTATTGGAATATCGGTTAAAAGAATATCACCCACTTTGGCAAAGTGAGCGTGTGCATAGGAACCTTATGTTTCGCTGCACAAACGTGTCTGTTGAATAAGGTATTTTTTTTTTCCCACCAAAGACTTGCGATGATTTTTTGTCCCGTAAAATGATTCCCTATATGGTATTTTAAAAGCGTAGTTAAATGATGACTGTGAAATTTTAATAAAGCCAAAATAGTAAGTAAAGTAAACTGAATCATCTGGCAATAATAAAACGTACCAGAAGTTGATGATCTTAAACGGAAAAACACCTGAAAGTGTACCATAAAAGAGAGAATAGGAACAAAAAATATTTAAATATTTTTGTTGAAGTTGCAGATCTTCAACGAAAAAAAAAAAAAAAAACTGTCACTGTACCATAAAAGAGAGTATAAGAAGAGAAAATTATTTAAATATTTTTGTTAAAGAAAAATTTTCACTCCTCCGTACCACATTTAACTACGCATTTTCCCAAAGTCGCGAGATTTATTTCATATTTAAAAAAAATATTATTTTAAAATACAGTCTGAGATTTCTAGTAAACTTCTATTGTTATCACCCCTTTCAAGGTCACATTACCCATTGGGGTCAGTAAGCTTTAGCCTACAAGGCACCACGTCTAAAAACGAAAGAAAATA
The DNA here is from genome assembly GCA_038373885.1 of Cheiracanthium punctorium. NCBI lineage: Eukaryota > Metazoa > Arthropoda > Arachnida > Araneae > Cheiracanthiidae > Cheiracanthium > Cheiracanthium punctorium. Next base: position 273,927 of record JAWZYV010007673.1, read on the forward strand.
ATAAAATATAATCAATCGTTTATCATTAAAGGCATAAATAAAGTATAATCAAACGTTATTTTAATTTCAAATAAGATATCAAGAGACAACTAAATATCATTGTTTATTTCAGATACAGTCGGAATAAGCGTCAAATATATCAATACAGATTAAAGTTTTAAAGAATTTTACACAGCTTCTGCTCTCGCAGTAGAATCTTGTATCTATAAAAAAGAAAGTAACAAACAAATGTAAGTAGTAGCACATAATACAAATAATTATTAGCATTTTTAAAAATGTTTAATTAGTTAATTATTACTTAAATAATTGCCTTTGCTGTATTATTGATCTCAGCAATGTGAGAGATCTTAAACAGTCAATTAAGCAAATTTTTAATTGCGAATGCAAATACACTGCTGGCCACCCAAATTGCAACACCAAGAAAAACAAGAGATATCACAACAAAATTTATTGTGTAGATAACATGTTGACCAAGTAACAAATGATTAAATTTACAGCATTCTATGAAGCGTGGTTCCTGCCAAAATCAGTACCCAGAGTAGCCGCCGTTGTTGGAGATCACAGCTGCCACACGCCTCGGCATTGATTCAAAGAGACTTTGAATGTGTTCTTGGGGTACAGCAGACCAAGCAGCTTCCACACGTTGCCAAAGTTGATCTGGTGTGACAGCTGGGGATGAACTCTGGGTCAGTCGTTGAGCAACCATGGACCACATGTTTTCTATCGGCGAAAGATCCGGAGAGCGCGCCGGCCAGGGAAGCAATTCAATCTGGTGATTGACGAAGAACCCTTGGACAATGCGTGCCACGTGTGGCCGTGCATTATCCTGCTGAAATATGGCTGTTGGCAAGCCCTGAAGGTAAGAAAGGACAACTGGCTCCAACACCTCGGAGATGTAGCGCTGGCTGGTTAAAGTACCGGCAATGCGTACTAGAGGAGTGCGAGAGAGATATCCGATACCGCCCCATACCATAATACCCGGTGCAGGACCAGTGTGACGGTGCATAATGCAGCTGTTCAGCATCCTCTCTCCACGGTGTCTCCAGACTCGAATCCGACCGTCGTGGTGTTGCATACAGAAGCGTGACTCGTCAGTAAAGAGAATTTCATTCCATTCTGTCGTCCACATCCTTCTTTCATCGCACCATTGGCGGCGGAGACGTCTGTGGTTCCGCGTCAGAGGTAGACAAAGCAACGGACGTCTTGCGGACAGACCATTCTGCTGTAAACGACGTCGAATGGTACGCGCAGACACTGGATGATGCGTTACAGACTGAATCTGCTGTGATATGGTTCGTGATGTGACTGAGCGGTCCGTCACTGCCATGCGTACAATCTGCCTGTCATCACGTGACGTGGTTGCACTGAGGTCGATGCGGTCGATCACGTCTGTCCGTCGTACCCTCCTGCACCCAACGATCACATATCCGCATCACAGTTGTTTGGTTTCGTCCAATACGACGACCGATTTCCCTGAAAGATAACCCACAATCTCGGTATGCCACTATCCTTCCTCTGTCAAACTCGGATACTTGATCAAAAGATGATCGTTGTTTCCTACGAGGCATAATTTATCGTTTTTTTGAAAAAAAAGCAAGAAAAACACAATTGCTGTACTTGAAACCGTCGAAATCTCCAAGCCTTAAATAGCGCTTTGAGGTGGCGCCACAGGCGCGCTTGATGTGCGTCTGCGCTGAAATTCTAATCATTTGCATATCTCACCTCAGCTAATGCATGTTGTAAATTTCATATTATTTGCATGCTTCCTTCAGGGTGTTGCATTTACGATGGCCAGCAGTGTATAAGTACAACATTTAAGTTTTTTGCGACCTTCTCCCCCCCCCCTTCGCACAAAATAATTCCCAATTAGTAAAATGTGTCACATATACACTGGTGTGCAAAAATTAAGGACGAGACGGTTTTTTTCAATATAACTTTGTACAAAAGCTTTCCAAATCAATACATGTAATACCGTAAGATCCCCAATACGTAAGGACATGAGTAATGTAAGCAACACTTACTAAAAGAGAAATCAGAGGGATAAAAAGAAGCTTTATTGAAAAAGTAGCATGGAGCGCAATGCGACCGAAGGCCGAAACATCCCTGTGATGGGTGTCCAGCAAGAAACATCCGGTCTTTAATAGGGGATATGATCTCCCCTGACTGCTAGGCAGGTTTCACAGCGTCTGCCCATGCTGTGAATGAGGGTGTCAATGAGTTGTTGAGGCATTGCTGCCCATTCGTCTTGCAGCGCCAATCGAAGCTCCGGAATCGTTACTAGTGGTAAGGTACGAGCTGCCAAGCGTCTGCTTAGAACATCCCATACATGCTCGATGGGATTGAGACCCGGAGGTCGTGCCGGCCAATCCATACGTTCAATATCCTCACTCTCTAAGAGCTGTTCGGCAGCTACTGTGCGATGACATGGTGCATTGTCGTCCATGAAAAGGAACTGCGGACCCATAGCGCCTCTAAAAAGACGCACATATGGAAGAAGAATCTCGTTACAATAACGGGTCCCGTTGACTGAACCTGCGTCGAAGATGTGAAGGTCTGTACGACTACCAAGCATGATGCCTCCCCAAACGAGAACACCGCCACCTCCATACCTGTCCCTTTCAATGATGTTCGAGGGATGATTGCGGCTTCCCCGCTCTCTCCAGATGAGTATGCGATGAGAATCGCTACTCACACTGAATCTGCTCTCATCTGTAAAGAGTACTCGTCCCCATTCATTGTCTCTCCAATTCCGGTGCTCCCGGCACCACAGAGAAAGCCTTCTCCGATGGGCAGGCGTTAGAGGTACACACCGTACAGGGCGTCGTGCATACAGACCACCACCGTGCAGTCTTCTGGCCACGGTAAAACGCGATATCGGTCGTCCAGTCGCCTGTGTCGTGTGTCTAGCGATTTCTCCCGCTGTCTGCCGACTGTTTCTTCATGCCTGTAAGGCAATATACCGGTCATCTGCGGGTGTGGTTCCTCGTGGACGACCACTACTAAACACCCGGATAGCTGTTCCTGTAGTTTGAAATTGTCTCCAAAGTTGTGAAACGATGCTGTGAGCAATTCCGAACTCTGCAGCCACACTTGTCACACTGCGGCCTTCCTCCAACTTCCCAATGATTCGACCTCGGGTAAAAGCATCCAGATGTCGTCTAACAGATTGATTATTCGCCATTTCTCGTTGAGGCAGCAACTCGGTGTGATTTTAACTGCTATACGGCGTGCAATCTCTTTGCCAGAAATACTGATCTTACACCGACAACATGCTTTATACTACTCAGACACTCCCCCATTACGTCTACCTGCATATCTGCGCATGTGCTACCGTACATCACCTTACTTAATCTCCTGATTAGTCTTTCTGTCCGCTCTGCCTCTTCGTTCAGCTGATATGCTAATTTTTCGACTTCGTCCTTAATTTTTGCACACCAGTGTATTAATGACGTGATGTACACAGTCTTTTGTTATTGAAAGACTCAGATATATGTTTAAACAAAGTATGAGATGGGCTATATAATACCAATAATAGCAAAACTAATGTATTTATGAATTTATTTTTTTTTCGGTACTTACGTATTATTCCGGCAGTCCGCCAAGACGAGCATTTTTCGTTAAGATAAATGCTGGAGACATGAAATTATTGATGGTTTAGAACATGATTGGCAACAGCTTGTTAGCACATTTCACGAAACACTAGTTTGGCGAGAAGGACCGCCGGGATAATACGTAAGTACCTTCTTTTCTTTTATAACTTGCGGAAGAACCGTGAAACGTGATTATCCGACGTGATATTTTTCCTTCGAGAACCATTGAAAAATGGTTTAAGTCAGCATTCGTTTATTTTTATATCTACGACGAATTTAATAGGATATAATGCTCAAATTTTATGCATCAAACTAATTAATACAGAGTTCACATTTTAGTAATTGGTAAATTTCTTGTACTGGTCTCTATAAAAAATTTAATTTTTGTATTGACCCAAATTTAGTCCCCTGAAAATTTTAATCTATGTATTAAACAGAATATTGAAATACGTGTCTGTTTTCCTAACTAAAAATATTTTTAAGTGTTCGTTTTTGAAGTTTTTTTTTCCAAAATGATCCACGTTGTTTGTAAAAAGGCTTACAGTTATTGAAATCCTAAATCTGATCATTAGAAAGAAAGCTAAGACTCTAAAACGTTCTTTGCACGTTGGCGTTTCAATTTTACTACCCGTCACGTGTAGCATTAATGCTGTTTTTCCTTGCAACCATGTCGGCTGGAAATGAAGAAGTATGGAATATTCTTTTCTTTGTTCGAGATGTAACGCCTATACGATTGATTTGTTTCAGACCAACCAAACTTAGTTTGCGGATTTCCTAGGAAAGGTACTTCGATGCGGCATTTTTGAAATTAGAATTAAAAAAAACTTGTATTTGATGATTTATGCCATTATTATTAATATTTTAAGATGTTTCTTGAATACCAATCGCCCCATACCTTACTGCTCTTTATACTCAGTGCATTGTTGACTCAATTCTGACTCAATTGTTGACTCAATGAAAATCATGTTTCTTTGTTTTAACAGTACTTGTCATTCAATTTGTTTAGGTTAGGGTTGCTATACACATTTTGGGTGTCATCATAAAAAGCGATGGTGAAACAGAAAATGGCTAAAATGTGCTTTAGCCCAATGCATAGTGACATTTTTTAGATGGGCGATAAATGCGCCAAGTGTTGTCAATTCGATATTTTAAAGCCGTGAAAAAGTCCGAAAGATGTTGCATTTTTCTTTATCCATTATTGTTATTTTGTAATCTAGCTACTCAGTGACATATGCTTGCTCCACTGGACGTCATCGAACTGTTAATTTGGATTTTCGCACATGCGTTATTGTTATTGTTCTTGCGTTATTGTAATGTGTACATCTAGCTGTTGCCATTCGCAGCGATTAAATATCGTCGATTTTGGTATCGCATTCGTTAGCGTATTATATATGTAGATGTAATTATGTAAGATTTTTGTTGTGTCCTATGCACAAATCCACATCATACAGCTGATCGGTCTGGAATTTCACACACACGTGTGTAAAACGACAGTGAAGGCCGTTAGAAATTACATCAGTATAGTTGCAAAGAGAAGTTAACTCTGTTTTTTAACGCAAGGTAAGCTATTGTGATGAAAGTTTTATTTACGAAAGAATTATGGATATTTTTTTAATTATGTTTCAAACGGATTAACTCTAGTGTTGCGAGTTGAAAATTTCTCCCGTACTAAGAACGGGTACTCAGCTAGGCTCTAAATAAAATTGAAAATAAATTTGTGAACCTCTTTATTTGTTCGGTATATAAATCTACACCTTAACACAGATTGGAATGGAAATTTGGGCAAATGTGTGAAAAATATCCTTAACTTTAAAAATCTGAAAATCCACTCCCGTTCCTCGAATTTAAGCAATTTTTATGTTTATGAACATATCCCAGTATCCGATAATGTAAAACAGTGATCTAATAGAGTAAGAAAATTAGATTTAATAAGTGAGATTAACATCATTTCGGTGTCACAATCTATAAAAAAAAATATTAGAAATCCAGTTATTGCTGCAGGCTGTGAAGTAAGAATAGAATTACCTCTGCTGAAATAGCTCAGCACATTCTCATTTTAAATTCTCAGTATTGTTATTCTGTCTGCAGTTTAAAGTAATGTCTGTAGGCAATCAAGTGCTGAAAATTTCCCAATTCATTTTTATTTTGTTAAATGCATTTTTCTGGTATCTGGCATCGAAATATTTGTTTTTATCTAATAGCGTGAAGCTCTAAGCAGGTCAAGAAGTGAACTACTACAAAGTTCTACAAAGCAAAGTGAAATTTATTCTTATTTTAAGTTTAGGTTAACTATTCCTATGCAAGTGTTAACATTAGGGGTGAAACAGTTTGGCTGTTTTAAAATTTTTGCTTCAATCGAGCAAGCTTTGATTGCGAATTTTTAAAAAGTGCCTGTTTTTTCCTATACACCCTCTGAAAAAACATTCGAATTCAATTCAATTTTCGCATATCGGTTTCATTATAAAGTGTTGTTCTTTATAAAAAGTAGATTATGTAGTACAATATAAACTTCTAATAATAATTCTGAGATGCATGTGCTTCTGAAAAAATTAATCATTTACTCATAAAATTAGTATCGGAAATTTCTCTCATGCTCGAATACTTTCTTGAGTGGGTGTACAAAAAGATACAGATACTTCAGACAGTTAAACTAGCTACTACGAAATTAACATTGCAGGCAATTTGTGCGTATTTCAGTACGAATTTTTCGTCACTAACTATGTTTCTGTGAAATGTTCAAAGGCAATAAACAAAACCAGTACAGCTCAATAAAGTTTATTTGAATTTTGTAAAAGACTAGTAGAACTGGAGTATGACTAGCATCCTAGATAAACAATAATTTGATAGATCTATTCATAATTCAACATTAACTTAAAACATTACAGAAGCAGTACTTCTCAATTGTTCTCTATTTCATCAAACCTACTTCATCGGCAAATCATTGGAAAATCATAGGCAGTCAATCACCTCCCGATGATGTACCTAGTTAGGCTGATGTGTGTTTGTTGAGTAGACAGCTTCTAGAATACATAACAATCTACATCGAGGAAATATACCTTATGTTTAAAAATGAAACCAAACAATGTATTTCAAAAAACGCGTCACCGGTATCTTAGAATAATTTACAAGTCAAATTTACAATACAAAAGGAGCAGCCCAGTTTGCAAGCATATATACAGACTTGAAGAAACAGATGAAATAGTTTAGTAATGAAAACAGTTACAATGTTTTATACATAACAAGGACTGTGTCAATAAATAAACTAGAAAAAATTATTCAAAATCTGGAATATTTTTTAATATTTTGCCGCGATTTTTATGTTTTGATCTCGCATGCTAAATGTTTATCTAGTATTCATTACGCCTTTCAAAAATATTGGCAACATATTGAGTTGCTTCATTGTAAATATTGTAGAAATCTCTTAGATAAATGTGAAAGTTTGTTTGTTTGTTTGTCCGGGAACTACTTCCACACCGTTCAACCGATTGGCTTGAAATTTTGCACGTATATGTAAAACGACATAGAGTAGTCCGTATTCAACTTTAAATAAAAGAAGGAAAAGAAGAAAAGAAACGAAAAAAGACTTTCTTTCGGTAAAAAAAAGAACTATGCATAAGCTTTTGAGTTCAGGCAATTTAAACTGTATAAGCGGTATAGTTGAAGATTAGCAGTTCTGTATACTATCTACAAGCTATAAAAATTAAAATTTTTATTTTTTAATTAAATAGAATATAGATTATTCCAGTAAAACTTGAGTTCAGTGAACGGAATATTATGTCAGTTATTTCAAAGTTACAGAAAAGAATAGAATTCATTCATGATTTTGCTACTGTATCAATATGAAAAACTTATCAACACAGTCCTAAGTATCAACAAAATTACTTATAAACTTCGGTTTAAACAATTTTTACAGTTTATATATACATATTTTATCACACATAAATATTTACAAATATAAATAAAAATACTTTTGTGAGCACAAATAAAATAAATTTCATTTTGCATTAAAATGAATAATTAACAAAAATCTTTTTAAAACCATTTTCGAGTTTGTTAACATGCATAATTTTTTATTTCATACAATAATCTTAACATGTTATTATAAAAAATATTACTGTAATCTTAATGATAAATAACCTAATTTGATCTTTTTGCAAGTTTCCTTTACTTAGATTACATACAGATAGAAAAAATGCATATTAATAAAAAATAAACGCAATATGTTTTTAAGGTTCCTGTCTACCTTTGAAATGCAAGGGTTTATTAATTTTTATAGTTTTGTTATTTTTTAATATTTTTTATATTTGAAAAATTGACTACCTATTCCCAATGTATTATAAAATATAGTGAAAACTGTAAATAGCACATAAAAATATTTATATGTATTAAAATATTTTGATTTTAGGCCCAAAACGTGTAAACAAAAAATATAAACTTAAGTATTACTTTTCCAAAACACCAGAGCTCAAATTTAAAGTTATTTTCATCATTTTTACTTTAGAAGCTTTCTTAAAGGAATGAATCAATTTCATAACTTTAACAATTTTATTTGAAAAGTTAGAGAAGTTAACGCCTTTTCATACAGAAAAAACGTAATAATGCATGGCAGTTCATTACTTCAGATGATTAAAAAATGAAAAACTTTTTAAATATATACATAGCAGAAGTTCATTCCTTAAATAAACTACTTTAGAGTAATTTACAAAAGTTTCATAGTATTTGAATAATAATTTTAATTTCCATTAAAGCAAAATCTTTAAAATCTCATTTTGAAAAAAGTCAGAAACTTAAATACTGTGTTTAACATAGAAATTGATAGTTTTAAAGTTGTTGTAATTCATTTTCTAAACATTGTAGAATCAAAATTCAAACTAATTTTGAAAGCTAAATTATTCGGTTATTACATTCAGCCCATCCCCCAGAGTTAAATTTTTGTATGGAAATTGCATTTTAAAGGTAATCAGTACCTTACAAGAATTTTTTAAGTAGACTAAAATAATATCAAGTCAAATTAAAATTCAAACAATAATAATTTGATACATCATTGATTAATTATTTTAATTTTTATGAATTATTATTTAGAACTCTACATACAAAATGAATTTTGTAGAGCACTTGACGATCACTTTTAACAATGTAAATGATTAAAATAAAAACTGCAATGATTTATAAAAAAGAAGAAACAAATAAAAACATGCATCAAAATAATTTAACCCTTTAAGGAGCATGGCACATATGGGTGTCTCAAACTTCAAAGATCAAATTATCGAATACTAATAATTTATAAATTTTTCCCGTTATACCATTAGAATGTTAATATTTCCTAAAAAGATTGTATATTGTTTTAAAATATATCGTAATTTTAATATAAAAATTTCTATACTCATCCGTATAACTTATGGTCCTTAAAGGGTTAAAATAAAGTTTATTTTAACCCTTTAAGGATCATAAGTTATACGGATGAGTATAGAAATTTTTAATCTTTACGTCACATAAAGTTTTTTGAACATTTAATCGCTCATATTTTATTTTATCTCATCTGGATTAATTTAATTTCACCTGGAATCTTATTTCATTTGGTTTAAATTTTATTTCATCTGGAAGAACACAAAACCCTGTAATGGCTTTAAAAATATCTGTTTCCGTTCTGGACAAATACCAAAAATGCGCTTCTTAATTCATTTGCGTCGAATAGAAGAAACATAAATAATATTTTCCATTCAAACAATAAATAATAATTTGCGCTATCATTTGTAAATTATATAATTTTTTATGTATAATTATTTAAATTTTTACGATTTAAATGAATTTTTTAAGAACTTTAAAATCCCATTTGACAACATACATGATTAAAGAACATACTATATCATTTAGCTAAATAAATTAATAAATAATCAAAAACGCATCTAAGTAATCCAAAGTTTTTTGAACTTTTAATCGCTCATATATCCGCGATTTAATTTTATCTCATCTAGGAGAACACAAAAAAACCATTACATTGTAACGACTTCAAAAATATCTGTTTTCAGATCTGGACAAGTACCAAAAATTTGCTTCCTTAGCTCATTAGCGTCGAGTAGGACCTAGATGCGGTGACGTCACAAAAAATGGTCGCGTAGAACACAACACAACCGGGCTCCTCCGAGATAAAGAGGTAGTTAAACTACATAAAAATGTTTAAAACCACATCAACAAGCGAGAAGTAAAACTATGAGAAATGAACCTCTAATAATGACACATCTTATTTAACATTTTGACAGGTTCAGAGTACGGCGAAGTCGGAAAAAACGTCTTTGGAATGTATGAGTTGAAGTTTATGTCTTTTTGGTTCATATTTAAATTCTTGTAGCTTGAGCTTTCTATGTTTTCAAGTTGCTTTCATGATGATGCCAGCAAAATGTCAGTCTCAGCAGTATTAATATGACTTTCAACATAAGATTTTTACAATAGCTTCCCACAATTGCGATTGTGAGCTTTTGTCAGCGTATTGCGAAATTAGGAAAATTTGGAAATGCATTCATCAATTTTCTTGCTTTAAATTTTTAATCTGAAATGTTACAATTTTTTTAAAACAGCACCATAGGGAAAATAAAACGTATAATTTTGAAATACGGATCAAATTTTTATAGTGATTAGAAGAAAAATTTTAATCTTTATTACATTTAGGAAAAAGTAAACGAATTGTAACTGTAGCTGTTTTAAAAGTGCTGATCAAATTTTCCCAACACTGAAACGAAACTTGGATTTTTCTTTTTTCTCACTATTTATCTTGCATTATACTTTTTCAAAAGTAAGAAAAATTTAACATACGTTGAACAAATAAGGAAAAACAAGCACGAATTTCTTGAAAAAAGTTTGAGAAATCATCATACAGTTATTTTGTTCAAACTTTAAAAATTTCATTTCATTTTCATTTTTACTTTTATAATTATCTAAAAACTTTATATATATTTAAAAAAGACTAGGAAAAGAATATCTAAAAATGAAGAAAACATTAGGAAATCAAAGAAAAAAATATACTTGAATATATATGAACCAATTATAAAAACACTCTTTTACTATACATTTTACTAAAATATTTCATAAAATTATTATTACTCATTCATCTTACATTGCGTTATCACTCATATCTTTGGTCCAAATGTATCTTAGAATTATTTTTGGCAACTAAGTATTATTAACAAGTACTTATCTAGTCATTAATGTTTTGTTGAATAAATTTTAGTTGAATTATGTAAAACAGATTTAAAGATTGAATTAGCGATAAACTCAAAATCTTTCAAAAATAGAAATGACGTGTGTATTTTTTCATACAGTAGATATTTATTTTTTTCTCATGTCTCATTACATCATTAAATAAAACACTAGAGTTATTTAAATAAAAACTGTCAGCATACAAAAATTAAAACAAAGAAAAAAAACTAGGGCCAAGTAAATTTTTTAACGTAACCTTTAAAACTAGGAATAAAAATTGTTTTTTTTTCCTATTTCAATTATATTTAAAAATAATATTTTTCATTTTTAATGCATTTGTGAGCATTTATTGAATAGTAGTTCAAAATGTCTTTTAAAAATTTTATTAAAACACCTTTAATAAAGCTAATGATCCCTTAAAAATAGCGTACTTTTATAACTTTCTTACTTGATATGTTACAGAAGCTAACATCTTTATGCATAGAAAAACATAGAAAATATATGACAATTCATTACTCGCAATAACTAAATAACGAAAAATAATTTAACCCAACTCATGCCAAAGTTCATTCCCTAAATCAATTATTTATGAGTAATTTACCGAAGTTTTGTGGCATTACAAGCTTAGCTTTTGACTTGAGAATTTATTCGAACGTGAATATTAAGATACAAATACTAAAAGAGCTCCTTTAAATCTCCTTCCTTCTTACAAACGTGAAGTTCGTTTTATTTCTCAAGTTCAGACAAATAAGAACGTGATAGGAGTTGGCCGGGATTTGAGTTAACTTTACAACCCTTCACTGAGTATTAGTTCCCAAGTTTAACCTGTTAGCTCCCGTTGTTTCAAAGACATTTTTTTGAAACTGTAGGAGCAAACAGGTTAAATATGAGTTCAAGATTAAAATGGAAAGAAGATGGTTCGCCCTTTGAAAAGAATTATGCACATGCTTCTGAATTTAGCCAATTTTAATATCATAAAAAATGTAAATTTTGATTAAAAAAAATCAGCTTTAAATTCTACTCTCAAATTAAAGATCTGAAAATTCCTTTATAAAGAACCTATTTTATAAATTAAAAGTTGTAGAAACATTTTAAGTTGAGACCACTTTAGAAGCACGATTTAATAATTCATAATTAACATGATTAAGAACTCATAATCGAAGAAAATAGCGATATTTATTTTTTAGGCTTTCATCATTATTTAAAAATCTATTTTAATGTATTTTTCATAATTTACGTATTATGAACTTTGATAATTTACGTGTTAATTTTAAAATTTCCTTTCAACAGTTAAATTATATTTATTGCTCCTGATAACTTATATAATCTTCTCTAAACATTTAAATAAAAATTGCACCATGGAGTTTTATTTTATTTTATTTACTTATTTATTTATTTTTATAAAACAATTTCATCTATCAAGTGAAATAGTGTTTCAATGAAAATTTAAATTAAGTTTCTTTTTTATTATGCAAATGATCCCCTAAGATTAAAATGTAATAAATACAACACTAGCGAGCATTTGCCGTAAAATAAGGAATACTTTTTAATGATAATTAGAGTCGAAAGTTTTCATATTTCTGGGTTCAGACTTTTTAAGGGTAATATTTTAGGAAAGACAGGGGTCAGTTGTAGCATTTTGTACATTTTTATGAATACTTACATAACTTGATGGATAAGTTCAATGTAGATTTATAAGAAAGACATCACGTAACCTTTGTAAAAAATTTCATAAATGTAATTTAAAAATAAAAGTCTCCACGTATTAATAATTTTTAACGTTTTAATAATTTTAATAGCAGATGCAACTGACCCAAATATGGGATTATTGTAATATCTTCATGAAGTGATTTTGATTTATAAGATTTTATTTAATATATCTCAAATGTATTTAGCAAAATAGTTGTAGCCATATTTCTTAACGAAAACATGCTACATGAAAATGATATTATCCAATGAGTTACAAAGACAACGCTTAGAAAGCAAAAACTTAACAAAACGATCTTTTACTCCGAAGCAACAAAACTATGTTATTCATAATTGGATGCAGACATATCAACTAATTTCTTTTGAGTGTCTATCCTTTAATTATTAGAAGGCCCTGTATCATACTGACATCACATAACTGCTGTAAGAACTGCAACGTGCATTAAATATGAAATATTACTTATGACCCGAGTTTCTCCCTCCATGTTAGATTTCATAAGTCATAAATCCTAAAATTCCAATGTTCCTTTGCATGGTCGTTTGCAATTTTTTAAAGTTTGATAAATAACTCCCCTCTCTGCTAGAGATCTATTAAGTGGCGTAAATTAATTGTGTAAGGCTTAACTAGCAGTAGTTGATACATTCTTTTACGCGAGCTGCCGTCTCCTGGCAAGCAGAGAAACTATTTTTAACAAATGTGGTCGTAACTTTAATCACTGGTAATTAAAGTAACTCACAGCCCTACTAGTAAAGTACTTTGTAACGATTAAATCTATTTTTTACGAATTCTTTCCCCACTGACTGCCGGGTGAAAAACAATTACCCGTAATTCAACAGAAAGTTTTCTGTGTCCATTTAATGTGGTTCAGACATTCCGACAATGCAGAGTTGAAACAATGTAACAGGATTTTGTAGTTAAGTCAGAATGTATTTTATTTGTCTGCACCACTTGAATTACAATGTTAATGAGGAAACAACTTTCTAATAATGCACTTGAAGCTTTATATATATATAAAGCTTGTTACTAAAAGGGAGCATTTAAGTCTACAGAAATTATCCTTTGTAATTCTAGGCATACCTTCACGTTCAAATACCTAATTTTGGAAGCAGGCTGTTCGTAAAAGAGAAACTGGGTAAAGGGAGAGCTCCGAGCTATAAATAGGTAGATTTTTTAAAAAGTTAAACGTGTCTAATTTACTGTAAAAGCCGCAAGGTTCAGACCTCCATTGCAATCTGGCAACATAAGTTTGAAATGTAATTAATTTTATACCTCTGGAAGAAATTTAGTTTGAGCTTTATCTGAATCCTAAGGTATTGTATTTTTAATCAACACTCATCAACAAAATGAAAAATTATTAATTTTCCGTTTGTCTGTCTGTCAGTCGGACCGTACTTTAACTGTTATAAGATCGATTACTATACCAAATTTACACGTTATCATTGTGCACAGTATTATGTATCCCATTGAAAATGTAATGTAAGTGCACCAGTAAGTGACACTTCACTAGATTATTTATTATTATAAGCTTTTATTTCAGAATTTTTATCAAATGATGATGTCTTGTAATAATTTAGATATTTATCTTCAACTTTATGAAAAATAATATCAGTTCTCAAATGAAATCGTATTATATTAAATTATCTGGTAAAATTTCAGTTACTGGTGCACCTACCCTATACAGCATTTAGTCTTTTTTTTACAAGAGTAGCAAAAATGTTCCAAAGACTTACGTGCTATGGGCAGTCATTGTACTAAGCACATTTTACAGGCATTCATTTGTTTTAGACAAAAGAAAATTGATTCTTGTTGTTTAGAATTACAAAATAATGTTCTCCATCTGAAACAAAGTATTTAGCATTTACAGATCTCCACAGGAACACTCAAAAGAATTCCAATACATTAGACGGTGCGTGGCTGTTTGGGGGTATTAAATCAGTTCGAGCGCAACACAATAAGTACATGGATGCTTATAACAGTTTACTCTTCTATTTTAAAATTGTAACGGCATTGAAAGTTATTTTAGAGGGTCTCGCGAAAGTTCATACATTTCAAACACAATATAAGTATGTATACGTTTAATATAATATATATTAAGTACAGTAAAATTTCCCTATAACGAATAACTCACTTGGTTCCAGTTGGAAAATTCGCTATAGGAATAATTTCGGCGTAAGGAGTTTAAAGATTTTTTCAGTTACTTACGCAAAATATTGCAAACTTTTAAGTCGATTAGAGAAGCTCAAAAGTACAGTCAAACCCGCTTAATTCAATATCGGTTAAAGGAATATACTGCTTATTGTAATAAATTTTCGACATGCCAAGCCGTAATAATTAGCCAATGTGATCCTAGATAACGTAATATCCGGCTTATTAGCATACATTTTCGTGGCAAATTGGCAGTTCCACTAAGCGAGTCGGTGTTTATTTATGACTTAATGGCACTTAAAAATAAATTAGTGTGTACTGTAAATATTTAAAAAATAGCATTTTACTATTTTTGCTAAAGGGTAACATATTCTTCTTAATGATGCACTTTGTATAGGTAAAATGATCTTTTGGTACTTACGTATTATCCCGGCGGTCCGCTAAAACGAGCAATTTTTCGCCAAGATAAATGCCGGACACATGAAATTATTGATGGCTTGAAATACGATTGGCAACAGTTTGTTAGCACATTTGACAAAAAAATAGTTTGGCGGGAATGACCGCCGGTATAATACGTAAGTACCGATCTCTTTTTTATGTAACTTAGCACATCTAAAAAACATTTTACATCGGTTTACTCTAAAATTTTGCTTTATTGTATGTTTTGTTTGCCCTAAAAAAGAATATGCCACTGGCATCTAGAAAATAATTAGTGGAACTAGACTTTCTGAGTCTGTGTACTCCCTATAAATACTAGATCATAGAATCACTAGATCATTCTGAACCCAAATATCCAATTTTTAGATCTCTTCTCTGTAATCTGATGCTTGTACCCAGATGCAAATATCTGTAAATCGATGCGCACGCTTGCGAGTAGACTCACAAACGGTCGTTCTAGTGCTCAAACTAGTCATTCTGCTGTGATTAGCCAGATTACTACGGACGAGAAATTCTAGACCATTTCGTCTACACCAGCTGTGTGTATCACCTACACGCACAAATTCTACCATTTATGCTTCTAGTTTTAGGACACAGAAAAGTTTTCAAATTTTCAGAATTCCATTCCAACATCAAGCTGCGGTTTTGGTTTCAAGAAAATAGCCACACCTATCTCATTAAGTAAAAATTTACAGGAACGTTTTGCATTTTCTGAAATTCTTTTCACCACTGTATTTTTACAAATTTTATTATTCTTATTCTGCACTCCAACAAAAATACTTAATCCTATGTGTTAAAAGTAAAGAAAAAATTCATTTTTAACAATGCTTTTTAACCCTTTAACGCGCAGTGTTCCCGCTCTGGGAACACCAAAATCTAACGTTTTGACTGTTGCCAGTCACGAAGAATAGATTCGATTTCTATAAAAATAGTTGCGGGTGACATAGCTCCAAGATAATCCTTTACTTTTTAGCACGTCATTTTTAGCACGTCATTAAAAAAAATTGTCACGATTATTTTTAACAGCATCTGCTGAAAAATAGAAGAATGCGAGAATAGCTGGATAGATTGCCCAATGCTGAAAAAAGGGCAGCCGTTGCCAACGCTTGACTTAACTACGTCCGCCATCTTGCTGGTAGTTAAGCCAAGCGATGGCAACGGCTTCCCTTTTTTCAGCATTGGGAAAGGATTACGCCTCAAAGGGTAAGACATGTCAATGCAATTATTCAGCCAGAAAGTATGCTTCAAGAACGACAAAAAATACTTTGTGATGGGGTCCGAAAAAATAATTCTGCTCAAGATCTAAACTCCTAATACCACGTTGCAAATTTGTGTAAATAAAAAGATGCTAAAAAAGGAAATAAAATAGACTGGTATTTCCCGATTGCGCGTCTGTCCTAAAGTTTGCCGAAATTTTTAAAAAATTCTCGTTTTTACTGTAACTTTTAACCTTTTTTAATTAGCCAGTTTCTGAAAATAATAGCTCAATTTTTTTTGTATTCCATCCACAAAAAATAATACTCAAACATTAGTCAAATCCATCAACATTTCCCTGCGAATTTCATAAATTTAATAAAAATTCACGTGCAATGATAGATTACAGTTGAAAGGAAAAGGGATACAAATTTACAATTTGTTTTTTATTGAATACCAGTTTGAAATATTTTAGAACGTTAGTATTGTTTGCAAAGAGATTTCTTTTTGCAAACAATACTAACGTTCAAAAAAAAAGAGATTTCTTTTTTTTTTTTTAACTGACAAGGGGTCAAGGCCCCTAGACTCGCTACGCTCGCTTTTCGTATGAGGCATTTGGCCCCTAATAAGGATTATTTGTAAATAAGGCATAATTTCAACAAACAAAACCCAGAGGTTGGATCAGATTGAATGTTACCAAACTACTCATTGTATGGAACATAAAAATTTAAACTTCCTACTATTTTTAATTAGGTGAAACCCATGGAACACCTTACGTATTAGTCAATTATTGGCGAATTTTCATAATTTGGTGACTTGCGTATATGTATAGTTAATATTTAACTGTAAGAAAACATACGAAGTATTGTCGCATACTCACAACCTATAATTACTGCTCATTTAAGGTTCTCGGAAAACCGTTATCCATATATAACATAATCCTTTGCAGATTGGCGTATTTAGCACCACGAATTATATCTCGCCGCGATGGCAAATATCCAAAGTGTACTATAATTGCTATAATGGCACAGTTAACGCCACCCTATATTTCTACTGGTAGCAAATACTCCAGCTGGACCGAACCGGCTTTAAAACAATCTGCATTTTAATTATTTTTCATTTTCAAGATATTGGGTTCTAATATTTTTGAATTCGCGGTTTAGATTCATCCTGCTTGGAAAGTTGCCATTTTGTCAGATTGTGCCTAATGCCAAGATGGCGCTTTTAAAATCAGTTACAATGAGTTATTCTGTTTTGGAAAAACGAATAATCGCTAATTCTAAACTCCTGTTGTCTAAGCGAACCTCCTATTTGAAAATGGTCAACTTTGTGTGACACACTTTAAATTTTTTTATTTCATATGCTTTTTAATTTGGCGTAAAATGAGTGTAATTCTACATTATGTTTGTGAATTTCACGCGATTCTACATACTTGGAATTGTTTTGTTGCAAAGGAATGAATGATTTTATGCCAAATATGGCAACCATTATGTTTTATTTTTTCAGTTTTTTATTAATATCTTCTAAAATAATTCGATTCTCGAAATTTAAGTCAGCTTATCAGGTTCCTCGGAATTTTCCAAATCCGTGGACATGTTTCTCTGAATTCTAGGCAAACAAACTATTGACAGCGCCAGCAGCGGCCACAGCGGCCTTTACTTTTTTTTAGAAAAGAGAGATAAAAACTCAGTTTTTATACGAACAGTTGTAAATTCATGAAACTCATATTGCACAAAATTGAACGTCTGTGCTTTCATTCATTTTTAACTTAAAGTACTTTGAAATCAAATTTATGGAGGCATTTAGGCATGGTTTGTTTTGATAGCACAGTCATTCTTATAAAACCATCTGTAGAATCAGCTCCACAAACTTTTCTTGGGGAGTCTGTCAGGAGTTTTACACATGTTTCAACATTCTGTATGGGAACTAAGAATGTCTTGATGTTACGCCCCACACACTTTGAGTCACTTTGGATGTGTAAACGTAAAAATTAAAATTATTTGTTAGTAACACAAACAATAAAAAATAGGAATGAATCATATTTCGGGGTGCACAAAACGTCCACCCTTCATCAGCTACACGAATGCCAACCTACACACAAGTAGGAAGACAGGAAAATGAGAGAATGTAACAGAAGATAGCAGAATGCATAGAAAAGAGAATGCGCAGAGTTTATATTTGAATGTGTGTACAGGCGGTGGGGGTCACATCAGATTTATATTATTAAGTTTCTTTGTTTCAGTAACGAGTAAACATACCTTAGCTCAATAGTAGTGTTTAATTTGATTTTGCACAATCACGGCTGCAGTTACATTGCACTTATAACATAAATCTCGTTCAGAGGTTTTGTTACAAATGCAGTTAATAACAATAAAGCATTTGAAAGTTACTATATCCAAGAGTAATAAATATTTTTTATTAAACTCGTCAATTTTTTGATTAAACAAAAGTTTAGTTACTATATTAACAATTTAAGGAAAATTGATGGTTTAACCCATTTGTGCCTGGATATTTTTGCGACTTTCTTCGATTTTTACTGATAACAGAAATAATAGATAAATTTCTGATGTCAACTTCTTGAACAAGGGATGATTTCTTTTAAAATCATTATGCATAAAAATCGAAATATCAACATCCTACTTGGTCAGGTTAAAATATTTTGTCGAGTTGAGGCTCAATACTCATGAATAAAAGCTAGGAAAAATAAATAACGTTTTCGACTAATAGCGAAAATGCCGTCCCAAAAAAGTGACACTAGGCATAAATGGGTTAATTATTAACTCTGAGCACCAAATCATATTTCTCCAGTGAACCACAGCGAATCAGAATCACGTTTTCACCAATAGTAGATTATCTGATCAGAAATCCTTAGTCCTACTTTTAACTTACGCGTCTTTCTCACAAATGAATTAAATTTTTATGTTTACAAATCCAAAGTGACTCAAAGTGTGTGGAATATCACATTCAACACATTCTCGATTCCCACTCAGGATGTTGATAAATGGGTAAAAGAATCTTAGAAAGTTTGTGAAGCTGAGTCTAAGGGTGGTTTTATAAGAATGACTATGCTTTTAAAATGAATCATGGCTAACTTCACCCATAAATCAGATTTCAAAGTACTTTAAGCTAAGAATGAGTAAAAACTGGAGATGTTCAATAAAGTTCACAAAACAACCTTCCTTGTATTTACGACTCTTCACATAAAAACTCAGTTTTCTTAATTAAAAATAGTGCTTACAAATATTACTAATTTTCTAAATTAATTGGATTTTAAATTGTATTCAATAAAGGAAAAATAAATATTGTAAATTAGTATTTTTATTACCTTAAACCGTAATCTACCATTGTGTGTACCTACATTTTTATAAAAGTCGCATCAAATTTGTAGGGAATGCACGACTGGAAGAGATAGATATATTTAAATAATGTTTGAGCATTACTTTATGTGGTTCGAATACATAAGAATTTGAGCTACTACATTCAGAAATAGGCTAATTTAAAAATGTCAAAACGTATCGTAAGAACGTGAATTTTTCCAAATATTGACAAACTTTAGGTCAAATGAGCGATCGGAAGATATAAACCAATTTTATTTCTTTTTGGTCATCTTTTTAGTCACCCAATTTCGCAACTTTTCTGCGGTATTAAGAGTTAAAAAAAGGAACTTCGTTTTTTTTTTCGACCCACCCTATTGTAGATGCTTGTTATGGATGGACGCAAAACGAAAATTAGGCCTCTCACGTCTCTCAAAACAGCCGAAAAGGTTTGTCTCGTCTCGCAAAATCCCAACGTTTTAATACTAAAAATGTTTTTCTCATCTCGCAGAAAAGCTGTAAATCTCTGTCTCACATCCATCCCTAATGTCTGTATTGATAGCTATATGTCTGCCATTTATTTTATAAAGATTTGATGAAATTTCTGAAAAATATTCATCTTAGAAGCTAAAAGATTCAAGCGTCAAGTTTTAATGTTTTCCACGCTTTAATGTTTTCTAAAAATCAAATATGCTGTCCGTGAAACGAAATTAACAAAACAAAAAATAAATAAATAAATAATGATAATTGCGCATGAATTTTTATGACCGATGGTCAACGTTAAATGGTTTTAGCCTCAAAATATTCTTTGGGTTCAGATTTATTTGTTTTTATTTTATTTATTTATTTATTTGTTTGTTTATTTATTTATTTATATTTATTTTTTATTTTTTATTTGGGAGGGGGGGCGGATTACAGTGTTGGTAAATCTCCCACAGTAAAGTCCAGATGTCGAAGTTTTTAAATCGACAAGCAAATGAAAATCAACGTTAAATCAACTTAGACTACTCATCATCAGCGTTCAACTTCATGGCACTTTTTTGCGTACGGTTTTCGTAACTCGCTCGCAAGTTTATTTTTATCTCTTTAAACTATTTCAGTAAATTTAAACGCTCTGGTGGAAGCGGGGATTTCATTCTTCCGGAAAGAAGGAGGGGGGATTAGAAAGGACGGCGAGGGGAGGATGTCACTCCGAAGTTCCAAACTGACTCAACCCTTCGTGTACGAGTAATTGGTAGCAGATTTCAACGCTTTGCACAGTACATCACGGAGCGTTTAATGAACGCACTGGATGCAATATATAGTGCACTCAATATGTGCTTGTAACAGCGCTCCGTTGACTCCTCGAAAGGGCTCCACAAGATCCCCATTCAAGTATCGTCAGCCGGCTGAAACGTATATACACACACATAAAAAATGATAAATTAAATTAAATCAAATTAAAATTAAAATAATTTTTTATTGGATACAATAATTAGCATCCTCATTCAACAATCGTCAACCGGCTAAAACGTATGTGCACAAATAAATAAATATATATAAAATAAAATAAATATAAAATAAATAAATAAAAATGAATTTTTAAAATGTTCTATTAGATTCAACAATTTAATTTTTATTTATTTTTTATTTTTATTTATTTATTTGGGTGTGGGGTAATTTTACAAAAGTTTCGGTGGCACTATTTAGTTATACCATCAAATTATTTTGTCGATTTCACATAAAGATTGACTGGCAGTATTTTAACCCAAGACTTCCGTTAGCTCAACAAATTATTCCATTGATTTTTAAAAAGTTGATTAGTGCTATTTTAATTAATTAGTTTTGTTAGAACTGAAACTTTTGCTAATTTCACAAAAAAAAAAGTTTGGTTGGCGCTATTCTAACTAAACACAGTTTTGTTAGATCAACAAATTATTCTATCAATTAAAAAAGTGATTGATGCTATTTTAATCGAACACTTTCGTTAAATCAGTAAATTATTTTGTTTATTTTACAAAAACTGGATTTACATTAACTTACACAAATACTTTCGTTAGATCAACAAATTATTTCGTTAATCTCACAAAAAAATGACTAGCACTGTTTTAAGGGAAAAATAAGAAATAACCGGGAAAAAAATAATGTTTGAAATAGACTAATATCTCTTAAATAGGTTTTAAAGAATGACTGCCCATAGAGCGTAATTGCATGGAATTCTTTTGGGTGCTCCTGTAAAATAATCACAGAAGAAATCGACTCATATTTGCGGAAGCTAGTGCAGAAAAGCCAAATTTATAAAAACTTTTAAGCTTTGTTAAAAAGTGCTAAAATCCAAAAGATATTTCAAGTTGTTTCTATTACTAAGCAGATTCTCTCATGGAATTTACTAAAAGAGTTTTCTAATCGAGTGAATTTTTTTTTAATTACTAACTCAAAACAGCTTTGCAGTTACATTCTAAAGTCACAAATATTTCCAATCATTTAATATAAAATAAAGTAATATAAATTTGTTTTTTCATACGCAAAATTAGATTTTTTAATACGCTTTACATGTGGCAAGTTAAGTTAAAATATAAATAAACTACGTAAACGAAACATTTGTTAACTCCGTGCTTATTTTATTCTTGTCAACTGAAAATTCTGACTCCGCAAAATTCCCCGAATTGAAAATCAAATTCTTAATAGAAATTCTTGTTTAAGATTTTTAAAAAAGTAGAAAAAAAATCGAGCGCGCGTTTTTACATTAAGTTCGTCTAAAGTTTCTTCTCTAATTATTATTTTAAAAAATAGTATAAAAATTAGCAGGCATTATCAAATTTCTATAATTTTTTATATGTTGGGGGGAGGGGGGATGCTGAGCTCTCCCCAAATTTTAATAGCATTCTAGTGACACGAAAAAATAGGCGTGTTAAATTACGCTATTTTAAGACCATTTATTTTTATACAGTTAATATTCGTTACTTAAGCAGTAAAAAAAATGTCTTAAGCTCTTAAGTATAAATTTGAAGTGAATTCCCTGTCTACGTTATTCATCTACAACAGTAAAATTTTTATTGATAAAGCTTTTATAGAATTTTATTTTTAAATATAAGAAATGTTTCCATAACATTAAAAGTTAGTCTTAAAACTGTACCACACATAACTTTACTCACAATCTTTAAATAAACATAAATAAAAAAATGAAATCAAGTAATAGTTATTAGTGTTTAAAATAGTATTGCCCTTATTAACAATTTTCTCAAAGAATTATTTCGATTTTTTATAAGCTTAGAGTCACACTCATTGCTGTTTGTAGGGTTTTTTTTTTTTTTTTTTGTAACGCTAGTAGAATAATAATGTGCAATAGTAACCTTCAAGAAACATTGCTTGTTTTTCCAAATACAAAATGTACTTCCTTATCCACAGTTGACTGTTGTATAAAACTGTAATTTCACTCTAATTAATTTCATGAGATTAAAATTATCTTACATTTTAGCCTGCAGCAGAAATTCCGAAATTACTAGTGTCTGCTGGCATCATCTGTGAAGCAACAAAACATGAAACATAATTACTTACTCTTCTCGATACCACAGTGTTCCGGATAAACCACTTGCACTCAGAACGGATGCTCTTTATGTCCAATATGTGTCCGTTTTTCGGCGATGCCAAGTCTTTGCCGCTTCTTCTATTGGAATGAAGTGTCATTTTAACATTCACAGCAGTTAGTCTATTGTCACTATTTGAAGGTCTTTGTCCGTTGTTCAATAACCCTTTAGAACGCTCGGTGTCCTCACCGTGAGGACGCAAAACTCTGAAGACTGTTTTGATTCAGGAAGAATAGAACAACTGGATAGACTGCTCCAACGCCGAAAATGTACAGCCGCTGCACATAGCTCGACTTTACTACCAGCAGCATGGCAGTCGATCGAATCGTGCCATGCAGCCAGTTGTGTGAAAGAAGTTCTTTAGCTTTTTAATGAGATTTTGCGATTCGGTGAACAATCATGTTGCTGGTAGTTAAATCAAGCAATGGCAACGGCTGCACTCTTTCACCATTGGCAAATGGCTGCGCTTCAAAGGGTTAAGAGTCTGTAATACCCTCACACGGGCTACCGCCTGTGAAGGTAGGTTTGGCGTCAGAGGTAGAACTCCGGTGAACTGGGATTACTGGCCTGTCCTCCGCTGGAAACGCTGGACATGGACCTCGGATCGCCAGTAGTACAGTCCCTGAGCGCGTGCAGCTGTTGCCTGTAGAAATCCCTCTCCTGGCAGGCTCTCTCCAGCTCCTGCCTCAGCCTGGCCATCTCGCCTTGCAGCATCCTGTTCCTGGACTCGAGCTCGTGCCTCTGTGCCAGCCTCTTGGTGCGGCAGTTCTGGGCGTACCCCCTGTTTTTCAGCGTCCTCCGCTTCTGCTTCATCCTGACCACTTCCTCCCGGGGATACCCGTGCAGGCGCTTGTTCAGCTCCCGCACGGTCAGGGATATGAGCTGCTCGTCGTTGAGGATGTCCGACCCGGAGCCCTGGTTCCTCTGGTGGCAGTTGACCACCGTGGACGAGGTCACAGAGCTGCATCCACTCCCACTACTGCTGTTGCTGTTGCTGTTAGCTTGGCTCATCAGGTGATGGTGAGGATGGTCAATGTGGTGGCTGCTCGAGTTCGACCTCTGGGTGGGCGGCACGCCCTGCACTTCCGGGTAGTCCCTGCGTGCCGCCCCGCCGGCGATCAGCCAGGCCTCCATCTCGGCGGCGCACTGGGGCGGCCTGAGGTCCAGCGGACCTTCCTGGGAGCCGTTGGTCGATCCGTACCTGAGGTTCTGAGTCAGCCAGAGCATCCCGTCGTCGATGAGGGGCCCCGGGGTCGTGCCAGCTGGCACGAACGCCGGAGACGGCGGCATCCCGTGGCACGGGGGGGTATCCGGCGGGGTGGTGGCCGCCAGCGCAACAGGCTTCCTCGGGCAAGGTGTGCCCATGACGCCCCCCATCGCGTACACCCCGTTCTGCTGGTGGTGCTGGTGGGAATGGTGGTGGTGCTGGTTCTGGTCCGACAGGTGCTGGGGCCCCATCCCAGAGTGCGGGGTGGCACACGAGGCGATGCCGCCACCCCCCGAGGAGTACTTGGCCCGGTGCATCTCCTGCTTGACCACTTCCTCCAGGTGCTCCAGGTCGAACTCGTGGACGTAATCCATGGCCTGGGCATTCTCCGCGCTCCCGTCCATCATACCCGTGAAGTAATTCGAGGGCCCCGGCGGGTCCTGAGGGCCCCAAACCCCGTCCGTAGTCGAAGCTTCACCCGGCCCGTAGGGCGACGGAGGGGAACGGCAGTCGAAGCTGCCGGCAGTCGGCGGAATGAAGTCGGCAAGGGAGTAAAGCCCCGCCCGGCACGGAGTTAAAGTTCCCTTTCTGGCATCACACTGAGGGATGATTGGAAGATAAAACTCTTTAACACAGACGACTCAAAATAAACTTTCAGGGAGGTTGCACTGTCTCTTTCCTTTCACACGTAGTTTGAGGAACATGCGTTATTCCTTGCCAATTTTCTTTTTCATGCTTCGGAAATGAATTTATCACTTGAACAATAGCAGAACTTTCATTTCTTGAAGGTACAATTAAGATAAATATTCCTTTTTTACAAAATTTCTTTAGAAATGTCTGTTTAATTTATCCAATATTTTTATCTGAAATTCAAACTATTGTAGTAAGCAAAGAGTATTTTTTTAAGTTCAACTTAGACAACACCAAACAGACAATCCATTGCAATTCTGTAAGTAGTTTTTTTTTAAACTAGTAATCCGTGGCTTTCTGGTGACAAAGAAAATAGACGTTTTAAATTTTAAAATAAAAGTATTGCGTTACTATATTATTTATAGCTGTAAATGTAAAATGTTTAAATCTTCAAAGATGTTCGCTTTTCTTTTCTTCTCAGAATTTGATTATTAATGCATTTTATAATTTATATCACTGTCCAATGTTGTTGTCAGCCAAGAAATAACAGGTAATATTATTCTTCTATTTCTAAAGGTCAAATTCTATGTCTCAGATATGTTTAACCCTATTTTAAAAGTCTTGACATCCAGGGTTTAAGAAATTTCAATCAATGGTCCAACTAAGATTTTGCATTCAAAAGAAACATTTCTTTCCATTTCTTGCATACTGTTTCCGTTTATCAAAGTGGCGTTTTTTAAATATTTCATCTTTCTTGACTTTCTTCTTGCTTTTTTTTTTTATAAGTCAACCAACTTGGTCATCACAAATCTTCTCGTTATCATTATGTCATAATTCAATTTTTTGTAAAATCTTCAGCATAATTTTCATATATTGACCACTATCTGGATACTTTTTTTCAATCTAAGTCGATTTTAGTCATTAAACATACGAAACTTCTCAATTCTTCAGTTCAGTCTTTTTGTCATCTAGATTCTTATTTTCATAGACACCCCAAAAATACCGTCATCATAAGATAAAAGGAAAAGTTAATTCATACAGATAACGTCTATGTGACAAAATATTTCATATCGTCATCTTTATTTTTTAATTCTTGCTTGCTCGGTATATATATATATATTTCTTTCTCTTCAAGAAATATCTTCTATCTTTCTTTTTTTTTCTTTCCAAGCAAAAGACACAAAATTCAGGTCATCATTTCAATTCAAAGATTTCTTTAGATTTCAGAGCAGCACACAAGCGGGGGGATGTCTATAAAATCTTGTTCCATCGATTCTATCTCAGCAGAAAAAATAAAATAAAATTACGAAAAAATTCTTTCTATTTTTGGTGCAGGGAGGGATTCTACCTCCGATAATCTCAATTAAACACCCCCAATTGGTGAAAGGTACGATTCCATATTTTTTTTTTCTTTTCTTCCGCCTCCCCCCTTCTGTTTCTCGGGGGTCAGGGGTAGATAGAACGAAAGGGGGTGGACGAGGAGAGAGAAAAAACCCCCACAAAATAAAAGCACCCTGAAAAGTGCAGTCTCTGCCTCTATATGTTCGCAACCGCAAGCTAAACTCCCGCACCCGTCAGCATTTTCTCTCCGCTCTTGCCTTCGACTTGCCTCTCCCTCTTCTCTTAGCCCAGGCTAGGCTGAAAACTTTTGCTGACTCAACTCTGCTCTGGATCCGGGACCGCTTGATATTTATGAAGCTGCTGACGTCACCACCCCTCCATCCACCAATGGCTGTCTTGCGACGTCACGGAAAGGACTACTGCCTTCCCCCCCGAAAAGTCTTTTATTGGGGTGGCTTCGATCCCCCTATTAGAGGAGGGGTGCACTCATGGGCTCTAACGTGGTTTTTGAGCGCGAGTTTTACATGTATGGAGGTTTTTTCCGCAAAGCATGTTCCGTGCCGTAAGACATACGCCACTGATTTTTCGGGAAAATTTGACGCCGCTGAAGTTTTGGAAGTTTTCCTCCCTCGAAATAAGCGAAGAAACGGTTTAAACGCTTTTAAAGTTCAGTCATTTTAATTTTAAGCGATTTTTTAAATTTATTAAGCTTTACGAATATATTACTACTGTTATTTTCCAAAAGCTTAACGCCACTGATTTTTCAGAACTTTGACGTCGATGAAAGTTTTAAGTTTTCCTTCAAAATTAGCGATAAAACGGTTTAAATTCGTTTTAAAGTTCAGTCACAACGTTTTGACTGTTTTTTTAAGTTTATAAATTTTTACGAAAATATTTTTAATATTTCTTTTAAATGTAAAGCCACTGAAGTTTAAAAACTTTCTTTAGAAATAAGAAAAATTACTATATAAGTTTTAAAAAACATACTTTAAGCTTTAAATCGTCGATATGTTTTTCACTGCTTAAAAAACTCATTATCAAAGGAATTTTTCCAAAACTTATCATAAAATGCAGTTTTAAAATTTTGGTCCAAAAGAGTGATAAAATACTTTAAATGAGTTTTTAAATTGCAACTTCATATTAAAATTCATATTTTCGATTCGAGTTCTTTCAGAAATTTATTAATAAATGTACTGGTATGATTGAATTATTTATAGAATTAATGTTTAGGAGCTTCAATCGTTGTAAATTATGAACGATTTTCATTAATTTATATGCATGTGTGAAAATTTTAAATTTTCATTTTTACAAAATTTTACTGTATACAGCTATAAAATTTTTTGCATTTTTATTTTTATAGACAAAAAAAAAAAGAAATAAGTAAGCATAGCTGTAAAATATATTTTAATTTGTTACTAGACATTAGAATTTTTTTTTAATTACTTAAACAGCATTATATAATCATTTTTCTTCTAAATTCTCATTTTTCTTTCTGAATTTCGATCAATAAAAATAGAAATACTTTATGTTTAAAAAATTATGTTTTAACTTCAGACTAGATAACTACCTTATTAAAAATTACAATAAGTTTCTGACTGATCAATCCAAAAATGTTCAACTTATTTTTCTTAAAAATTAACATAATTAAAAATAATAACATTTAATGCGCAATTTTTTTCCTATATTCCACCTGTTCCGTCAGCTAAGAGCATAATTAAAATAATAACTTTAGTCTCTAGTAAATAATGTAATTTTCTATCAACAACATTCTTAAAAAGAAGTCATATTTCAGATATTTTGCATTGAAATATATGCTTGTCTTAGTCGTTAAAACTTATTTAGAAAATTTCAAATCTGTTAAATATCTGGAAATCAGAAGCTGGCCATTGAAGTTCAGAAAGAAGTAAAAGGTAAGCTGATATTTAACTAATGTTTGGTATAATTTTTAGCTATTTTTGATCATAACTTTTTTTACACAATGACTCTGTAATTATCCCTTGACAAACTGATGTTATTGCATTTGTTATAAAAAGAATGAATTTTGACTTAAAATACATCAACATTTCAGATTTAATAGTTTGCAAGCATAATGTACTGGTTGTTTAAGGCACAGTTATTCCTTCATATTGATAATCTTTTATCTTCGTGATTCCTAAAATTTTCTGGGCTCATTGATTCTAGAAAGCTGATTCACATTAACAGATACTAACAGTTTCTTATTAAGGCTCTTTGGAAATCGTGCAACTTTTGAACAGAATTTAAAAAAATAATAATAATTGTGTTAGAGACTCGGGAAAATTTAGAATGTCTCTTTACAAGTTGTGTTTAGAACTGTTACAAACAATGGACCGATGGGGGCTACTCAAAACTCAGGTTGAAATGCTAAACGTGAGGAATGTTTGCAATATTTTCCTAAACTGGTAACTCCTCGGCCATTTTTTAAGGCAATTTTTACGCTTATGAATTTTTTCTGAAAGTTGCATGAGGCATACAGCTTTACTGTTAGTATTAGTCCATACTCTATTGGCTGAAGAGTGTTCAATATCTTTTTTAAGGGGTCATAGGAGGATTAATGATTCGTAAAATCTATTTTTCAATTTTAATTTTACTTGAAACCTTAGTTAATTCTAAGCCTTTTGACCCCGATTTCATGCAATTATTCCAACTGGAACTGGATATACACATAAAAACGTTTTACGAAAGTTAAGTATTTGAACACGATAAGGTAATTTTAAACTGCGTTTTCTGAAAACGTATTTTTTGTGAACTCTTCGTAAGATAACAAAATTTCTATGATTCATGTCTTCACGAAACTTTGCATAGTTATAACTGGTATCAGTATCCATAGAATGAATTAATATTAAAAGTGAGAGAGAAAAACTTTTGAAAATTTTATCAGAAATATAATGGGAAACGTGAGATTTTTTTCAAATTTCAATTTAAAATACAATTTAAAATATCAAAATTTATTTTTTCCCTTAAATATTAATTCATTCTATAATACATATATATTACTATATTTTGCAACAAAAATTGGGTTTATGTGTGTATTTTAATTTGACTTATCTTACAGATAGTGATACGCACTATTGAAAAAAAATACATATGTAGTAAATACTAAAATTTTTTTGAAACGTCTGTGAAAGGTGATTATGATGTGTTATACAGTTTTATTATACAAAAAACATTTCATTATGCTATGACTATTATTTTAATGATAAAATATAAAACCGCAAGGGTCTAAAATACATATATTTTTTCTTCTCAAACCTCCTAAGACCCCTTAAGCTGTTCAAAAGTCGTACGACAACGATCGCTCTTAAGGTGGAACATTCTTAAAACATACCTTAAAAGCTATTATAACACTATATTTGGCTGTTTTAAAAATAGCTGAAATAAAGAGAAATCCAATCTTTTTTATTTAAATTTAATTAGAAGTGCTTTAAAGTTAAATTGTTTCAAAGGATATAAAAAATTTACTAATAAACTAAACTAAATAAATTTGAAACACGGAAATTAAATTAAAGAGAAAATTCAGTTAAATTTTCCACTGGTGCGGCTTAGATCATCTGTCTTCTCTTGAAAATTAAGTAAATAAGTTTTAGCAAGATAAATTTTTGTATGCATTTTCAACGGTTGCACCCCGTATTATTCCTCGAAGCAAATTCTTATATTCTCTCTTTTAAGATGCGTCTATAATTTTATACATTCATTTAATCCATAAAAAGTCGTTTTAAGTATGAAAAAAAAATCTGTTAAAAAATTGTAGACAATCAAGTCCGCGTATTTATGATCTTAAAAGTGTGAGTATGCTACAGATATACTACTATTTAATAAAATTTATTTCTTGGAGTTTTGCCGCGAGTCTACAGTTTGCTGTAAATTTCAAAGATCATATAAAATTTTACACTCTACTATTTTGTTATCTGATTGCACGGATTTTGTTGTTGTTGATATTTTTTAGACTAATTTCTTATTGTATAGTTACAAGCATGCGACAGTTTAGAGGATGAACAAAATGATGCGTTTAGCGTTTAGTGGCTAGACATTCTGGCCACTAAATTCTAAGGCTTTGCTGCATTTAAAAAAAAAGCAGAAGCATTTTAAAGATTACATCTGCTTCTCAAATAATAAATTAAATTTACACAAAATTTTAGAAGGTACTAAAAGTCGTACAAAATTTTTTTATGATGCTTTTTCATCAAATCTGAAGAAGAGTAAAATTATCACAATAACGACAGATATATTTTTCAGGAAGGAAGTATAATTTTAACTATTTATGAATTTGACGTCGAAAATGTAATCTTTTTGCTCCAGGCATCTGCAAAAGTTAAGGACCTTAATTTAAATTCTTGGGTAAAAAATTAAGAAAAAAATAAAAATATAATTACACTCAATGAATTTAAGGATGAAATTTTCGAAAGATACTAAAATTTCATAGAATTTTTTTAAGGGCTTTTCATCAAGTGTCAACAATAAAATAAACACAATATGGCATATATATTTTTTAGGAAAGAAAGTATAATTTTAATTATTTATTAATTTGACGCCGAAAATTTATTTTTACTCCTGGCATTTGCAAAAGTTAGAGACTTTAATGTAAATTATGGAGCAAAAAAAAAAAAAAAAAAAAAAAAAAAAAAAAAATTAAGAAAAAAATAAAAGCATAATTACACTCAATAAATTTAAATTTTAAGAAATTTATAAATTTCTTAAGGATAAAATTTTCGAAACTAAAATTCCATCCCTTTTAAATACTTCATGAAATTAAAAGTAGTCTATTCATCATTTTTCAACGGTCGTCTTACAACTAACTAAACTGTAATCCTGCGGTGCGTTAATCTATACCGTGATATTTTCAACAAAAGGGACTGTATGTTTGTTTTTTTTTTTTTTTTTTTTTTTTGTCGCAGGTAGTTACAATCATATTTTAGGAAAGTAATCGTTTTCCTACCGTGCGAAGAACGGGCACGCAGATAGTGCTTAATAAACTAGAAGATTGAGTTTTGTTCATATATAATGTTTGAACGAGAAACAAAAGAGGTTTCAATTATTCCTTTTGAGAAATTTTACGTGTCAAAATTATATGCTCGGAAAACCACGTCAAAATCGTAAACCACAGCATCAGTTTTTCTTGAGAACCTATTACGATGCGTTTACTTATAAAATAAAGTTAATTCACGATTGCCACATTTTTCATTAATACCATACCTCTAATATGAGTTTCGCCGCAAGATTTCTTAATCCTTTCTTTCTGTCTTCTTCAGCAGTCAAAAAACCTTGTATCAAAATAGTGGGAACTTAAAGGTAAACAAAAAAAACTTTTGTTTATCGTTTAATCGACACTATTTTGCCACACGGTGTGCTAACTGCTGAAGAAGGCTGAATACATTTTTCGGCTGAAACAATCGTCCAGTGCGATAAGTATCTTTTTATGTGTGTTATTATACAAAGTTTTTTATAATCGTATTAGAGTAGAATTTTAAAATTTTCAATTTAGGGCAGTTGTAGCATATAATTGTGCACCTAATATTTTGATCACAGTCGACTGCGAAGTATAATAATCCAAAAATAAGTCCGAAATCCAAGATATAATCCATAATAATCCAAAAATAAAATAAGTCGAAGTATATAATCCAAAAATAATAATCCAAAAGGCTTTCAATACATAAAAATCTATGAGCAGTCATTATTTAAACTGTACTTCGGGGTCATTCATTTATTTCAATGAAAATTAAATAATATATATTACTGAAGTTCATAAAAGAATGCTTATCATTGAACATAGTATACGCAACAATTATAAATTTTTTACCGGT
Organism: Cheiracanthium punctorium; assembly: GCA_038373885.1. Classification (NCBI taxonomy): domain Eukaryota; kingdom Metazoa; phylum Arthropoda; class Arachnida; order Araneae; family Cheiracanthiidae; genus Cheiracanthium; species Cheiracanthium punctorium. The sequence goes on from JAWZYV010007673.1 coordinate 306,073, forward strand.
ACGAATGTAAGCATTATGCATGTAAGAATTGAAGCATTGTATATCACTTTCACTGAAATATGTTTAAATGGAGTATATCAAAACGTTTATAATTTTAGACGAACAAAGAAGTTATGTGGTGTCCACATAAGAGAATTCATTTACTTTTTTAGCACCGTATACTCTTTATTACGAAATGTTTACTATATCCAGAATTAATAAATCGGTTAATAGATCACCGTATATTCGAAAGTTATATCGTAATTTAAATTTTCCTAATCATTGGTGAAGTAAAAATAAAATGTTACTTTCCTCTCCACCTGCAAAATACCGTTAATTTTTTCATTTTATGCGATTATTTTGGAAAATTTTGAAAAGGTTTCGATCAGGAATAAAATGAAATTGGTTACGTTAAAGATTAGAAAATTTTGAAAATATCTCTTTGAATCCTGTACAATAAACCTTGGTATTGAAATTAGTGCTGTAATCTATTAATACTGATCGAATAGAAGCAATAATCGAATAGTTAATTAATTCTGAACAAATCAATCGAATTTCAATCAATGAATGGTGTATACTAATTCCGATTTCTGTTCAAATAGCTTTCCCGATTTTCAATCGAATACTGTATATTCACGACTTCTATTCAAATAATACAGTTTTAATCATACTCTAGACATGTGTTCGAATAACTGCGATTTATAAATCGAAACTATACGATTCAAATTATGTCAGTCATTTCCAATGGAACACTATTGATACAAATAGTGTCAGTGATTTCCAATGGAACACTGCTCACGATTTCTATTTCAATACCATTCATGATAAATTTCTATTCAGTGTATTGTAGATTATAGCAAAGCTATTCAAGGGCTATTTGCCCGGCAAGGGGTGCCTTGGCTCGGAAGATCTTTTAAGGACAGGTGGCTTTTAAGGACAGGAATTTAAATTGGCTTAAATTTCCAGTTATAGGCCTGAAAAATAGAGGAGGCCGACACGATTACATACATATTTAATTTGTGTCTGTTTGGAATACATAAACACTCAAAATATGGCATTTAAAAATGTAAACAAACGTGATTTAGCTGCAATAAAGCTTTAGTATTTTGCTTTTTACTCCCTTTTTTATATTTTGGTAAGCTTATATAATGAGTTAACGTATGCGGTACCACTATCGATGATATTTCCACGCTGCGAACAGCAAGAGCTAGATATAAACCTCTTAGTGCAATAACAATAGCGCATGTGCGAAAATCCAAATTAACAGTTCAATGACGTCAAATGGAGCAAGCATATGTCATGCAGTAGCTAGATTACAAAATAACAGTAAGGGATTCTGTTATTTTGTAATCTAGCTTCCCTAGATTTTGTAATCTAGTAATCCTTCTTTATTTTGTAATCTAAAAATACAAGATTCTTCGGACTTTTTCACAGACTTAAAATATCGAATTTACAAAGCTTGGTGCATTCATGCCCATCTAAAAAATGTCACCATGCACTGGGCTAAAGCACATAATAGGCATTTGCTGTTTCAACATCGGCTTATATGATGACACCCAAAATGTGTAGCAACCCGCACCTAAATAAATTGAACGGCAAATACTGTTAAAACAGGATTTAAAAATAATGATTTTTTTGTTTATTTTTTAGGATATTTAAAGTTTTGTAGTAGAACATTTTAAATTTTATTTTTTTTAGCCGAAATGAAAATTGCTTCTTTTTATTCTCAAATAGTATGTTTTTTAATACTATATCAAATTTTAAGGGAATAAACTCAATAGTTTTTAGAAAAATGTACCGAACTTCCATACAGTTCAAAAGATGTCGTAGGGATATGTAAAAGTTAATTATTTTTTTAAAAATAATTTATGAATCAAATTAACTTTTTTTCATTTGTACATGGATTATAATGTGTGTATAAACAGCGGACCAAACATTTCATTTCTATCTCTGTTTTGAAATAAAATATAAGATGTTAAATCTTTTACAAAAATTGAATCTTTTTACTAGTATAGATGATCAATGTGTCCTTAAGAAATTCTAACGCCTATTCATTTTACATCTACCGAAAATCTCCCGAAACTCCGAACCAATGGCCTTATGATCGGCTCGAACCCTGGACCTCCACACATCAGCCATCCACAATGTTGAGCGTCTTTATCCACTCGCCCATGGTTAATTTCAATTCAAAAGCAGTATGCTATTCGAATCCTATGTGCTGAGCATTCGGATAAATTTTATTAAGATTAAAGCTTTTGCGCTTTTTAAACAAATACCGCGTTTTATTAATAAATTAAAGCATTTTTTTGAAACCTTTTACCTTTTTCATAAACGTGGAATATTAACGTTTAAGGTGGGTATTCACTACATGAGCTATAAACTTTGGCAAAAGCACTTGTAACAACGTATACATTCACATCTTTTCTCTCATACGGCTTTCAATAAGACATAAAAGCGGCCGCGGTGCTATCTAAAATAAAAACATCGAAAACTAAATAAATAAAACAACGTGAAGGAAGCTACGAGCTGAAAGAGTGGGGATGGGTTCGTTTTAAATTTGGAACCCTAATTCTCACTAAAGAGACACATGCGTCTGCGGCTGGATAAGTGACGATTTCCCGATAGCCATCTACCGCGGTGTGCGTTGAAGATTTGGACCCGGATAAATAAAACGACATGAATAGATCACGGCGGCACGGTCTTCTTTATTTATACGCGGGAATGCCGCTTGCTGCCCCACTATTTCTTGAGAGATGAATGGCAACGCCTTGTTTGAGTACGCTTACAGTGAATCCTAAACGCTCGATGAGTACGCGAGATGAAAAAAGATATTAATAAGATATAGATTTTTATGAGAAATGCCGGTAATTTTATTGTTTGTGTCCTTTAATTTTTTTAACCAGCTCCGCAGTGACCTAGTGGCTGAATTACGAAATGAAGGTATACGGAATTATCCCTTTATAAATCGAGTTTATGTGCAGAGAATCGAAAGTTCTTGGGATTTTTCTGGACCATTTTTTAGGATTAATTCATATATTTTCCCTCTACTGTAATATCCCACGAGAAAATTGGAGTATTAATTGGACATAGAAATTTTGTTGGACAAAGAAATTGGACATAGAAATTTTTCAGGAGAAGACATTAACCCATTTGTGCCTGGATATTTTTGCGACTTTCTTCGATTTTTACTGATAACAGAAATAATAGATAAATTTCCGATGTTAACTTCTTGAACAAGGGATGATTTCTTTTAAAATCATTATGTATAAAAATCGAAATATCAACATCCTACTTGGTCATGTTAAAATATTTTATAGAGTTAAGGCTCAATACTCGTGAATAAAGGCTAGGAAAAATAAATAACGTTTTCGACTAATAGCGAAAATGCTGTCCCAAAAAAGGGACACTAGGCATAAATGGGTTAATTATACACAAAATCAAAGTCGTAAAACTACCTGCTGCTCGTACACGGAATTAAACGCAAAAATATATAATTAAAAGCGGTGATAAATAAAAAAGTAAGAAAATCTGAAACACTTTCAGATTTAAAATACGCACTAAAGTGCGAAATATTAAAAGCGTATCATAATCCGTGCTTCTTCCCTGTATCATCATTCATGAGTGTCATTAAACAAAATTAAAATTGACATTTCTAATATTTTTTTCTGGATGTAAGACAATAGACAGAGAATGAGAAAAAGATGCTTAAAAACTACACAATTCGAACTGGATGAAAGTTTCAAAAACTTTTTCAGGTGTTTTCTTTATCCAGGTCAGGCGTAGCAGACGATAAAATGACGTTTAGTCATTATTTTAGCATCGTTTAACGATGATAGAGCATCAGTCACGTGATACGGTGGGTTTCTTACAAACGTATACTAAATGTTGCAGATCTACTTGTTAAAAAAGGTTGTATTTTTGCACGCCGTGAAAAAAAAAAGTTCTGATGGTTTGTCACGTGACTCATTCAATTAAGATTTCATAACATAAAATTAAATCGCTTAACATTTATTTCAAATTCGCCTCCTAATAAGGAAATCAGATGTTTTATTTATTAAAGTCTGCGTATTCTATAATTTTGCCCCAGAAAAATCTACCTCTGATGTCAACTAGTTTTTGTAAAAGAATGCGTCTTATGTGTCAGACAAAAAAATAAATTCAAATATTTATACACTACACATATTTGTGCGTAACCCATCTCTGTATGAAAATAGGAAATAACCAGCAAACCTAGAATACAACCAGTTAAAAAAATATATATAAAAAACTTCGGCGTTGGAAAGACCATATAAGGGAGAAGTGGCATAAATGGGACATTTTGCATTCTGGATTTTTTTTTAATATTTACTGCTATCATTTTAATGGGCATTGCATGAAAATAAAAATCAATATCTTACTTTTCAGGAAACATACACAAAAGCACATACTTACAAGTCTAGTAAATGTGAAATGTAATAATACAAAGTTTTGTAAAATGTCCCATTTGTACTGGACTGTGTTATGTGTGATTGGGGTTTAAAAAACAGATTTTTTAATTTTTATCCCAACCTTATTTTTATGCACCCTTGAAAATATCTTATACTTTAAGGTATTCTCAAGGAAACGAACAAAATAGCTGGTTAATATACTTAAAAGTATCAGATTTAGATTAATAACAAAACAAAAAAAAACCTCAGCTGTTCGAGCCTCTTCAGGGGGAGACCCCCACCCCTGAACCTCCCTAATTTTTTAGGTTTCATTATTGCCATATTAAAACGATATTAATTGACTATGTCATTTTATCTCTCATCTTTCGTATATTTGGCCTGGTAACCCTATGTTAAAATTTTTAGGATTGTAACCTATTTATAGAAAAATCCATGTGATGCATATTCTACAGCTTACGAAATATTGTAACAATACATTAAAGCTGTTAACTAGAACTAATAGTATTTAAATATACGTAAAATTATGTCGCTTTTTTATATCGCATTTTTGGGACACATTTTTCGGACAATTTTCAATAAAGGGGGTGAGAGATAAAATGACATAGTCATTAATACTTCGTTTCATTCGGAAAGTATTAATGACTATGGAACACAAAAACTTTTGGAACACAAACTTGTGTTCCAAAACTTAAAGTGTGTGAATAATAATAATGTATCAATATATGCTGTGCCAGAGTTTGCAATGAATGAGCAAAATATCATGCATTAATTTAACGTAAGTTTTGATAAAATCAAATTCAAAAATAGGATGACTTTGTATCTGGCTAATTTAATCCTGCTGTTTGCAAAGGTAAATGTATGTAAGATATTTTTCCAAACAAACTTTTAAACATAAATATTTCACTTTTTATATGTTATGAATTATTTACTTTTGAGCATTGAAATCGCAAAATGGCCCTTTTTGTCATCACTCTATCAGTCACTTTAGCTTAGTTTTGTGCAAAGACGTGTGACATTCATCTACTAGAAGATGTTAGATACATCTACTAGCAGAATTCGATACTAAAAATATGTATACTTAATAGATTGCGTCATTTCTCCCTTACCATCCAGTCTGGCATAGCCTATTATAAATGTGTCTTTTGAGTAGGTTTACTGAAGAATTCCGACTAAAAGCAATTGTCTTGCAGACAAAGTGCTGTGTCTAAGCTAAAAAATCCTAAATCAGATTTTTATCAGTGTTATTATATATATTTTTAATTACATATAACTTATACTAAATAATATTATAAATGCGAAAGTGAGTTTGTTTGTTCGTTTGTTTATGACTCTATCACGCCTAAACCGCTGAATCGATTAGGATGCATTTTGGTTTAGATATAGATGGGACCCTGGAGATGGTTATAAGCTAATTAGAATTTTAGATTTTTAATTACTTTTTTAATTATTAATTAAAAACCGTTTTTACATTGCCATGCTTGGCGAGTTTCGCCCGTATCATATGATCCATGTTTTGAGCTAACAAGAATGCTATTACTTCAATTAAGAAGCACGCGCATCTGAAAAACATTAAATAATACGGAAATTATGCCAGTTTTATGCCAAATATATCTATCTCTAATAATAAAAATGAATGTCCTCCAGACAAATCTACAGAAAGCAGATCTTTGAAAATTTGAGCATGCCTGGACGCATGACTTCGGTAAAGTGTACTTCAGGCTCGGGAATTTTAATTACTTTTCTAACTATTAATTAAAAACGTTTTATCGCCCGCACAAAATGATTTATGCTTTTGAAATAAAGCAGAAATTCTATTTGCAAAATCACATGCATTTGGAAAACATAAATAAGTATGGAAATTATGTTGATTTTACGCCAAATCAAAAAGCATAAATAAAGAAAACTGTACTTACGTATTATCCCGACGATCCGACAAGACGAGCGATTTTTTGCCGAGATAAATGCCGGGCACATGAAATTATTAATGGTTTTGAATACGTTTGGCAACTCATTTGACGAAAAAACAGTTTGCCGGGAATGACCGTCGGGATAATAGGTAAGTACCAAGAAAAGTCCAGATGTGTTTCTTAAAGTTCGTAAATTTCCAAATCCTACAAATAATATAAATGTGTACGTTTATGTGTTTCGATGTTTTTGACTGAATCACACAAAAATGGTTGGAAAAATTTGTAATGAAGATAGTTTATGCCCTGGATTAACATACAGACAACCTTTCAAGCATATAGCATAAATAATTCTTTTACAAAGACACTCAAAATAATGCTAATGCATTGCGCTCTATGGACATTTTGTAGCTACTAAACCGATTTTAAAACTTTCTTCCCTGATTGAAATTCCTAGGCCTATATGGTCCTAGGCCTATATGGTCCTAAGCCTATATGGTTCTAAGCCTCTGTGGTCTATAGGGTCCTAGGCGAATATGGAGAATAACTGTGTGTGGAATTTTCTAAGGTATCCTAGCTCGTATTTTCGCGAGGTTTTTGAAAAAAACACGGAAAACTGCGAGCGGCTAGGTCGACAGGCGCGACCGGGGTTTGAACCTGGCACCTCCCATCTCCCACCTTGAGAGCAGAACTTCTTAGACACTGGGGGGACCCTGAGTGTTATAGGCTACCTTTGTGCATATATCACAAATAGTTCTTTTACAGGGATACTCATAAGAATTACATTACGCTCTATGTGTATCTCTGTAAGTACTGAACCGATTGCAAAACTTTTTTCACTGATAGTAAGCTGCACTATTCTTGAGTATTATAGGCTAAAATTCATGCATGTAGCGCAAATAGTTCCTTTACAGGAACACTCAAAATAATTCTAATACATTACGCTCTATGGGTATCTCTGTAACTATAGAACCGATTCTAAAACTTTTTCGCTAACTGCACGATTCCTGATTAACATAGGCTAAAATTCATGCATATAGCATAAATATTTCTTTTACAAGAACACTCAAAACAGTTCGCAAATACTGTCGTAACTGTCTCTATTCGCCAAATGCCTGAAAAAAATCTAAATTTAGTATACTCTCTTATTTTAACTGAAGTATACTACCATGCATTATACTTACTATATAAGTAAAAACAAATAATATTTAAATGCAGTTTCTTTAGTCGCAAACATATTTGTTATTCACACATGCTTCGTTTCTCTCGGGACCTAATTCTATACCGACGCGGACGAAGTCGAGGGTAGCCGCTAGTTATAGTATAAAACTTTTCAAACTGTTCTACGTTAAATGTTCGTAAAATAATATTCGTTAAAATTTCAAACAGCAAGAACATGATATGCATACACTTAACAGTTTTACAGTTAGCATAAACATCCAAGTTACTGCCACTAATTAAACTTTCACAAAATATCGAACATATTTTTTAGTCTATCTTCTATAAAATGAACTGGAGAATAAAAATGTTTTTCCACCTGTTGCTACAGCAAATTAACTGCTCAAAACCCTGATAAAATCTCCCCAGCTGAGGGAAGATTATTTGAAAAGAATGATAACTCAGCAAAGGGTTCGCTAAATGCTTATTTTATTGAAAACTTATATTATGGGAGTCAACAACTTCTTCTACAACATGTTATTTATCAATATTTATATAAAAAAATGCATATTCATGTTGAAACATAATATGATATTACTATGTTTATTGGTATTTTTAATATGTCACAAAATAATAAAGTACTATAAATATATTATATCGTGAGAGGGTTGGCAAAAAAGTGTTCATTTATTTTCACTATCTCAAAAAAATCATAGTTTAATATTGTATACTAGAAGAAAAAGCCCGTTGTGGAAGCAATTAAAAGGCAACTAGAAAAAAGATTTCACAAAAATATGTTTACACTCAATATATTTAATCTTTGTCCATCAAAAATAAATAACTTCGTATTCAATTTTTATTATATATCCAAAACGAATTTCATGCTCTTCTGGAAATGCGCAAAAATTTTTCGCTTTCGAACGATTTCGTTTTCTGCATTCAGCTTTTCTTATATTAATGCTTCAGCAGACGATTATTTTAATGAAAAAAATTAAACTATGTTACCTGGAAAAACTATTTTAAACGTATTAGAATCCGAATTCTGTAACGTCTTTTTCACTTGAAAAAGGTAATTTTGTCACGCAAATGATTCACTTTTTTGACTCTCGGAAATAAAATGGAGCTGTAAAGAGCGAAAAGTCGCTTAAAATGAGGGAACGGGTTTTAAAGTAGCTCAGATTGTTTTCTATATTTTTATACATGATTATGAAAAATTTCAAGTGGATCGTAGAAACGATGTGAATTTTATGACCATAGCTTTTTAATCTGTTTGGAAGAATGACGGCAAAAGTTTTGTTTTGAAGTGGTCGGACCGGAATTGTTATAGATAGTGAATGAGTCAGGGATCAGCGTAACTATATAGTAGGATAATTTAGTGCTTTCCTGCATGCTTAGTTTAATCCTTTCTATGGACAAACGTTTTACCATGATTTGGTTGAACTGATCAGTTTAAGTATCAAATCATGATTAAACTTTTCTGCATAGAAAGGTTGCAGCTAATTCGGAACCATTTTACAGTGAAATGTTAACTACTTTTATTAACAATGTTAACAGGCGCAGTTGTCCGTCAATGACTAGGTCTCTAAAAATTTTAGATCTCCCGCAAAGGTGGTGTAGTGGAGAAGGGACCATTTTAGCACACCTTGGGTCAGGGCTCGATTTTCGGTTGTTAACGCGTCCGTCCCTTCGTATAAGGTAACGTTAGCAGCGTGCTGGATGCCATGATAATAAAATGACCCACACCTTGGGCCTTAGTAATGGCCTAATAAATTAAAACGGCCCCTGTGATTTTCCTAAAAATTAGTATACAAATTCATAAAAAAAAGATGTTGAAACTCACAAAAATAGATACTGAACAGTGGCGTGCCTACGGGGGGAGGTTTAGGGGGGTTATAACCCCATGAGGAATTTTTTTGTCTTACAAAATATTTTCTTAACACACACAACATATACAGGATGTTCGAAAAGTCCTTGAGACATTTAAAAAAGTCATAGAAAAACAACAAATTTTCATATGAATATGCGGTTTGCACAATAATACTTCGCAGTTCACAAATTTTCTTTTGACATCATAAAATGACTACTTCCAAATTGTGTTCATAGGTGGCGCTGTACCGTCACAGTAAGCTGCCCGTACGTCTTGTACAGTAACATCCGATCTCGTGCCCGACCACTTCTTTCAATGTCTAACATGCTTCCAGTCTCTAAAAACTTTTCATTCCAGGCCTAAATGCTGTTTCGACTCGGAGGGTTTTTCTTAAGCATGTCACGAAACTTTCTCTGAAATCCAGTTATGGATTTTGATTCGAAATACCATCCTACGCAATGCGCTTTCTCAATTGCAGTCCTCCTAAATAAAATGAATATTCCCGCACCGTCAATGCTGTTCAAAACTCAAGAAAAATCCCTATTGGCTCTCATTGCTGAAAACTGGAGATGCAGCGCCATCTATGAACACATTTTGGAAGTAATTTGTTTTAAGATGGAAAAATAAATTCTTGGTTCCGTGAAGCATTACTGTGCGAACCGCACATTCATACAACAATTTGTTGTTTTTCTGTTAATTTTTTAAATGTGGCAACTACTTTTCGGACACTGTATATACAGGAATTGGAGTAGTCGTAACCCCCTCGCACACGAAATATTTTTCTCACTGCACCACTGATACTGACATTCACAAAAACAGTTTTCACAAAAATGGGACCATGGAAAATTCCTGGATCGATCCCTCATAATAAAACTTTCACATATTTCTTTCAAACTGCTTGTTTTCCTAAAAATTAATTAGTTATTCAGTAAAACTCGTAGCTGTAATCTCTAAGAATTTGTTCTTTTAAAATAAAGAATGTCGATTTTATTTAAAGTCAATGGAGATATTTAATGAACCCAAATATAATTGCAATTGCTTGTCAAATTTAGTTCATTTATGAAGTAGGAAATATAACTTACACTCGTGAGTATCATGCACTGGCGCGGAATCGGCAACGAATGTGTTAACTTTGTTTGTATTATCAAATCTGAAAAAGTGCTTAAGCCATCTGATTCGATAGGATAGAGTATTTTTAGGTGACGTCACTGAAATTTTCTCTTTGTGAGGTCAACTCGTATATTTAGGGATACAAAGCCACGTTTTCGGCCAATGACTATTCTCAAATGAGCGAATGTTTGATCAAAAGAAGTTGGTTGCTAAGGTGTGACGGAGTGATAATGACGTAGGTGAAACAGCTCTATTTGATGACTCGAGTGATATCAGTCTGTTTATATTTTAATAGATTTCACTGTTCAACAAACTTCTACATCCATCATTTTTTCAGACTGGAACAAATACTTGCTTGGGTTATTTTACTTTCACATATTAAGAGACATAGAGATAAGGAGAGACAAGGAGATGGCATTAGCTATCCTCAGCATTGGGCGAAATGAAGTAACTGTGTTGGTTCAAGTATGGCGGAACATTTTGTTGGTTTCTTTTTAAATAACAGTGAAAGATGCACGATTTTACGGACTAAAAAGTAAAGATACACAATTATATGTCACGATAGTTCTAAATACAAAATCTCAGCATTTCTGCAAGTTTTAAAGTTATGCCAAATACGTAATTATTCTTGGCGCCAACTTTGGCGGCATTACTCTGTTAAAATTGGAACTGTCACCGTAGAATAACACACTCCTATCATAGGCGTAGAGTTATATGGACCCGTGGGGCTCGAGCCCCCCCAATAAATTGTGTATAGGGGCTGAGCCCACCCAATAATTTACCACTAATACAGAAAACTATTTTATACAAACATAAAAAATATATCTCACACCAATTACAAAGGTTTTAAAAAAAAACCTTTACTTTTAAAAATTTTTTTCTTTTGATTTCAATCATGATTTAGTATTCATTGTGACGCCACGTAACACACAATGTTACTATAAGCTGCCCTCGCCAGGCTCTGGTTAATTAAAATCAGATTATGCAATGTAAAGTATGAAATGAAGAAATGTATGAAATGAAGTTCAGATGTGTCTAAAATGTACTATCTCATCCAAAATGTTTTTTTTTTTTCCTCCTTTGGATTTTTTACTTTGCTTCTATTTTTATCTTATTACATGGTAGGAAGATACTAACATGGATACTTACCTTACATGGGTGTAGAATTTTATGGACCCATAGAGCTCGAGCGCCTCCAATAATTTACACTTATATATAGTAAGAAAGTTATATGTATGTGAATCAGTGGCGTATCCACAAATTTTTCATGGGGGCGGGGTTACAACTTCTGCAACTCACTTATATGTATACGGGTGTATGATAAGGGAGTGAAGAATATACATTTTCTATGGCAAAAAATTCCTCATGGGGGGATTATGACCCCCTAACCCCCCCCTTGGCTACGCCACTGACGTGAATATATGTGGTTATGGGGCCGGCCCCCCCAATAATTTTGAAAACTTTACGCCTGTGACTCCTATTGCAATGTGGTCTAACAATCGGGCGGATCGGTTACAGTTTGGCTTCACTATCAAATAGCTAATCCCGTCTTCTTGTATTCATATCTCTACGTTAAGAATACGTTGTTGTTGTTGTTGTTGTTGTTTGTTTTTTTACTTTCCGAACGTGTACCACGTAAACAAAGTATTGTAATAATGAAAAAAAAAATCCGATTATGAGATTTTGGTGTATTTGCACGTGTTGCGGTATTCTGAATTCATTTCTGGTATTTTTACAGTGATGCATCTTTGTATGGGTGTGCTAGTAAGAACACAAAAGCTCCTAAACGGTACATTCGATTCAGCTCCTTTTTTTCCTTGCGAGTTTTCGGTTAAATAGTTCAGTTTCTGCAGTTCGCTGCTAGAGGGCCAAGGACGGTGCATTAATTTTAATTGCCTTAAACTTTGACTGACAATTTCACCTGTCCATTGACTATACAGAATCTATATGTCATCGAAAAAGGGTTCTGGATCGAAGTTTCTGCGTTTTTGCCTGGCAACTAGAAACCTCGTAGCTATTGGGTTGGCAACAAAGTAATTGCGTTTTCTTGTATAAAATTCAAGCAAATAAGTTTTCAACAAGTTTTTAATTACAGGTAAGCTGTGCCTGAACATACGATTCATATTTGTTACATTTTAAAGTAAGAATTTCACTAGCAGTATTTTTTTTCGTCCATAAAAGATGGCCACCCTCCCCCCTTTTTCGCTTCTATCCTCCTTAGAGGACAATATTAAAAATGTCCTGAAATTAATTTTTAGGTATTCGTGACTGCTGTATTTTACAGAAAGAATTTCACGGATATCTCTATTTTTATTTGAGATCACGCGGGATATGTGAAAAGAACTTTTTGGCCCCTTACCCCCACTAATATTACGAATTTTGGAAAATGCTCTCTGATCGAGCACCTATGTTGAAGAACTCACGTACGTGCCAAATTTCGCATAATTAACTTTAGTAGTTTTGGCCAGGCGAAATATTGACATACGGAAAAACGCAATTACTTTGTTGCCAACCCAATATAATCTCTGAGAATTTGTTCTTTGAAAAAAAAGGAATATACTGTCGTACTTCTATTTAATAAACATCTATTTTGCGAATTTTTCCTGGGAACCAAGAACATTTTGCGACTTCTTCGTAAAAAAAAAAACTACAAATAGTGAAATTCATTCTCTATTTAACGAAGTTTTTCTTTGGCTTTAACTTTTTTTTTCTCTGTTTCTCTAAATATTTCTGGACATTACAAACTTATTTTGTTCTTTTACTACATTTCACTTTTAAGTGACGTTCAACTGGTTTCAACAGGTAATCTTAACTCACTGAGAGCTGTTAAAAAACAGACAAAATTAAGACCTTTTCCAGCAATCAAGGATCATGAGTGCTTAAATTTAATTATGTTCGACAGTAACACGTGATGGTAATGTATTCTTAATTTACCTATTATAATGAATACGATTATGACATTAAAATTCATTAATTTTATCGTAAAATGATTTACTTAAAACGAAAATGCGCTGTCATTTCGGACTTTTTTTTTTTCTTACCTTTTTTGTTTCTCCTTCCGGATTTCATTTTGACAAGTAAAAAAAAAAAAACCCAAATTTCTATTATTTATTTTTAAAATGTGTGAATAACTATTTTTTTTTCAATAATATTTTTGTGTTTATAAATTTAAAATCAGTTGTACGTTGTTTAAAGCATTTAAAATGTAAATCTCTATTTAATGAATTTTCCATATAGCGAATACTTTTCCGGGATTTAGCGACTTCACTAAATAGAAATCCGACTGTATTTTATTTAAGGTAAATAGAGATATTTAACGAACAGAAATAGAATTCAAACAGAAATGGAATTCAATGGTTTTCAAATTTATTTCATTTATTGTAAAAAGATTCGTGTATATTATAGGCCGGCCACGTACTACCGGTATTGATTTTAGTAAATTAGGACTTAAATTTTGCATGGGGGTACAAAAAAGAATTCTTATACATAAGCACCTATGGATGCAAATTCTTCAAACTGTGTTAACGGGCTAACGTTTAAACGGTGCATTCGACTGAGTAAAAATTGGGTATGTGTATTATACGTCATGGTCACATGACCTGCATAGACTTGTTTTGTACGTAAAACTGATAGTTTGTTCCCAATGTCGTAAAAAAGAATTCTTATACATTGCAACCTACAGACGTAATTCGGTTAAGCTGCACTATTATCTAAATAGTGCATTCGAAAAAGATCAAATTTGGTATGTATATTAAGGGAGTTTTACCTACAGAGCGATCATCGTCACAGAACTCGTCCAACAGCTATAAAAACAGGACGTTAGGGGGTTTAAGGATACATGTGGCACCATCTTTATTGGAAAATTGGTACAAAAATTTTTAGTTATTTCTTTTACGACCTCTAAAAATTTTAGAAATAAAATTAAAACTTCAAAGTTGAAAAGATAAAATGGACTTTTCTTGCTGTAAAATATTGTAATAAGGATTAGAGTGTTAGATAGGAACGCAACTGGATTTTTTTAAATGAAATTCCATTGAAACGCGATAAAACTGCTGAAATTCTATGAATTCCAGTCTGAAATATTATGTTTATTTATTTATTTTTTTAATTAAATTACTCTCATGAACTTAATGTTTATATAAAGCATTGTAACGTAGTTTTTGAAGAAACATTATAAATTTTTCAGTAGCTCTTCTGCTGTAGTTTTGTTTTAAATCTTGATAAAAAAAGTCCTGCAGATTAGCGATTACAAGTTTCACAATTATAAAATTTATAAAAGCAAAATTTTTTTATATTTTTGCCCCAAAACATTCTTAAATGTATAATAAAGCGACCAAAATTTATTTTTCAAAGTAACGTTTGATAGAAAATTTTTTAGTTTGTCAATTTTGATTTTGAGTCTGAAAAACAATTTTTTTTTCATTTTTCTTTAATGACAATTGACTAGTTCTTCAAATTTGAAATTTACAGTAGTCCGCAGTATAGTTATTGAGGAAATATTTTGAAAATATGCATAATTCTCGCATAGTAAGTTTATTTCCTATCTGGAGTTAAAGTTAACCAAACAGCAGACTTCTCTAAAAAGTGCCAAGAGTTTAATACATTTTTTAAAAGTTTAAATACTTTTTTCAAATTCTAGATTTCTTTTAATTCACAATATAGTTTCTGAGGAAATATTCTAAAGAATTTTTATAGTTCTGACATTAATATTTTCTTATAATTAATTCCTATAATTAATATTTTCTGAAGTTTTTTTTTTTGATCTTCAGTGAAAGTCCACCTAAATCGTCTTCTTCTGAAAAAGTGACAAGTTTAACAATTTTTTTGAAAAATTGAATAACTCCTCAAACATTTGATTAGTGTCAGTTCTCAGTCTGCTTTTCGAAGAATCATTCTAAAAATTCTCATAATTATGGAATAGCAAGTTTACTTCTGATCGTGAGCGTAAGTCAAGAAAAAAGCGTCCTCTCAAAAAGTGCAAAATAATAATTTTTAGAAAATTAAATATCTTTCCCCATTTTTGATTAGTTTGAGTCTCAATCTAGTTTCCTAGGAATAATTCTGTATAAATTTTCATAATTGTGAAATTGTAAGCTTATTTCCTACCCTGAGCGAAAGTCAACCGAAATCCTCCCATTTAAGGTAGAACAGCCTTAAAGGTCACTGATACTCAACTTGTATAGATTTCAATGTGTGTAGGAGTTGTTGTTTTTGTACTGGGATACAAAAAAGAATTCGCATACATTACGACCTATAAATTGCAAGCTATTTAACTTGTACGGGTGCCTATATGGTAGGTTGGATTAAGCTCAGATTAGACACGCATATTATAGGTCATGGATTTTGGTGTGTGTAGAACCAAACAAAATATTATTTCGACCTTATTTAAAAACTTCGTAACGATTAAGAACTCAGAAAGTCGATTAGAGTCATTCCAGATTGTTGTTGTTGTTTTGATATTGGTCAGCATTCACTACCATGCAATATGGTAGATCTATTAGAGTGTACATGTAAAAAATTTGTTTTTTGTTTTCAATTTTAGTAGATCGGACTTTAACACATTTTTAAACCGTTATAGTACCTATTAGCCCTCAATAAGCAATTTCACAAATTGTATTCTGCGTTGCTTGATTGTGTTATTCTTCGTGACTAAACCTCAATATATCCCAATACCAGTTGCCAAAAATTAATATTTTGCCACAGCGAAAATAGAACATAATGACACATGATTTTAAAACACCATTATTGAACAGTTCTGGTATCACAACACTACAACTTCCACAATATTCTTATGCCCGTGTCTCGAAATAACTGCACAGCCCCAACGAGTGTTCACAAGGAAAGAAACAAAACAACAACAAAAATCCAACAAACTCCCATCCCATTTTAGAAAGCGGCCGGGCGCCCCTGTTGTTTTTCAGCGGATAAAGTGCATTGCCGGGGCTTCATCGATAAGCCCCGGCATGACCTGTCTCCCTGCCACCGTTACAAGAACAGAGCGGGCGGGCGGCTCTTCCCTTATCTCGGTGCCGTTGCGGTATGAGTTGGTACGAGAATGGGGCACTAAAAGTGAAGCCCATGTAAACAAATGGAGAGTTTAAGTGGGGTATGTTCATGTTTTATCGCCAGATGGGGACTGTGCGATATATAATATGTGGCCCCTTTAATAAGAAATGTCTTGATTATACGAGAATATCCGAGAATTCACAAAAAATGTTTAAGAGATGCGAGCATAAAGAGAAGTGTATTTGCTGTACGAATTAGGGAGTATCGCCATCTCCTATAAGGCCATAATGGACCATAAAAATAATTCTCTATTTATCAGCCAATCACTACAAAATTTTGCATCGTGATATAATGTTATCCGAGTATGAAAAATATTAGATCCTGTTTAATCTGAAAGTTCACTTTATTAAGAAATTATTTAAAACATGCTCTAATTAATGATATTATCTAAAAATGCTCCATGGACATAAATTTTTGTCCCTGACAACGGAGTGTTTTGTTTTGTTTGAAGCTGGCTCTATGCAGATACAACAAAAGTTGAAGTTCAGCTTTTACTTGCAATCAGAAATATAGCAAAGAAAAAGCTATTTTCGTAAACATGAGATTTCTGTAAAATTTCAACTAAAACAATGCAAAATTGTAACAAAAAAAAATATTAAAAAATCCAATAAACGTAGCACTATGGATAGCACTTTTCGAATAATTAAAGTTTTGTTAAGAACATGTACTTATTCGTCTGTACACGTTTCGGCCAAAAAATTTTCAGCCTTCATCAGCAAAATTCCACACACAGAAGAGCGGGAAGTGAGAAGTGAGAGTCAGTTCCCACTGTTCACTGTGGAGAACTCTGTTGACGAAGGCTGAAAATTTTTCGGCCAAAGCGCGTACAGATTGATAAGTACTTATTACGTGTGTTTTTTTAACAAAGTTTTAATCGTTTTATATTTTAAACGCCAGTTTCATTTTGAGCGTTTTTTTTTTTTTGCTAAAACTAGCGCTAAGTTATCTTTAAACAATCTTTTCACCAAATTTCAGCAAGATTCAACAAATGTTTGCAAGGAACAAAAATGCGCACGGAACACTTTCGAAAATTTGTTTTAAGAAAAAAGCATTTGAAGTTTTGATATACATTTTAACAGTCCTTATATTTAGAATCATTACTGGCACTCTAATTATCGCATCGATATGGATTTTTATCTTAAATCTAATGAACTTTTTTCTTAAATCTAATGAACTTTTGTCTTAAATCTAATGAACTTTTATCTTAAATCTCTGAACTTAACCCATTTATGCCTAGTGTCCCTTTTATGGGACGGCATTTTCGCTATTAGTCGAAAACGTTATTTATTTTTCCTAGCCTTTATTCATGAGTACTGAGCCTCAACTCTACAAAATATTTTAACATGACCAAGTAGGATGTTGATATTTCGATTTTTGTGCATAATGATTTTAAAAGAAATCATCCCTTGTTCAAGAAGTTGACGTCAGAAATTTATCTATTATTTCTGTTATCAGTAAAAATCGAAGAAAGTCGCAAAAATATCCAGGCACAAATGGGTTAAATCTAATAAACTGAAAATCCGCCCGTTCCCTTATTTTTAAGCGATTTTTCGCTCTTTAAAGCTCCATTTTATTTCCGAGAGTAAAATAAGTGAATCATTTGCGTGACAAAATTGGCTGTTTCAAGTACGCAGACGTCATACTGAAATCATAATCATCAGGCTTTGAAGGGAAAATTGCGATTTCAATTCGCTTAAAATAGTTTTATCAGGTAACATAGTTTAATTTTTTTCATTAAAATGATCGTCTGCTTGAAGCATTGATATAAGAGGGGCTGTTGAGGGACTAGAAAAAGCCCGTTGAGGAGGCAATTACAACGGGTGCTCGAAAAGCATTTGACGAAAATATGTCTACACTCAATATATTTAATCTTCGTTCACTTAAAATAAATAACTTCATATTCAATTTTTATTATAAATACTGATTGAATTTCATGCTCTTCTGGGAACCCGCAGAAACTTTTCGGATTCGATAGATTTCGTTTTATGTACACAGCTCCTCTTATATCAATGCTTCAAGCAGACGATCATTTTAATGAAAAAAAATTAAACTATGTTGTTTGGTAAAACTATTTTAAGCGAATTGAAATCGCAATTTTTCCTTCAAAGCCTGATGATTATGATTTCAGTATGACGTCTGTGTATTTGAAACAGCTAATTTTGTCACGCAAATGATTCAGTTATTTTACTCTCGGAAATAAAATCGAGCTGAAAAGAACGAAAAATCGCTTAAAAACGAGAGAACGGGTGGATTTTCAGACTTTTAAAGAAGCGCAGATTGTTTTCTATATTTTTTTATGTAATAATGGACAGTTTCAAGCGGATCGTGCAATCGATGTAGATGTTATTACGCTTTTTGTGCTTTTTAATCTTTTTGAACTTTTTAATCTTCTTCGAGTAATGGCGGTAAAAGTTTTATCTTCGAGTAATTGCCCGGAATTGTTACAGAGTAAGTCAGGGGGATCAACGTAACTATATAGAACAACATACTTACCCACATACATAAATTTCGTTTTGCTTTAGATATATTCATGTCATTTCATAGAATCTGAGAATATGCGGAATGTTTTCGTGCATGGCGTGTTTTTACGTGAAAGTCTGTTAATCTGGTTGAGTTTCGAAGGGCTTTTTAAACTCGTTGCATCAAAATGGCGTTGATCTCTCTTGCGAAAACTGGGAGACATGTTTGAAAGTAAATTTATTTATTTTTCTACCGCATAATTATTCAATGTTTCCGTTGCCAAGACGTCACAAACTAGCAACTTAATGACAAGAATAATATCGAAATCCTTAATCCACAACTGATTGAATAATTCAAAATCTTTTTTTATTTTCAAATTCTTAAAAAATCTCAAAAATTACATTTTTTTCGTTTCTCTTTTAAAGGAGGATGAAATGAATGCCTCACCATTTGTCGAGCATATCAAAAAGTTTTGGCGAATAGAATTAAAGAATGCAACAGTTAAAAAAGTTATTTTTACGAAAATTTTCGTCAAAAGTCATATTTCTTTTAAAAATTCTTAAAAATCTGCAATTTATGTTACACAGAACAGACTGTTTTTAAAAGAAATATTTCGCATCTATCTGATGGTGCAAGCATCATTTTACTGCAAGTATAATGACAGCCGCTATAACGTATTAGGCGAGAAGAAATGGCAAATATCCCATAAAACATAAAATCAATTTTTTTCTAATTCAAATTTCGAAAAAAAAAACTTCAAGGTGGGTTAGGATATATCCTAGTGAACACGTATACAAAATTTGGTAGACCTCAACTGGGACCTCATGTCTATATATAAAGGAAATATGTCTACATTCAAAATATTTAATCTTCGTCCCCCTAAAATAAATAAGTACATATTCAATTTTTGTTATACACCCAAATCGAATTTCATGCTCTTCTGAAAACGTGCGGAAACTTTTCGCATTCGAAAGATTTCGTTTTGTGTACACAGCCATATTTATATCCATGCAGACGATTTATTTGCCAAAAAAAAAAAAAAAATTAAACTATGTAATCTGGAAAAACTGTTTTAAACGAATTGGAATCCTAATTGTATGACGTCATTTTCGCTTGAAACAGCTCATTTTGTCGCGCAAATGATTCACTTTTTTTACTGTCGGAAATAAAATGGAGCTGAAACGAGCAAAAAATCGCTTAAAACTGAGAGAACGGGTGGATTTTTAGATTTTTAAAGGAGGGCAGATTGTTTACTATATTTTTAAAGACTAGGGGCCAAGGCCCCCAGACTCGCTACGCTCGCTTTTCCTATGAGGCATTCGGCCCCTAATAAGGCTTATTCGTAAAAAAGACGTAATTTCAACAGACAAAACCCGAAGATTGGATCAGATAGAATGTTACTGAGCTACACATTGCTTGGTTCTTGCAGGTTCATTGGTACATAAAAACTTAAACTTCACACTACAGTAGATCCCCTCCCCCTCATAATACGGAAGATATTTTGTTATGGGAATCCGTGTTGTACGGGTCCTGAGCTATACTCCACCTAGAGTGCGGACTCCACTTATAATCGCTGGAAAAATTATTTGCACTCCCCAGAAACAAAATGATATTTAATGTTGCCATTCAAAAGTTATATTAATTAGGAGCTAAAGCATAATAAAATCAGAACATCTGTTTCAGCTGTATCTTTAATAATGTAAAACCTATTGGACACCTTGCCAATTTGCCACCCATGGCGATTTTTCATTATTTGGCGACTTGCGTACATGTAAAGTTAATAAAAGCTAGGGAACAGATAGGATAGCTTGCCACCAATGGCGGCTTTTCATTATTTGGCGATTTTCACATGCTCACAACCTATAATTACTGTTCATTTAAGGTTACCGGAAAACCGTTATCCATATTTTCATTTACATAATCGTTTGCAGATTGGCGTACTTAGCACCACGAATTATACCATCTCGTCACGCTAGCAAATATCCAAAGTGTAACTGCTGTAATGGCATAGTTAACGCCGCCAAATATTTCTACTGGTAGCAAATAATCCAGCTGGACCGAACCGGCTTTAAAATAATCTGCATTTTAATTATTTTTTATTTTCAAGATATTAGTTATTCTGTTTTGGAAAAACAGATAATCGCTAATTCTAAACTCCTGTTGTCTAAGCGAACTTACTATTTGAAAATTGTCAACTTTGTGTAACACATTTTGAGTTACTTATTTCATGTAGTTTTTATTTTGGCTTGGAAAAGCTTTGTTGCAAAGGAATGAATGATTTTATGCCGATGGCAACCATTCTGTTTATTTTTTCAGTTTTGTATCAATATCTTCTAAAATAATTCGATTTTCGAAATTTAAGTCAGCTCATCAGGTTCTTCGGAATTTTTTGAATCTGTGGGCACCTTAGTCGAAACTTAAATCCCCACGGTTTAGGAGGAGATAGGCCAACAAGCTTTGACAGCGCCAGCGGCCTATACTTTTTTTTAGAATAGAGAGTTACCCAAATTAAATTTCATGCTGTTCTGGAAACTCGCGGAATCTTTTCGCAATCGAAAGATTTCGTTTTGTGTACACAGCTTTTCTCATGTCCATGCAAACGATTTATTTGTGAAAAAAAAAATGATAATAAACTGTGTAATCTGGAAAAGCTTTTTTAAACGAATTTGAAGCCCAATTGTATGACGTCATATTCACTTGAAAAGGGTAATTTTGTCACGCAAATGATTTACTTTTTTGACTCTCGGAAATAAAATGGTGCTGAAAATAGCGAAAAATCGCTTAAAAAGGAGGGAACGGGTGGATTTTCAGATTTTTAAAGAAGCGCAGGCTGTTTTCTATTTTTTTATACATGATTATGAAATTTTTCAAGAGGATCGTGCAAACGGTGAAGAAGTTATTAGGCTTTTTTTGTTAACTTTGTAAATTTCACGCGATTCTAGATACTTGGAAACGCTTTGTTGCAAAGGAATGAATGATTTTGTGCCAAATCTGGCAAACCATTCTGTTTATTTTTTCAATTTTTTATTAATATCTTCTAAAATAATTCGATTTTCGAAATTTAAGTCAGCTTAGCAGGTTCCTCGGAATTTTTCGAATCTGTGGGCACCTTAGTCGAAACTCAAATCCCCACGGTTTAGGAGGAGATAGGTCCACAAGCTATTGACAGCGCCAGCGGCGGCGACAGCGGCCTTTACTTTTTTTTAGAATAGAGAGATAGATATGTATGAAAAATTTCAAGCGGATCGTACAAACGGTGTAGATGTTATTGCTTTTTTCGTTCTTAATTTTTTAATATTTTGGGTGTAATGGTGGTAAAATATTTATATCTTGGATGAGTTGCCCGGAATTGTTAGAGAGTCAGTCAGGGATCAGCATAACTATACAGTATACTAGCTGCCTCCGGCGACCAGTTGGTTCTCTATCTTAATAAATCTTGTGTTTCTCAACGGCTTCCATTGGCTCAGATTCTGAATGGAGTTTAAAATTAAGATGGTTACAAAATGGGACAGCCCTAGGGTAAGTAGCGACCCCTGCTAATGTAAAAAAGACGCCCCCTTTTATGCTCTACTTAGTTTTTGAGTTCGACATGACGCCCCTTCGATGCTGGCTTCCCCGATGCGAGGATTACCTTGCTTACCGTGTCGGGCCACCCCTGGTTACAAAAATAAGATTATTTAATGATATAAAAACCTACAAAAACCTACAAGTACAAATTATTTTCATCCTATATTAATTCTGAAGAGCTTCTAGATACACCGGCCGTTATCAGAAAACGTAAAGGAAAAAAAAAGGTAATAAAATCCAAAACACTTTCAGATTTTAAATACGCACTAAAGTGCTATATAGGGTGAATCTAAACTCTTGGGCAAAACTTTAAGGGGTGATAGCGCACATAATAAGGGATCAGAATCACATGGCAATGTGCGGTCAATAACGCAGTTTTCATTTACCTGGTGATAATCCCTTTGTGAAATGTATTGAAGTGTTCGTCTAATTTCTTAACCAAGTTTCATAAACAATAGGCTCGTCTCCAAAAATTTCATCCTTGAAATAAAATAGAATTTTTAAACTATGAATTTTAGTCTTCTGTTTTCGGAGAAAAATACATTAGTTTCTGACGAACAGTGGTCAGAAAGTGCACTGTTGTTTCAGCATTTTTTCCAAAGTGATTATTAACAGCTACATGAAGACGCTGTTGCCGACCCCACATTGCTATGTGATTCTGATTCCTTATTATGTACCCTATCACCTCTTAAGGTTTTGTCCAAGAGTTTAGATTCACCCTGTATATTAAAAGCGTATCGTATCCATGCGTCTTCCCTATTTTCTTTCCTTATTCTATTGAGTTGGAAAGTGTATCATTATTCATGAGTGTGATTAAACTAAGTTAAAATTGATATTTCTAACATCCTTTTACTGAATGTAATACATTAGAAATTGAAGACTCGCAGAAAAATGCATAATCCAAACTGAATGAAAGTTTCAAAAACTTATTTTTTGTTTGTTTGTTTGTGTAATATGTATTTCGGATTTGTGTGCTGACCCGTAACCCGCTTATAAATCCACGTCAGACGGAAAAACTTATTCAAATGATTTTATTTATTAAAAACTGCGTATTCTATAAGTTTGCGCCATCTGTCGACGGCTTTGTAAAATAAAAGCTCAATTGTTATTTTTTTTATAAAAGATAGGTTTTTTCAGGCGCGTAGCCAGGAAAATTTTTCGTGGGGGGGGGGGGATATGAACTTATATGTGTATAAATAGACAGAATGTCATCACTAATCCAAAAATTTCGGGGGGGGGCATATATCCCGATATCCCCCCCCCCCTGGCTACGCCCCTGGTTTTTTTTTTTTTTTTGTATATTATAGGAACAGTGTTATTTTTTTTTCACGCGATAAAAAGTAGCCTGTTTGTTAATCTAGGACTTTTACTGTCCAAATTTCATCCAAATCCGTCGAACCTTTTCAACGTGAAAGAGTAACAAACATACATACAAACATTGATATTCATAATATTAGTAAGATAAGATATACGTGTTTCTGGAGAAATAAATACCACAACGAGACTGTGCTACTTTCACTTCTCTATCTTTCTCCATCCTCACCTCGAAGTACTACAGTGAGAATCAGAAGTATCTGAAAGTATCTTTTCCTCCCCTCACCCCTGCCACTCTTTGTGTTGCCCCAGTTATTAGGCATGTTTGGATAGCAATCCACTTGAGGGAAATCCTGGCTCGTACAGTTCGATACGTCGATAATGTCGGAGAAGCCAAGAGAGGAAAAATCAACCACACTCATACAGAAAAAATAATGCTACATCTTTTAGGAGGTAAACTCTTCTAATAGATAAGCACAAGCAGTTATGTTTATATCTACGGAAAGGGGAACTACTTTTTATTGCCTTGCATTTCGTCAATGGTAAATATCTCAAGTTTCTTTGTGTTCAAATTTGAGTATATTTTAGTTAGCATGAGAATGTGTGACATTGCAGTAGAAGATAAATTAAGGTATATGATTAAAACTCAGAAAGATAAGAGCATTTCAATTCAAATGCACGGATTTTTTTATAGCTCATTTTACAAAACAGATGACTATTTTTACCTTAATTCGGCGATAGATTATTTTTAAATAGATGTTAGCAGTACTCAAATACGTGTATCTCTGATATGCATTGTGCAATCTTAGCTCACTTTTTACTTTCCGAACATGTACCATGTAAGGAAAGTATTGTAATCATGAAAAAATTCGAATTCGAGATTTTGGTGTATTTACACGTTTTGGGGTCTTCTGAATTCATTTATGCTATTTTTACGAGATGTATGTATGTATGTGTGTATGTGTGTGTGTGTATGTATGTGTGTTTGTGTGTATGTGAGTGAACACGATAGCTCCTGAACGGGGCATGTGATTGAGCTCAAATTGGGTATATATGTTATAAACCACCGTCGCAAGACCGGTATTGATTTTGGTGTGTATAGGACTTATAGTTTTTCTACAGGGCTACGACAAAGATTTCTTTTACATTATGGCCTATGGGGGGGAAATTCTAGAAAGTGCGCTAGCGTTTAAACGGTACATTCGATTGAGCTCAAATTGGGTATACATGTTATAAACCACCATCGCAAGACCGGTATTGATTTGGGTGTGTATAGGACTTATAGTTTTTCTACAGGGCTACGACAAAGATTTCTTTTACATTATGGCTTATGGGGAGAAATTCTTGAAAGTGCGCTAGCGTTTAAACGGTACATTCCATTGAGCTTAAATTTGGTATATATATATTTGAATTATTCATCGATTAAAATTTATTTAAATGCTTGGTAATGATCTTAATCGTAAGTGTTCGGAAAGTCGAGTGGAGTCACTCCAGATTTTTTTACTTATGTTCAAAGAAACTTCAGAAATATGTATGTATTTGTTTTACGAAGTAAGTTTAATAACATTCTTCTTTAGTGTTTAAAACATTTTTTTAATTATTTCTTGCTTACTAGAAAACACACATTCAGTCACAGTAACCCTGAATGTAGGCTTTTCCTCGAGATTTAATTTTTTTCTTTCCTTTCGTGCTAAAAAAATGTCCAAAATCTTAAAATGTGTACATTTATTACACATGCACTTATCTTTATACAATTTTCTGGAATAAAAAGAATAGGCACTTTTATGACCGTTTTCTTAAAAATAATACGACCGTTAAGGGGTTATAAAAATCTGACATGGACATCTTTCTTTAAAGCATATTTTAGAGATTTTTGGTTATTTCAAACAAAATAAAATTAAACACATTATTAGGGGTTACTAAATAAAGCAAGGAAAACAGGTAAACAAAGAAGAAAGTGTAAATCAGTTATATGAATAGGAAAGGCAAGTTTACAACTATTCTACTTAGGTGAGTGTTAGCTGTGGTTATAAAATAAAAGGAAATAAAAACAAAAACAAAAGAAGAAGACAAAAGGAAAAGAACGAACGAAAATTTTGGCCAACCCAATGCAACTACAACTACAGTCACCCTTCTACTAAAGAAAAACAGTGGCTTCAAACTCCCTACACTTGAACACCGCAACCTATTTACGTTTTTTTTTTTAATGCACGTCGAATGATTTATTGTTCGCTCGTCTCGAATACGTTGCGTATTATGTCTCATCATTGTAAACGGAGCAACTCTCGCACTCAGATCCATCACTCCGGGATGACAAGAGCCCATTTCTGCAGCATTCAGGGATCCGTTTTGCAATGCAAATGCAAAGATGGAAGCAACAGTTGGCAATTAACGACGAGAGAGGGGCACGAAGAACGTTATTTTGTTGTAGTTGTAACATTTATTTTTGGGCTTGTACGCTTGGTTTCAAGAATCAGCTTATAACGGACTTTTTGCATGATATCTGAGTCTGAGGCTAAAACTCGTCTACTGGCGGTATCTACGTTCGCCAGCTTCTATTGAAATGCATTTAGTAAGCATTTTCTAAAGACTTTTTCTTCATATAAACGACTCGGATTGAGTTATTGTCTTTATGAATGTGTAAATGAAAGATTTAATAAAAGATGGTATCGTATTTTGCTTCAAAACTTTGTTAATTAAAAGAATATTAATGTTCTGATATTAGCATGTTATTACGAACAGTGTCTAAATAGTATATGATAGGGTTTATTATAGTTTTTCTGTGTTTAAAATAATAAAAATACTTATTAAAAACTTTCCATGCCTTTTAAAGTACGATATCTTGAATGGTTTTTAGTATTTAGTGATTAATAATATTTAAAACAAAATTTCGCATTAAAAAGAAAATTAATTTATAAAACAGTTATTATTTGTTAACGACTAATATTTTCCTTTCTTTTGCAATAGTTATAATGTCTAGGAAAAAATTTTAAATAACCCTCCAAATCTAAACAAGCTAAAATCAAAACAGCAACACCATAAGCACTCGCGCGTGGCGGATCAAATACCGCCAGTGACGTCACGAGCAAAAAGTCTATTCCTCTTAGAATAAGATAACACAATGATAGTTCATACTAGCACAGAGAAAGGAAATTTACAGTTTATAGAACAGCCCATTGCATTGCATGACCCATTTATTGAGGTGGCTGTATAACACGCTAAGGTCCATTTCATTAATCAATAACATAAGATACTGTGGTGATCTGTTAGAGACAGATCATTGAAAAGATTCTTTGTCTCGAATCACTTTTTTACTCGGCTCATTCGGTGGAGCCATATGATCCGAATCACCACAGAGTCGAACCACACTTACTAACAATTTACTAACGACCTTCTTGATAGAGTGGTTATGTTGCTGAGCAATCACACGTTTATTCCGTGTCCAAACACAGGACTGGCTTACTGGCGTTATTAAACTGAATTCAAAATGTGGCGAAGAAAATCTCAGGTTCCTGTCAATCTACTACAGCAAAGCGACAGAGACTTTCGCGTAGCAATGAAACAGACCAACAGGTTAGTTAGTCAACGAATAATGACCACAGAATCTGTCATGATAATAGGTCATAACTTAACAGATGGATTCGAAGAACTAGTGGGAAACGTCCGAATTCGCTTACAAGATAACATAGATATTTTTTAATAACTGACGCGAACCTGCTGAGTAGACGTTCGACCCTACAACGGCCCGAGGTATCGGCCCTTTTATTACAAAGGGCCTAGTGGGCGGCCAACATTACCTCCTATGTAGGGACGGACGAATTAACACTCTCAGCCCAAGCCGGGAATCGAACCCAGACCTAAAGTGCAATAGAACGGTTCTTCAGCCTCTACACCATCTGGGCATCCCACGCGACATTGTGGCCGTGCACAGGTGACCTACCTCCTATGAAGAGAGCGATGAAAAGGCAATCAGCTGTATTCGGGAATAGAACACTATTCCGTAGCATGCAAGTGAAGGAGCGACAATCACTTACAACCTGGGTGGTTTGTGAAAAATATTTTCATTTCTGTCATAATACGAGGGTTGTTCAGAAAGTAGGTTTCACGTCCAATAAAAAGAAACAAAATATTATTACCTAAAAAGATTTTTACAAAAGATGCAGCAATATTTCAGCTACTAAATTTCTCTTTGACGAAAATGTTCCCTGACCCCCAACCCCCCCCCCTAGAAATTTCGTTGTGAGGTGTTTGACCATCCATCCTATAGTGCCGATCTTGCTCCCAGCGACATGCAATTGAAAACATTTCTGTCCGGGTATCACTTTCTCCCAGACGAACACTACAAACTGCTGTGATATGCTAGCTCCATTCTCAGGCGAGAAGCCTTTATGACAATGGACTGCAAAAACTTATCACGCACGGTATGACAAATGTGTCAGGTTAGGTTATTCTTATGTTGAGAAGTATCTGATATATTGCTGTATCTTATGCAATAAGTTTTGCTGTTTATGCAATAAGTTTAATGTTTTCAGCTAATAATATTGTGTTCGTTTTTATTGGCGTGCAATGATCCTAGTAATAATCACAAACAGCAGGTAAAGAAAAGCGCATAATTTTACTGGCACTACATATTATTTTCTCGGCAGTCGTCACCACCCTTTACTTACTGGAACAAGAAGTAACGATTATTCACGGTTCTACAAGTTTAGAAGCACGAAAAAAAACTACTTTCTATAACACTGAAACACCGTAACCCACTTCCTTTTTTAAAAGCTGCGCTGAATGATTTATTGTTTACGTGTCTCATAAACGTACGCATTTTGTCACTTCTTTGTTACATTTGGACAGAGGAAAATGGAACACTTTTCGCCCACAGCTTCAGCCTCAGATTCATCATTCGGTGACGCGAGCCTCTCGGCAACATCCAGGGACCTGTGCAAAAAAACATCAGCTGATGATAATTAATGTTGCAACAGAAATATCCCGCATATCTCGGCGTATAACACGCACTTTCAACCGGAAAAAATTACTTCATTTTTTCGTGTGCGTGTTATACACCGAATATAAGATTGTTAATAGTATAAAAAATGTTTAAATTAACATTACAAAAGATAGTTATTATCAACTATTAAATTTAATTTATGGATATATTTAACAATATAAAAAAAACTTGGCTGTTCGAGCCTCGTCAGGGGGAGTCCCCCCCCCCTAAACCCGCCTAAATTTTTTAGTTTCATTATTGCCATATTAAAACGATATTAATTGACTATGTCATTTCATCTCTCACCTTTCGTGTATTTCGCCTGGTAACCCCATGTTGAAGTTTTTATGATTGTAACCTATTTATAGAAAAATACATGCGATGCATATTCTACAGCTTACGAAATATTGTAACAATAGATTAAAGCTTTTGTGAACTAATAGTATTTAAATATATGCAAAATTATGTCGCATTTTTAGGACACATTTTTCGGAAAATTTTCAATAAAAGGGGTGAGAGATAAATGACATAGTCATTAAAAAATGTGTATTTTTTTTCTAACAAACTCAATATTTGTCAGATGACATGAAAAGATCATTGTGTTCATCCTCATTTATATTTTCAGGAATGTCATCTTCATCTTCATTGTCAATTTCTTCTAACCATAAAAAGCCATCCACTGTTCCGTATAGCTCATGATATTCCACATTTTTCGAATGCGTTAGCAATCATTCCTGGTTTTATTTCACCTCATGCTGCAATAATCCATTGAATTTGGTAAGAAAAATATGATGCGTATTATACAGCAACAATTGCTTGAAAATAGTAAAATATATCCTTAATATACTGGTGTTCGTTATATGCCAGAACGTGTTATATCCCCCGTATATACGCATATACGATACTTCGAAACCAAAGTATATACAAAGTGTCTCAAAAAGTCGTTGCCAAGCTTAACATGCCGGTCTGTCATACCATTAGAAGATCAACACTGGAACTTGTGTCTAGAAATGCAAATGGTGACCGCTAAACAGCCATATTCGCAGGCTTATGCAAGCGTGATCATTTTGGCCAAGGATGTTGCCGGAGATGAAGGAATCGGTTAAGAAACTCAGAATTGGCCGATATGCATTACGTTTATGGAACCGTGGATGGGTAAGTCATATAAATAAGTCATTTAATAAAAACGCACATCTTTTGACATCATTTCTCCCCCCACCCTTCTACTCCTGCTAGCATTGTGCTCATCTTACATTCGTACTGCCGCTCGCCCATTCACATCCGCTATACCATACAGGTAATGCATATGGCCAGTTCTGAAGTAGTAAAACTATTCATCCATCTCCTAGTGTGAAATGGTCACAGTTTCATAAGATTTCGGATACTGCCCTCTAGCGGTCGAGTTTTGCATTTCCATACACAAGCTCCTGTGTAAATCTTGTTTATCATGGTATGACAGACCAGCATGTTAGGTTTGGCAACGGCCTTTTGAGACACCCTGTATTTCTAAGAAGCTTCCTATCACTCTTTTGTTAAACCGGAGATGTCGTTCTTTGTCCTACTTCTTGAAAAAGCAGAGGTAAAAACCGATGATAGCTATTGTTCTATGGATTATTACTTGTTTCATGAATATTGTTACAAAACTGTGATAAAGTTTTTCCGCATTAATGTGTGTTGCTGGAAAGAGCTTAGTGCAGGCATTTCTGCAAGCGAAATGGGTATGTAATCCCTTGACCTTGGCGACCGATTTGACAACCAAAAGATATTATCAAAAATAATGAAATATTGGTTGTATTTCAATTAGGAAGGAAGTTATGTGAAAAATCGAGAAACATAACCTCACGACCTACTTGCGAATCTATAAGTGGGAAATTCTCTCTCGGTGGGAGTCAGTTGACAGACTCATGGACATAGAGAGCAGAGCGATACGATTTGGACGAACTTGGACTATTTTAATGCATACCCACTTTATAATTTTCGTAATAACACTTCCTGTCCCATCGATGACAACTGAAACCTTGACAATCACAAGTATTTTTCTAAGATTTTTCTTTTGTATAAAAAAAATGTTATTGTATTTTCTTGTCTAGTGCAGGGATGCGACATCGATTTTTTTTAACATCGATGTTTCATTTATCGATTTATTGAAAGAGATGTTTGTTTGACATCGATGTTTTTTCACGCAGTCGATTGTATGCTTTATGCATTATCAACATGCACGGAATATAGTTAACCACCTTTTGAAAACTAGGGATGCTACATCGATGCATGCAAACTTTGTATAAAGTACTGAAGTATATTCCGTACATGTTGATAATGCATAATCAATTGTGTGAAAAAACATCGATGTCAAACAACCATCGATGTCAATACATCCACGAATAAAACATCGGTATTTAAAAAACATCGATTTCGCATGCCTAATATAATGCAATACTTTTCATTATAAAAAGAAAACACGATTACAAATACAGTCAAACCTTCATATCTCGAAAATCTCCGTACCTCGAAATACTTGAAACTTGCTACATTTACAATCTAAATTCAATGTATTTTCCAATTTTTTCCGAAATTTTTTTCTTCAAAACCTCTGTACCTCAAATTTCAGATAGCGTAAATCGCAAAAATTGATGTCCAGAGACCAACTTTCTTCAACAACAGAAGCTGCATACCTAAATCGATACAAATGAAGCAGAGGAGGTCGTAGAACATTTAACAACTTTCCTTAAATCTGAAGAAAATGTTGTTCACCAGAGATTCCCAGCTCTTGTGAACCTTAGAAAGCTACAAAAAAAAAAAAAAAAAAAAAGTAAGACGTCAAAAGTTATTGCAGACCATTTTAATTGTTAAAGGTACATACATTTGTTTAAAAAAATGCTGGATGTATGTAATGGGATCCTAAATCAAATTTTCTATATATCATATTTTTCTACAAGAAAAGCAATTAAAGCGTTATTTAATTGACAGGATTTAAAACCTCTATAACTCGAGAATCTTTATAACATGTAAGGGGTTCAGCTATGGTGACAAAGGGTTCCATTCTTACTATAGAATTTGATTTACAGTAAAATTCAGTATAAATATTTCGTAAGAAAATTTCATTACATTACATTTTTTTTTATCCTCTTTATAGTAAATTCTCTTTATCACTCGTTAAATTACAGAATTTACAAAGCGAGTATACGTTTTAAGTAATTTAAATTCAAAAAATTTAAACAATATTTTTTTAAATTAAGTATTTAAATAAAAGTTTTCAAAATATATTTGAAATTTAAAAATATTTTTACCATATACTATTTCGTGGCACGAATACTAAAGGTGGATATTCGGACAAAATTAGCGTTTTTGCCTAGACTATGGGGGGTGTCCAGACCCCATAACGTCCTTCCCACAGACGACCGTACTCTGTAAGATCCCCTTCTACTACCCTTTAAAAAGCCATTAAATCCCCCAAAAAAACACGCCTAAGCCTTGTCGTTTCTTTTCCTAAAACCTCGGCATCGAAAGTACACGTAGGTTACATAACCCTTACATTCCAGGACAAACAACACAGTTTTACTAAGCGTTTCACTTCTAAATCAGAAACACAATTCGAAACACTGTAACATTTTCCTCGCAATTTTTTTTTACCTGCATGACGAATGATTTACCGTCTGCAAGTCTCGTGATGCGCTCGGCTTCTTGTCACACGATTGTTACACTCGCTCAGACGAAAATGGAGCAGCTTCTCCTACAACTTCGCCCCCGAGATTCATCACTCCAGGGGCTGACACCGTAGCATTCGGAGATTCGATTTATGCAAAAAGACAAGAGGAGCAACAGTTTGATAATTAATGACAAAAGCTGAGCGTGGAAAATGCTTTTGACAGAGGAGAGTTTTTCTTGGAAGACCTCCAGCGTATTCTCGTTATTGGGTCTCTTATTTAGTTCTTGTAAATACAATAAGCGTCGTCCTGTATTCATTATGTTAATGGTAAATGGCGTCTTACTTAAATGACTTGACATCTTAACCGTACTCCATAATTAGCTAATGGTCCGACAACGGTCATCGGTCTTGTGCCTTTCTTTAAAATTGTCCCAAGCTTGGCGACTTTTGGTGATACAGTGCTGGATCTGTTATTTAATTCTCGTAAATACAATAGCTTATTGGATTTGTTATTCAATCCTTGTAAATCGTGTACTGATTGGGTTAATGGTAAATGATGTCTTAAAATGCTTGGCATCTAAGGGCGAGATTCAATTGAAACACAAGTCGAACGTTTCCCGCGTCGAACAGTGGAAACTTCGAAATATATTAATGTTTCTTATTCAACTGAAACAAACCAATCGTGTTTTGATCACGTGACAGAGCGATAGGTTTGTTCATTGGAAGCATTCTGGGGACTGAACTGGGAAATGGGGGACTGAAAAACGTTCGATTCGAACTCGATCGCGCGCGTTTCACTTGAATCTCGCCCTTAATCCTACTCTATAATTATCTAATGGTAGGTCGTGGGCTTGCTTTTAAAATTGCGCCAAGCTTGGCGACATGGTGATATAGCGCTGGATCTGTTATTTAATTCTTGCAAATATAATAGCGTCGCCCTGTACTCATTGGTTAATGGTAAATAGAGTCTTATAAAATGATTTGACACATCCTAATCCTACACTATAATAAGCTAATGCTCCGAAGGCGATCGTCGGTCATGTGCCTTCCCTCAAAATTGCGCCAAACTAGACGACTTTAGGTGATATAGCGCTGACTGTGGCGCCAGATAAGTCTCCAAAATTGAAGCCATCTTGGCAATATTTTCATTATTTTGCTAGAAATTGAAAAATCCGAAGGTGATAACATTAAGGTTTGCCCCCTTCCCCTACCTCCTCCACCACCATTTCAATAGCAATTTTCAAGATTCGTAACTCGCACTCTAATTGACAGATTTACATGCATCAAAACGCAGGCTTCGATTTTGTACTTCCTTTTACGTACTAAACGGGAGTACAGTGATGGCAAAAAATTTTGATAGGCCGATTTTGATGAAAAAATCGGTTTTGACTATCGAGTTTTGCCGAAATAGCGCCAAATTTGAAGCCGAAAATAACTACGCATTCCCCATAACTCTGAAACTTTTAACCGCAGAACGTTGAGATTGTGTATTTAGAACTATTACAACATCTAATGTGGGCTTCTTTTTGATTTCAGTCGACAGGGTAATTTATCTACAGAGTCACTCGAATGACTTTCAATACATTAAGGTCTATGGATACCTTCAATTCATTAAAATTCTGCGGTCAATCACTACTTCGGCTGTGCCTAAAATCTCGGGATTTATCTCAAGCTTGGCAGCTTTTGAAGAAATATCGCCAAATTAAGTGCCGAATATAAATCTTTCAAACTGAACCCAGCTTGTCGATATCTCAAACATTCGATTAGAAATCGCTACACCTTAGTATTATTGCAGTACTGTATCTCTTTTAAATAAGTTAAGAAGTACAATAAAAATATTTACGATTTAATAGACGTAGAAGGAAGTCATGTTGTGCCCACATCAGATTTTTTCCTATTATTTTGAACACAAGGATGCACAAGGATTGAGATTGTAATAAATTACAAAGAGAAAATTACAGCATTCCTTTATAATAGTACAACTGAAGTTCATTATTTTTTATTCTGACAGTTCTGTTATAAAAAAGGATAATATTGAAAGTAATTAAATATAGAAAGTAATGAAGTAATAAAAATAAAAATCGTTAAAAATTATAGAATAGGATGAGGTAGGTATAGTTCAATTAAAGGTACCAGAGTCCGTTAGATTAAGCTGCAATTTTTCAAGATCAGCTAACAGCGCTGTTTTGATCATAACTTTTGGTTTGTTTTTGACGTGAAACCCTTTTCAATGTGAGGAAGTTTTCCTTAAAATTTGTTCCATTGCAAGTCTGGTAACTTCAATTATGCTTTAAAGAGGTATCAAAATTATGTTTGTTTGAGGTTCCCAGAAAAAAATATAGGTGGCAGCACTCAACTACAATTTTTTCTATTCTTCCAAATTAAAGTCGCAAGATACTATTGATGCGATGTAAAAAAATAATGCTACTAAACGCATATCGTGTAATTAATGACTCATCTCTCTTCCTTTAACACCTCTCCACAACAAAGAGGAACACATTCCACGTTCCTGAGCTTAATGGAGAGCCCTATTATATCAACAGTCCCTCTGAAGTTCCCCTCAACGCGTCTTAATTACTCCAGGACAATAAGCCTCAGACAATGGTCCGCAAATGATACCCAGTGTCCGAAATGAAGGGGGGGGGACTCACCAACTTTGCAAACGAGCGGCGCCTTCAGAGGAATCTTACTTTTGTGGGCAAAAGACGCAGTTAGTGGGTTTGTTTCCCTCTGGCTTCTTTCCTCTCTTGGACCCCCAGCGCATTAATAACCAACTGTTGCGCAGTGGCCGCTTCCTGCTGAGTTAAAGGCGAAACGTAAATCATAACTTTTAAGAATGGGAGCGCCAGACCGAGATTCTTGAACGCGATTTCACAGTGTGACTGTGACTGCTTTTTAAGCGCTGTAAATACCATCAGTCACTTTACTTAAAACGCTTAATTTCTTAAATGAAGGCACCTTCTCGATGGGGGCTCGCTGGATGCACGAAGAATTCACGAGTGAAGCGGAGGGTCGGAAAGGAATATGGAAATGACAGCCATTCTCAATTAAGGATGCTGTGGGCTTTAAGGCTCGAGTTTTGCTGTTTTTAACCTATAAAGATTGAATTTCACATTCATGGGTCATTCATGTTTAACCCATTTGTGCCTGGATATTTTTGCGACTTTCTTCGATTTTTACTGATAACAGAAATAATAGATAAATTTCTGATGTCAACTTCTTGAACAAGGAATGCTTTATTTTAAAATCATTTTGCATAAAAATCGAAATATCAACATCTTACTTGGTCATGTTAAAATATTGTGCGGAGTTGAGGCTCAATACTCATGAATAAAGGCTAGGAAAAATAAATAACGTTTTCGACTAATAGCGAAAATGCCGTCCCAAAAAAGGGACGCTAGGCATAAATGGGTTAACAAGTTAATTCGAACACTCTACAGCAGTTATTATTTTTCTAGTTAAAATAATTCATTAAATGCTATGTGAAAGTTGTTTTTATATGTTTTTCTTTATTTTTTTAAATATATATATTTTAACGGTGTAGTTCGAAAAAATATTGTGATTTTGGTACATAAGTCCAAATAAACTAATTATGCCAGGCACTTCAAAATTTTGCAACTATCTCTTTACAAGCTGTACTCCATACTGAAATAAATGATATGTATCAATTTCAAAAAAAAAATTTAAAATTCTTAAAAATTCTTAAAAATCGGAAATTTTCGAAAAACGTGTCACTGTTCCAAAAATTTTGCAACTCAGATCCAAGTTTAAGAATTTTTTCTGAAATTTTCCGAAACGCCACAGCGTTTTCGCTTATTGCAGCGTGTAAAGCAACCTATAAAGAACCATCTGGAATTTTTTGGAGACCATGGTGCTAGTAGTTTATTTCAATTTGTGTACCAAGACTAAAAACAGAGTTCTTTTTTTTTTACATACACCCTTCAAGAATGTAATAAACATTTTTGTGATCCATTTTAAGAATAAGAGTAACTATTTTTTAAGTAAATTTTTAAATGACAAAATCAGCAAAATTATGTTTTCTGCCGCCAGCATTGTTAAACAAGTCTCTAGGCGCAAGAACAGCTTAAAAAGAATAAAAAAATCAGTTTTTTAGTCATTTTCAACTGATTTCATAGTTTACCAATCTCTTAAATAGTATGGTTTCTGTTTCCTCAGTGTAAATTATCCAAACCATTAAATGCGAAGTTACCTATCTATCAATAGTTTTACTTAGTGTCTGTAAACTTTACAAGATTATCAGTACATTATCCATGCAACATATCACTTTGCAATCTGTTCCTCTTACCCTTTCCTCATGTCTAAACTAGATGAATGCAGGATAATACGCTGACAGTTAACTTTCAGTTAACAAACAATCAGACTGCACTAGAATGCTTTCTCCAAAGCGTCCGAAAC
This sequence comes from Cheiracanthium punctorium, assembly GCA_038373885.1. Classification (NCBI taxonomy): domain Eukaryota; kingdom Metazoa; phylum Arthropoda; class Arachnida; order Araneae; family Cheiracanthiidae; genus Cheiracanthium; species Cheiracanthium punctorium. The sequence continues at coordinate 342,968 of JAWZYV010007673.1, forward strand.
TACAAGCTCTTACAACATAATGCTATCTTATCGACTATAAGTATAATCTGTGTAAAAGAAATCGGCCGGCTAAGGTCAACTGCTCTGCGCTTTCATTCTTTCGTTACCATTGTACGACATCCTACTCTGTTCCAGTGTCTCTTGCTGAAGTAGCTGACAGAAACATCGCCACTTCCCTTTTGTTTATAAATTTAACTTTACACTTTTACTTAATTTTCAACTGCGCTAGCTTCTTCCTCTCTCTCTTCTGACATACTGTCCAAGAACGAAAAGTCTAATTTTCTATCCTTTAGAAGCTTTTCGACTTGATAATAGTATGAATAATGTGTGATGAGGTTTGTGACGTCACAATGAAAATCATATACGTAGCGTTGGGGGTAGAACTGCTTTAATCCAGGTTGAATCATACCCACCAATATTTTTTTCCCATTACGTATCAATCCGCGAGTGCCGTTCGTTCTATTTGTGCTTGTGTACTATTGCGATGATAAACCGAAACTTAAGCATACTGCGAAAACGGGTAGCTGTGCTGCATCAAATTATTATAATCGTTACAGAAAAGGTTTCAGGTTTTTTCGGTCTCGTCTCCATTGACGGAAGGTAGAACATTGAAATGGATTTAAAAACCACAGAACTACTTGAAGTTTCGTAGTTTTATCTGCACGGTCCTCCGTTTTCGTTTCCCTGGGAAACAATCACAGCGGGTATAAGTGAGCTTAGTTTCTAGTATCCACAGTCAGGGGGCAGAGGGAGCCACTTGTTTTCCCCAGCTTTGTCTCAGAATGTTATGATTTTCAGAATCAGTTTGAAAATCATAAGATTTTGAGACAAACCTGGCAAAGTTCTCGTGGAAATTTAAAAGAAACTTCACTTTCCTGCCCTCAAATCGGCATGTGCTCTCCAAAATTTTCAATTATGCTATACCCATGGCGAAGATTGCTCGTATCCGGAATTCCGATTCATATCTCAAGTGTTAAAATCCATCTAATTACAGCTCTATCTCAAAAAATTCCTATGTTAGTGCAGAGTAGAGCTGTATATATCAGTTGCCATAGATGCTACATTTGCAAGCAACAGTAGTTTGCCGCAAAAACTTTAATAATACGGTTTCGCAGTGGCCTAGTCGTTTAGCTCCGTTTCCGTTAGAACACGGAAAGTGAAGCAGCGCCAGCTTGGCCAGTGCTTGGGAGCGTGAAAACCTCTCTTGGCTAGACTGCTGTGGGACCGTGTACGCTAATGGGAGCTAATGCACGTAAAATTTGTTCGTGGCTCAAATGGCTCCTTTTCAAATAATATAATACCTCTGGGAGTGCCGATTTCAAGTGCCAGGTCTCTCATCTGAAATTGGCTCAAAAATCAGGAGACCACTCGCATGGGGGCAACGTAAGTCTACCTAATAGAAGCCCCTAAAATGAAATGACCAACATCTGGGGCCTTTGTTGTGGTCAAGCCTGAGAAAACAAAATTGAATAATATTCAAGTTCCAGGTATCGCAGCCGTCCAGGTGGTGTAGTGGCTTAACGGCGTAGTTAGAACAAAACATGTGATTCTGGTACATAAATACAAATAAACTAATTATGTCATGCGCTTCAAAATTTTTAGAATGCCTCTTTACAAGCTGCACTATACACAGCAATAAGCGATAAACCTCCATCAATAGCGGAACTTTCAGAAAAAAAAAATCTTAAAAATAGACAATTTAACAAGATGTGTCACTTTTCGAAACAAAAATTTCTGTGCAATTCCTTGTTGAAGAATTTTTTCTGTGCAATTTTTTGAAGAAAACTTGTGATTCTGTTCACAGAATCACAAGTTTTTAAAAGGCATCGTTGTTTCATTTACTACGGTGGGTAGTATAGCTTAGAATGAATCATCCTGAATTTTTTCAAGCTGGCCGCTCACTGGGTGACCCCACAATAAAATGGCCACAATACCTTCCAGCAGTTGTAGTGGACAATGCCTAATCGGCAAGTGCCCGCCCGCTGGAGGAAAGAAAGTTCTTAGTGCAACTAATGGCTAGCGAAAGTCGAGTGTAACAATTATACTGTAATAAGCCTTGAATATAACAATTAGTACAAATTAACTTTTGACGCAAAATTACTTTTCTTCAACTTCATTCTTCGGCTGAACTGAAACAAAACCTTAGAGTGAAACTAAAAAAAAAAAAAGACCCTCAATCCTTCTACCGGATGCTATTCTATTTTTTTCCACACACATTAACAATTGTACCCCTTTCCTCCCTCGTTTTTTCCCCCTGCACATCATGTAAAATAAGGGGAAAAGGGTTTTAATTCATCGCCGCAACTTCAAAAAATTAAGAACGAGCAATTAATTCCACTCGAAAAGAAAATGGCGCAGAGACCATGGAGAAAGTGAAATCTTGAATTTTTCTTTGTTAATCTGCCGGAATTTTTTTGTCACGGCGCATTGTAAAAACCCATTGCAGAAAATGGAGACTGACGGGAAGTGGATGTTAATTGTACAAAATTATGTACCATTTGGAGCACACAAAAAATAGGAAGTTTTTTGTGGCTTCGGCACATTATTTTTTTGCTTCCCCCACCACTGTTGAGGGATTGGTGCAGCTGACGTGTTTATTAACATGCGAGCCGTGGAAGTAGATTATTACACTTATTAAAAGAAAATGAGTGGCTTAAATCGACACAAAATGGCACCGTATGGTGTTTTTTTAATTCATTCTCTTGCTTTATGCTTGTGCGGTTATGTAGAATTCTTTAACAAGCTAAGCACTTTGAAAGTTTTCTCTCTTTAGGAGTTTATAGTTTTTACGGCATTTTGGAAACAAAAAAAAGAACAGCTTGATGGTAATGGTTTTTATTTTTTGTAGCTGAAATTCCGAAAAAAGGAGAGGGTTTTTTTATGAACTAAAAGACTAACTTTTTTAAGGTTTAGTTCCTTTAACTTAAGAGAACTATGTAAGTTATTTTAAAATCCTATAAAATAGAAGACTTTAATCTATCAACAAACTTTATTAAAGAATCTGAAATAGCTCAGCAATATTAATAGCATCTGTTTTACCTCTTAAGACCAGTTTCTGTCTAATCTTGTACATCAAAAGTGACTGATGTACAAACGTACTTGTCGCTGATTATAAAATTAAAATACATTTGTGAAAATACCCAAAATGTTTTAGTAATCAGTTAGCTTACCAAAAGTTTCAGCTTTCATCTTGATTCTAGGTAAAAATACAGAAATCTTTTTCAATTCCGTCTAAAAAGAATGAAGGAGTTGGGAGATTAATCAGATATTTTGATTCCACGCATTATGATAATACTTTACTAAAATAAAAAATATTTATGCTGGTTAAATAAAAATTAAGTTTTGTTAATATATTGTGAACTCATTTTTAGATACTCTTTATTGTTTACTAGCTGAGTGTCTGTCCATCACAAGGGGATTACAGCTACATTCATGCAAAAAGTGCATATAAGAAACAAAAGTTAACTTATAAATTACTAGCTGAAGTACCCGTTCTTCGCACGGGAATGAACGGACTTTTTGATATTAATATTTGCTGTGATTACTATTTATTGTAATAAAGAGATATAGCAAAATGGATATCGCGTTAAATTGTGTTCAATAATCATGCATACTGAATTTCAAGGCAATCGTTTTTACGGTGCAGAAGGCGATGCGGCGTAGCACAATCTAGTGGCGAGTTTTAGCAAAACGGATACGGCAAAAATATTCTTCGCATTCAGATATCGATGTATACGAATTTTCATGACGATCGGCTGAATAGTCTTGAAGTTCATGTGTTGACGCGACATCTAGTGTCAAGTTATAGGAAAACGGATCGTGCCAAACTCTTCCCCGTGTTCAAATATCTATGTATACCTATTTTCATAGCGATCATTCGCACAGTCAAGAAGTGATGCACTGCAGGGCCATCTAGTGGTTAATTAAAGTAATGATTTGCTACAGCGCCGTCATGTGGCGAGTTATAGCAAAATGGATAACGCTAAAATATTCTCATTGTTCAAATAGCTATGTATACTGATTTTCATAGCCACCGTTTGAATGGTCAAAAATTTGGCCTGCTGCAGCGTCATCTAGTGGCGAGTTAAAATAATAATGCATTGCAGTGCCATCTAGTGGTGAGTAACATCAAAAGTAACGCAGTTAGAATATATTCTTCGTTCTCAAATGTGTAAGTATAAAAAATTTTATGCCGAACGGTCGAACGGTATAGAAGTTGATGCGTTGCAGCGCTATTTAGCGGTAAGTTACAGCAAATGGATAGTGAAAAATATTCTCCGTGTTCTAATATTCGCGTGTACCAAATTTCATCGAAATTGGTTGGACGATATTCGCATAGCAAACGGCTAAACGGAATAGAATTCGACGTTCTGCTGCGCCACCTAGTGAAAAGTTAGAGGAAAACGGATAGCATAAAAACCTTCTCCATGATAAAAGACTTGGGTGAACCAAATTTCATGGTGATCGGTGAAACAGTGCTGGAGCTTTTCAACCTCCTACACACATACCAACATTCATTTTTATCTATAACCAGTCTTATTATACGTATATACCAGTCTCAAGTAAAATCCAGTTTCAAATCTAAGCCTCGCCAAAGTGCCAGCATACGCCATTTTGCAAGAGTTTTTTCAGGGAATCATTCGAAGCATTGACTTAGCAGCAATCAAAATGGGAAATGGTTCGACCGCCAGGCATTTATTTGAAAAGTGGAATCCCTTAATACAGCCGCATTTTTTAAATTATCATAACTATAACATGTTTTATTCATCGTTACCTCGATGTACTAAATGCGAAGATTTCAATTTTCTGAAATTTGGCGGATTTCCCCCAAGTTAAATCAATGTACTCAATTGGCGAGAATTCTGAAGCTACATCGCTTGAAATGCCCTAATAACTGCATCATTTCTGCACGGATAGTTAAAATTTAATGCTGTATTCTAAGAAAACCTATACACTTGTTTTCAAAAATGCTATTCCCTTAAGCTCTCAGTAAATTGCGCCAAAAAGCCTAAAACTGTGCAAACCGCTAGAACTCACTGTCTAAAAATCGGCCTATCAGCCATTTTTTTTTCGCCAAACTAAAAAAAAATTACATATTAGTCTCGGATATCTTCGATCCTCATTGTTTTGCGTATAAAACATTTCATTCCTGCTCTCATTTCTTATGCGCACACGATATTATAATTAAAAAAATAACCTAAAAAAATAAACTAAAAAAATCATTATAATTCTTTTATTTTTACTTTAAGAATTTAAAACATTTTATTCTGCAAAATCGACACACATGGCAACCAAGATGCTTATTTCATACACTTTTTTTACTACAGGGGTTAATATTACGTAAAGCTTTCTGCGTGGAGAACATAAAAAAATCTCTTAAATTCCGGGAACGGAAATTAAGAGAACTATTCAGGAGGAAAACATTTTTAAGTGGAGTTTCAAAGTTTTAAAGTGGACTATCATTTATTCTATATTATTTTACATATCTGTGTAAAATTTCAGGCTGACAGGTCCATTTTTGTGGAATTGTATACTACCCAAAGCAACAAATTGACAAACAGAATACCATTTTTATTTATAAGATAACCTACGCTTGTTTTTAAAAATACCCTCTCATTAAATTGCGCCAAGCGCTAGAATCATAGAAAATCTGACACACTTTCAGATTTTTAAATACGCACTAAAGTGCTATATATAAAAAGAGTTATAATCCATGGGTCATCCCTATTTTCGTTCCTTCTTTCATTAAGTTGGAAAGTGTATCATTATTCATGAGTGTGATTAAACAAAATTAAAATTGATATTTCTAACATTCTTTCTTTCCAACTGAATGAAAATTTCAAAAACTTATACGCAGGTGTATTCACAACCCAAATAGCAGACGATTAAATTATGATAAATAGCGCCAAGCGTTAGAATCCTCCTCAAAATCGCGAGAATGCTGAAGATAGATCGCTTGAAATCCCTTAATAACTGCATTATTTTCGCACGGATCATTAAAATTTAACGCTGTATTCTAATAAAACCTTTGCACTTGTTTTCAAAAATCCGTTTCCTTAAGCTCTCAGTAAATTGCGCCAAGCCTGAAACTATGCAAACCGCTAGAACTCATACTCTCGGCATTTGAGCCATTTTATTTTTTCGCCAAACTAAAAAATTTTAACATATTAGCCTCGGAAATCTTCAATTCTTATTGTTTTGCGTATAAAACATTTCATTCCTGCTCCGATTTCCCATGCACACGATATTATAATTAAAAAAAATATAACCTTACGAATATAAACTAACAAAAAAAAAATCATTATTATTCTGTTATTTTTACTTTGAGAATTTAAAACATCTTATTCGGAAAAATCGCCACACATGGCAACCACGATCCTTATTTCACACTTTTTTCACTACAGGGGTTACAATTACGGAAAGATTTTTGCGTGGAGAACATAAAAAATCTCTTAAATTCCGGGAACGGGTGGACTTTCAAAGTTTTAAAGTGGACTATGATTTATTCTATATTTTTTTACATATCTGTGCAAAATTTCAGGCCGATAGGTCCATTTTTGTGGATTTGTATACAACTCAAATCCACAAACAAACAAACAAACAAACGAACAAACAAACAAACAAACAAACAAACAGAATTTCATTTTTATTTATAAGATAAGAAACAAAAGTTTCAAATAATCAATTCTAAATCGCAAAAAAACTGAGGTATGATAATATTTTTATGCTGGCGCGTGCGGGATCAAGTCTGGGGAAAATAAAAATGCTAATGAATAATGCTACCCACAAAGTGAGTAAGAGGTTTTAAAAGGATGGAAGATTCTGATGCTGTAAAAAAAGATCGGCTCTTTTATTTAAAATTTAAGCTTAAAGCAACGTTATATGCTTAATTAAAATTTGAGTTTTTCTGCAAACAAAATTTTCTTTAATACATTACGCTTTATGGGCCATACTTTTCATAGAATAACATTTTTTTAAATGTCGTTTTCCGTCAAATCCTGCAATATATTGCCAAAAAGCTACAAAACTTGGCAATTATTTTCAGTGATAAAAATTTACTTCATTTTTGAAAAATGTATTCATAATTTTATGAACATTTATTATTTGCTGTTTAAGCTTTGTAGTATTTTGTTGTGTTTCGTGGCAGATGTATGTATAGAGATAATTAGTTTATCATGTAATTTATTTCATCGCAATACATATTTGACAATGCAGTCGTATTTAAAAGTTATGTAACACTTTAAGTAGTAGAAATTTCTTGTAGAATATTGAATTTTCGGCAACTTTTAAAAAATGGATCTTTTCTTTTGCTCAGATAATAGTTCAAAAAGAAAGGAGAAATTGCAAAAAAATTCTCACTTCTCCCAAGTTCCACGTTTTTGACTCCAGTGGCTTCGGTTTCTCAAAGATGAGTGATTTGGTATACAGATCTTTTCACCTTACATATTAGTATAAATTAGTATAATATAAGAAAAAAATGACGTATCATTTTAAACTATCATATGCACAAACAGAAAACACTAAGAGTCTCTTTTATAACGGTTTGGATAGCTTCCACTTATAGTCACTATAGAATCGAACACCTATTTATATGTATCATCAACCCCCTTTTGGTACAGCACCATCAATTGATGCCATTTTCCCAAAAGTATCTGCCCCCCACATATGGAGAGGTCCGAAAATCATTAACTTTTTCAATTGAGCTGCGTCCTTCGATTGACCGGCCATCTGGGTCAGATGACCCTCCCTTCGGAAACCGCTTCCATTTTCTTCTCTTGTCCGGCCACAATATCCGGTCAAGAATATTGGGTCCGGGGGGGAAGCCACGATTAATTCGCCATTGATGGATATTCCGTTTTTCTTCCATGATGGAGTATCGGCAGGACATGACAAGAGGTCAATATGATGACAATAACCCTCTCGAAGAGGGTTGACCAAGGAAGGCGAAGCAATAATTCCGAGTTTTTGCATTAACTTAATAGTGGATTTCCCAAAATGCTTTAAGTTCCTTCATCATATTTAATTGATATCCATTGGTAACTTAATAATTCTTCTCTTTTAAGACTTTTTTTTTCAAAACAATCAATTAACTTTTGAACAGTTGTAAGTTATACAAGAAAGAAGTCTCATTAAACAGGTTTTAATCTTTTCTGAACAATTTAACCCTTTAAAGGAATAAGTATAATGAAAGCGAAGCAATAATTTCGAGTTTTTGCATTAACTTAACAGTGGATTTCTCAAAGTGCTTTAAGTTCCTTCATCATATTTAATTGATATCCATTGGTAACTTAATAATTCTTCTCTTTTAAGACTTTATTTTTTTCAAAACAATCAATAAACTTTTGAACAGTTGTAATACTTTATATGAGAAAGAAGTCTCATTTAAGGAGTTTTAACCCTTTAAAGGAATAAGTATAAGGAGTTTCAGCAACGGGGTTGCAAGCTTCTAGTGAACTGAACTGTAGTGTGGTTTTAGTGGAGCCTGTTAGTTTAGAACCTTATCTCCAGTTTGTAATTACACAAAGCTTCTGGGGTCGTGGGGCACACCTAGATAACTCGGAATCACAAAGGAACGTAGGGTAGCAAATATCGTCCTCATGTACCAATTAATAAACACATATTGATATTCAATTTATGTTTTCCTTTACAATTTTTATAGAAATACAAAACATAAGATTTTTTTTCATAAATTACGCTCCATGGACGTTCAATGAGTAAAGTGCGTAGTATCCCTGTTCTCTTTAAAATAAAATATGCTCGTAAAAAACATTTTGTTAAATTCAACAAGATTTTGTTGATCCAACAAAAATTTGGTTGGCGCTATTTCAACTGAATAATTTTGTTGGTTTTAACAAAAATTTTCTTGATTCAACAAAAACCGTTGTTTGGAATAGAGCCAGCCAAATTTTTGTTGAGTCTACAAAATTTTTTTTTCTCTGTACCTAGTAGGAATTATTTTAATTAACATTAACCTGTTTCGTACGATGAAATGCATCGAAACTGTACATAATCTAATAGACGTATAAGTCATGGGATATCCACATAGAATTCCCCCCCCAAAAATAGTACTTTATATTAATAAATTTAAATGTTATGTCATTTCAAGACACCCTGTATGTGCCGTAAAATTTTAAGGGAATGGGAGTTTCATTAGCTAAAATTGAACAGTAATGTTTTCCATTGCCTTACATATACAATATAATGCTGGAAAATTTACGTAACACAATTTCCCATATGTATTTAGAAACTTGACCCCCAAAAATATATAGCAGCAGTCTGGTCAAACGTTTTTCCCCAAACAGTTTCTTTCTTTCCTTCTTTTTAATTCAGCACCTTTCAATCAGGTACCCGACTGCAGTCGCATAAAATTCCGAAAAATCCCGACGGAAAAATAAACCCTCTTAAAACTGACACATCAATCGCAAGGGGAGGGAAGGTAAAGGAAAATAATACGATCGTCATAACTCTCCCGTGTTAGAAACCGACCGGTGGCCACCGCATGGAAACAAAAAAGCAGTAATTTTAACACCTACTGCCAGATTTACGATACGAAAAAAAGGTCGGAAAAATTCAATCAGATAACGCTTTTATTTAAAATCAGGTGCCGCTTTTTCCCTTTTTTCTCTCTCAGAGATGGTATCAAATTCGGACCGTTTCTTTTTTTATATTTATTTATATTTTTTTTCTCCCTAGACAGAATGGCAACACCACGGACGGGGGGGAATTTTAAAATAGGTCTTGTTTAGGGCTAAATAGGGCCAGGGTCCGGAATTTTCGCTGAGTCGCATAGAATTCTTTTTTTTTTTTCCCCTGAAAAACAGAGAAGAAGGGGAAGGTGGGGGGTGGGGGCTTTTGTGATTTCTTTCTCTTCGAGATTTCGATGCTTTTCATTTCAGATTTCCAGATTTCATTTTAAAATGTGACAGGTTTTGAAATTGCGAAGTTTTTTGGTGAGTGACACACGTATAATTTTTTTTTCTCCTTTCTGCAAAAGTATTTGAAGGTCCTGTTGCTTGCTGAGATATATGTGAAATCTTTTATGTGCATTATTTTTCAAAAGGAGAGGGGGTATTATTTGTTTAACAGCTGTTCCCTTAGCCAAAATTTATGAGAAATTTTCTTAAATTATTGAACTTATTCATGACGGACAGACAATGGCCTGTCCAGGAACTGATTTCAGTCAGAGCATTCGGGGCAAGTGCCCAGGCCCCCAACAAAAAGGAGGGGGGCCAAATTACCCTTTAAGTTCAAAACTTTGCAAATTTGGATTTAATTTAAAATAGAAGACACAGAAACTAATTTTATGAAGGAATAGTAATAATAAATACTCTTACTTGCTAGCATTATATCCACAACTTTTTTTAGCTAAACGGTAGTCAGGCAATTACATTCGTTGAAAATTATTCATTTAGCCGTGGCATATGTAGTAATGTATGCTGATCGTAAGGAAAACATAGAGCTGATTTTCAATCGCAATAAATAAAAGTAAATAGCTTCCTGAGTAGAGCAAAGTTAAGATTTAAATCATTATAAATAAATGCTCTGATACAGACATTAGGAAAATAAATATAAAAATATTGTGGTACATGTTACTTGAAAACATGGAAGGAAATGAACGATTGAAAATTAAATAATATACTTGAAATATTACTATCCTACATAATTATTATTACTGAACTATTTCATTTCTTTTTGTATTGTGATTAAATAACTATTCGTATGCTGATATAACACCCTTCATTGTATGGGACAGCATGAAAGTTGCTTTCTAGTGTATAAGAAGGTTTTCGTAAGATGGGCCCCCAATAAAGCTCAGCAAATTGGTCCTTGGGCGTGTCAACTAGCCCTTTAACAGTATAGGATAAAAATTCTAAAAAATTACGGTTACGTAGTATCCACTCAAAATATCTTTGAAATGTTGCATGTGCTTATTCTTCAATTATATACAAGGTACCAAAGAATTGTTGGACGCTTTGTAAAATTAAATTTTTAAAAAAAAATCTAAGCACTGTTACCTTAAAATATACTTGCAAATGAATTATGTACGTAAAAAAATTAATTAATTGCTTTCAACATGACAGCCATTTAGTGGCTTATACAACATGTAAATAAACTTATATTCCATTCCAAGTACAGTCATTCACCGTTTATATGTTTCTTATTTATACGACTTTCACATTTATAGGCCCTTTTCCTGAAGTTCCTATTGATTCCTATTCATATTAATACAAAAATGCTTTTTATAAGACTCACCATTTAGGTTATACGTCGATTTTCACCTACCTAAACTTTGAAAATTCTGTCTCAGTCATTATTTTCCTATTAAGGCAGAACCCTTTTCTAGAGAAAACATCCAATAAGGGATGTAAGGAGGGATGTACTTTTAACCACCTTCCTTTAAACACGCTTCCGAAAATACTGAAAGATTTTGTTAGAACACGAGTGAAAAAGCATTTCATGAACTTAATTCTATCCGTGACACTGTAATTAATAATCAAAGACAATCAGACGACTGTGAAAGATTACTTTTATTCAATGTCTGAACATAAATCACATCAAAAACAATGTGTATCAGAGGAAGGTGCCCTAAAATGATCTCTTTAAGGGAAAAACTTGTATAAAATAACATAAATATTTAAATAAAACTGTATCCGTTTGTTAGCTTATTTCTACACTATATTTTGCATCGTATTTTAATTTATTTTAAAACCGCAAGGAGTAATGAAAAAAATAGATTTTTGAGAAAGTTTCCAAAAGAATCATTTTACCCCCCAAAAGGGCAAAATGATCCTTCATTTGAAAATAATTGTAAATTGTTTCTTATCGGTAAAATAAAAGATATAAAAGTAATTATGACTAAACATAATGGAATAAAATATGTTTTACAATTATGTAGTATGAATAATTTATTTTATGAAAATTTTAAAATAAAAAAAAAGTGTTACAAAATGGAATATTTCAAAAATTGTGGCCAACAATCATTGCAGAAATAAAGTAAATAAATAATGTAATGGTGAGTCACGCACTTGAGGAAAGCTGAAGGGCTGCCGTGATGGTTTGGAACCGGTACTGCAGTTTCTTCAGCCGATGGATCGTTTTACCCGGAAATATGGCTGCCCATTTTAGGTCATAATATTGGATGATGCCAAGAAACATAACAAACTTAGCAAGTGTATAATTCCCACCTAAAAACGTACTCTATTCAGTAAACTAAGTCATATATCTGTACATGAAACACTGTATATCCAAATAAATACGAAACTTAGTGTTTACCTTTTAACAGATGTTGTAAAACCCAATTTTTCAAAAAATTCTATTTAGACGCTTAATACTATGACTGCCTGAATACCGCCATTGCTTCTTCTTCACTTGGCAGAACTATTTCATGTGTTACATAGTATATATCGCTACCCGTATCTAAGAAAACATATGTGGACCGTTTTGCCCGCTAGGACCACTTTAGGCTACCTTCCCCTATATTTATTTAAGATATACAGCATTTATGATATAGGACAATAAAGGCATGATCTGTTTCACTTTTATGATAACTGTTTTATTTTTTTTTTTAATTTAGTTATGGTTTTCAATCACCTATAACCTGAGAAAAACTTAAAACTGTTATATTTACATAAATTTACATTAGTAGAGTTAAACCTGTTAAGTTATTTTTTAATGTATCAGTTACACGTCGTTTCATTTAAGCGTCGTTTTAGATCGTTCCCTTGAAAGACGTGTAAACGGAGCTTTACTACATTTGAAAGCTTCTAAGGAGTTACAGAATGAATAGGGGCTGTGATCAGTGTTGTAGTCAAAGGGGGACGCCGCCCCGTACTTTTTCATTTCAGCCCATACATCCCCCCACACACACACACACATTTTAATCTCAGGCAGGGGGGACGGTCATTATCTATGTTTAATAAAAAAACTTTTCGAAGAAATTAAAATTTTTGTTTTGTTCGCGCGAGAGCAAGTACATCGGCATGAAAATGAACAGCGAAATTTTGGACTGCTTGAATAGACTTAACCCTTTAACGTGCAGTGATCCCGCTCTGTGAACACCAAACTCTGACGTTTTGACTGTTGCCAATCACGAAGAATAGATTTGATTTCTATAAAAATAGTTGCGGGTGACATAGCTCCACGAGAATCCTTTACTTTTAGCACGTCATTTCCCGTAAAAAAAATCATCACTGACATCTGCTGAAAAATGGAAGAATGCGAGATCAGCTGGATAGATTGCCCAATGCCGAAAAAAGGGCGGCACAGCCAGCTGTCGTCAAAAAAGGGTCTCCAGATCTGTGGCACGCGATGAACGTTTCGATCGTCTGCCATCTTGCTGGTAGTTAAGTCGAGCGATGGCAACGGCTGCCCTTTTTTCAGCATTGGGAAAGGGTTGCGCCTCAAAATGTTAAAGAAATGTTAATGTCACTTGCAATCTCCTTTCGAAACATTTCAGTAGTGAGAACATGTCCTTAAAGATAGAATAAATTATGATCTTCCAGAACACACTCTTGGTTTTTTAAAAAAAATTCCTTTCCTGATGGCTGAAAAAGTGACAAAAATTGGGGTTGTGAATAATTACGTGCAAATCCAAAAGATAAATCTGCCATTCTGACATTGGATTGTTGATAAATGTAGATGGAAAAATTAAGTAGCTTACACTGTTGATCAAACTGACGTTGTTTTTAGTATTAACAAAAAATAAAAAATTTAAAAAGTGGTTAATTTTAATTAATTAATAAACAAATAATAGTTAAATTAGTTCTATTTGTCGTAAAACCCTTATCTGCTGACGGTACTTAAAAATACAGTTAAATTAAAGTTCTAAAAAAAAAATGAAACATCTCTTCATTGTAACCATGTGGCTTTGAAAAATCACTACTACATTTAATCAGCTTACATCACGATTGCATGTTCTAATAGCGTCGATTTTTTTAAATAGACAGCTTACTGCTCACTTTTTAATCATGGCGTGCCACCTCCTCCTCAAAAAGGAGCATTAGTGAATTTTCAGACGTCTTTTTTATGATTAAAGGACTAGATTTTCTAAAAGTGTGTCAGTCGAAGTATTACTTGACTCCTTCAGATATACTTTTTTCAAAAAGGCTCGTTCATAAAACCAGTCATCAAACGTAAAGCTTATTGATTTGTTTCGTAATTTTCTTTTTTATTACATTAATCAGTATTTATCATTCATTGCCTAACTATTACAAGAGAAAACAAATAGATTCACGGTGATATTCCTGGCAATTCTTAATTTGGTAGCTAAAGGGTCAAGGAATAATTAAATTTCATTAATTAGATAACTTTAGGTTAAACTTCGTCAAAAATGAGCTTTCCCCCACTAATTTTTCTTAGGACTACACCACTGGCTGCGATTCGCTGCTTCATTTTCAAAATTCCAGGCTTTACTTCGCAACTTCCGATCGCAATTGAAATCGCAAAAGGATCACGCGCATACGGAACTCCATCGCTCTCGAGTTAAAAATCCTCTTTCCGAATACCAAAGCCGCGTTGCGTGTCGAGACGAAGACTCGAAACTGCAGCATCACTCGAAAGAGTGCGTGACCAATCGGCATGGGGAGACACGAAATCGTTCGAATTTCATTCTTTTTCCGAACAATGGAAAAGAGGACGCATCATACCCCCCCCCCCCCTCACCTCGTGTCCTCTTAAAAGAAAAGAGCAGGTAGCGCGCGGAATGAATCTTCAGAAGTGCTAATGAAAAACAGGGAATTATGTAGCACATTATAGGAAGGGCACATGCAGATTTGGTATTCGTATTTTAACGACATTTTGCGAGCTGTCTTTGATCTTGGGATGTTTTAGGGAATACGGAAATTGTGCACGATGGTTCTCTTCCCCCAATTTTACGAAGGATTAACCCATTTGTGCCTCGATATTTTTGCGACTTTCTTCGATTTTTACTGATAACAGAAATAATAGATAAATTTCTGATGTCAACTTCTTGAACAAGGGATGATTTCTTTTTAAATCATTATGCATAAAAATTGAAATATCAACATACTACTTCGTCATGTTAAAATATTTTGTAGAGTTGAGCCTCAATACTCATGAATAAAGGCTAGGAAAAATAAATAACGTTTTCGACTAATAGCGAAAATGCCGTCCCAAAAAAGGGACGCTAGACATAAATGGGTTAAAATTGCGAAATTAACCCTATCGTACTGTTTCAGAATTGCGCTATATCCGATAAAATTATATGCTTTTATCATATTATGTCAAAAAATCATTTGAGAGAATTTTTACTTCATTGCACGAAGTAAAAGGAAGTATAGAAAAAATTCCGATATGATTACTTTGACGAAAACATCAATTTTGACTATCTGTAAATTTAATTTGAAAAGTTTTTGAGAGACCTCCCAATGTACTCATGTACGTTTGTTCGTTTATATCATAGAGATGTGAACACAAGGAGACGCCATTAGCTATCTCCTAGTGAAGCTGGAACAGTAAACGATCCGCCCTATTGCTTAGACCACATTGCAATATGATTGTGTTCTTCAATGGTGACACTCCAATTTTAAAGAAGCAATGTCGCCAAAGTTAGCGCCAAGGAATAATTACGGACAATAATAAGTATTTGACATAACTATAAAACTTTTAACTGCAGAATACTGAGATTTTGTATTTAGACCTATTGCAACATATAATTGTGCATCTTCACTTTTTAATCCGTAAAATCGTGCATCTTTCACTGTTATTTAAAAAGAAACCGACAAAATGATCCGCCATACTTAGACCAACACAGTAACTTCATTCCATCCAGTGCTAAAGATCGCCAATGCCATCTCCTTGTATTCATATCCCTATGGTTTATATGCATGGGCAATCCATTTTCACTAGTTTATTTTTCCTTACGCCTGTACGTACGTACTGAATATTTCAGTTACCGGGCCACCCAAAAAAGTAAAATTCAGTAAATGAATGTCTATAGGCGTCTTCAATATATTATGTACATAGTCAATAATCGGGTCATGCACTAAATCTCGCCAACTGAAATCAATCTTAGCGAACTTTGCCGAGATATCGCCAAATTTGATGCCAAAAAACGACTACGTATTTCGCCTAACTCTAAAACTTTTCACCGTAAAAATGTTGAGATTTTAAATTTGCATACGCGCAACTTGGCGACAAAAGGACGCATGGAGATTTGGCATAGGGAGGAATTCATATTTTTATTTTGCGATCTGTCTGTGTGATATTTTATGGAATATAAAAATTCTACTCGGTGGTTCCCCCCAATTTTACGAAGGGTAAAAATTACGAAATCTCAACTCTATAGCACTGTTTCAGAATTGAATCATACCTAATAAAATTATACAGGATGTCCCTAAGAGGTTGTAACGGGCCGCGGTAGCCCAGTTGGTAGAGGCGTCGGTGTCGAAAGGTTGCGAGTTCGATCCTGGGACAAGCCAAAGACCGCCCGACGATCGGTAGTGCTGCCACCTATCGGCTCCTGAATGAGGTATAAATGAACTGTTCGGGAGTCTGTGGTAGAAATGAACACACTTGGCAGGTACTGACGCTATCGATCTAATCTGGATTTGGGATTGGTACATAATGCTATAAAGCAGAGGTGCTGAAGCTCCCGTAATCCATGAAAATAAGACAGAACAAGGCAGGCAGAAGAGGTGAAAACACGCTTCAATTCTTTATATGTTATAGAAAAGTGGCGAATATAACTTGAAAAATTGTTCCAACTTAGGTAGGAAAAAATACTACGTTCAGAGAAAATTCCTCTCTTTAATTTTTCTTTAAAGTTACGCTTTTTATATATGTATGCGATCCCCGTACAAAAAGAAAAATTCCTGATTAAGAAAATGTATCCCATACACTAATGTGGTGATGTGCAGTATTTGAGAAGTATTTCCTAAAAAGTGTCCGAGATATAAAGATAAACATTTGCTGACTTAGACCATTTTTTCAGTGGCTCGCATTGGAGAAAAAAAATCACATCAGATATCGAGTTTCTGGAGCCGTACAGAACATACAAAGGGGGCTGTACATGAATTTGAATGCAAACCTGTAATGCTAGAGTGGAAAAAAAAAATTCTTTCGTGCTTTCGGCACGACTCTTTAAACGGGATTATCCGACGGGATTTTTTTTCCATTTTATTTGAAAATGGTTATTTTTCATTTGAAAATGGTTTAAGTCAGCATATATTTATCTTCATATCTCTCACAGTTTTTAAGTATAATTCTCTAATTTTGTACATCACCTCATTAATGTATGGGGCATATTTTACGTACTGGGGATATTTTTACGGGGTCGTATACTAAAAAGTGTAAATTTTTGAAAATTCCCGACGAGAACTTATTTTTCTTACCTTTTTTTGAACATTTTTTTAATTTACATTGCCCATTTATCTCTAATGCATAAAGAATTAAAATGTGTTACCACCTTTTTGAGACGACTTGTATAAGTTTCTCACATTGTGTTAAAAAGTAATTTAAGTGAACCAAAAGTCAAAGCCCGCTGGGGAGGCAATTACAACGGGCGCTAGAAAAAACATTTGACGAAAATAGGTCTACATTCAATATACTTAATTTGTATCCACTAGTAGCACAGATTGTTTTTCTTTTTTTTTTTTTTTTATATATAATTGTGAAACATTTCAAGCGTATAGTATAAACGGTGTAGATGTTATGCTTTTTCTGCTTTATAATCTTTTGAACTTTTTAATCTTCTTGGAGTAATGGCGGTAAAAGTTTTTTATCTTGTATGAGTTGCCCGGAATCGTTACAGAGTGAGTCGGGGATCAGTTTAAATATGAAGTAGGCTGATGAAAATTGGCGGCGTCAAACATTTGCAAAGAAGAGTATTTTAGCGAACCAATGACAGTTTAAGAGAGGGGAGGGGCGTTGTTTTTATTGGGATTAAATTTTCAGGCGTCCTAATATTAGTTCAACACTTCTACTATCTATTTCACTGAATTAATGCGAACTGTGTCGATTCACTTTCTCTCTGTGTTGACTTTGGTTCTTTACAGTGCTCTTCTTAGCAAATGTTTTACGCCGCCAATTTTCTTCATACCCATATCGTTTGAACACCATATACGATTTTTTTTACCCTAACCATAACCGTGAGAGCTCTATTGTTTTAAACAATCCCAATCTCGAGCTCTTACCTCTAAATAGCTACGTCCGAAATCTCATATTGATTGATTGAACGGTACGGCAGCTAGAGCTAGCTCCATATATCGGGGAAGTTTTTTATGGTCACCTTGCAATTCATATTTGTATCAATAAAAAATCTTGAGTGACTCCACTCGACTTTCCGAACACTTGATCTTTACTAAACGTTTAAATAAATTGGAGTAATTTCAATTGGACGTTGTGTTCAGACGCTAGTGCATTTTAAATCATTTTAGTCTTAAAGCCGCAACGAATAAGAATACATTTTCTGTAGACCTGTAAAAAAAAACCGTAAGGCCTACACACACCAAAATCTGTACAGCACGTAATCAGAAAAAATCTCAATATTGAATTTTTTCATGTTTATAATATTTTCCTTGCATGGTACGTGTTCGGAAAGGAAAAGTACATTAAGTATATACACATTTCATTTTTATCCACTTAAAACAATTAACTAATTTCATTTTCTATTTACAAAATTACAAATTAATAGAATCTATTATTGCAACTTAATAAACTACTATAATTAAAGTAAACTGCTTTAAAATAAACGTTTATTCAAGGAACAAAAATTTGAAATCCAAATTGGTATAGTTAAAGTAGTACTACAATAAAATGATTCATCAGCGACCATTTGGAACAAAAAACGTATAATATACAAGAATTTTTTAAAAAAGACCTTTTATTTTAAATTATAAAATAAACATGCTAAACAATCTTGTACAAAAGTACTGATTCCCTTAAAACAATTTCCTTAACTGAACTAATTGAATACTTCGTTGAAAAACGTACTCCTCAACTTCTGCATTATTATAAGACTGAGGTTTTTGTTTTCACTTCATTTCGCAGCGAATTCCCGTTGCGATGATCATTTCGTAATTGGGTAAACACAATTAGAGGATAATGCCATTTCAGCTCATTTGCCGTGTTTACATCATTAATTCCGTTTGAATAGTAAAAACTGCTCAAGAAAGGTTTTCTGTTTTAGGCATTCTTAAAGGTAACTGTAATAGTTACATTTTTTTAAGTTATAAATGTAGAATGTTTGATATAATTAATCAAATATCATTTAAGAAAGATGATTTACTCATATTGTTATTTTTATTTCGTTTTAAACATAATTCTTTGTTTGAATAAACATTATCTCTAAATGAGATTATCTAAATTTAGGTTGAATTAGCGCATTCTCGCGTCTGCTACCGTAAATCTAGGAGTTTCAACTTCAAAAAGTCACTTAATTTTTCGCATGCGTTTTATATACCGAACATAAAATGCAGATTGTAAAATATAAAATAAAGTGGCTGACATATCCTAAATTTACTGATGCGTGCTATACGCCAGAGCGTGTTGTAAGCCGGAATATATGGTATTTATTTAATTTTATTATATGTTTTTATTCTAAAATTAAATAATTACTACCCAAGCAATATTATACAGTGCTTCCCCATAACCATGCCTGGACTGCCAAGATCAGATGGCCGGTGATTGCTGAGGGCCCCTGGCCCGGAAAGGCCCCCCAAAAAAGGATTTAATTCTTTATAATTAGAGTAATTTGTTATATACATCTGAGTAATTTGATTACTAATTTCCCAGTATATTTTTACGTCGTTACGCAGTGGCGTAGTGGAGGACCCCATAAACCCCTGTGCTCGAGAGCCCCCTTCCAGAGTCAGGGGCTCAAAAGCTCTAAAATAGTTAAATGTGTGTGTGTGTTTTTTTTTTTTTAGGCACGTTTTTTTTTTAAGACTAATTTTCAAATATTACATATTTTAATATTCAACTAGCTGCGTACCCGTTCTCCGCACGGTAGGAAAAGAACTTTTTCCTTATACATATAATTCGAATTAAGCCCATTTATTCGGAATCTATAAAAGTAAAAAATTACTTAAATCGTGATGAAACGTTGACAATCGTGATGAAACGTTGCAAATCTGAGATGACTGCAACATGATAACACAAAAACTACGTCAGTGTCGCTGGGATCAAAAAAGAAACAGCTTCTCTTAGATGACCTTGCCCAGGCCTTTTTCTCGATGGATCCAGTATCGTAGAACTGCTTCTATAAGTTGCACACGACGCTGGGCGTTAAATTGAACTCTCTACAAATTTGGAGACTATCCTACTTCTAGTCTCCACACATGGGATCTAGGTCAAGGGGTGGGAGTGTCCTCCGTAGGGGTCTTTATAAGGGGTCCTAACCGGTATTTACGCTACGTTTTGGAGGAAACTAGCCATATATGTTTCCTAGCATATGCATGTTGCGAGTACAGTTTTATTTTCCGAACGGAATACAGGAAAACTCCGAACGGTTAGGTCGGCGGACGCGACCTGCTTTGAACCAGAAACCTTCCGTCTCCCAGTTCAGAGCGCTAAGCGCTCGGCCACTGGTCGGACTAAGGGCCACTGGTCGGACATTGCTATGGGAATATTATAAGCAATTGGGACCTTTGTTGTACACATGATTGCAATGTCATTCTCGTATTATTATTACTTATATCTCGTATTATTTGATTTATTTTTGATTTTCATTTCATATTCCTGACTTTTCATACTCTCTTGAATTTGGGGTCCTTGTGCATGCGCATGTTCAATTTTCATTCCCCATTAACGTTACTGAATTAAGTAGTTCTCCCTATCGCCACTTCTACACAAAAGACGTCAATCTGCATTTTCCTCGTTTCAAGAAAAACGCTTACAAAGTTTCATTACTTCAGTTTATACTGATTAATGAATTTTCTTGCAAACTAATCGGAATTAAGATATGAGGTTTGACATAGTATACAGGATTTCTTAAAGACCTTGAAAATGAATTTAGTTAAAAATAACCAAAGTTATACAGGTTTGCGTTATTGACGTTGCGAATGTGATAATGTTCTAATTGTATCATATCCAATGCGTTTTCATTTTTCGAGTCAAGAGCTGTAGAAATGAGTGTTTTCACTTAATTGTTAAATTTAACAGCTTGAGTGGCAACAACGGATTCCGTAACTACGGAAACGGTAGCAATATTAAAATAGAACATGAAATGAAATTTATTTATGCTTGCTAGAGTTGCCATATTGGCGTAATTAACGCCTATAGTCGATGGCAAATAGCCAAAATGAATCCCAAATTTAAATTCACACTAAATGCAATAATTTATAGGCATTCTCGTTCATCTCCAAAGACTTTCGTATTTATACAGAATTCCTATTTTGCTATACCCTGTTTGGCGGGATTTAAAAATTATCTATCCATCCGCTCGTAACATTGGCTCATCTCAATCCTGCCATAGAATTAGCAATACAAACGCAAAAAACACACGCTATTAAACACGGAGTTACACTACATTTGAATATTTATCGCCAACTTTTCTAAGAAAGGTACTAAAGAAGAAATCTGCATACGCCATTTTGCGAGATTTTTTTTTTTCAGAGAATGATTCTAAGCACTGATTTAACAGCAATCAAAATGGGAAATAGTTATTTGTGTATGGTTCCATCGCCAAAAATTAATGCAGGCATCTATTTGAAAAGTAGCATAGCTGTATTTTAAATTATCAACTATAACGTGTTTTATTTATTCCAATTTACCGAATGCGAGAATTTCATTTCTTTTTTAAATTTGGCGGCATTCCCCCAAGGTAAATCAATTTACTTAATTTGGGGAAATTTCCGAAGATCGATCGCTTAAAATCGCCTAAATAATTGCACTATTTCTGCATGGAAAATTAAAGTTTAACGCCGTATTATAATAAAACCTACACACACAAACCTAAACCTATTTCGGTTTGCTCGCAGTAAATTGTGCCAAGCCCAAAACTATGCAAATCGGTAGAATCTACTACTTTCTCAAAATCACCAAATCAGCCATTTTTTTTCGCCAAACTAAAAACCATACATATTAGTCTCGGAAATCTCTCAATCTGTTATTCTTTTACACATAAAAAGCATTGAATTCGTGCTTTTATTTCACATGCACGCAATACTTTATTAAAAAATAACTTTGTAAATAATCTAAATAGAAAAAAAATCGTTATTCTTCTATTTTTACTGCAGGAGTCTAAATAATTCAATAAAATAGCCAAACATGGCAACCTCGATGCTTTTTTCTCACATTTTTACTACAGGGGTTACAATCGCGGAATTGCGAAGAGCAAAAATTAGCGTTTTTGACGGGGTTTTTTATCAATATCTCCTAAACTAAATCGAATTTCGAAATTTAAATTAGCGGAGGTTCTTTCTCGAAATTTTCCGAATAAGTGGACACCTCGATCGAAACTCAACTCCCACCCGTTTAGGGAGGAGATGATGCTACACACACACACAAGCACACACACACACAGACAGACGCGCACAGATTTTAATAGTATAGATTCCCTCTAAATTCCTCAGTAAGGGTCCCCTTTCAATTTCTATCAGAGGGCCCCCAATGGCACCAGTTTGGGTCTGCTCATAACTATTGATACAACAAAATGTAAGGAGAGGTAGGGAATAAGAATCGTACAGCAACGTGGGATCGGAACGTCGTCTTCATGTTGCTGTCAGTAATCACTTTGGAATTAGTGCTGCAATACTAGCAAACTTTCCGACCAGCGTTCATTAAAAACTAATGTATTTTTCTCAGAAAACACGTGACTAAAACTGTTAGTTTAAAAATTCCACTTCTTTTCACGGGTTAAACTTTTTGAGACGAGACTATTGTTTACGAAACTTAGTTGAGAAATTAGACGAACACTTCAACACTTTTCCCAATGATTATTAACAGTTAAATGAAAACGACGTTTCCGACCCCACATTGCAATGTGATTCTGATTCCTTATCATGTGCCCTATCTCCCCTTAAATTTTTTACTAATAGATATGGGACACCCTGTATATTTATACTGTTATTTTTTATTCTATTTTAAAAAGTATTCTTTGTACAAATTAATGTTATGTTTGAATAAGATAATCTAAATTTAGGTTGAAATATTATGCTTACGTTGAAATATTATGCTTAGTATGCTTGTAAAAAAATAAAGAAATTTTGAAAATTTTCTAAAATTCGCATAGACTACTTACAAAGCATTTTTTACACACTTTATACCCAATGTTAATTAAAAGCTACATATTGTAGCTTCAACATTTAACTAATTTAGAGTCGTTCTTCTGTGCGTATCGACAACATTATGATTACGAAAGAAGCATTTTGGCTCTCCGCTATTAGTTGGGCTCTACATGCTCTGTAAAACTGCTTCAGCAAAGTTTGAAAAAGTGCATTTACTCGTATTAACTCACAATATGTCTCAACACTGCGACCTTCGTTCCTGTTTACTACTTGTAACATCCTATTGTATGGTTACGACGGTGATCCTTGACTCATTCGCTCTCTAACAATTCCGGTCCGACCACTTAAAAACAAAATCTTTTGCCGTCATTCATCCAAACAGATTAAAAAGTTATGGTCTAAAACTGTAATAAAATTCACACACCATTTGTACGATCAGATTGAAACTTTTCATAATCATGTATAAAAATATAAAAAGTAATCTACGCTACTTTAAAAATCAGAAAATCCTCCCGTTCCCTTATTTTTTTAACTTTACAGCTCTATTTTATTTCCGAGAGTTAAAAGAGTGAATCATTTGAGTGACAAAATTACCTTTATCAAGTGAAAATGGCGTCACACAATTGGGGTTCCGATTCGTTTAAAATAGTTTTTCCAGGTATCATAGTTTGATTTTTTTTCATTAAAATAATCGTCTGCTGAACACTATTATAAAAAGTTCCTGAAATAAACGGTCATTGTCTGGCAGCAATGCTGCCGGAAAATAACCGTTTTCTTCCGGAACTTGTCGGAGTAAACGGTTAATTTCCATTCACGTGTTATCTTACGAAACGGTTTCTCTCCGTTATTTTCAGTCACAGAATCAGGATTTTTCCGTTATTTTCAGTCACAGAATCGGGGGTTTTTCCTTTATTTTCAGGCAGGAAATTCTTTTTTTTTCCGTATTATAGAAAAGTATTTTTCTTTTTTCCGTATATCACAAAGAAGGATTTTAAACATTATTTAAAATTATGGAATCATGTCCCTCCATATTTGGGTTGAATTCATTTCACAACTCTGAATACGAAAAAGATACATTTGGTATTCGGATATAAAATAAAGTTATCACAAGCGAATACACCAAGAAGTAAGCACCCACAGCAAAAGGACTTGGCATTAAGTAAAATATTTTACTCCTATTATCTGTAGTCGTCTGTTATATGCGACGATATTTTTGTACGCTTAAGGGATCTTAACACCAAATTGAACTGCAGCAGAATGAGCAACAAACATCTTGCATTCAAAATTGCTAAAATCAACTTGCTAAAATCTCAATAGCGAACTTGCTAAAATCAACTTGCAATCAACTTGTGGGTGTTATTTTGATTATGAGCGGGCGTGACTCGGAGACATTTCATTAGTCCAAGATGGCAGGTGCCAGAAAGAGAACAGAAAATGTCCTTTTAGAACTAGACTTTCAGAAAATTCACAGATAATTTTCGTTTTTTAACAGAACTTCCGTTAAAAACCAGCAAAAATCCTTTATTCACCATTAAGGGAGATTCTCCCGTGAAAACCAGGTTGGTATTGTCTGTGAAATTCAGATTTTTTTATAACAGTGAAGCATTAATATAAAAGTAGCTGAATACACAAAACGAAATCGTTCGAATGCGAAAAGTTTCTGCGCGTTTCCAGAAGAGCATGAAATTCGTTTCGGGTATATAATAAAAACTGAATATGATCTTATTTATTTCAGGTGGACGAAGATTAAATATATTGAGTGTAAACATATTTTCTTGAAATGTTTTTCCAGCGCACGTTTTAATTGCCTCCACAAAGGGGCTTTTCTTCTAGTTAGACAATAAAAGTAGGTGTACCCATCAATGAGTTCATTTTCAGGAAGTGCTCTGAAGAAAGGAATTTTCGAACATGCTTTCGACCAATATAATTTAAGGTGGCCATACTTGCAGTCACAGGTGGGCAAAATAATTCACCAATTGGAAAATAGGCTTCATATGCTGTACTTAAGTTCATGTGCAAAGAAAGCTTATAGAAAGTTTTTTCAGATGCGGCTTTTAGCATTTTGTTCATATTCAAATCCCCTTTTTTGTCGTTTAAGAATTGTTTTTTAGCCTTCTCATTTGTTCCACAAGCGGTGAGCAAATCCGTAACTTGAATCTTGTAATTCGTTAATTAATTTCATTAATTTTGGACAAAGTTCAGATATGAAGCTTGTATTTGACTCCTGAATTTACGTTTGAAAGATTTTTTACCGTAATTCTGTTAATTAAAAAAAGCTATATTTTGCATTTATTAAAAAAAATAAGAAAATTTCGCATAAATTCGCATATATTTCTTAAAAACTAAAATTCCGTTCCTCTAATTATGTTCTTTTTATTTATAGAAACTATTTAAATTTTATAATATGTGTATTAGAAAAGGTTATATCCTGTTTCAGTCAAATAGTTGATTTTATGAAATTCCACTTCTTGATGGTTCAACTAGAATTTATTCAATGAGTGCATATTGTGAAAAATGTAAAATAACCCAAAGTTAAATGGTATAGCGAAAAATAAATTGGAAATATATTCTATATGTCTAAAATTACACGATAGAATTCTAATTGTTCGGGAAAATATATATTTCAGAAATACATAACTTTTAATAGCATTTTTATTTTAGAAATTGTTCACTAAATTATGATCATTAACTAGCAACTTTATTATTTTTATTTTAGTCCAGGCAAATTAGTCCAAAAAACGGCAAATGGGGGAAAAAATTTATATATTTTTAAAACTTTGGAAAAACACTAATTTGGTATGTAGTTGTATGAAACAGAAAAGATCCCCCTTCTCGGGTTGCCGCGTCCCCCCTTTGCCCCCCCAAAAGGTCACTTTTTTAGATTTTCACTTCTATCTCAAAAACCGTTCGTCTTAGAAAAAAAATGTCAATTACAAAATGAAAGCTGATAAAATTTCCTACAAGATTGTATCAGGTTATTTTTTTCTATATGCAACAGCATTCGAGATATGTTTTAGAAAAAATCCCAAATTTTTGGAAAACGGTTCTTTTTATCGCGATTTTTAACCAATTTTGTCTTTTAACCCTTTAACCCTCAGTTTTACAGCAATTGTTTTCATAACAAAGTTGTAGAGTATTCAATTACCTTTAAAGTGAGATATTATTTGTAACTTTATCTTTAAATGATCAAAAGTTATTGCAAATTGAAATTTTCAATAAATTTAGCAAATTTGAATGAAAACTACATTGCGCGTCAAAGTATGACAAAATCTAGGAAAAAAATTATAAAGTTTTGAAACTTTTGAAAACATTGATTGGGAATGTAGTTGTATGAAACAGAAAAGTTCCACCCTCTCGGGGGGGGGCATGTCCCCCTTTAGTCCCCCCCCCCCTAAAACAAGGTCCTTTTGGGATTTTCACTTTTATCTCAAAAACTGTACGTCACGTCTTAGCAAAAAATTCTCAGTTACAAAATGAAAGTTGATAAAATTTCCTACAAGATTGCTATGGCCTTTTTTTTTTCTAGATGCAAAAGCTTTCAAGATATACGTCTTAGAAAAAATCGCAAATTTTTGGTAAACGCTTCTTTTTATCACTATTTCCCACTAGCTTTGCCTTATAGGTCTTCAACCATCAGTTTGACAGGAATGGGTTTAAAGCAAAGTTTTAAAGTATTCAATTACCTTTAAATTTAATTTTTATATGATATTGTATTTTTAAATGATCAAAAGTTACAGCAATTTGAAATTTTCAATACATTTTAGGGAATTCGAATGAAAAATTCATTGTGCGTCAGAATGCAAGAAAAAAACCTAGGAAAAAGCTTATAAACGTTTGAAACTAGCGGGGGAAAACACTGGTTGGGTATGTAGTTGTATGAAACAGTCTCTAGGGGTGCCGCGTCCCCCCTCTTAGCCCCCTCCCCCTCAAAGTTTCCTTTTTAGATTTTCATTTTTATCTCAAAATTGGTGCATTTAGCAAAAGCATGCCAGTTACAAAATGAAAGCTGATAAAATTTCCTAGAAGATTATAATTTTTATTTTTTTTATGTATCGAATTATTTATTATTCGATATCTTTATTATTAGTATATTTTTTTCTATACCGAATATTTTTTTCTATATCAAATAGCTTCGAGATATGTTTTAGAAAGCCTCGCAAATTTATGGAAAACGCTTTTTTCATCCCATATTTCGACTAACTTTCCTTCTAGCTGCTGATTCTTAATTCAGAGAATTGAACAGTCGATTTATCAAAATTTGCAATCTCCTTTTTTCAAGAAATTCCCCTCTCTTCTGTTACATTTTCCTTATCTTTAAATCACTGTCGGAAAGTTTGGGAAAATTCTTCAAAAGACGGCCAAGTGAAATGAGCGGGGATAACAAAGACAATTTGGAACCCAGAAACTGGGGGTGGAGAGAACTGAACTCATCGCTCTCTCTCTAGTTTATATGAAACGAAAACCAGCTCCAGAAACAATATTATTACTAATTTTATGAGGCAGCATTCAAACTTGCGGAGAGAAATGCACGTGTGTAAAGGTCAATTTGCGCTGTACAGCAATGTGCAGGAAGATTATGAAGATACATTTTTATAAAAATAAAATTGTTCCATAGGTTTGTTGCACTATTATTGTACAGATGTTGCACACAAGAGAAAGTAAGTGTGCTGTAATTATGCAGTAATTTTTTTATTAATTTTGCTGACATTATTAATTCTGATGATGAGTGATCACTGAAATGCAAATGTCAAAGTACATAATATTGAACAGATGTATTCCATTACAGAATTCTATTGATGTAAAAAATATCACTTTCTAAACATTTTTTGGGTGTTGGGAGAGGGGATTAATTTAGACTTTAGTGCTAACATTTATGTGTTAAATATGCATTTATATATGAATAAAATGTAACTAGTTCAGCAGAAACAATAGGAGGAAGGGGAAAAAAACGAAATAACATCAAATCGTACGCTTATGTAATATAAATTTTTATTTAAAAAAAAGAGCCGTTTTGCATTAAAAAAAATTTGGAGGAAAGGGGGACGCGCCCCCCATGGTAGAGGAACTTTCCTGTTTCTTAATATTGCACCCTCTACAAGTGTTTTCCCCAGGTTTCAAAACTTTATAATTATTTTCTAGATTCTGTCGTACTTGGTCGAGCAATGTAGTTTTCATTCGAATTCTCTCAAATTTATTGAAAATTTCTTAGTGCTATAATTTTTTATCCTTTAAAGATAAAATTACAAATAATAACTTATTTTAAAGGAATTGAATACTCCTGTAAAAGTGAGGGTTGAAGAGCTAGTATAACGCATAGTGGAAATTGTGATTAAAAGAAGCGTTTTCCAAAACCTTGCGATTTTTCTAAAACTTATATCTCGAAAGCTTTTGTATCTAGAAAAAATAACCCCCAACAATCTTGTAGGAAACTTCCTCAGCTTTCATTTTGTAACTGACAGTTTTTTGCTAAAACGTACGGTTTTGAGATAAAAAGGGAAAATCCCCAAAAGGACCTTTTTTTAGGGGGGGCTAAAGGGGGGACGTGGTCCCCCGAGAGGGGGTAACTTTTCTGTTTCATACAACTACATCCCCACCCTAATATCTCACTTTAAAGGTAATTGAATATTCTACAACTTTGTTATGAAAACAATTGCTGTAAAACTGAGGGTTGAAGGGTTAAAAGACAAAATTGGTTAAAAATCGCGATAAAAAGAAGCGTTTTCCAAAAATTTGCGATTTTGTCTAAAACATATCTCGGAAGCTATTGCATATAGAAAAAATAACCAATTACAATCTTGTAGGAAATTTTATCAGCTTTCATTTTGTAATTGACATTTTTTTGCTAAGATGAACGGTTTTTGAGATAGAAGTGAAAATCTAAAAATGTGACCTTTTTGGGGGGGCAAAGGGGGGGACGCGGCACCCCGAGAGGGGGGAACTTTTCTGTTTCATACAACTACATACCCAATTAGTGTTTTCCCCAAGTTTAAAAAATATATAAATTTTTTCCCCCATTTTTCTTAATTTGACTGGACTATTTCAGTCAGAGTTTTAGTTAAATTTTAAGAGAACCTTAACTTAATTACTTTTCTTAACTTTTGTATAAAACAGATGTTATATGAGATATTTATAACATGAAAAATTTTAGGAGGCCGTTTTTTTTTAACGGAGTTCTATTTTGTTTAGGAAGATGGGTTTTTTTCTATCGACATTTTTGTTTATTTATTTAATTATTTATTTTGTGGACATGATTTGCGACGACACGTTTTCGCTGCATTTATCAATCTCTGTTATAATCACTTCTGAATGGTTGCCAACTAGCGGCAGATTGGTGAAATATCAAAAATAGTCAGAATTGGCAAAATAGGCAATTTATCGTCCAGTTTGGTGCCAAATATAAGTCCCCAAAACCAAACCCAGCCAGGCAGTTGTGATGAAGATCACATATCTTATTTAATAATCATTTACTTTGTGTTTCTTAAATTTAATACAGTAAAACTCGATTATCAGTAAAGTGATTGGGACAGAACCTATTTCGGATAATCGAAAATTTCGGATAATCGAGAATTCAAAAATAATCATTTAGTTCAATATGTAGTATCGTCATTGAACTGTTATTATGACTATTTTAACTATATAGTCATAAGAGAGTTACAACTCAAAATAAATTAAAATTATAAATGAAAATAAATTTATTTCTGAAACAAAAATTTGCATTGGTTTAAATGGAAGTTTCATTTGGTGTAAATTGCCTTTGCCGTGCAGCTCTATCCCGAAGTTTTCCTAAAATCATGAGTTCAGAGGAATCTTAAAATCAGAGGGTGCAATAACATTCGATTGTTCTGAGACTCGGCAGTATGGCCTTTCGAATTTCCAAATGGGGTGTGTTTTTGTTTAGAACAGGGATGTTTGAAAGTGGGGAAGAGTACACTCATACCGAGAATTGAGCTTGCGAGAAGGAATTCTATAAAAGGAATTCCAAAATATTTAAATGCGCTCGTAGTTTGGATAGGAAGGCTTGAATACAAAATAAATATGGGGGGGGGGGGGGGAACTTTAACTGCATCCTTGTTAAAAGAAAATTTTGGATGATAGTAGAAAGTGAAAAAAAAGTGAAGAAGAAACCGACTTCGGTTAACGAAGAGTTTCGGTTAATCGAGGTTCGGATAATCGATGTTCTACTGTATGTCCAAAATCATGTATTCTAAAGTACATTTCTGTTCTAATTTTTTTCGGTCACGTCGGCTTTTAATCTGTATATTCGCTTTTCCCCGTATGCAATTTTCTTAATTGTTTATTTGTCTCATCCGTTGTGCTAAAAATAGATTACATTACATCCGCTGGCTTTTTGCTTACCCCCCCCCCTCTTTGGCACAGTGTTGGCGTTTGTTCGTTTTTTTTTTTTTTTTTTTTTTTTTTTTGCCCTGCCTCATCTTTAAAACTATTTGCTCGCGATTCCGTTATTTTAATTTTATTGGATTAAGTTTTTGGGTTGCTCTGGGATTGGCGTTATTTATTTCCGCCAAGTTGTTGTTCTCGCCAATATGTAATTCTTTGCTGGCGTAATTTTTAATTGATTCCATCTTAATTTCACTGTCCGTACAGCACGTATTTTTATTTCGCTGAGCCATCACCAGCCGTTGTAATGAGTTTATGTTCCAATAGTTTCTTTTAAATAAAATAGTTTTAAGCATTTGAACGTCTTCTTATTTTTGCAACTAAGTGTATCGAACCTGTATTATCGCACAACGCCTTTTAATCTTAAATTTAAGTCTGCAACTAACATCGTCACAACGGTATTTTCTATACTAATGTAAATGGTGTCAATAAATAAAAGGTAAATATAATTAGAATATGCCTGACAAAAGTTGTAAGACCGTTTTTATTGGAAATTTTAAATGTATGAATTTCAATTCTGAAAAAGTGTATTATGAAACAAAAAGACAAAATCGGCACACTCATGGATTATGATGCACTTTCTAAACTGTGTTTATAAAGGTGAAGTACAGATAGAATATGCCTGCCGATTAAAAAGCAGTTTAAGTAGTCTTTTATGGAACATGAAAAAATTCTGACATAATATATTTTTTTAATTATATGTAATTATAAAATATGTTCATACAAGGATCATTATTAATGTTTATCCTTTAGAAAACAATACATAGACAAAACTCAGAGAAAGCCATCGAAATCGGATTATAACGAATTTTGATTTCAGCCTAACGTAAAATAGAAGACAGAATCTATTTGAATGTTGCATTTTTATTATACTTATGTAGTATATATGTAATAATGTGTACAAAATTAATTATTTGTATTAAATAGACAGTCATTTTTCTTCTGTTATATTTCTAACCCTGTGACTGAGATGCAAAAGGAATAAAACTATAATGCATGTAATTCAATTGAACTGCATTTAAAAAATACGTAAATTTTAACGTACAATAAACGGGGTATTCTTTGTAGAAGATAATATTTATGATATCCTGATATTACCAAAAACCTTTGAATTTGAAGCTTTATTTAATAAAATATAAGATCATTTCATGCTTGTTGACTCCTTAAATATTTTTTTCTAAACTCACTTCATCAATGTAATTATAAACCCTAAGACAGCATTTAAAAAATTAAATTTTAAGGTACAATTAATGGAGTTGTTTTCTTTGTAGAAGATAATATTTATGATATTCTAATATTACCAAAAACCTTTGAAATTGAAGCTGAATTTAATAAAATATAAGATCATTTCATGTGTGTTGATTCCTTAAATATTTTTTTTCTAAACTCAGTGCATGAACGTAATCCTAAACCCTAAGGCAGCATTAAAAAAAGAAATTAAGGTACAATAAATGGGGTTTTTTTGTAGACGATAATAATTATGATAGTCTGATATCACCAAAAATCTTTGAAACTTAATTTAATAAAATACGAGATCATTTCATGCTTGTTCATTACTTAAATATTTTTCTAAACTCACTGCATCAACGTAAAGCTAAACCCTAAGACAGCATTAAAGAAATTAATTTTAACGTACAATAAATGGGGTTGTTTCCATTGTAGTAGATAATATTTATGATATTCTGATATATTATTATATAAACCTTTGAATTTTAAGCTTAATTTAATAAAATGCGAGATCATTTCATGCTTGTTGATTCCTTAAACATTTTCCCCAACTCACTGCATCAGCGCAATCCAACACCTCAAAACAATCATAGCATCACAACAAACAAAAACAACTCCTGGTCCCTTTCAGCATGACTTTGCCACAACGTACATTGTTATTTTAACAGCGATTATGTTGCCACACACACAAATCATTACACAGAATTAATTCTCCACCTCCACGCCAATCACGTCTCCGACATCTAAACTCCCCCTTTTTTGCTCTCGGTCTCTCTCTCTCCTGCTGTAATTGGCTTTTAATTACATCGAAAAATAATGATTCAGCGGTATTTTAAACAATGAAGGAATTCGGTTACGCGAAGAGACTGGATTGAGACGCGGGAAAAAGGCCGTATTAGAGAGAGGGCCTAGCATGAATATTTAATTAGGAAACCGTTTGTTGTTATTGCGGTAAAAGGCCTGTGGTTTCGAAGGCTGGCTCCAATTATGCAGCGTTTACGGCTAGTGTAATTTAAGTCTCGTTCGCGTGCGTGCAGTTAAATTTTAATTTTTGAGAGGGAGTTAAAATCAAAATCTGATCAAACTAAGCTAATTTTCTGATTGTTTTGAGCATCGATGAGGTAGTATCACATTTCAGCGAGCTGATGCAGGTTTGTAATTAATTCTCCTGCACTATAGAAAAGTTGTATTTAGCGTAGGGGCTTTGGACTTGTGATGATAAGTTTAAAATTCAGGAAAGAGGCAAATTTTGGGATTCCGGGGGGGGTGAAAAGGGGGAGAAAATTCAAGAAGATGGGTAATTTTTCTTGTCGGAGTTCGACTATTTCGAGTTTCAGAAATCTTATTTCATTTTTTGCGAAATTTAAATATTTATGATTTCAGCTTATTATATATGTAACGGTGTATCAGTTCATTTTCTAATTGTCTCATCAACTAATTAGCCAACTTAAGGAATTAGCAAATACTTTGTATGAGAATGCTAAACTTTAAATTTTGAAGGTTATATAACAGTCGGTGGCGTAGCCAAGAAGGGTATAGGGGAGGTCACATTCCCCCAGGGGCGCACACAGGATTTTTGGCTGGGGGGGGGGTCCAACTTTTAGGGATGTTCCAGATTGTCAAAAATCAGTGATGAAAGAGCTCGTTTTCACTAGATGGAATTCATCAAAACTCGTCCCATCCAGTTCCCCAAGAATACACTACACCGTACAATAGGAAGTAAAGTAATAGTTGTTCAGTTTTGAGAACAAGATTGTGTTTTATGTTCACTTTCAGTTCGTTTTTGAAAGTTGAGGAAAACGAGAAAAAAATTCTATTTTTATTTATTAGAACTGAAACTATTGCTACCTCTTTTTGGAATTGTTTTATTTACTATATATATTATATATATAGGATATTAATTATTCGAAAAAAAATATTATAGCCGATGGGGGGGCGGACCCCCTGGACCACCCCCCCTTGTGTGCGCCACTGCATCTCTCCCCCATGAGGAATTTTTTGCCATACAAAATGTATATTTTTTACTCCCTTATCACACACACGTATACATATATGTGAGTTGCGGTAGTCGTAACCCCTGCCATGAAAAATTTCTGGCCACGCCACTGATAACAGTGGTTCTCAAACGGTGGGTCGCGAACAAATCCTACGGGAAGAAGTTTCAGAAAATTATGGAATATTTTTTAATAATGTATTATACAATAATTTTACAACTAGAATTGAAAAGCAATCATTATATTATTTTACTTGGTCGTGACTAATATGCGCTCCAGCATTTTTAATGTTAATATATAATTTAAATACACAGTAAAAAAATTCAGAAATGTTACATACTTATAGCGGAAAGGTTTCCGAAAGTATAGCGTAACCTACCGATGCTCTACTCGAACTCACGATTTCGGAAACATAACCCATATTTCGGGGTAAAGTATTTACGGGGGACAGGAAATCTTTATTTGGGACTTCGCGCGCATGCGCCAAGTGCCAAGAGACGGATAAGAGTGAACGCGTTTTCCCTAATAGCACAGATGGTCACAAGAGTTGCTGTGACGTCACAGAGGGTCACAATTGTCACAGGACTGTCACATTGTAACTTCTTGCACAGCCCGATTATGACCAACAGGTGCCCCGGGCATTTATAAATTTGGGGTCTCCATCTATAAAATTTGTTTTCTTTTTCATAATATTTTGACTTATAAAAGAATATTTCAGAACAACATTTGAAACTGGGGGACCTGGGCAAAGTCCCGATTTGCCCATGCGATAATAAGGGTCTGGTAACTTGTGAGTGATGTAACTTCACTGTGTGGTCACTGTGAAGTTTATTTGTGACCAGTCACCAGGTGACGTCGCCGGATGAATACTTAAATAAAACGGGTGAATACTTAAATAAAACAGCACATTATCTCCTGAAAATAATTTATGTTGAGGAAAAAAGATTTAAGATTTTTAATTTATATTTATTAATTATGGTATTTTCTCTCCATTTACAAAATACTTCAAAAAAATTTTAAGTTTCCAAAACAAGCCGTACCACAAATAACTTTTGCAGCAGTCAGTTTACTTTTAAAGCAAGATTCGGCGAAAACCGCAGCGACGTGGTACCGTGCTTTCTTCCGATTGCGTAGGTCCAGCGTTCGATTCTGGCTCTGGTCGCTAGTCTTCACCGCTCCTTCCGACAGAGTTTGGTGCTGCCATCTAGATTAAGATGCTCGAAACGCTTCATCTAGTGCATGTTACTTTTTTCTGAAGAACTCGGAAAGGTTACTCGTTAATTCGGAAACCTTTCCGAAATACACGGAGAGGTTACTCAATATTTAACCAAAATATACAGAAACGTTACCCATCTTTTCCAGAAACCTTACCTAAAATGCAGGAAAATAGGTAAATATGTTTCCGACATATGCAGAAACGTTTCTAAATACTTTACCCGCATGGTTCGGAAACGTTTCCGCAATTTTGAACTACAAGAGCTGCCCCATTTTTTGGGGTAACGTTTCCGAATTTTTTTTTTACCGTGTACTAGTAAGTTTTTGTTGCAACAAGTTAATGAGAAACTTGTGCTTGTTTTTGTTTAACAATTATTTTAATGTCTCATTCTATTCCTTTTACACACGCATAATTCGAGTCATTTTCCAGGTTTAATTTTGAAGTTTAACCCTTTGAGGCGCAACCCTTTCCCAATGCTGAAAAAAGGACAGCCGTTGCCATCGCTCGACTTAACTACCCGCAATATGGCGGACGATCGAAACGTTCATCGCGTGCCACAGATCTAGAGACCCTTTTTTGACGCAGCACAGCCAGCTGTTGTCAAAAAAGGGTCTCTAGATCTGTGGCACGCGATGAACGTTTCGATCGTCCGCCATATTGCTGGTAGTTAAGTCGAGCGATGGCAACGGCTGTCCTTTTTTCATCATTGAGCAATCTAGCCAGCTGTTCTCGCATTCTTCCGTTTTTCATCAGATGTCAGTGCTGTTAAAGATAATCGTGACCATTTTTTTACGGGAAATGACGTGATAAAAAGTAAGGGATTCTCGTGGAGCTATGTCACCCGCAAATATTTTTATAGAAATCAAATCTATTCTTCGTGGCTGGCAACAGTCAAAACGTCACAATTTGGTGTTCCCAGAGCGGGAACACTGCGCGCTAAAGGGTTAACTTGGTCGAGAAGCCGAGTTCGCAGAGATAGGAGATGGCAAAGTGTATGATACTCCTTAAAACTCCAGATACCAAACCAGGGTATTAACGCCTCATCAATTTCTACACTTGCAAACTCCAGTTTTATAATGCTACTTGATGACAGTTTCGTCAACTTGCCATGAAGTTGCAATAGAATTTCCGCTTTTTCAACTGCTCTTTCATTAAAAGAATTAAGTATCCACTCACAACCCAGTTTCTTCAAGTGGAATGTAGCTTGCTGACTTAGATGATAATGTTATCGCCAGTTATATTAATGTCCATTTATTGGGAGAAGTAATTCCTTCAATTATTAAAACCAAATATAGTCAATACAGAATACAACAGTTGTACATTAGTTATGATACGCATAAAATTTTGATTGGATATTAAATGTAAAATCAAAAGGTTTCCCATTTTTTTACATTAAATTTAAAGAAATAAATTTCTGCAAGTTTTTAATGACTGACAGAGTCTCTAAACTGTGGATTCATAGTTCTTACATTTTAAAGTAAAAGTTCCATGAATAACTTTCAAGAAAGATGCATAAAAAAGAGGCAGGTACTTCTAGGGGACATATAAAACGTTTGGGCCCCTTACGAACTTTGGAAATTCCTTTCTTATGGAGCACATATCGAGCATATCGAACATATCTTCCTGTATTACAAACATCACATGCATGCTAAATTTTGTATAATTCTGTCCAGTAGTTTCTCCCAGGCCATAAACTTTAAAAAATATTATTTTCCAGTGCCCCTGATGCAGTCAAGCTGGATACTCGTTAAAGGAATATCCCACACGGAAAAAAAAAATGTTGAATTGAACAAAATTTTGTGGACTCAACAAAAATTGGTTGACGTCATTTCAATCGAATAATTTTGTTGGTTTTAACAAAATATTTTGTTGAATTAACAAACATTTTGTTGAATTAAGAAAATATTTCATTGAATTAACAAAACTATTTGGTTGAAATAGAGCCAACCAAATTTTTGTTCAATCAACAAAGCATTTTTTTCAGTGCGCATAGTGTGATAGATTTTCAGTATACTAAACCATAATAATAAGTTAATGTGATCCCGGATAACGGGATATTCCGTTTATTAGAATGGAATATATTTTCGTGACAAATAGGCTATTCCATTAAGCGGGTTCCGTATTTCCACAAGAAAAAATCTATCTAAAAAATTATCTAATTCAGGAAATAACTTTAAAGCTTCTTTAAAAAATGGTTTTTGATATCTCACGTTAAAAATAGTGTTAGAGATAATCACAACCTGCCAAAATGGTTGGATAAAACCAGCACCCATCTGTTTCATGACCACCTAACTTCCTATGGAGTCTGTAAATACGCACCCCCCCCCCTTTTTCCCTCTTTCTAGACCTAGTCAATTATTACCCGAAGAGTGCGAGTTAATTGCTCTAATGTATTGCCTAGACAATGAAGTGTTGAACAGTTCCACTGATAATACTTTCATTTGGCAGCAGTTCTTGATCAAAATGGCGCTCCAGGGAGAGCGAAAGATGAAATATGATGACACAGAAAAAACTTACCGATGGGTACTCTAATTGAGCAATTAAGGGGCTCATTTTTCTCCCAGATTAAATCAGACTTACGTAAATACTCCTCCTGAAAAAAAAAATGGTTGTAACGAGTTATTCCTGAGTAATGAGGAATTTTTTTAAAAACTCCCTTTATTGGGAATGCTTAGATTTGTTAGCTTATCGGAAAGCGTTTTTGGCGAATGGAAACTGCTCTGCGATGCGATGTGATATGTGTTTCGTATTGCTTTAATTCTTCACATGGTTTCAACGATAATAATTTGTAACTTTTCTAGAGTATAATTTAGCTAACTTTCGGAAAAAATACCTACTTATTACTGGTGATAGTTCATTGCAAAACTCAATTACTTGTGTCAAGTGTTCGAGATTTTTTAAGGAGTGGTTACTCTTTCTCACTGAA
The DNA here is from genome assembly GCA_038373885.1 of Cheiracanthium punctorium. Classification (NCBI taxonomy): domain Eukaryota; kingdom Metazoa; phylum Arthropoda; class Arachnida; order Araneae; family Cheiracanthiidae; genus Cheiracanthium; species Cheiracanthium punctorium. Next base: position 380,915 of record JAWZYV010007673.1, read on the forward strand.
AAGTTTGTTTATGAAAAATATGGAAGTCACATGAGATAACCAATAATTCTGATTCAATCTGTTCTCATTACTGCTTCTTTTAATATATTTCTATTAACTCCTCCTCGCTAACTAAATTTTCTTTGTTATATACTTCTTGTAACTGCTTCCATAACTAAATCTAATGAAATACTTGTCTCTCTATACTAACTTTAAAATTATGCAAATTAAAACTTAATTTTATCGTGAATTAACAAATATGTATTTAAAATTAATAAATAATTTAATGTAATTTAGTTCATTTTTAAAGTACCTACTTATTACTGGTAATGGTTAATCATAAAAATTAATAAGATAGTGTGAAAGTTCCTTTTTTTTTTTTTTTTTTTTACGGTATAATTACTTTTACCTTTTATGTTTGGAAAATATTCAAGCTGTGAAAAATAATTAACAATTTAAAATCAAATGTCTTATAACTATTTCTTTTAATTGATTTTTCATTTTACTAAAATTCAAAAGCTCTCTAACTTCTCTTTTTTATCTACTGCCTATTTATAAAATTTAATGTAGTAAAATATTTATCCATGTCTCTATACAGGTTTAAAATTATGCAAATATATACTCAGAATTCAATCTTAAATTTGCAAAAAATTCATTTAAAATCAATAAATAATTTAATATGCAGTGAACAGTTTCAATAAGACTAAAGTATCCTAAGCAGGGAAATTGGTCGAAAATCGAAACATTAGAATGTTCTTTATCAAAAAGACTAAAATAGGCTAATAAAAATATAAGAATCTATTTAAAATCTTGGAACGATTCTCAAAAAAATTTGTTTTTTATCAAAAATTACTGCATATACAGGGTGAATCTAAACTCTTGGGCAAAACTTTAAGGGGTGATAGGGCACATAATAAGGAATCAGAATCACGTAGCAATGTGGGGTCGGCAACGTCGTCTTCGTGTAGCTGTTAATAATCACTTTGGATAAAAGTGCCGAAACAAAAGTGCACTTTCCGACCATTGTTCGTCAGAAACTAATGTATTTTTCTCCGAAAACAGAAGACTAAAATGGATAGTTTAAAAATTCTATTTTATTTCATGGATGAAATTTTCGGAGACGAGCCTATTGTTTATGAAACTTGTTTAAGAAATTAGACCGACACTCCAATGCTTTTCGAAAAGTAATTATTACCGGGTAAGTTAAAACTGAGTTTTTCAATCCAGATTGCTATGTGATTACGATTCCTCATTGTCTGCCTTATCACCCCTTAAAGTTTTGCCCGAGAGTTTAGATTCACCCTGTATGTAGCATTTCAGGTGCTTACAGTCTTTCACGGTGAAAAGTTTCTAATATGATGAAAATACGGTGTACTAAGGTAAACATTAACTGTTTATTAATGACTATACCATTTTATCTCTCATTCCCTTTATTGATAATTGTCCGAAAAATGTGACCCAAAAAAGCGACATAAAAATGCGACATAATTTTACATATATTTAATACTATTAGCTCACAGCAGCTTTAATCTATTGTTACAATATTTCGTAGGCTGTAGAATATGCATCACATTATTTTTCTATAAATAGGTTACAGTCATAAAAATTTCAACATAGGATTACCAGGCGAAATACACGAAAAATGAGAGATGAAATGACATAGTCAATTAATATCGTTTTTAAAAAGGCAATAATGAAACTAAAAATTTAGGGGGGGGGGGGGGTTCAAGGGGAGGGTCTCCCCCTGACGAGGCTTGAACAACCAAGTTTCTGAAAAAACACTCAAAATACTGGTGTTAAACGATAAAGTAATTAAAAAACTTTGTAAAAAACACACATAAGAAGTAAAAGGAAAGAGGATACGCGTTTCGTTCAAAAATTGTTTTGAACTTCTTCAGTCCAAGCCCTTCGACGTAAAGAACACAAGGAACTGAAAAGAGAAAAACAAGCAAGATGTTTCCACAAGGGGCAAAGAAAAGTCGAACAAAACCACGGAGAGGGGAGAAAAAAAATTAAAAAGGGGGATAAAAAGGAAAGGAAAGAAGCACAAAAAATACAGAAATAAAAAAGGAATAAAGAAAAATAATAAAAAAGGGAACACACAAGTACAAACACACACACACACACACACAAAAAAAAAAAAAAAACCGTGTGCTATTTGTTTTTTGTTTGTTTGTTCTGTTTTCTCTTTTCGTGTGTGTGTTTGTACTTGTGTGTTCCCTTTTTTATTATTTTTCTTTATTCCTTTTTTATTTCTGTATTTTTTGTGCTTCTTTCCTTTCCTTTTTATCCCCCTTTTTAATTTTTTTTCTCCCCTCTCCGTGGTTTTGTTCGACTTTTCTTTGCCCCTTGTGGCAACATCTTGCTTGTTCTTCTCTTTTCAGTTCCTTGTGTTCTTTACGTCAAAGGGCTTGGACTGAAGAAGTTCAAAACAATTTTTGAACGAAACGCGTATCCTCTTTCCTTTTACTTCTTATGTGTGTTTTTTACAAAGTTTTTTAATTACTTTAACCAAGTTTCTGTTTACAGCAAAATATTTTTAAAAAACAAAAGAAAATACATCCCGTTAGCCCATGAATGTATGTGTTTGTCCAAAAAATGTGTGAAACAAAATTCTTCTTTGAAATAAAGAAGGCCTAAAAACAGCCTTAGATCTCAATAAACTCTCTCTCACAAATCACAAAAAGAAATACTAATATGCCTACCAGTATTTTCGCCGATTCCTCAATATTGTACAATATTAACTTTTATTTTCACAGTACCGTTTGAAAAAAAAGTTTCAATGAGAAATAGTCTAGTAACGTAGGTAATTATCTAGTTTTTCTTTGCTATTTATTGATACCGAATGAAAATTCAGTAACTGAATTTTCAACATATCGTCAGTAGTGTACAGCACCGACTTTTGATTTCCATGGAAACATTTGAAAAACAAGTCTTAAAAGATTCACACTCTTGTAACATAGGTAATATATTTTTTGTTGTTGTTGTTAACTGATATTGGAGGGAAATTCAATATCAGTATTAAAACTTCAGTTCTGTGTTTGAAAAAGTGTTATTTTCTTCTGTTTATGGTAGATCTCATTTCTCAAAGTATTTAAGATACGGAATTTAAGTTTAGGCGAAATTTCTATATATATTTCATCGCGTAGTAGACTAAAGAACTAATATTAATGCAAACATTTTAAATGATGTGCTCAGTTTAAATGAAATTTAAATTGAAAAAAAAATATATAAAAGACATTCCTGTCTGTGTTTGGATTGGTAATTTTGCAGTTGAAGAAAGATAAACCCTTGGTCCCACTTAAAATTCACGAGAAGTCTTATACATTGTGCCCGCTAAAGTCCTTTGCATCCCAATAATTTCTGTACGGCAAGAACTAAGTCATAAAAGTGAGGTTTAAGTATAGTAATGTTGCCATGCGGTACGCAAGGAAACCGCTTACAGCGCCACCTGCAGTCTAAATTTGGAGTTAGAGTTCTTATGTCAAAAACGGTACGCGATCTGGGAAAAAAAGTCAACTCAAGTTGTTCACCATCATCGATTTAGTAAGGAAAGCCATGTTAGTACATTAATGTTATACATAGAAAACGTAAAATGCAAGGGATAAAAGTGTATTACTTACACTTTCGCCAACTTGGCACCAGTCTTGTTCTACAACGTACAGCTGGAAGTGCAGGCCAGAGACTAAATTTCTATTTTGCAGACGGAAAACACTTAGAGCATAAACAATGATTGAACCTAACATCAGGTAAATGCAGTTTTGGAAAACTAGACCATAAACGTTTGCATTTTATGCTTTCCATTCGTAGCATTATTTCATTAATGTGTGCAAGTTTGTTTGTTTTTTCTTTCTAAGTCGATGATATTGAACAACTTTGCAACTGACTAGTTTCCCGTATCTCGTACCGTTTTTGATAAGAACGCTAACTGTAATTTTATCCTCCAGGTGGCGCTGTAAGCGGTTTTTTGCATAGCACATGGCAACTTTACTGTTGTGCTCATTTTTTTTTCTTTCTAAATCGATGATATTTAATATAACTTTGCAACTGACTAGTTTCCCGTATCTCGTACCGTTTTTGAGATAAGAACGCTAGCTGTAAGTTGATCCACTAGGTAGCGCTGTAAGCGGTTTTTTGCATAGCACATGGCAACTTTACTGTAACCTAGAACTCACTTTTATGACTATAGCTCTTGCCGTTCAGGAGTTATTGGGATGACAATAGACTTCAGCGGCCATTTTTTCATATGTGAACTTTTAACAAAGCAATTCGCTTTTATTTACTGTGCAGTAAAAGTCATTAAATCTTTAATTATTATCTATTAAGTCTTAATTATAAGTACTTATTTAAAGTAAATATCACATACAAAAAGCAGGCAGTTATGTGTTTAAAAGTTTACGGAAGTAAAGCTCTTAAAGTGTCTAGCTTATTTAATCCCACCATAAATAAAAATGCGATGGATAACAATGCTCGAGAAAAACAAGCAGCTTTTTACGTCATTCTATTAAAAATAGCGTCGCAATCTGCGCACTTATGTAAAGGTCGTGAATATCTGTATCGACTTCTCCAACGAAGTACACAAACATAAAACAACACATGATATGGCGTACTTTCCTTTTATGAATGAACTCTGACATTTAGTTCAATACGGAAGCCAAAAGGCATTGAGACTAACAAGAAAGGAATTTGGGCCAAGTGCGTTGATTATAACACACTTTCCAACGTAATTATCTCATTGTAAACGGGTCCACCTTAAAAGGTGGTTGGATGCTTTAATTCTTTATCTTGTTATAAGTAAGTGGGCAATATAAATTGAAAAAAAAAATTCAAAATAAAATAGGAAAAACGTCCACGTTAAGAAAAAAATCTTCTCTTTAATTTTCAAAAAGTGACGAATTTTAAATTTGAACAAAACAGTTCCCAATTAGTAAAATGTGCCCAGTATACTAATGAGGTCATGTACAAAATTTTAGAATTAAATCCTAAAAAGTGTCAGAGATAAACAAATAACTTAAATCTCTTTTCAATGGCTCTTGAAGGAAAGAAAGATCACGTTTTAGGGGTCGCAAAGAAATTACTAAAGAAAATATTTGTTTGCACTCTATCATTATAAGTTTACATTCAAAACCCTTTATAGCTCCTAACCTTCTTTAATTAGCGATATCTTTGAGCCGTTTTATGATGAAAGACTGAAATTTTTTGCATTACATCATTAGTATAGCACAACGAGTTTAAAAGACTTTCACAGAACGTTAAAAAGCGTTCAAAGAACGTCTTCTGAACTAGTTGTGCTACTAGGTTGTATGGGGCACATTTTACTATAACTGGGAAATTTTTTTGTTCGAGGGTCGTATACAAATTTTAAAAAGTTACTTTATAAAAATTCATCACAGAATTTTTTTCTTAATTTAGTCACTTTTCCTAATTTTTTCCAGATTTAAGCTGCACACTTATCTCTAAAGAATTAAAGCTAGTTACTATCTTTTTAGGATACCCTGTATTACTTCATAGTGATAAATCAGAATAAAGTTGACCATCATGAAACTATCTCTGTTCCATTACTGTCCCCTTAGTATAACCTAAATGAATTATCATTGTTATTATTATTTTTTTAAGCACTAGAATGCACTGTAATGGGTTCCACTGTATAAATTTTGTATTAATCAATGCATGTTTACGTAAGTTAGAGATGGACAGACAGACAATCCGAAATCACACTTTTCGACCTTGTTGGGGGAAAAAAAGAGCATAACACGTTTTTTAGTGGCCCTAAATTGTAACATTTAAATAATGAGCTGTGATAATAAGATATTTTCCGGATAAACATGCAAATATGCTAATCATTCATCTATCCTGTTATTACTGGATATCTTATTAAATTAAATATCCAATTTCCACTCTCAGTTTTAATGAAAACAGCAAGATCCAATCCAATGAGCATTATGGGTAATTTCATCTGTTCACGAATTACGGTCTTGGAGAATAAAATTAAAAGCACGTAATTTCATTTTTAAGGCATGGCAACAGGTATTGGAGACATAGCGCTATTTCATAAATGGACATCCATTTTTTTTTAATAGTGTAATAATTTCGTTCGATTAGATTCACATCGCTTTGCGTTTAATTTAGCTCGAACGCAAACGGTTAAGTGCATTTTTCCGTAAAATTGTCGTAGAACACATAAAGTAAAATCGAATGGGTATTTCAAATTATAATGAATGACGTCGTATTTAATTGAAATTTTTGGAAAGTATAAAATTTAACAAAATGAGTTGATGTTTTCTGATCTACATAATATGTAAAAAATAAAATATCTAGTAAAATATGTAATATAGATATATACATTTTTAATTTCATTTTTCAAGAAACTATTGTGGTATTCAAGTCGTATATAACTAATTCCGATTGAGTTTTAATACATAGCAAAATATATGTATGATTATAAACACATATATTATAAAGTACAGCACAAAATATATTATTTGTGTAGTACTTCCTCCCATAAAAAAATAAATAAGAATTTAAAAATAAAAATACGCAAGTGACACATCGGGATATAATCGTTGAACATGCATGACAATTTAGCTACTTTTCAACTAGATTTGAATATTTTTAAAGAACCTGCCTAGCCACACAGTATTTTAAAGCTATTACTGGTGAGTTTTGTAGATTTTTGCACTAATTTCTAGATATTTTCTATACGTTGTTCTGAAACAATATGCAACAACTAAATTAGCCCAATCTTCCCATAAAATCCATTTTAAATCAGGAAACAACTAGGGTCAGGTGGAAAAATTACGACCACTTAGTTTCCATTTGCTCTCATTTGTTACACGAACGCATGTTTACGTAAGTTAGAGATGGACAGACAGACAATCCGAAATCACACTTTTCGACCTTGTTGGGGAAAAAAAGAGCATAACACGTTTTTTAGTGGCCCTAAATTGTAACATTTAAATAATGAGCTGTGATAATAAGATATTTTCCGGATAAACATGCAAATATGCTAATCATTCATCTATCCTGTTATTACTGGATATCTTATTAAATTAAATATCCAATTTCCACTCTCAGTTTTAATGAAAACAGCAAGATCCAATCCAATGAGAATTATGGGTAATTTCATCTGTTCACGAATTACGGTCTTGGAGAATAAAATTAAAAGCACGTAATTTCATTTTTAAGGCATGGCAACAGGTATTGGAGACATAGCGCTATTTCATAAATGGACATCCATTTTTTTTAATAGTGTAATAATTTCGTTCGATTAGATTCACATCGCTTTGCGTTTAATTTAGCTCGAACGCAAACGGTTAAGTGCATTTTTCCGTAAAATTGTCGTAGAACACATAAAGTAAAATCGAATGGGTATTTCAAATTATAATGAATGACGTCGTATTTAATTGAAATTTTTGGAAAGTATAAAATTTAACAAAATGAGTTGATGTTTTCTGATCTACATAATATGCAAAAAATAAAATATCTAGTAAAATATGTAATATATATATATACATTTTTAATTTCATTTTTCAATAAACTATTGTGGTATTCACACAAGTTGTATATAACTAATTCCGATTGAGTTTTAATGCATAGCAAAATATATGTATGATTATAAACACACAGATTATAAAGTACAGCACAAAATATATTATTTGTGTAGTACTTCCTCCCATAAAAAAATAAATAAGAATTTAAAAATAAAAATACGCAAGTGACACATCGGGATATAATCGTTGAACATGCATGACAATTTAGCTACTTTACAACTAGATTTGAATATTTTTAAAGAACCTGCCTAGCCACACAGTATTTTAAAGCTATTACTGGTGAGTTTTGTAGATTTTTGCACTAATTTCTAGATATTTTCTATACGTTGTTCTGAAACAATATGCAACAACTAAATTAGCCCAATCTTCCCATAAAATCCATTTTAAATCAGGAAACAACTAGGGTCAGGTGGAAAAATTACGACCACTTAGTTTCCATTTGCTCTCATTTGTTACACGAACAGAATTTTGCGATTTGAGCCTCGTCAGGGGGAGACCCCCCCCTGAACCCCACTAAGTTTTTAGTTTCATTATTGCCATATTAAAACGATATTAATTGGCTATGTCCTTTTATCTCTCATCTTTCGTGTATTTCGCCTGGTAACCCTATGTTGAAATTTTTATGATTGGAACCTATTTATAGAAAAATACATGTGATGCATATTCTACAGCTTACGAAATACTGTAACAATAGATTAAAGCTGTTGTGAACTAATAGTATTTAAATATATGTAAAATTATATCGCATACTTTTATGTCACATTTTTGGGACATATTTTTCGGATAATTTTCAATAAAGGAGGTGAGAGATAAAATGACAGTCATTAACCCATTCGTGTCTGGATATTTTTGCGACTTTCTACGATTTTTGCTAACACCAGCAGTAATTGATAACTTTCTGATGTCAACTTTTTGAACAAGGGATGATTTCATTTAAAATCATTATGTATAAAAATTGAAATGTCAACATCCTACTTGGCCATATTAAAATATCTTGTGGAATTGAGGTTCAATACTCGCGAATAAAGGCTAGGAAAAATAAATAACGTTTTCGACTGATAGCGAAAATGCCGTCCCAAAAAAGGGACGCTAGGCATAAATGGGTTAATAAAGTAAAATTATTTGACGCTGTAATTTAGAGATGATTTCAAGACCTACAAATATCATACTGTGAAAAGTTGCCCCAAAGACAAGATCTGTTAGAAAGTATTATAAATGAGAAAGAGGGACATGTGTCCTATCAAAAAAGCAGCAAATGTATCTATTTTCAACTTTTTTTCCTTATTATTTGAATCTGATATATGTTTCCTTAAAATCAGCAGTATAGTGTTAAGATTAATTCGCACAATACTGCACTTCTAAAATTTTCAAAAAAATCACTGTCGTTTCAACCAGCTTAAGGGAAAATTCAATAGATGATATTTAAAAAAAAAAAAAAAAAATCTTTTTGTCATAGGAACAAAATGACTTTTTGTTAATTTTACTTTAATTAAGGAATTTTTGTCAATTTTACACCAACCAATTAAATCAGTGTTGCCAGATGCTCTGTGGCAAAAATCACTAAATTTTTTAACCCACTTCCAAAAAAAAAAGAGGCTCTCAGTTTGGAGTCTTTTTTATGTATGTTCAGCGATAAAATTTTACCATGGGGACCGATTTCCAGTCCCCATTTTTTTTTTTTTTTTGGAAAGAGGATACCTTACGATGATCCATAATAGTGTGATCACGTTCCGATATGACTGTTGACAAAATAACGGAACATTTCAATTCGTATCACATGAACGGTAAAATGGCAAACCTCTTGGGTTTTCACTTTAGAGATAGTGTCGAACCTGCTTAATAGAATAGCCAATTTGCCACGAAATTTTATTCTGATAAGCGAGATATTCCATTATCCGGGATCGTACTGACTAATTATTAGGGTTTGATACAATGAAAATTTATTAAAGTAAGCGGGATATTCCTTTAACCGGTATTTCATTAAGCGGGTCAGACTTTGTTAGGATATCGGATATGAGACCTTTTAGAAGCATTTAGTTCTTGCGCGCGCGCACGATTGTGTGTGTGTGCATGTGTGTGCGTTTTGTCTAAAGTTTTGTATAGTGTGTAAAGTATGTATGTAATGTGTAGTATGTGTGTAATGTAATGTATGTGTGTAATGTAAAGTATGTGAGTATGTGTGTAGTAAAGTTTTTCTCTCTTTCTTTAGACAGGTCTTACTTGCTTTATTATATAATGCACTATAGTAACTCCAAATGCAATGAAAAATCGCTCAACTTAGCGACAAATCCTAAAATACAATGAAAATCGCTAAATTTAACGAAAAATCTTGACACGTAATGAAAAGTCGCTATATTCAGCGACAAATCCTTTAACCCATTTGTGCCTGGATATTTTTGCGACGTTCTTCGATTTTTAAAGATAACAGAAATAATAGATAAATTTCTGACGTCAACTTCTTGAACAAGGGATGATTTCTTTTAAAATCATTATGCATAAAAATCGAAATATCAACATCCTACTTGGTCATGTCAAAATATTTTGTAGAGTTGAGGCTCGATGCTCATGAATAAAGGCTAGGAAAAATAAATAACGTTTTCGACTAATAGCGAAAATGCCGTCCCAAAAAAGGGACGCTAGGCATAAATGGGTTAAATAAGAAAGACTGACTGAAATGACAGTCCTTCAGCTCTTGTCAGGCTGAAGCTCCCTCATCACTACTGAAGACAATTCGTTGGCATCAGTATTTACAGAAATTGGGACCAAGTTCAGCAGTAAACATAACGCAACTCCGTATAAATAGATGTCTTATCCACTCCCCATTTTTTTTTTTTCATTTTCTAATCCCAAATTACGGCCATACATTAACACACGCTATTAAAGAAAGTCAGAACAGAGATTATCCGACCGCTATCCCTTTGCCGTTCTATGAATGAGTAATAATTTTTTTCTCCCCGTTGCAGAGAGGCAAAGGGGAAGCCATTCATAATCACGTGACGCGGAAAGCCCTACACGGCGGCTGTCACGGTCGCAGTTTGGCTTCCTCTCAAAAATCTCTCCCGAGTCACAAAAATGTTAATGGCTCCTGTTCCACTCTTCTTCTTCCCCCCCCCCTCTTTTGTTTTACACGGTTCGTACCTTTTTTTTTATCGCGCACTCTGTGTTTACGAACGCACTTACCCCTTGAGTCTTAAAAGGGTTTTTTCCTGGGGATTTCAAGATTTCGGGGCCCTTGTGTGTTCGACTTTCATTTAATCTCGTAGCTCCCGTTCCGTCATAAATCTGAGGTATATGCAGGTATTTTCTTTTTATTTTGCCCCTTTTGAATACACGTACACTTAAAAGTTTAGCGAATCAAAATGGAGTAAAGAGTGGTTTGCTCTAAGCATTTTTTTAACAAAAAAATAAGAAAAAGAAAAATTGGATGTATACAGAGAATTCAAGACACTAGCTGCCCAATACCTTACTGTTCTTTATAAACAGTGAAGTGCCGACTAAATTTCTGGACTCATTTCAATGAAAATCATGTTTCTTTGTTTTAACAGTATTTGTCATTCAATTTATTTAGGTTATGGTTGCTACACATTTTGTAGGCTTAGGTTAGGGTTGCTACAGATCATAAAAGCCGATGTTGAAACAGCAAATGGATAAAATGTGCTTTATCCCAAATACATGGTGGCATTCTTTAGCTGGAGGATGAATGCGCCAAGTATTGTAAATTCGATATTTTAAAGCTGTGAAAAGTCCAAAAGATCTTCTATTTTTGTGTATCCACTGTTATTTTGTAATCCAGCTACTGCGTGACCTATGCTTGCTCCATTTGACGTCATTGAACTGTTCATTTGGATTTTTGCACATGCGTTATTGTTATTGCACTAATGCTTACATCTAGCTCTTACCGTTCGCAGTGTGGAAATATCGTCCATTTTTGGTACCGCATACGCTAGCGTATTATATAAGTAGATACACTTGCTCCATTTGACGTCATTGAATTGTTAATGTGGATTTTCGCATATGCGTTATTGTTATTGCACTGATGTTTACATCTAGATATTGTTGCTGTTACCAGCGTGGAAATATCCTCGATTTTGGTACCTCATACGTTAGTGTATTATAGATTTGTTCTTTCTAACGGCCGGGTGAGTGGTCTCATGTAGCCTTGACCGCTACGGGGCCACAGATGTTGTTCATTTCATTATGGGGGAGCCTATTAGGCAGACCAACGTTGCCCTCTATGGGTGGTTTCCTAGTTTTGAATCAATTCCAGATGAAATACCTAGAACCTGGACTTCCACATCAGAGGTATTGTATGAACACGGAACACATTAAAGCCTGGACAGATTTTACATGCACCAGCTCCGTTAGCGTACACGATTCCACAGTAGCCCAACTGGTAGAGGTATTCACCCTCGCAAGCACTGGCCAAACCAGTGCTGCTTCACTTTCTTTATTTTTATGGGAACATAGCTCAGCGACTAGACCACTGCGGGACAGGGTGTCTAGACATATAAAATAAATTACAAATTGGCATAAAAAGACGTACAAATTTCTATGAAATATATTAAAGTTTTCAGAAGATTAAATTGGAATAAATACAAGATTTTAATTTTTATACAGCCCCTTCAAAAAAAAATTCCAATTACTAAAATGTGCCACATACATTAATATGTGGATTTAAGAAATATCTGCCTTTCATCATGATAAAACTTTCTGTAACATCTCTAAATGAAGTCTGTGAAGGACTGTACATAAATCAAACGTTCTCGTTTATAACTAGCATACTATATACGTTTATATTTTTCGTAATTTAGAAACGACCCATGGAACGCGATAATCAGTCAGACAGGAGATTTTCCTTCGGTTCGATTCCTTCGATTAAAAAAAAAGTTACAAGTGCTTTTATATAGAAAAATCCTTATCACCCCTTCAACACATCCGGTCATAACGATAGTCGAAAGCCAGACAGAGGCGGAGGAGCTTGACGGGGGGGAAACACTCGTCTGCATGTACCACTTCGGCAGAACCCCCTTTTCTTCACTACTTCCGTGTTCATTTGAACTGTATCTTTTAAATCTACTCTCGGTAGTTCAAGAAGGGACAGTTTTGGATCACTTTCAAAATTCGGTGCCATTTGTTGTCCGCGTGTAATTTTTTTTTTTTAAATAAGTTATAAGAAAATTTAAATGATTTTTCTTTTTATCTTGGTTTTTAACAGACAGTTTCCAGTTCTGAAACAACAAATTAAAATACATACTATTTAATAAAAATTTTTTTAAAAGAAATGAGTTGAGAAGATACAGAAATCTGTCCGAATCATAGAATAAAAAGCATGTTACGCAGAATTATTGCCCAAAACTAACCTTTCTGCCCTGACATGGTTTAACATTGTGAAGTGGAGTTTAAAATTACATTATGAAAATGTTTTTATAAGGTTTTAAGAAAACTACAAGACTTTTGATAATTGAATACAGCTGTCCAGACATGGATGCCATACCTGTTACCATACATTGGTTTTTTTTTCAACTTTTTAAACAACAAAATTGAAATTTGAGAATAGCAACACCTGTTTACCATTACAGTGTGGTCAGAAAAGAAATATAGGCAGACATCTTGAATTTTTTGCATCTGTCTGAAAAAGCAAAAACCGGTTTCTAATAAGTACTGTTATTGCATGTCATGTCTGTTAGCTTAACTAGTTGAAGAAAATATGTTTATTTATGTGTTAATTAAATTGATTAATTTAGATCGCTAGATTTTTAGTCTAAATTATGTCTCATTTCATGTTCTTGTGGAATTATTTAGACTCATAAATTTTTGTTCTTAAAAATGTCATGTCTGTTACTATAATAAGTAACAGACATGACAATCAGAAATTTAAGAACAAAATAAAGAAATATTTTTAAATGGAAAATACTGTATTATATGGACAAAAGGACTGTCAAGAAATGTCATATATCACTTTGCATTATTTTGTGCTGAACGTAAGTGTACAAATTTCGTAGAAAATATCCGATAACAGAGATAACAATTTTCATCAAGGCTGATAATGAAAACTCTGTGAAAATTAAATTTAAAAAAAAAGAAATTCATGAATAATATTCAAATAATGTGCAGAAATAAGGCTTGTTTTATATTATGGGTGGGGGAAACACTTATTTATTGAAGTTGTACTTTTTCTTAAATTTCCAAATGGCACCCAATTTTGAACATATGACACTTTTACCTGATACATATCGTACAAAGCAACTGAGTATGTTTCAGTTGTATTCTGTCAGTGAAATATTCATTTAGTAGTTTTTAAAATGAGAGCTGTATCGCTTACAGTTAATTAACTTTCCAGGCAATTGATTCATGTATAGAAAATAATTTTATCGTGCTGCAATGACTCATTTGTGAGACTTTGATAGGTGAAGAGATACATTCGTGAAAGGTTGAGACTGCATAAAACCAGCTAAGTTGCTACTGAAAAAAAAAAAAATATATATATACAAAAAAAAAGAAAATTAAAATTGAAAACCAATACTTGACCAATAAGACAGAAATAATCTCAGTGAATATAAATTTCCAAGGTCCACGAGGGTCTATTTTTCGAACTGGCACGCCGTTCTTTAGTAAAGTAATGTTTAGTGGAATGTGAAGGGTGCAGCGTCTCCGGTATATACAAAAATATCTGACACTTTGTTTTAATATAGTTCATGTAATACAGTAATTCATTTGGAAATTTTGGTGCTAAAAGCAACGTGAGACGTGACAGAAAATCAGAGATTTTTATATCTTTCTTTCGCGTGTAATAGGTGTTCACAGTTTTATTGATCCCTGAAATAATCGTTTCAAGAGCGTTTCAATGTCATAAATATGAATATTTGTATATGAATACAAGCTTAAAAAAAATTGTAGGAATTCACTGTTCTTTATAGTGGTTTAAAAAAAGAAAAAAATAAATAAATATAAAGAACTTTTGTATTAATTTTCGTGGCGAATATTCTCTATTAACAGAAGGAGACAGTGCTAGAATTCCAATGCCATCTTTTTGGGTGCATAGCAAGTAACACTTTGTTCAGGAAATCAGTTATCCTCCGGTTGCACTTTTACTTGTGCTGAATGTTGCAAAGAGCATGCCGTAAGTCACTAAGACGCCGAGAACCGACAGAATGAGACTCTTTTCGATGACAATGGAATTTAAAATCTTAAAACTTCCTACACCTTCTTTCATTGAGGAGATGATGTGCAAGCTTCGCAACCGGAAAAAGTCTATCGACGACTGATGAGCAGTGGCTTGGACGTCTTCAGCAGCACGGATGACAGAAGAACCGAAAATACATAAGCATGCGAACTGAAGTAAGTAAGTCGCTGTGGGAATCAGGAGTGCAGTGCTTATTGACAAAATGCTACCAGAGGAAAAAATCATTTTATAAGCATCTCGAAATGCTAAAAGAAGCAAAGTGCTAACAGATAAAAACAAGTTAGGTTGCAGGAGTACGTTGATGTTTGACACGATAGTTGATATTTTACAATAAACTTCAAACAGAGGCTCTAAATCTTCGTCCTTGCAGTGCTGGAGTTTTCTGTTCAGAGCAATCAGTGATTCCTTTACAAGAAAGCAGACTGAACAGAAGTAGGCTACGACAGCTCCCTGGCACAAACCGATTTCGTACAGTGCACCAGAAACCCAAAGACCCGAAATGGCATAGGGAGAGGGTATAAATCCAAAGAGAAAGTAAGATTCAGGAAGTTCGGAAACCTTAAAGTACAGATATTCGGTTTGCATACCGTATCTAAATAATTCATGAATTAGAAGTACAATGCTTAGCTTAAAATTAAATTTCCCAACTGAGATTTCGTTTTCGCCAGTATCATTGTAAATGTCAGAGATCTTTTGCATTGTCACTTTCAATTGTTTCCTTCTTGTGTATATGAAAACACGGTTCAGAAAATTCAATAATAAGACTATCATACTGGTTGTTGCATTTTTTCTGTCCATGGCATTATTATTCAGAGATTGCAAAAGATAAATGGATTGGCAAATGGATCTCCCTTCAATTAAAAGAAGCATGATTATTGAGACCACGGTTGAAATTGCGTATTTCCTGGAGCAGTTGATGCCTTCTTCAAAGCCTATTCCGTGAAACCACAGGTATCTGTTGAAAGTTTTATACAGGTTTTGAGTACAATTAGTTTTCGAAAAACTGGTTGTTCCGCACTTACTCAGATCAAAATGCTGAACCTTACACAATTTTCGTTTGAATGGCATATTGTTTTTATGCGTTTGGAATTCTATTTTTTTTTCTAAATTAAGAGTAACAACTTTATTCGATGTCAGAAGTAAATTTGTCAGCGCATCCAGTTTGAATGCCCTTTTCTCTAAATTGTTTTAGGAGCTATAGTTCTTTTAAAACGAAATTTTTATGATTAATACGCTCTATTACACTATTTTATTATTCTATGAGAAGTGATGTACAGTTTGTGTCTCGTTTAAAGTATGGTCAAATAACACGTGCAAAGGCAGGATTCGAATCTTGAAAATACTTCATTCAGCCACTAAATCAGGTTTAAAGTCGTAAGTGAGCAATTACAGCTAATGAACTATAATGAAGATATTTCTCTATTTACTCATTTATGCAATTATTTTTAATGCATTCTTTTCATGTCGCTTTAATTGTTTGAAATCAAATACTACATGCGAGTTCCAGTAAATGCATACAGAAAACAATTTTATAGTTTCTGAGAGTACAGACTAATCGAAAATAGTAACGTAGTGTTGGTAACACACAAAATAATCAAATGTTTGAATGTTCTCATGATTTTTCTAACAATCATCTCCATAGCAACTTTCAGCAGTAACTTACTGAAGTTTAACGAATTATCTGCTTTTAAATTTAGTAATAATAATTTGATGGCCGTTCTTTTATCAAAAAGGGATTTTAAGTATACACCGTGTTTGAATCCGTAATGTTTCAATTTCAAATTGTAGCTATTTTTTTGTATATATTTTGTATGGTATGTTTTAATTAGTAAAGTATCCAATACTAGTTTATGGTAATTTACTGAAAGTAAATCCTTTCAAAATATGTAGAATTAACATGGGACGCAAAGTTTCTTTTATAAATATATATACTGTTTAGCTGTTTTATATATATATATATATATATATATATATATATATATATATATATATATGTCATATATATATATATATATATATATATAATATAAAACAGCTAAACTTACGTAATACGGATATCCTAATGATCTTTCGAGGAAGTAAAAGCACAAAACAAAAATATCATTAAAAAACTCCATAGAATTCTTTCGATAACAGTCTCTGTGTTTTAAAACTTACAAATGATATTTTTTAAATACACTAATGGAAAACTGAACTTTGTTATTTCACTAAGTTGTCATTTAAAGTGCGTTTCAAGTGAATCATACGTATGGAAATTTATTTATGCTTCCTTAAACATTTACTGGAAACATTTGACATACGATTTATTGATAAAAAAAAAAGTTTTACATTTATTGAACGTACATGTTTCAAAATTTTTATAAGCAACTGTATTGATTCTTTTTACTTACAGTAAGTATACTAGAGTATATTTATGTTTAAACAAACATGCCGCATCTGATACTGGAAAAATAAATTTGTAATAGAGATTATGACATTCGCTGACTAAAAGTTTACAAATATTTATTTGTATTTAAAATAAATTCATATCCATTAAACAATTGAATTTCAATTCCATGTACATCTCAAGTGTGTTTTTAAACCTTTTTACTTCCTTGTACGTAGTATAAGGAAGTAATGTGATCCCGAAAAATTTTGGGGGCCAAATTTCGACTAAAAAACCGATTTTGACTACCTCTAAATTTAATTTTAAGAATTTTTTCGATGCATCTCATCGTAGGCTAGCATGCACGATCATATAAACGCGTCTGCAACTCATTTTGACCAGCGGCCGGTCTATTGTGGTCAGTTTTTCCATGCCGTCTGTACGTACGTACGTACGTATGTATGTAACTCGCATATCTCAAAAACTATTGGTCGTAGAATGTTGAGATTTGATATTTAGGATTGTTCTATGATCTAGTTGTGCACCTCCCCTTTTGGTTGCAATCGAATGTATAGTTTATGTACAGGACCGCCCAAAAGATTCGAAATACATTACGCTCTATGGGCCGAAATTCATTAAACTCGCCTAACTCAAAAACTATTAGGCGTAGAATTTCGAAACTTCATATTTTGGATAGTTGTAACATCTAGTTGTGCACTTCCCCTTTTGGTTCCATTCGACTGGATAGTTTATCTATAGGACCGCCCAAAACATTCGAAATACATTACGCTCAATGGGCCGAAATTCATTAAACTCGCATATCTCAAAAACTATTAGGCGTAGAATGTTGAAACTTTATATTTAGGATTGTTGTAACATCTAGTTGTTCACTTCCCCTTTCGGTTCCATTCGACTGGATAGTTTATCTACAGAACCGCCTAAAAGATTCGAAATACATTACGCTCTATGGGCCGAAATTCATCAAAGCGTTTTTTAGAGGTATTGGGCTATTTCAAACGACTCAGAAGTGATATATGCTGAAAAGAGTTAGAAAATGAATTTCTCCATTAAAAAAGGTGTCTTTATCATTTACAGTTCTGCTACAGGAACACTCAAAAGATTTCCAATACATTACGGTCAATGGCAATTTTAGGGGCATTCATCCATTTCAAGCACAATACCGTCTTACCACATAAGTTAGGTAATGGTCCGACCACGGTCACGTGCCTCCCTCAAGAACTGTGCCAAAAGTCGCCAAGCTTGGCGACTTTTAGTGACGTGTGTGTATATTTAACTCTCAAACCTCAAAAACTATTATGAAATTTTATATATAAGATTGTTGTAACATCTAGTTGTGCATCTCGATTTTTGGTTCCAATCTACTGGAGAGTTTATTTACAGGACCACCGAAAAGAATTTCAGTACTTTAATGTCTATGGACATCTTCAATATAATACAATTGCAGACAGTGATTGTTTGGTACATGCCCAAAATCTCGCCGACTGTCCTGGACTTTGGCGAGTTTTGCCGAAATGTCGCCAAATTTGGCGATAGTCAGTCATTTCGTCCATGCCCAAAGTATCGCCATTTGTCATCGTTCTTGGCGAGTTTTGGCGAAATATCGCCAAATTTGGCGATAATCTGTCATTGTTGGTCCATGCTTAATATCTCGCCAAATGTCGTCGACATTGACGAGTTTCGCCGAAATATCGCCAAATTTGGCGCCAAAAATTATTTCGTATTTTGTATAACTCTAAAACTTTAACCCGTAGAATTTTGAACTTTTGTATTTAGAACTATATTATAATATCTAACTGTTTTCAATATCTTTTTTGACAGCAATCCACTAAGAATTTATTTATAGGGTGAGCCAAATGACTTTAAATACATTAAGGTGTATGGATGCATTCAATTCATTGAAAGTCTGTGGTCAATGACTACTGTGGCTATCCCCAAAATTTCGCAAACTATCTCAAGTTTGTCGGCTTTTGATGAAATATCGCCAAATAAAGTGTCAGAAGGAAATCTTTCAAATTGAACTCAGCTTGGCGATATCGAAATATTTGGCTAGAAATCGCTAAACCTTACTATTATTGATATTTTATCTCTTTCAAACAAATAAGTTTAGAGGAAGTGCGTAGAAAACATTTTTATTTAATAGACGTGCAAGGAAGTCATGTGTTGGACACATCAGATTTTTTTTTCAGTGGTCTGGCTCCGCCACATCAAGCCTTGAACGAGGGGTCAACGAACATGATCACCATTTATGAAGGGACACCTAACAGGCAGCCATCATTACCTTTAAAGACATAGCAAACACTCATGCAAGTGACGGCAATCGAACCCGGACTCAAGGTGTGGTGGAATGGTACGTTAGCCACTACACCACCTGGTCGATAAGTCCTTTAAACATATTCTTTAGTTTATATAAGGTTTTAACAACTACAAATAATATAAAAACGATACATTTTCCCACTGTACTTGCTTTATAAATGAAAAATAGGAGATAAACCACGCTTAACGCATCTGTCGTCAAACACTTTTCAATACAACAATCTTTTTGTGCCCGATTTGGCGATGTGATGCCTTTAAAGTGGACGATATTTTGGAGAGATAACCTCAAAAAAAGCTGTTTTTCTTTATTAATGTAATGATGTGAGATCTTGTAAAAGAACTTTAAATGTTACTTCCCTTCTTTGAATTAAGTGTGAGTTGTTACAAACGTCTATAGAATATTTGTTGTGTTTCACTTCTAAGTGAATTCCTCTAAAATCCCATGGGTGAAATGTATTGGGATTCTTTTACTCGCTCCTGTAATAATACTTAAAAGAATACCTAAGAGAATATTGTATATATTATGTGTAAAGAATATTGTATACATTATAATGTCTGTATAATAAATAATACAGACACTATTTTAGATGGAAAGAGCATTATTTTTTAATCCTTAATAACATATATCAACTTCGTCTTGTTTAAAACACAAAAAAAGTAACTGTAGAATAGAATAACTCTAAAATAGAATTTAAATAATGAATGCCCATTGAGCATATAATGTATGGCGATACTTTTGGGTGTTCTTGTAGAAACTACAATGCTACCTGCACCATTTTAAATAAGATATATAATACAGTAGAATAAATATATAAATTTCGTAGTAATCAATGCATATTTACGTCAGTTATGGCACGGACGGCCAGACAGATCGACAAACCGAAATCATAAACACTTTCAATCTCGTTGGAAAGTATTAAAAGGAACGTACCGTTTCTGGAATTTTTCATGCTTTTTTAAACTCTAATATGAGAAACTGGGAATTTTTTTGCATCCTACCACACTTCACTTTACTGTTTGGCCGTTTTCACGTGATGTGGGAGCAAAACTTTACACGTTTTTCACAAATGTGCAACACCTATTCAAAAGCTAAGAAACTAAATCTCAAAACTTGTATTTTAAGATCACGAATCACCTATCTTGGGACAAAATTTTATTTTGATCATGTAGCAGTAATGCGTAAACATCGATTGTGCAGAATATTATAAACATCGATTGTAGCGAATATTGGAAATAACGATGACACAGTTTTCATAATTTATCAGTTTGAAATTTATTCTTATACGTCATACGCAAGGTGCCCCAAAAAGGTGGGAACGGGCTTTAATTCTTTATCTGTTAGAGATCTGTAGGCAGTGTAAATTTTAAAATATGTTCAAAATAAGCTCGGAAATAAGACTCCGTATAGAAAAAAAAATCCTTAAATTAAAAAAAGGTACACTTTTTAAATTTGTGCATGACCCCCGTACAAAACAATTCCCAATTAGTAAAATGTGATGATACTCTCATGATATACTAAATTTAAGCCATTGATCATACAACGTCGCAGAGATATCTTTAAAGAAAGGTGAAGGACTGTACATGATCTTGTGTGTAAACGTTTATTGCTAGAGTGGAAAAAAAGATTTCCTTGCGTAAATTATTGTGCGATCCCTGAAATGCGATCATTCGACGTGATTTTTTTCCCTTTCGAGAGCCATTGAAAAGTGTTTTAAGTCAGCGTTATATTTACCTTCATATCTCTGACGATTTTTAAGGTATAATTATCAAATTTTGTATGTCACCTCATTAGTGTATGGGGGCACATTTCACTAACTGGAAATTATTTTGTACAGGGTCGTATACGATTTTAAAAAGTGTAACTTTTTACAAATGAACGAGAGGAGTATTTCGGACCTTATTTTTGAACATTTTTTTTTTCAATTTGCACTGCCCACTTATCTCTAATAGATCAACAATTAAAGCCCATTACCACATTTTTGGGACACCCTGTATGCCTAACGTGACCACTTATTTTTTCCTTCAAAACGGGACATCTACTTTTTTAGCAATAGCGTGTTTATTTTCTTCCTCAAATCGAGGCATCCATCTACTGTTTTTAAGGTAATAATGAAGGGAAACTGAATTTCAGGTCTGGGTATCTTTTAGTTGTTAAGAAAACGCCCAAAAAAGCTTGTGTTAACGTTAATTTCAAAATCAAATGAAAAAATAAACCTTTGCTAAAACACACATATACTATGAAAAATAGTGCGACGAACGTTTCGGGTGGTACAAGGGGTAGGCCCTTCCTCGACTTCATAAACACTATCCGACACAAGGCAGGAAGGTAGGAAAGTGAGAAATGTAAACAAAAGGACACACGGAAAAAAAAGGAAGTTGTCAATCGGAAGGAAACATTTCTTAGAAAACCAGAGTGAAAAGGAAAAATGAAGTGGATATCGGGGGGGGGGGGGGTGGATAAGCAAAAGAGGAACATGACTTTAAAAAAAGAAATAAATTGAAATAGTTGACAAAAAAGAACATCAAAAGAACAAACACAAAAACAATACATCCCCCATCGTTTTCTTTGCGTCTCGAGAGGGGAGGGAGGGAGGTTAGGTTTTTTTTTTTTTTTTTTTTTTTTACAGACACTGCCGTTGGATGGTTTTAGATTTTTAGCGGCCTTTATTGAAATCGTTACCGTGGGTTGCTCTCTTTCTAAAAACGGGACATTACGGTGTCCTGAAGCTGTGCTTGGGGATAACGGGACAAGCCACCTAAAAACGGGACGTATGGTCACCTTATGTATGCCGCTTCAATATATAGAAGCAATCCAATCGCCCACTACCGATAACATTAGCCAAATTATTATGGAAGCACTTACTAGGCAGCGAACGTTATCTCCTGTAACCATATTCACCAAATATTAAATCCGTGTTTTTACCTTTTACAGTCCAATATTCTCAATTGGGGACATGAAATTAAAAATTTATTCAGAAATGAAATTTTATCCATATTGTCTTGAAAAAATTAGCGGATAAAGTTGAAAAGTGACTTGATTTTTTGAAACAGAAGTCTGCATTTCTATTTTTCAGTGGGAAACTGGACAAAAAATCATGAAAATAATGATATTCATAAACTTTTACGGAGCTGTCTTGATACACCCTCACGCCTTTCAAACTCAATTAATATCTTTACTTAAATGTAAAAATAAATCTTTTATTAATTATCCTAGTATATAGTTTCGCTGATTACGGAATCTCCGGCTCTCTAACAATTCAGGAAACCTGCTCCAAGATAAAAAAAAAAATCTCCATTGCTGCAAAAAGCTTGCAAAGTTAAGCGCAAAAAGCCTCTTAACATCTATACCGCCGCTTGTACGATCCGCTTGAAATATTTCATAATTATGAATAGAAATATAGAAAACAATCTGCGCTACTTTAAAAATCCGTTGAAATTCACCTGTTTCCACATTTTTAAGCGACTTTTTGCTCTTTTCAGATATATTTCTTAGTTAAAAGAGTGAGTCATTGCTGACAATTAGCAACACATAGACTGTGCTTATACTACAATGTTGACGTCAGAGCAGCTATTGGTTACTTATGCCTACCAGACGTCCCGTAGAGCATGGCCATTGGTTAGCTTTGTTTTGCCTACCAAGAACAAAATGGCGGTGGCTGAAGGCGGAATTTCCCCTGTCCCTCCTTACTACCGCACCAGAAAAGAAGCTTAATATTTTAGTAAACAATTAACGATTTACATGACTGAAAATTTATACCATCTGTTATATAATGATTTTAGCATTAAAACAGTTATAACTGAAAGGTAATTTATTTTACTTTTGGTATTACAGAGATAATATTTTGATAATAGACCTTCTTTGTGAACAATATGTTATATAGCACGAAATCAATTTTCTATATTATTATATTTTAGTATCAATCATTTTAACTATGCATTATTCAGTATTTAATTCATATAATTATTTCCATTAACTTATTCAAAGTCGGGGAGATGTAGCATTTTACTGTAACGAAATCAGTTTAAATAATAAAAATAATAATTAAACAGATTCTATTTTCAAGGAAAATCTCATAAAAACAACATGCATATACTAAAATGAATCAAAGCATATGAATTCAGTAATTTTTATTTTCAAAATCATGTATATACGCTCACAAACAATTTTCATCTTGCTACAAAATAGTAAAGATTTTTCAAAGGAATGGTTACAATGAATAGATTTTTCTTTTTTTTTTTTACCAATTTTAATTTTTGACGGTACTTCTAAGTATCGTCAATAGATAAAGGATTAAGTTTGTTAGAAAGTATAAGTTTTTTTGGTTATGCTATTGAACATATCGATAAATTCAATTAAATAGGTGATATTAATTATCTTTTGTAATGTAATGGACATTTGTAATGTTTATTTATAAATTTTGATGCTAACCATTTTATAATCAGTGTATAATACCCACACGAAAAAAAAAGTAAATTTTGGAAGTTGAAAGTGCGTGTTATACCCCGAGATACACTGTATAGTGGATAACACGGATATTGGTGTTACGTTTCTTGTTTTCTGCATTACTTGACCCTATACTTTGCAGTGAAATAATTTCATTCAACGAATTATATGAATTGTTTGTCATTTACATTTAAAAGCTGCACACCGGCTTTACGCTATCTAAATCATTAATAATAAAAACTGGGTACTAAAACAATTATATGACATAACTTTCTCGCGAATATAGTTTCATTTCACTAGAAGAAATGTATTACAATACTATTAATATTTAAAAACCATCATTTTATATTCTAGTAAAAGCCGACCGAGTTGTATGGTGGGTAAAGCACCGTGTTTCGGGTTCAACTCCCGGCGGCCGGGGTTCAATCCCCGACTGGGCGTGGTTGCCATGTCCGTCCCTTCATAGGGGGCGACGTTGATCCACCTACTAGGTGATCCCATAATAAAGTGGCCAACACCTTCGAGCCGTTGCAAAGGACAATGCCTAATCGGCAAAGTACCCGCCGTTATAAAAAAAAATATTCTAGTAAAATGTTATTTTCTTAAATGAAATAAGCTACAATTCTTAGCGGTATATGTAAAATATAGCTAAGAATACTTTCTAATGGGTCCTAAGCCGTATTTACGCGAAGTTTCGGAGAAAATCACAAGAGACTTTGAGAGGAGGAAAGATACATAAGTAAAAGGTTTGAGACTGCATTAAACCAGCTAAGTTGCTAATATTTTTTGTACAAACAAAAAAAAGAAAAATTGAAATTGAAAACCAATACTTGACCAATTAGACAGAAATAATCTCAGTGAATATAAATTTCCAAGGTCCACGAGGGACTATTTTTCGAATTGGCACGCCGTTATTTGGTAAAGCAACGTTTAGTGGAATGTGAAGGGTGGAGCGTCTCCGATATACAAATGTATCTGACACTTTTGACAGTAAATAGTTTACAAGTATTTTCGACAAGTCGTTATGTTCTAATATAGTTCATGTAATACAGTCTTCATTTCACAATAATTCATTTGGAGCTTTAGTTGTTGAAAGCAACGTGCAACATGACAGAAAATCAGAGATTTCTACACTTTTCTTTCCCGTGTAATAGGTGTTCACAGTTTTATTGTGTCCTGAAATAACCGTTTCAAGAGCGGTTCAATGTCATAAATATGAATATTTGTGCATGAATACAAGCTTAATAAAATTGTAGGAGTTCACTGTTCTTTATCGTGGTTTAAAAAAGAAAAAATAAATAAACATAAAGAACTTTTTTGTATTAATTTTCGTGACGAATATTCTCTATTAACAAAAGGAGACAGTGCTAGAATTCTAATGCCATCTTTTTGAGCGCATGTCAAGTAACACTTTGTCCAGGAAATCAGTTATCCTCCGGTTGCACTTTTACTTGTGCTGAATGTTGCAAAGAGCATGCCGTAAGTCACTAAGATGCCGAGAACCGACAGAATGAGACTCTTTTCTATGATAATGGAATTTAAAATCTTAAAACTTCCTACACCTTCTTTCATTGAGGAGATGATGTGCAAGCTTCGGAACCGAAAAAAGTCTATCGACGACTGATGAGCAGTGGCTTGGACGTCTTCAGCAGCACGGATGACAGAAGAACCGAAAATACATAAGCAGGCGAACTGAAGTAAGTAAGTCGCTGTGGGAATCAGGAGTGCATTGCTTATTGACAAAATGCTACCAGAGGAAAAAATCATTTTATAAGCATCTCGAAACGCTAAAAGAAGTAAAGTGCCAACAGATAAAAACAAGTTAGGTTGCAGGAGTACGTTGATATTTGACATGATAGTTGATATTTTACAATAAACTTCAAACAAAGACTCTAAATCTTCGTCCTTGCAGTGCTGGAGTCTTCTGTTCAGAGCAATCAGTGATTCCTTTACAAGAAAGCAGGCTGAACAGAAGTAGGCTACGACAGCTCCCTGGCACAAACCGATTTCGTACAGTGCACCAGAAACCCAAAGACCCGGAATGGCATAGGGAGAGGGTATAAATCCAAAGAGACTCGACGATTCAGGTAGTTCGGACGCCTTAGAGTATAGATATTCGGTTTGCATACCGTATCTAAATAATTCATGAGTTAGAAGTACAATACTTAGCTTAAAATTAAATTTCCCAACTGAGATTTCATTTTCGCCAGTATCATTGTAAATGTCAGCCAGCTTTTGCATTGTCGCTTTCAATTGTTTCCTTCTTGTGTAAATGTAAATACGGTTCAGAAAATTCATTAATAAGACTATCATACTGGTTGTTGCATTTTTTCTGTCCATGGTATTATTGTTCAGAGATTGCAAAAGATAAATTGATTGGCAAATGGATCTCCCTTCAATTAAAAGAACCATGATGAATGAGACCACTGTTGAAATCGTGTATTTCCTGGAGCAGTTGACGCCTTCTTCAAAGCCTATTCCGTGAAACCACAGGTATCTGTTGAAAGTTTTATACAGGTTTTGAGTACAATTAGTTTTCGAAAAACTGGTTGTTCCGCATTTACTCCGATCAAAATGTTGAACCTTACACAATTTTCGTTTGAATGGCATATTGTTTTTATATGTTTTTATATGTTTTTATATATTCAATGTCAGAAGTAAATTTATCAGCGCATCCAGTTTCAATGCTCTTTTCTCTAAATTGTTTTAGGAGCTATATTTCTTTTAAAACGAAATTTTTATGATTAATACGCTCTATTACACTATTTTATTATTCTATCAGAAGTGATGTACACTTTGTGTCTTGTTTAAAGTATGGTTAAATAACACGTGCAAAGGCAGGATTCGAATCTTGAAAATACTTAAACGATGGTGCTTCATTCAGCCACTAAATCAGAGTTGAAGTCGTAAGTGAACAAGTACAGCTAATGAACTAGAATGAATATATTTCTCTATTTACACATTTATGCAATTATTTTTAATGCATTCATTTCACGTCGTTTTAATTGTTTGAAATCAAATACTACATGTGAGTTCCAATAAATGCATACAAAAAATAATTTTATAGTTTCTGAGAGTACAGACTAATCTAAAATAGTAACGTAGTGTTGGTAACACACAAAATAATCAAATGTTTGCATGATTTTTCTAACAATCATCTCCATAGCAACTGTCAGCTGTAACTTACTGAAGCTTAATAAATCATCTGCTTTTAAATTTAGTAATAATAATTTGTTTGTCGTTCTTTTATCAAAAAGTGATTTTAAGTATACACCGTGGTTGAATCCATAACGTTTCAATTTCAAATTGTTACCATTTTTTTCTGTATATATTTTGTATAGTATGTTTTTCGTAGTAAAGTAACATCCAATACTAATTTATGGTAATTTATTGAAAGTAAATCCTTTCAAAATATGTAGTATAACATGGGACGCAAAGTTTCTTTTATATATATATATATATATATATATAATATAAAACAGCTAAACTTACGTAATACGGATATCCTAATGATCTTTCGAACTAGTAAAAGCACAAAACAAAAATAGCATTAAAAAATCCATAGAATTCTTTCGATAGCAGTATCTGTGTTTGAAAACCTACAAATGATATTTTTTTAAATACATTAACGGAATACTGAACTTTGTTATTTCACTAAGTTGTCATTTAAAGTGCGTTTCATGTGAATCATACGATGGAAATTTATTTATGCTTCCTTAAACATTTATTGGAAACATTTGACTGACGATTTATTGATTAAAAAAAAAAAGCTTTACATTTATTGAACGTACATGTTTCAAAATTTTTATAAGCAACTAACTTTATTGATTCTTTTTACTTCCAGTAAGTACACTAGAGTATATTTATGTTTAAACAAACATATTGCATCTGGTACTAGAAAAATAAATTTATAAGAGAGCCTATGGCATTCGCTGACTAAAAGTTTACAAATATTTATTTGTATTTAAAATAAATTCATATCCATTAAACAATGGAATTTCGATTCCATGTACATTTCAAGAGTGTTTATAAACCGTTTTTTTTTCGGTTGTCTGCCACTGGCACATCAAACGTTGAACGAGGGTTCATCGAACATGAAAACGATTTATGGAGGGACACCTAACGGGTGGCCATCATTACCTTTAAGGGCATAACAAACACTCGTGTCCGTGCCAGCAATCCAACCCCAACTCAAGGTGTGGTGGAATGGTACGTTAGCCACTACACCATCTGGTCGATAAGTCCTTTAAGCATATTGTTGGTAGTTTATATAAGCCAAATTTAACAACTACAAATAATATAAAAACAATGCATTTTCCCGTTGTACTTGCTTTATAAATGAACAAAAAAGATAAACCATGCTTAACGCAAAAAAAAGCTGTTTTTCTTTACTAATGTAATCTTGTTAGATCTCGGAAAAGAACTTTAAATGCTACTTCCATCCTTTGAAGGAAGTGTAAATTGTTACAAACGTCTAAAATATATTTATTGTATTGCGCTTCTATGTGTGCCTTTAAAATCCCATGGACCGAAATGTATTGGGATTCTTTTACTTGCTCCTATTGAAATACTTAAAAGAATACTGTGTAAGAGAATATTGTATTCATTATGTGTAAAGAATATTGTATGCATTATAATGTCTGTATAATAAATAATGCAGGCACTATTTTAGATGGAAAGAGCATTATTTTTTTTAATTCTTAAGAACATATATCATCATCTTCGTCTATTTTAAGACAAAGAAAAAGAATAACTCTAGAATAGAATAACTCTAAAACAGAATTTAAATAATGAATGTTCATTGCGCATATAATGTATTGCAGTTCTTTTGGGTTTTCTTGTAGAAACTACAATGTTATCTACACCATTTTCAATAAGATATATATAATACAGTAGAATTTATATTTTGTCAAATGACGGAGCATGCATTTCGCCCTCTTTTAAAAGAAAAACCAGTGGAAAATATAGATTAGGAGATTTTTTACGAATTTTTAAGTAAAGAATTATTTTCATTTCAATAACAGCAGCTTAAAATTTTCGGTATGATATTTTGCGTTTTGGTTGTCTTGGAGACAGTAACAATGATTAAAATTGCCAGTTGAAAAAAAATAAATAAAATCCTTTAAAATAACTGAGTTTTCACATGTGGAAAGTGAGTGATTTTGATGTAATACGTTTAAAACCTCTTTCGAAACTCAATCAGAATAACGGACTCACAAGCAAAACATACGCCACGCATGAAATAATTCTATATTTTACTTTACGTTGCCAGATAAATAATTGAATGCTGTTTTATCACCAGTGAATTATCCAGCATTATTTTCGATTGAGATTTTAAACGGGTCACGTTTTCGAATAGCAGGAAATATATTGCGGTATTAAACAGGGCCTGATTATGACCAACAGGGGGCCCCCGGGCATTGATGAATTTTGGCGGCCCCCATGTATGAAATTTGTTTCATTTTTCATAATTTATTTTGTAGAAAAAGGACAACATTTGAAATTGGGGGCCATTTCGAGCCGGAGGCCCCATGGCAAAATCCCGATTTGCCCGTGCGATAATAGGGCCCTGGTTCTAAATACGCCAATCTGACAAGAATTATGCGTAAAAAATTATGGCGAGCTGATTTAATGGCAACCATAAAGTGAAATGATTATCGTTCATGCTAATGCATAAATTGCAAAGAATCACCAAAGAGTAGAACCCTACATTCGTGGCAAATATCTAAACCGTTTCTTTAAATGAAGCATTAACGGTTGCAAAACGACAATATATTGTATTGGTATTAGTAAAAGATAGTATAATAGTAAGTAGATATGCTAAGGCAATATTGATCAAAGCACAATATACCACATTAATAAATATTTCGTGAAACTAAGCCTTCTATTCATTCTTCAACAACCGTCTTACATCACAGCTAACAAAATAGTAAGTAAGTCTACGTCGCGTTAATATATCCCGTGGTAGTTTCAACAGAAAAGACTGTAAAAGAACTTTCATTTTTCTTGGAGATTCTGTTTTCTCACAAGAGTTATGATCACATTTTTTAGGAAAATGTTCTCTTCTTGCCTTGCGAAGAGCGGGTACACAACTATTTAATTATAAAATAAAACGGTTCTCCACATCATGTAGTATCTAAGGTATTAATGGCATAACTTAAATCTAAAAAAGAGTATGATGCAGAAATGAGACATTTTGAATATTAGGAATTTTCACTGTGAACCGTCACGCTTTTCTTTTGTAATTGCGAATGACACCGACATAGTTTTTTGCGTCATAATATTAACAATGGTCTCAGGTCAGTACTTATACTAACTTTACAAATAACTAATGAGTAACTTTGCGCCACGAGTCAAATCATTTTGCTTATTTTTTGATCCCAAATCACTGGAATCAATTCGAACTATACATGTAAGAAAAAGTTTCGTTCCCTACCGTGCGGAGAACGGGTACGCAGCTAGTAAATATATAAATTTCGTAGTAATCAATGCATATTTACGCCAGTTAGGACACGGACGGACAGACAGATAGACAAACCGAAATCATAAACACATTCAACCTCTGTCGGTCACGTCTGTGATTTGAACACAAGTTATTCTAATTTTAATGTTTTAAGCAATGTTATAGGTGCAGTGTCTCCTTTCTTTAATGTTGAAGAAGGCTGGTGCTAACTTTAACTAGCGCATTAGAAGAAAAATATGCCCGGATTTGAATTCGGTCTGTAAAAGGTTAAATATATCGAACAAATTCAATTAAAAAGTCGATAATAATTATATTTTTTATCTAATGCATATTTGTAATTTTTATTAATAATATTTTATGTTAACCTTTTCATATTCGGTGCATAACACGCACGCAAAAAAAGTGATGTAATTTTTTGATTTTGAAAGTGCGTGTTATACGTTGAGAAATACAGTAATATTTTTATGTTATAAGTGCGTGTTATACATTGAGATACACAGTAATTTTTTTGATTTTGAAAGTACTTGTTATACGTTGAGATATACAGTAATTTTTTTTTTTATTATTTGGTAGAGGGATCAGAAGCTGTTCAATTTTTGATTACAATGTATTTTGGAGAGTATATATGCTTCCTTTTAACGTAGAATCCTAAATTATTAAGAAGTAACGTATTTGCGGAATTAAAATTATTTTGAAAGTATTCAATTCCTCAAAACAATAAGTAAGCACAAGGATAAGATACACCAAGTTAGGTGTGTGCATCCCTATTTGACCCTGGTTTAACCCTTTCAGATCTGATTAAATATTTTTTTAATTAAGTAATTTTTCGTTGTCGTAATACAGATGCACTGCGTGCACTGCAAAAATAAAGTCTGTCAAATTTACAGAAAAAAAAACTGTCAGCCAGGAAGCCAGTTTATTTTCGTTTTTTACATATGTCTTCTGTAAATTTTACAGATTCTCAGTTTATTTTACAGAAATCTTCCATATGCGCAAAAAAAATACAGAAGACTTCTGTAGAATATACGGAAATAAACTGGCGTCCTGGCCGACAGTTTTTTTCTTTCAGTTTAATAGACTTTTTTTGTAGTGTGGGACTGAAAAAGCTCTCAAAAAACTGGTGTTAACAGATAAAACAAATAAAAACCTCGTGTAAAAAACAAACATAAAATGATACTTATGGGAAGAGGCGATCGTTTCGACCGAAACTTTTTTCAGTCTTCTTCAGCCGTAACACTTCGTCTCACGAAACAGTGTGCGAAATTGTTTTCCCACTGTTTCGTCGAAATTTTTCGAAATTTGTTTTGTCCAAATTTTCTGTCGAAACGTTAAGTATCACTTCCTATAAGTATCATTTTATGTGTGTTTTTTACACGAGATTTTTATTTATTTTACGGGCTTGGGACTGTTACAACTTTATTGGTGAGGTAAAACAGAAATGGAGAAGCACAATGTTATTTAATCCTGCGATAATTTTATTTTTTGAAAAACATAATTCATTCTTTTTTTTTCTTTGCATTACCTTACAGAAAATGTTGAATATGTTCACCTGCGGATAGGGTTTTCCAGAGAAATCTTGCCAGCAACGATGAATTAAAACAAATCAGAACTGAAGAAATTTCGTCAATAACACCAACAATGTCGGGAAGTGTATCAAAAAACTGCGTTCGGCGTCTTCATATTTACATTCAAAATGGTGGCGAACATTTTCAACATTTGTTTTAAGGAATGATATGTAAAAAAATTGAATTAAGTTTTCAAAATAAAATTATCACAGGATTAAATAACATTGTGCTTCTCCAATGTCCGTCTCCATTTCACTGGAATGCTAAGCTTTAGCTTAGCGTTCCAGTGGAACAATGTTAAATCACTTATGACGTACCACCAGTGAAGTAATGTTAAATCACTTTACATTCATTTTTTGTGTTTTATTTTGAATTATTTTTTTTTTTAAGTGCACTACATTAAAATTATTGCCGTATATTTATTTATAATTGCGTATAACATGTTGTAACAATATATTATATAAATTATGTGCGTATAATATGTTGTGGCATATCGCAAGCGCCAATAAAGTAAATTTAGGATATGATTTACTATTTTCAAGCAATTACATAGCACACATCATATTTATCGCATTCGAAAAATGTGGAATATCAGGCACTATACGGAACAGCGGATGACTTTTTATGGTTAAAAGAAAGTGACTATGAGGGTGACGATGACATTCTTGAAAACCTGAATGAATATGAATACAACGAACGTTTAGTGTCCTCTGACAAAGATTAAGTTTGTCAGAAAAAATATATACCTTTTAATATATAAGTTTTATTTTATATTGTATAATATATTGTTAAATATATCGATAAATTCAAGTCAATACTTGAGAATAATTATCTTTTGTAATGTAATGCACATTTGTAATGTTTATTTATAATTTTTATATATTAAGCATTTCATATTCTTTGTATAACACGCACACGAGAAAATGAAATCATTTTTTCAAGTTGAAAGTGGGTGTTATACGCCGAGATATACGGTAGATCAAAACAGTCTAAAATATAAACCATCAACGTCCCCCCCCCCAGTGGGTCGCGTTAAAATTGTTAAACGTTGGTCAGTCCGTAGAGATAAAACCGTTGGAGAGCACTGGTATAGTAATGTTTTGTTGTTGTTGTTGTTGTTGTTTTTTCAACTGGGGACGCAGAATCTGAAATGGTTAATGCCTAAATTACCAGAATAATAAAATGGAATCTCCGGAAATCACAATATTTTCTCCGCGCTTGTAAAACTGTACATATGTGATTTTTTCCAGGAGTATGGAGGCCGAAATTGCTACGTAATTTTGCTTTAAGGGGTCTTAAGAGGATTGAGAAGCAAATATACACGTATTTTACACCTTTCCGGTTTTACATTTTATTATCAAAATAATAGTTATAGCATAGTAAAGATTTTTTGTGTAATAATGCAGTATAACACTTCAGGAAATTTCAGGTAAACCTCCATTACCTTTCACAGATGTTTCAAAAAAAAATTATTTTTACTATATATGTATTTTTTTGTTGAGAAATAAAGTAAAATATATATTTTATAGAAATAATTAATATTTAAGAAAAAATATTATATTTAGCAATTTTTAATTGTATTTTAAATTGAAATTTGAAAAAAAATCTCACTTTTCAAACGTTTTTTCTCTCACTTTTAATATTAATTCATTCTATAGATTCTGATGCCAGTATAACTATTCAAAGTTTGATAAAGATATGAATCATAGAAATTTTGCTGACTTACAGATAGTTCACAAAAAATGTGTTTTGAGAACATGCAGTTTAAAGTTACCTAATTGTGTTCAAATATTAAACTTTCATAAAACGTTTTTATGTGTATCTCCGGTTCTAGTTGTAATAATTGCATGAAATCTCGGTCAAAAAGCTCAGAAATAGCTAAGTCTTTAAATAAAATTAAAATTGAAAATTCGACTTTTTGAACAAAACAAAAAATCACGGTAATCTGCTGCTCCTGAAAAAATGTTTTACAGCATACATAAAATTATCATGCATCCATTGGTTGAAGTTAAAAAAAAAAAAAACTCAACTACAGCATACATAAAATTATCATGCATCCATTAGTTGAAGTTTAAAAAAAACTCAACTACAGCATACATAAAATTATCATGCATCCATTAGTTGAAGTTTTAAAAAAAAAAACTCAACTACAGCATACATAAAATTATCATGCATCCATTAGTTGAAGTTTAAAAAAAAAACTCAGCTACAGCATACATAAAATTATCATGCATCCATTAGTTGAAGTTTAAAAAAAAAAAAAAACTCAACTACAGCATACATAAAATTATCATGCATCCATTAGTTGAAGTTTAAAAAAAAACTCAACTACAGCATACATAAAATTATCATGAATCCATTAGTTGAAGTTTAAAAAAAAAAAAAAAAAAAACTCAACTAATGGAAAAATGTCTGTTGTTTTGATTTACTTACAGCAACTGTCTGCAGAAGAATACCCCAAAAAGAAATTTTCGTGGGAATAAAAAAAAAAGCTTTTATTTTTCGTTTAAAGCAACATCACGTGATCATTGTTCAAGTGAACAGATCCACTTAACTTGAAAAAGAAGACCAAATAAAAAAAAATAAATAAATAAAACGTTAAAATTCTAGCTAAATGTGCGTCATGCAAAACAAAAACACACCAGCGAGTTGGCAGACTACGCGGTCATAGTTAAACGGCAAGCGATAAGATAATTGTTCCGAGGTATTTAGATCTTAAAAACACAAATAAACAAATAAATACAAAAACACAAAACCATCTAAATATATCCCTTTTTTTCCTCAGAGCCCACTCCTCTTACAGGGATATTGCGTTTCACCTGCCTTCAGATAAACCGAAAAATTTCCTTAATTACTTTCAGCGGGATTCCAGTTTGAAATATTTTCAAGCCAACTGTGGGAGGTAAAAAAGAAAAAACGGGAATAGAGATGGAATTCTCGGATTCTTGTTCGCTCAATTTGAGATGTTCCTGAACCTCGCATTTCAGGCTAGTGACTGGGATTGAATTTTCTCAGCAGGTATTTTTTAGTCAGGGATCGATTTGCTGAGATAGGGGCCCAGGCAATAGCTTCATTGGGGCCCCTCTTGCGAAAGCATTCTTATACACTACAAATAGAGGAGGCTCCTCTATTTGAGCATATGAGCACGTAAACCCCCAGACGAAAAACTAAAAAATAAACACATTAAAAAATTTATTTTTTTTAAATATTAAGTACACTTCTAGATTTTTATGAATTTAAAACGTAAATTTTCCTCTATTCCCCCTCCAACACTATTATCAAATGTTGTTATTGTTGTTTCTTATGCCCCCTAACAAAGGCAAACGGCGGTGCCAGATAACCCCCCCCCCCGCATGGGCAGAGGGGGAGAGCCTTCCAACAGTCTTTAATCGATCGCACATGCGAATGGAAAAGTTCCCTTCCGTAATATAGTACTCCGCGTATATTTTATATTATAATTCTTCCGTATCCGCGTCTAGGTGAATTGAGGGAGAGTGGACTAAGGTACCCCAGACTTCGGGTACCTTGTTCACTCTCCAAGCTGAAATAAATAAATAAATATTACATTTAAAATAAATATAAAAAAAGATTACGCACAGAATATTTTGATTAAAACCTTGGATGCTGAGAAATGTGTAATTAGTCTTACGGAAAAAAAACGAGCTGTATAGTTAATTTTTTAATGACATAAAAAATGAAAAACCGAAAAGCGGACCACTGTGCCCCAACTTCCCCTAAATGTATGTATAAAATATGAAACGTACACGTAAAACTATAATACACATATATTATAGACAGTGTAAAATAGTATATTAAAATATTAAATATTTTGTTAATTAAAATAATATAGAATGATAATTGTTATAATATTCTATTTATAATTATTAGTGTGTTAAAAAGTTATCAATACAACGAACACTTTTAATTTCGTAAAATATTTATTAGCACAATAAGCTGTGTTTTAATTCCTATTATACTAACAAATCTTCTAATACTGCCTATTACTTATCGATTCTCGTTTCCCAAGAGTAAATTTCCGATTTAAATATTTAAATCCTCTATGGTTCAATCTCATGAAAAATGTGAAACTGTATAATCTCGAGGAGCTACTTAAAATCCCACAAATTTCGAATATGAAGTAAAGTTTGTGGCAGAGTTTATGAATCTCACATATTTAATTTATTGCGTCACGTTTTTGACTGGCGTAAAAGAAACCCCGAGTAGATAATTCAGTTCAACTGGTTATCTACACGGGGGCTTAAAGATTAGTTAAAAAAATAAATAATAGTTATAAATGAATCAAAAATAAATAAATAATAGTTTATCAAACGTTTTATATGCTTCAGATTCTATATAAAATTTGTCAATCCTATTAATATTATAGGTGCGAAAGCTTGTCAGTTTGTATGATCGTTATACTATCACGATGAAATGGTGGACGGGTTTGGGATGAAATTTGGAGTGGAGATAACGTATTCCCTGAATTAACACGTAGGCTATATTTTATTCCGGGGGGGGGGGGCTGTTTCCTTGCTTTTCAAGCAGATGCCGATAGATGGCGCTGATTTACAGTATGAAAGCAATAGCAGCACAGTAGTAACGTAAAAACATATTCATAATTTTTAACATGCATTTATTTTCTTGGCAGTAATTTTGTTTAAAATATCATATTTTTAATCCATCTATCTATACATATAACAAAAGAGAGTGTCTGTCTGTCTGTGTGTTTGCCTGTGGTTCGCGTAGCGGACATCCGACCGAATTGCACCAAACTCTGCAGGGGGCCTCCCAACTATCCCGGAGTTTGCACCTCGGGCGTAGTTTTTTAATTTTTGAATTATTTTATATTTTAAGTTATTTTCGACAGTTTACTGTCTTTGCCGTCCGGAAAAGAAGGTTTCCGATCGTCCGAAAGAAAAAATAATTACACGATCGGAAAGAGGAAAGAGTTTTCTTTCTAAAAAAACCTTCATTTTTGAATTAGCTGCATTTCTCGATTTTTGATAAATATAAATCGACAGCCCTTTTCTCCGACAAATACGGGTGAATTTCAGATCGAAGAGCCTATCTCAGCTCGCATTTAAAAAGCAATGGAATATTTCGACTAAAAAAATATACTGTTACGGACAAACTGCTCATCTTTCGTTTAAAAAAAATCAAGCGTCTAGGATAATTTTTTGATCAGCTAAAAAATTAATTAGTAAAACCCGTACGAAAATAATTTGAAACTTCCGAAGACAGAAGGGGGGATTTTTTTGACTGGCATCACGTGACATCAAAATGAAGAACCAGAGAGGGAATAATTCTTTTCTCCGGAGAGTGTGTGGGTGGAGGTCCGAAAAAAAAATAATAAACACCCTTCTGTTTTATTTTTCTTTATCACTTCAGTTCAGGGGGTCAGAGCCGCCCCCCTCATTGGAGTATTTGCTTGCATTATTAAATTTATTTTACTAGAAAGAGAAACGGGCTGTTGAGGGAGAGGAGAGGCCCCCTTCGGTCGCAAAGCGGCCCGTGTGCCGTAGGTTGCTCATTTTGGTCGCGAAGAGGCCGTCGGCGGACCAGATAGTTGTCAAAGACGGTCGCTCACCGTAGAGTGTAAAAACGATCCATAGGTCGCACAGACCGGTCGCTAAGCTGCCCGGGAGCCGTAGGTTGCACATTTCGGTCTCGAAGCAGCCGGCTGGCAGACCGAATGGTCACCGAAGGCGGCTGCTAACTGTAATCTTGAATTTGGCCGCGAAGCAGGTGTGGACGGCCAAAACTGGTCGCCGAAGGCGGCTAGTAATTACAATATAGTAATTGTTTGTTGAATGTGTGAACAATTATTTATAATTTAAAATTCTTAAATAAACACAGCCTCATACAGCAAAATTACACACGGCTAGAAATGAGAAAAACTCATATATAGTTAAAATACGTTTATTTATGAAGAAACTAGACAGATCAGTGCATCAATAGTGACATCAGCTGCATTTTTTTTTCAAGTATATCATTAAAAAAATACATTTTTCGGCAACTTCCTTTTAACATCGCAGATCCAGAAAAATTTTCAGAACATCCGAAAATAGACAAAACAATGCACAAAAAAGCATGAACTTTGACTCAGCCAAGGCTTCAAAGTGATGTATCCTTCTAAATTGTTGAAAGGATCAACCGAATCCGCGACATCCAGAAAGATAGAAGTCCCCCAAAAAGAACAATCGGTCGCAAGGAGAGGGGGGGGGATAGATTGAAAAAAAAAAAAAAAAAAAACATGATGCAGCACCGGAGCATGTCACAATCGTGGAGTATATTTTTCTTGTCTCGTTCCACATTTTTATTCTAAGTTTGTTTCTTTTTCAAAAAGAAGAAAAGAAGCTAAGAAAGTAAAGGGAGAGAAAAAAAAAAGTAGTTAGGGAGCTTTGAAAGTTAAAGAAGCGTTGGATTTTTTTTTTTTTTGTGTGTGTGTGTGTGTGTGTGTGTGCGTGTATGGCTGAGACAATTAACTTGCCAGCAGTGACTCCAGCTACTGGTGCTTCAGTCGGTGAAGATGTTTACTGGCGATGTGTGGTAGACAGCGAAAGGCCAAGAGAACTGACGAAGAAGAATGTGTTTAGGTTTGACAAATCCTAGGTCGCGTTCTGGCAGCAGTCACGTGTCAGTGCGGCCCACTCTTCAGGCGCGCTACAAGGTGCTGCCCTAAAAAGAAAGAAAAAATGATTTTTTCGTGATGGCAAAACATTTATTTGTGACGAATATTGCACATCTTTGTAAATATTTTAATTTGTATAATTACATTGTTGTTGTTTGTTACTGTTATTCCATATTTGTAGAGAAATTGCTTAACTGTTTATTTAGCCCCTTAAGCGTCGCTTCCGTCAAATTCACGAGCTAAGCTTTCTCCTTGTATCACGTGATATTGCCAGGCAGTAGTGTTCAAATGTTATGCGCCAGAAAGATAAGAGCATTTCAATTCTTATGTACGGATATTTTTTATATCTCCTTTTACGCAACAGATGACAGTACCAGACTATTTTTAACTTAATTCGGAGATGGCTTATTTTTAAATAGATGGTAGCAGTACTCAAATATGTGCATGTGTGATATGCGTTGTGCAATCTTAGCTCACTTTTTACTTTCCGAACATGTACCATGTAAGGAAATTATTGTAATCATGAAAAAATTCGACTTCGAGATTTTGGTGTATTTATACGTTGTGAGGTCTGCTGAATTCATTTATGCTATTTTTTACGAGATGTATGTGTGTGAGAGTGAATGAACACAATAGCTCCTAAACGGGGCATTCGATTGAGCTCAAATTGGGCGTATATGTTATAAACCACCGTCGCAATACCGGTATTGATTTTTGTGTGTATAGGACTCGTAGTTTTTCTACAGGGCTAAGACAAATATTTCTTTTACATTATGGCCTATGGGGGAAAAGTCTTGAAAGTGCGCTAGCGTTTAAACGGTAAATTCGATTGAGCTCAAATTGGGTATATATGTTATAAACCACCGTCGCAAGACCTGTATTGATTTTGGTGTGTATAGGACTTTTAGTTTCTGCAGGGCTACGACAAAGATTTTTTTTACATTATGGCCTATGGGGGGAAATTCTTGAAAGTGCGCTAGTGTTTAAACGGTGCATTCGATTGAGCTTCAATTTGGAATATATGTTTGAATTATTCATCGATTAAAATTTATTTAAATGCTTGGGAATGATCTCAATCGTAAGCTTTCGGAAAGTCGAGTGGAGTCACTCCAGATTTTTTTTTTTACTTGGGTTCAAAGAAAACTTAACAAGTATGTAGTTCCTTTATGAAGTAAGTTTAATAAAATTCTCCTTTAGTGTTTAAAACATATATTTTTTATGATTCCCTGCTTACTACAAAGCACACATTCAGTCACAATAACCCTGAATGTTGGCTTTTCCTAGAAATTTAACTTTTTTCAGGGATAAAAAGATGTCTAAAAGCTTAAGATGAATGCATATATCGTATGCAATTATTTTTATACAATTTTCTGGAATAAAATATTTTCACTTTTATGACCGTTTTCAATAAAGGCGAAATATAGTTAATATATGCCTAGTGAGTGTTTTAAAACAGTTTTAGTAATCGATTTTAATATAGATTTCAATTCTGAAGATGTGTTTTATGGAACAAGGAATTCCAAGCAGTATACACTCATATTCCAAGCAGTATTTATGAAGGTCAAGTAAATATTTTTATTTGTATAATGACATTGTTTAAACTCATAATCAATAAGGTGTCAGTAACAGCATCGAAGTTACGGGCTCTTACCATATTTTTACAGCATCTTAATACACCGAAAAAAAGTATGCCACTGACATCTGGAAAATAATTGGTGGAACTAGAATTTGTGAGTCCTGCGTATAAATACTACATCATAGACTTCCTATAAATACTACATAATAGAAGGAGACACTTCTGAACCCACTTATCCAATTTTTAGATCTTTCCTCTATAATCTGGGCCTCGTACCTAGATGAAAAAATCTGTAAATCGCTGCGTTGGCTAGCGGGTAGACTCACGAACGGTTATTCTAGTGCTCCACAAATCGAATAATAATTTCTTGTTACACAAACTCGTCATTCTGTTGCGATTATCCAAAACAGTACGGACTAGAAATTCTGAACCATTTCGTCTATACCAGCTGTGTGTATCTCCTACAAGCATAATTCTACGACTTATTCTTGTAGTTTTGAGACGCAGAAAGCAGCCATCTTTTCTTTCTAAATGAGAGTGGTATTTTTTTTATCCGTGTTAATCATCTCTGTCATCTTAAATCATCTTGTTGAAGGATTGCAATAACTAAACCGATTTTCAATCTCCAGTTTTTGATACTTTGTTATCCGCGCGTTTTATCTGCTCAAATTCATTTTTGGCGAAAGAAAAAAACATGGCAACATTCATAATTTCTAAGGAACTTTGGAAATGGGAGAACCGCAGAGCAGTCGATCGAACGGTCTGGAATTTGGAATGGTTTTCTTGAAATGTAACGTGAATGCGACTTAGAGACCCTTATAGGTTTGCCACCCAGTAACTTTAAATAATAATAATAATTAAACCAAAAATTAAATGACATGGCATGAAACAAAATGTAAAAAATACAGTATATTTTCAATCGTGTTCTATGTGATAAAACTTTACGCTTGCACAGACACTGTAGATAAATCAAAGCCACTACAATGGTTTAATGGACAAGACTGAACGTGGTAGATGGTTGAAGTAGCTCTGGCTTAACTCGCGGCTGTCGATCTAACGGTCTGGAGTTTAGAGCGGTTTTCTCGAAATGTAAAGTGAATGCGCGTTAGAACCCTTTAAAAAGTCTGAGCCCAAGAAGACACTGGGCAAGCCCTTGTGTAGGTTTGCCTTAACTCAATATGGCAAAGTGTGTTAAGGAATTAATATTGTGTTAAGGCAATCGTGTACACACCTTAGCACAATATTAATTTATATCTACAATACAATACTTATAAATTTCTATACAAGGGGAATAAGAAGGTACATAAATACTATATATATATATACTTCTGTCAACCCCATTTATAACTAACAACATAAAAAAGTTACAAGACAGTAACATATGGCATAAACACCGAAAGAGAATTCATCTTTACAAGAACACAAATAATGACCACCATTCCTGCTCCATCATTCTTTCATGCAGCTCCCCCCACCCCCACACCCCTATTCTCCCCCCAAAACTTTCGCATTAAGCTTTAGATTCCTAGAAACATATTTTAACAAAAAAAAAAAAATTATCTCCCATCACTCATACAACATAAATGATTACGGGGGGGGGGGGGGGGGCTATTCGACGTTATCCTTTGTACGGTGTTTTCCTAATTGGGATCCCCCGCAAACCACGTGACATCAAATTGACCAGTGGTCAATTACCAAAGCGAAAGATAGAATAATAAAAAAGTATCTTTCTAAGAGAAAAAAAAAACTTTTTTTTTTTTTTTTTGCTGCTGCGCTATAGAGCTAGCTGTTATGGACATACCCCCTTGGAAAGGCGATTTTAGTTGAAAGAGAGGGGAGGGGAGGTTGTATCATTAAGCTATATCACGTTTGCGACCGCAAAATGTCGTCTGCCCAATTACTTCCTCCTCCCCTCTTTATGTCAGTGGCTTTTTTGGAAGCTTTTTTTGTTAGCTGTTTGATTTTTGTTCTTATATATTTGTTATAAGGGAAAGAGGAAATATTAAGTTCGAACATCAAGTTATGAGACAGAAGAATTCATACTATTCTTTTGAATAAATATTTTTTAGCTGTGTTTAATTCTTATTTTCAAGGGAAACTATACTAGAAAAAGTAAAGACTATATTTTTCTTACGTATCAGTGGTTTTCAATTTTGAGAAAGGTAGCTAGATTCTGCTCCTAGATATATTACGTGTGCCCTTTTTTTGCATAAAAATCAAGCAAATAAATTTTCAACAAGTAATGAAGTACAAATAAGCTATGCTTAAGCACAGAACTCGCATTTGTTAAATTTTAAAGCTATAATTTTATAGATAATATTTTTTCTTTCAAAAAAAAATCGTCACCCTCCCTCTATATTCACGTCTACCTGGGAGGATTATATTCCAAACTTGAAGTCAAAGCCCGTTGTGGAGGCAATTACAACGGGCGCTAGAAAAAAGATTTGACGAAAGCATGTCTACTAGGGTGGAGCGAAAAAAGCTTTATTTCAAAATTCACACTGCCTGACTCATTAAACAGTGCGAAACTGAAAGGAACAAATTATTTCCAAATTTCAGCTCAAAATATTATCATCTACAGGTTCCACAACTCAAACGAATATATTTCTAGCTTATTTTTATTAAGAGGCATTGCAGGGGCAAATCGGGCAGGGCGTTCCCATCACCATCTCAGAATTTCACGATTTTCTTTTATTGTGTTGCCTTACCCAAGGAAAGAAAAAATCTGAAATATTTTTGATTTACCTCTTTTAGTTTTGGAGTTATGGGGGGTCAAAGTACCCCAGAGGAGCAACGTCGAATTAATTTAGGGCCATTTTTGCCACACTATTGTCTTGACTGTGACTGGCTCAGAGGTGCTTCAGAGAATATTTTCATTTTATCCTATAATATGCCTTTTATATTAACATCTCAAATTGAAAATTCATTCGAAAATTGCCAGAGCCCCAAATTAGCCCCCCCCAAAATACCCCCAATTTCATAAAATGTACAGTTTTAAGAATGCTTTAAATCTTACGTGACTCTGACGTGATACAGAAAAAATTTTTGCACAGTGCGGTTATATATCTTCATAGGAATTGATTCCAATGTTAAAAAATTTTTTAGGCCCCAAGGACCCCCCGGTACGGCGCCCCAAACATGGTCCTTAATGCTAATTTACGCAATTTCGAAGCATTGCTGCAGCTGAAGCCAACTTCCCACAGGATAACTATTGGCATGGAGATGTAATATCAACATGGTAGTTTCATATTATGAAAAAACATTTCTTGGAGATACAACTGTTTCCAAGAAAAATCCCAAAAAGTACCTCCCTATTTGGGACATTCCACTGGCACGCATGGGAGCGTTTCGGCTTTACTTTTAGAAGTTTAATCGACTGTAGCAGTATTGAAAATTAGCCTATTCTGCATATATCACAAACATATCCTCCATATATCACGAATAGTTCTTATACAGGGACACTCATAAGAATTCATTACC
This sequence comes from Cheiracanthium punctorium, assembly GCA_038373885.1. Classification (NCBI taxonomy): domain Eukaryota; kingdom Metazoa; phylum Arthropoda; class Arachnida; order Araneae; family Cheiracanthiidae; genus Cheiracanthium; species Cheiracanthium punctorium. The sequence goes on from JAWZYV010007673.1 coordinate 424,485, forward strand.
CTGAATGGGGATCTCTGCAACTACTGAACCGATTCGAAAATGTTTTTCATTGATAGAAATCTACACTATTCCTGAGTATTATAAGCTACCTTTCAGCATGCAGCATAACTAGTTCTTTTACAGGGACACTCAAAACAATTCTTGCACATGACGCTATATGGACATCTCTGTAACTACTCAACCGATTCTAAAGGTCTTTTCACTGAAAGCTACACTATTTCTGAGTAACATAGGCTAAAATTCATGCATGCAGCATAACTTACAGGAACACTCAAAATAATTCGTAAACATTGTCGTAACTGTCTCCATTCGCCACTCAAATTTATTCAAATTTTATTAAACTCTATTCAAATTTTTGAGCAGTGATTCTAAAGACTTTTTCTCTAAAAGCTACACTTTTCCTGAGTAACATAGGCTAAATTCATGCATGTAGCAAATTTACAGGAACACTCAAAATAATTCGTAAACATTGTAGTAACTGTCTCGATTCGCCACTCAAATTTATTCAAATTTTATTAAACTCCATTCAAATTTTTGAACAGTGCAGTTATATATCATCATATAAAGTGAATCCGATGTTAAAAATTTTTGAAATCCCCAGGGGCACCTCGGTGCAGGGACCCACACATGGTCCTTAGCGCTAATTTATGCAATTTCGAAGCATAGGCACTGCTGGCTCTGACTTCGCACATGAGAACTATTGGCATGGAGATGTAGTTTCAACGCAGTAATTTCATATTATGAAAAGATATATTTTTGGATTACTGTGTTAAATTTTTCTTGAAAACGGTGATGCTTTCAAAAATTATGAAATGAATGAATGAAGAGCATTCCTCTAATACACATCATGTGCTCAGTACTTCGCAAATGACCCAGTGGATAAGCGCAGGAGGAAGTGTTTTATAAAAAGCGTCTCTGTCAACAGCAAATCATCCTCTTTTAACCCTTCCAAGTTGAGCCGTATAGGGCTATCACACTGAGAAAAATCCGACCAACTTCCCTTGCAAATGAAGTTTCCGGCAGATTCCCTCCGCCGTTACCTTGACGACCACGAACTCGAACTTTTTCCTTTCCGAAGGAAAAAATCCGAGTCGGACGAAATTTCGGCCAATCAGACTACTTCTTCCTGCTACGTCATAAGCAATTTCGAGCAATGTTCGAAGCTTGGCAGCTTGGCTCGATGTCAGAATCACGTGTAAATAAAATTATGGCCGCGTTCAAGTGGACTTTGGAATTAGAGATTGCTGCCCATCCGTTGTAAATATACCAACGCACGATAAGGAAAATAATAACCTGCACGCCAAATCAGCGATGCGATGACTATTTGGCGTCGGAGAGAATTTGTTTACTTTTGCAACCCTTAAAGATAACCACGCCTTCAAGTCCGTCGGAAAAGTTGGTCCAGCGCGAAGTTGCTCGGATTTTCCCTTTAGTGTGATAAGGCCATTAATGGTTCGTGGATTGTACAGGAAAATCGCCGTGAGGACACAAAACTCTGACGTTTTGACTGGTGTCAGTCGCGAAGAATTAGTTGGATTTCTACAAAAATACTTGAGGGTGGACATAGTTACAGGAAAATCCTTTACTTTATAGTACGTCATTTCGATTAAAAATGTTCGATTGTTTGTAAAATCGACAGGATTATTTTTAACAGTACTGGCATCTCACTGAGAACTGAAAGAATACGATGGAAATACACTGATATGGAAGAACAACACTGGATAGACTGCCAGGTAGCCGTTGCCATCGCTCGATTTAACTACCAGCAACATAGCGGTCGACCGGCATGGTTGCACAGACTGGCTGTGCGTGCGCACAGTCGGTCTGTGTCAACAAAATGGTCTCTAGATGTGCGGCACGAGAGGAGCGATTCGATTGACCGCCATTTTGCTGGTAGTTAAATCGAGCGATGGAAACGGTTGCCCTTTTTCTGCAATCGGAAATGGTTGCAGATTCGAAGGGTTAACTAAGCGGCAATCGTCGTTTTAGCACTTCCAAGTTGAATCTTACTTGCATTTTAGATTGTGGGGAAAAAAATGCGTATTCTTCGTCTTGTGGTAAATGAACTCATGAGATTTTTTAATTATAGAAGGACCAGAGCCAAAATGGGGCCCAGGGCATATATTTGTCTTGGAGGACCCTTTTTATACATACCCATTCAGTTTACAAGTGTTAAAATGCCTCGAACTGCAGACTTACTTCAGTTCCAGGCTTTCTACTCTTGGGGATGATTGGTACTTTTCTGTAACTGGAATTTTTTTAGTATCGTTTAGTAATTCTTTTAGAGAATTCTTTAAGCAGAGAAAGAGAGAGAGAGAATTTTTCTAGAAACAAAACATTTCTACAAAATACAGTAGATACATTTCTTGATTTGGATCCCCCACCTTTGACTGGTGGCCCAGAGCAGCTGCCCCACCTGCCCTTGCCTTAGTAAGACTCTGAGAACGACGCTTTTCAGGGTAGGGTGGTTTACCCCTTTTAGACTAGGTGTTGGGAGAAAAGTGTTAATGACTATGAAAATGTATGATGCATGGAAATCGGACAAGTGTTGCTACATTGACCAAAGTGAAGCGTTTAGAGGCGGAAAAGGAAATCGCCTTCCTTAATTTTGATTGAATTGAAAAAAAAGAATAATAAAATCTCTTCTCTTGATGGAAAGTGTCATAGCGTTGTACTTGCTAAATTTGGTTTTGCAGATTTGTCGTTGTTTTACACTGGTAAGTAGGAGGGATTTAGGTTATCTTCGTTGAATGGTTTTATTTAAATAGGGACACCTAAATTCGAACAGTATGTAGAATAATACTAGAAGGTTTTGTTTATAACATAAACCCGACTTAATTTACTTTCTTTGTAGAGTCATTTTTCTACATCAGATACATATTCACTGCAATTTCTTTTTCCATGTTCATGGATTTAAAAATGTTTTCATTAATTTTAAAATACCAAATAAATTAAAGAAATGTTTACTCGTATTTCAATCTCAAATATATTTTACCGGAAGGAAGTTTAAACACTTGTGAGAAAAACACGGACGCACCTGTGAATGTAAATTTAAAAAAAATATTTATTAATTTACAGTTTTTCTGTCTTTAATGATAAATACAACTTTGGTAGTGTTAGGCATCTACATCTGACTCTGAGGTACTATCATAGGAAGGTTCGAAGACGGCATGAACAACTGGTGAATTTGAAACAGCTTATGCTATGAGCAACTGTTCAAGAGGATAAAATTGTTGATAGGTTTCCTCACTCCAGGATTGGTGACAAAGAGACTTGGTGCTGGTTGATAAAGTTCTTTACCAAAGTCAGTATGCAGATGAGTCCGCTGAGTTATGTAAATTCGACATCATCATCACAGATGAAAGTGCTTGTAAAAATACTTGACGCAAAAGCTGTGAAGATAAGCTTGGAAGAGATTCGGTAAAGCTGTATTCCTGGCGCAATGTATTATGCAAAAAGGAAGGTGATTGAATCCTGACACCGAGATGGTGCAGTTTTTGACTATTGATACTGTTGCCAATTCTATGTACATATTGGTTATTTGTGATGAAACAGAAGAAACTGTTCATCAACAATGTGTTATATTAGTAGAAGATGGGCGAATATTTTGAAATCTGTAGATATAGTCCCTTCTTGGTTGAAGAAATATACGTTTTCTTCATGCTATCCCACCTGTTGTTGCTGCTTCATAAACTATTGCAGTTGAGTAGTGAAGACTTAACGGCGACATTTGAAGATGAATTCTTATTGCTTTTAACGCTAGCAGTCTGTTCTTGCTTGAAGAAATATGCTGGTCATAATACTGTAGCTGTCGTTGTTGTTTTATTACTTCCTTGTACGTAGTATAAGGAAGTAATGTGATCCCGAAAAATTTTGGGGGCCAAATTTCGACTAAAAAACCGATTTTGACTACCTCTAAATTTAATTTTAAGAATTTTTTCGATGCATCTCATCGTAGGCTAGCATGCACGATCATATAAACGCGTCTGCAACTCATTTTGACCAGCGGCCGGTCTATTGTGGTCAGTTTTTCCATGCCGTCTGTACGTACGTACGTACGTATGTATGTAACTCGCATATCTCAAAAACTATTGGTCGTAGAATGTTGAGATTTGATATTTAGGATTGTTCTATGATCTAGTTGTGCACCTCCCCTTTTGGTTGCAATCGAATGTATAGTTTATGTACAGGACCGCCCAAAAGATTCGAAATACATTACGCTCTATGGGCCGAAATTCATTAAACTCGCCTAACTCAAAAACTATTAGGCGTAGAATTTCGAAACTTCATATTTTGGATAGTTGTAACATCTAGTTGTGCACTTCCCCTTTTGGTTCCATTCGACTGGATAGTTTATCTATAGGACCGCCCAAAACATTCGAAATACATTACGCTCAATGGGCCGAAATTCATTAAACTCGCATATCTCAAAAACTATTAGGCGTAGAATGTTGAAACTTTATATTTAGGATTGTTGTAACATCTAGTTGTTCACTTCCCCTTTCGGTTCCATTCGACTGGATAGTTTATCTACAGAACCGCCTAAAAGATTCGAAATACATTACGCTCTATGGGCCGAAATTCATCAAAGCGTTTTTTAGAGGTATTGGGCTATTTCAAACGACTCAGAAGTGATATATGCTGAAAAGAGTTAGAAAATGAATTTCTCCATTAAAAAAGGTGTCTTTATCATTTACAGTTCTGCTACAGGAACACTCAAAAGATTTCCAATACATTACGGTCAATGGCAATTTTAGGGGCATTCATCCATTTCAAGCACAATACCGTCTTACCACATAAGTTAGGTAATGGTCCGACCACGGTCACGTGCCTCCCTCAAGAACTGTGCCAAAAGTCGCCAAGCTTGGCGACTTTTAGTGACGTGTGTGTATATTTAACTCTCAAACCTCAAAAACTATTATGAAATTTTATATATAAGATTGTTGTAACATCTAGTTGTGCATCTCGATTTTTGGTTCCAATCTACTGGAGAGTTTATTTACAGGACCACCGAAAAGAATTTCAGTACTTTAATGTCTATGGACATCTTCAATATAATACAATTGCAGACAGTGATTGTTTGGTACATGCCCAAAATCTCGCCGACTGTCCTGGACTTTGGCGAGTTTTGCCGAAATGTCGCCAAATTTGGCGATAGTCAGTCATTTCGTCCATGCCCAAAGTATCGCCATTTGTCATCGTTCTTGGCGAGTTTTGGCGAAATATCGCCAAATTTGGCGATAATCTGTCATTGTTGGTCCATGCTTAATATCTCGCCAAATGTCGTCGACATTGACGAGTTTCGCCGAAATATCGCCAAATTTGGCGCCAAAAATTATTTCGTATTTTGTATAACTCTAAAACTTTAACCCGTAGAATTTTGAACTTTTGTATTTAGAACTATATTATAATATCTAACTGTTTTCAATATCTTTTTTGACAGCAATCCACTAAGAATTTATTTATAGGGTGAGCCAAATGACTTTAAATACATTAAGGTGTATGGATGCATTCAATTCATTGAAAGTCTGTGGTCAATGACTACTGTGGCTATCCCCAAAATCTCGCAGACTATCTCAAGTTTGTCGGCTTTTGGTGAAATATCGCCAAATAAAGTGTCAGAAGGAAATCTTTCAAATTGAACTCAGCTTGGCGATATCGAAATATTTGGCTAGAAATCGCTAAACCTTACTATTATTGATATTTTATCTCTTTCAAACAAATAAGTTTAGAGGAAGTGCGTAGAAAACATTTTTATTTAATAGACGTGCAAGGAAGTCATGTGTTGGACACATCAGATTTTCTGCTATTGTAATTAGGTGGTGAAGAAGTCTATTGCTTTTATCTGCAGCAATACATTCTTGGTTGAAGAAATAGGCTGTATCCATGATATTGTAGATGTTGTTTTATCAGCTATTGTAATTAGGTGGTGAAGAAGCTATTTCGACTATTGAAGAAGAAGTCTATTGCCTTTGTCGGTAGCAGTCCGTTCTTGGTTGAAGAAATAGGCTGTGTTCATGATATTGTAGCTGTCGTTATTTTTTACCTCAGATATTGTAATTAGGTGATGAAGAGGTATGGCGACTATTGAAGAAGAAGGCTATTGTTTTAATTTCGAACTGGTCTGATACAGGAAAGTCTGGAGAAAAATTTTCGGATTCGTCTGAATTTCTTTTTCTTTGGAATAATCATGACTATTGCATTTGGAAAGACTTCTATAGCTGGAAGAGAATCTGTGACTGGAGGTTGGGCGGAATCTGTTATTTGTGGTTCTATTTCGTATTGCTCATCTATTATTTCGTCTGTAACTGTGAATTGAGTGTTTGTGGATTCGTCTATTGTTTGGAAATGTTCGAAGACTAGTGGAGGTTCTTCTTCTTCTTCTATTGATGGCTGGTCCTGTTGCTGATTTTCTGTTTCTTCTGTGATTTCTGGAGGCAATTCTTCAAGTCCGAAATTGTTTAGTAAATATCTATTTATTTCAAAGATGGTCAAGTGACTATTTATATCTATTGAATCATCAAGGGTTGAGAAGAGTTGCCAGGTTATTGTATTGATGTGTTGCTGATAGTAGCTTGGTCCAGGATTGATTGAAAAATAGTTATTGAACTGTTGAATGGTGATTTCTTCCAGCTGAAAATATCTATTGTCTATTGAATGGTATGAACTTACAGAACTTGAAGCTGATGAGAGGGATGCAGAGTCACTATTGTCTTGTGAGGATTCTTGAACTATGGAACTAACTTCCTCCTTCTTCACCACCGAAGATCCCCCCGAGTTGTCAGCAGGAGGATCAAACGCATCAAAATACTCCAACAACTTTACTATAAAGTAAACGAAAATAGTAATAGCAACACCAAAAAGTAGCACCGCCATTCTTTCATAAGGGTCTTTTATAGACTGACTTTGCTTGTTAAAATTCGATAGTTTTATCTTTATTTTTTTAAGAATGAAAAATACCTTACTTAATTGTAGCACTTTCTCATCGTCCTTGTCTGAACAATTAAAAAATAAAATGTCAGTTTTGTGTTAATGTTACATTTCAACAATGTAAAAACAAAATTTAAAAATTTGTTAAAATATGTTGATTTCAATTCATATTTATGCTATAACTTGGATATTTGCTACCCGCGGAGAGATGAAATGTTTCACTTTGCTAATTACGCCTATCTGTCAAGGATTATGCATTTATAAAACTGTTTTATTTGTAACCTTAATCTAAAATGACTGTCGTTGATGATATTTCCACCTAACAAAAAGTCGCGAATATCCAAGCTGTTTCCACTTTATTTGTTATTCATAACATCACTTTGGATCAAAATCACATAAAAATTAAACTGTTTCGCAAAAATTCAAATGTATATATTATTTTAAAGGCAAGTGGTGCGCAACTAAAAAATTCAACTATGCATATATTTAAAATAATAATGTTTAATTAATTAATTGCATAATTAGTTATGTTTTCATTATTAAATTGCTTTATTAATACGTTATTATCCCATGTCAGTGCTGGAAATCGTAGATTTAGAAGCAAACGTCGACTTAGGATCGGATTCAGAAATGGAATAAACCTCAGAAAATGATGACGATTTCGTTAGTCAGGAAGCCGAATGTCGGAAAAACGACTGTGGATGAGATTCTCTAAATCTCCAAGACACGTCCAATGCCTGAACTAGCCGTTGTTCTTGATAAGAGCAGTTGTATAGGAGAATTAATTATTCAATTAATTAATTAAATGTAATTATTTCAATAGAAATTCATAAAAGACTAAAAAAGACACTGGGAATATATTCGCTTGAGGTGTGGAACCTGAAGATAGCAATATTATGAGCTGAAATTTGGAGACAATTTGTTCTTATCAGTTTCAGACCATTTAATGACTCAGGCAATGTGAATTTTGGAAAAAAAGTATTTTTCGCTCCAACCTAATGTCTACACTCAATATATTGAATCTCCCTCCACCCAAAATAAATAACTTCTTATTCAATTTTTATTATTTACCCAAATCGAATTTCCTGCTCTTCTGGAAACGATCGGAAACTTTCCACATTCGAAAGATTTCGTTTTGTGTACACAGCCATTCTTGCATCAATGCAGACGATTTATTTGTGAAAAAAAAATTAAACTATGTAATCTGAAAAAAACGATTTTAAACGAATTGGAATCCCAAATGTAGGACGTCATTTTTACTTGAAAGAGGTAATTTTGTCACGCAAATGATTCACTTTTTTCACTCTCGTAAATAAAATGCAGCTGAAAAGAGCGAAATATTTTGTTTTGTGTACACAGCCTTTCTTATATCAGTACAGAGGATTTATTTGTGAAAATAAATTAAGCTATGTAATCCGGAAAAACTATTTTAAAGTATTGGAATCACACTTTTCTTTCAAGCCTGATGATCGTGATGAATAGTGCGTCATATAATTCGCAACAACTCATTTTTTCAGGCAAATTATTCACTTTTTTGACTCTCGGAAATAAAATGGAGTAGAAAATAGCAAAAAATCGCTTAAAAATTAGGGAACGGGTGGATTTTCAGGTTTTCAAAGTAGCACATTTATATATATATATTTCTATACATAATTATGAAAATTTTCAAGAGGACTGAATAAACGGTGTAGATGTTATTACGCTTTTTCTGCTTTTTTATCTTTTTAAACTTTTTAATCTTGGTGGAGTAATGGCGGTAAAATATTTATATTGAAGCGATTAGCCCGGAATGATTGCAGAGTGAGTCAGGTGTTCTGAAATCGATTTTTAGGTATTCATGAATGTTTTATTTTACAGCAAGAATTCTATGGACACCTCTTTTATTTTTTGAGATCACGCAGGATATGTGAAAAGCACGTTTTGGCTCCCCAATCCTCCATAAATTAGGAATTTCGTAAAATACTGTCCAATCTAGCACCTAAGCTTAAAAAACTCACTTATGTGTCAGATTTCGTATTATTATCTTCAGTAGTTTTGGCTATACAAAATATTGACATAAAAAAAAATTGCATTAATTTTTGGTGCACTTTATAGTTCTATTTAAAATCATTAATTTCTATTTGGTTCTCAAACAACAATTTTAATTCTGAAGGCATCGGAATATTTGATTAATGTTTCTTATACATAAATTACGTACAACATTTGTTGTTCAAAAAGTTTGATGAAACATTTATTTTGCAAACTAAACATGTATTTCTCGAAAGTTAACACATATCGAAAAACTTTCCACAGTTCTAAAATATCAAATTTGCAATATTTGGCGCATTTATCGTTCCTCCAAAAGAACGTCGCCAAGCAGTGGGCTAAAGCACATTTTAGCCAATATGTTTACGCTCAATATATTTATTCTTCATCCACCTGAAATAAATAACTATATATTCAATTTTATTATATACCCAAATCGAATTTCATGCTCTTCTGTAAATGCGCAGAAACTTTTCGCATTCGGACGATTTTGTTTTGTGTATTCAGCTCCTCTTATATTAATGCTTCAGCAGACGAATATTTTAATGAAAAAAAATCAAACTATGTTGCCTGGAAAAACTATTTTAAATGAATTGGAATCCCAATTGTGTGACGTCATTTCACTTGATAAAGGTAATTTTGTCACGCAAACGATTCACTTTTTTGGCTCTCGGAAATAAAATAGAGCTGTAAAGAGCGAAAAATCGCCTAAAAAATAAGGAAACGGGTGTATTTTCAGATTTTTAAAGTAGCTCAGACTTTTTTCTATATTTTTATACGTGATATGAAAAATTTCAACCGGATCGTACAAACGGTATGAATTTTATTTCAGTTTCAGGCCATAACTTTTTAATCTGTTTGGATTAATGTAGGTAAAAGTTTTGTTTTGAAGTGGTCGGACCTTAATTGTTAGAGAGTGAAAGAGTCAGGGATCAGCGTAACTATTAGGTTGTAACGAAAGTTTCCCGCCACCACAAATATCGTCTGCAAAAAGTTCAAGTTGGTGTCTTTGCTCATATTTTGTCAAACAATTTTTGTCATTTGACAGAAAGAGACTTGCTTTAGGACACTGTGTTGTAAATAAATATCGTTATCATTAAGTACAGGGTGTCTGAAATGGAGCTATCACGTTACTAGATTACAACCGTCATTTACTTCCAGTTCTGTTGCAAAAGTCAGATGCAGAATGTCAAAGAATTATGTGTGTAATTTAGATTTTACTGTTGTACCATATGGCTCTGTGAAGGTTTGGTACTGAAAGTTAAAAAAACAGGGTCTATGGCATTCAAGGAGCTGGGCGTTCTCTCTGGCCGGCCTACTGATGTTGATGAGGGCCACCTGCGAGAACTTGTGGAAGAGGATCAGTATTTAACCCCTTGAGAGCTAGCTAAAGAGTTAGACATTAATGCTATGTCCATTAGTCATGCTATGCATCACATAAACTTGATGTATAAGTTCAATCGCTGGGTGCCGCATGAGCTGTCTCAAGCAGATTTGGCGGAGAACTTTCGTTACAATCTGATATATAGTAGGATTGAAGTGCAATTTGTGAAAAGCATACTTAACGGGGTTGCCTTTATTCGCAGCCTCGATATGAAACCCTGGACTGGCATACTCAACTGCTGATCGCAGTGTACGTTGTGGAATGTTACGTCGTGTGATGCTATCCTTAAATTCTGACTTTTCTGAAAGTTTTAAGGTCTTCTGAACCTCTCATGTCTTTGAGATATCCCTCAATAGCCAGAAATCATGCGGATTAAGATCTGGAGACCGGGCTGGCCATGCGATGGAGTAAAGACGGCTGGTGACTCTGGAAAAAATGCGTTTTCAGTAGCTGCTGTACCCACGCGGCTATGTGCGGTGATGCACCATCCTGCATGAGGTCTGTCAATACGAGACAATTACGGAGCCTTTGCATTGATTCTCCAGCAAAGTTGCATAACGCTGGCCGATAACAGAACACGTCACAAGACCTGCGTATGTTACCTCTTCGAATAAAAAAATAGCCCACGAATGCCACCACTTTAGAACAAAGCTGATGAGCAGCAAGAAAACTTAACAAAACTGTTGATGGTTACATTCATTTAAAAACCTTGGGAAATAAGAGATGCTTTTACAAGGTTTTTCATTAATTTTAAAGTTTAGAACTGCTTATGATTTCAGTTTGTTTGTTTCTTCGTCCGTGTTTTAAGTAAGCATCGATTGCTACAAATGTTATAAATGTTATTCCTGTGAGCCCTACGATGTATCCTGCTTAAAATGGTGAGTGCAACATCTCTAATTCTGTTACAGGACCACCCACAAAGAATTCCAAATCATTGCGCTCTGTGAGCAGCCATTTAAAGTACTCTTTTTCATCTATTTCAAACAAAGCAAAATTTTTATATGTTATTGAAGATTAGAAAATAATGCTCTCCATCGTACGTAACATTTATTGTTTCTTCTACAGCAGCATTCAAAAGAATTCTATTTCATTACAATGTATCGCAATTTAGAGGCATTCATCCACTTCGAGAGCATTACAATATATATATATATATATATATAAACTTTTACAACGTCTGGCTCTTTATTTAAAGGATGGAAATAACATTTAATATTATTTTACAGAGTCTCACACGAAACTGCATTAATACTAATATGCAGCTTATTTGAAATTATCCTCAAAATCTCGTCAAGTTTGACAACAAAACATCGCCAAATCTGGCGCAAAAAAGACAGTTGTGTTGGAAAATGTTTTATACGTTTGGCATGATTTTCCTTTCTTGTTACATAAATGACATACCTTCACAAAATATGCATAAACTTATGAATGCAACAGTATTTATTGTTTTATTAATTTTTCCTGTCCACTTTGTTTCAGGAATAATGAACGTTGAAAGTTCCTGTATGAAGATGTGTCGGAAACTCGTAGACAAGTGAGACAAGGTCGGGGGTCGACCATCCTTCAACCGAAAGAGATTTTGGTCGCCACATCGTCTGCTCGGTCTTCTTTGTGCATAATGTCGAATGTGACAGTGTCCAGTTACGCTTCACTTGAACAATGACACCTGTTATGTTTTATGTATAAAAATTCTGCTCTATAATAGGGGATAAGTTCTTTATAATAACTTGCGATTAAATAGGGAAAGACTACACAAAAATTTAGTTAAGAGAATTAAGATTTAAATCGTGTGTGTTTTTTTTTGTTTTTTTATTATTATTATCATAAGAATTATTTTTCTACGTTTGTTTTGTTTTATAACTGGCTGTATTGTGTTTTCGAAAATGCTCACCAATAATTTGTACGAATGTAATATATGATAAAGCCGACCGAGTTGTATGGTGGGTGTAGCACCGTACTCCGGTTTCGGGTTCAACTCCCGGGGGCCGGGGTTCGATCCCCGTCCCTTCGTAGGGAGCGACGTTGGTCCATCTACTAGGTGCCCCCATAATAAAGAGACCGACAATCCCGGCCTGTTGTGGCTAAAGGCAGAGGCCGGCCGTTAGCAAAATTCTGGTCAATTTTCTTTCAGAAATTTTTTTTCTTGCCAAATTTTGGTGTTTTAGAATTAGAAAAAGGAAAAATAAGATTTTTGTTTGAAACAGATCTCTTATGTAACCTTACACTTTACTCTCGAGTATTTGAAAAGTTTAAATATTTGTCCCTTTAATAGTATCAAAAATTTTGTAAAACTAAAAAAAATGCTCATTTTCTTTTCGTTTTCAAGGGGATACAAAAATTTAATTCATTTTCAATATTTTATTCATTTAATCTAAGGAATTCTTGTGCAGCGTGACAGCAGATTTCAAAATTTTAGTGAAAAGTAAGTATTTGTACATACGTTGATGTGTGATGCGTAAATTAGTTTCAATGAAAATATCATTCTACAGTGAATTTTTGGATAGGAGCCCTCGTCAGTATTTGGGCCTAGACCCCCTAGTGTTCTAACAGCACGGATGATCACAAGCAGTCACTATGACGTCACAGAGGGTAACTGTAGTCACCAAATGTAACAAACTAGTCACACTGCGATTGGTAAATGACGTTACTACACAGTGTAGTCACAGTGACGCTTCTTTGTGACTAGTCACTGACTGATGTCACTGGAAGTCGCAATGTAACTTCTGATTCTTGTGATCCTAAAGTGACGTCGCAGCGACCGATTTTGTGATTTTAAATCTGACACGATTGTTTGGCAAGTAATTTCGTTAATAATGACGAGTAAATACGGTGAAATTTTGTTATAGGGAAGTTTTGGAAACTTATTTGAATTAATTTGAAGGAAAATAAATAATTGAAATTCATGAATTTGAATATGTACCTGTGTATATGTAATGTATCTGACATCGTTACATATCTTATAAGTTTGTTTCTTAGCAGCAGAAAAAATGTTCCAGAATTGTTTCTTTTATGAATAAATAAATAAATAAAAGTAAATACAAATAATAAAATTAAAACCAACACTGACACCTAGAAAATAATTTGAGAAAAAAAACATTCCAAAAATTTAATTTATATCATTACTTATTAAATTGGCAAAATTTATGAATTTGAAATTATACTTCCATATAATACTTAGTAAAATTTCAAGAAATCATGAGCTTTTTAAATACATAAATGAATAATTAAAAATGCTTTGACTCCTAGAAAATAACATTTGAAAAAGAGAAAAGAAAAAAAACAACAGATTTTTGAAAATTTATATATTTATTAATAAGTGTATTTCTCCTTCATTTATATGAAGTGGTTAACAAGACTCTAATTTTCTAAACTAACTTTCGCAAACTTCCCTTTCTAAAGTGTTTGTTGCAAGATAAACAAGCATAGCGTATTCGGTTGCGAATCGGAAGTTCAGGGTACGAACCTGGCAGATTCAGATAAGTCCTGGAAGATGTTTCAGATATTCCTTGGCAGATGGGAGCACTGCATTTTCTTTTATTTCTATAGGGATCGCACTGCGCGGTCACCTTGTGACCACACACCACCGTCACAATGACTACTTGTGACTGAATTGCGATCATCCCTTGAGGGTCGCAATCGAGTGACGGTGTTGTTAGGGTAAGTTAGTCGCTGCATTTGTCAACCAACATATCATTGGTGATTCTTGAACTTCTTTTGAAAAAAAAAAAAAAAAAGGCAGAAATGTTTAGGAAAAAAGTTCAAGGAAAAAAAACATTTCGCTAAACACGTTTTTTTAACGCTTTCTAACAAAATTGAAAAGTGTTTATGATTTCAGTTTGTCTGTCTGTCTGTCCGTCCGTATTTTAACTCCCGTTAATATAAATTGATTGCTACGAAATTTATATATGTTATTTCCATGTACTGCACCATTGAGAAGGGTGTACGTAGCATTTATAGCTTTTTTACAGGAGCACCCAAAAAATGGCTCTCCATGGGTAGTCTTTTCTTCTTTTTCAAGGTAAAAATATTCCGCAATATTTCATCCCTTCAGAGGCAGTTTCACTGCAATACACCGTCCATTTCTCAAAAGTGGTCGGAAGATAACAAATGCAAAAGGGAAGACATCCACAAAACGCCATGTCCACTATCTCCATTCAGCCCCCCATCCCACCCTCCCCAGCATCAAATCCTTAAATATGGCCCCTGGCTATCACATATCACCCCCTCCCCCTTATGAAACACGGGTGGGGGGGGGGGGGGATGCTGCTCCAGAATCGAATTGTCGAACGTCCGGAAAAAGCAATGAGAGGAATTATGTATAAGACTGTTCGCATTCTGCATGAGCGATCTCGCATCGCTGGAAGGGTGGAGGGGCGGCCGGCCCCAAGAATTTTATTTCGCTCCCCCCAACACCCCCAAACCCCCCTTTCGAACAAAGGGAGGGTGAGTGGAGGTCCGCAAGACCTATTTCCGCTCCTTTCCAGTCGATGAGAATTATCGAGGGGGTTTTGGGGTGTGCGTGGGAGTATATATATTTTATTTTGCTTTTTTTTTCCTCGTCATATATGTTACTTTTTATAGTAGTAGTAGATGTGTCAAAGCGTAGAGAGGAGTGTAGATTTTATTTTTATAGATTCTTTTTTGAATAAGAAATCGGATTTCACTCTTCTTTTTTTTCTGGAAAACTTGACCCCTGCTTCCCGATTACGTCACGTTGAAGGAAAAGAGGGAGAGAGGTCTTGACATGATGCAATAAAATTCCTCTTGTCCACTTTTTTCTCACTGATTGTGCTAGATACAAATTTCATATTCTGACTGTAGGTAGAGTACACTTTTATTTCGTTAAAGAGACATTCCGTGGTGATTTTGACTCCTTTTTTTGAGTGAAACGTCTTCTACAGAGTCTTTCTTTGTCTCATCTTGACTTCTTAAACGGTTTTTCCATCACCCAACGCTTGAAGTGTCTTTTGAACGACGGTTCTTCCATTCCTTTAATTCATTCTACTTGAAAACTATTGATGTAAGTCTGTTTAACTTTCTTCCTCTTTCGGCTCCATTTGTGTGTTTTACTGTTCATATAATAATAATAATAATAATAATAATAATAAAGTAATAATAGATTTGTAATATTTCTTTCATATTAAAAAATATACTGTGTAATCTTGAAACTTAGAAATCTTGAAAACCTTGATATTTCGAATAAATGTACTTCTCCGTACAAACTTACCACCTTTTTATTTCATCTCGTAATCTTAAAAACTCGATATCCCGAATTTTTTGGGTGTCCCTTCAACCTCGAGATATCGAGGTTATACTACATACAAATGTGTTTATCTGCCCTCTTCTTTAATTGCTCAACTTCTGGGGGGGGGAGTTTTTCGTATTTTATATTTTTATATTTCTGTTCCTTTCATTATTTTATTTATTTACTTTATTTATTTTTAACTTACTAACTTGTTTTTGCTGATTTTCTCGCCTCCTCCTATATAGTTCGTCTTTTATTCTTTCTCGTTCGTTATTTTTTCTTTCTTCTCAATGTCAACTCGTTCCCTGTTGTCTACTCTCATTTCTAAACTCCCGGCTTGTGTGAACGGTGGAAAATTCTGACAACTGAAGAATGGCGGAGCATTAACCCTAAAATATCTTACATCTACTAAATACGAAGGTAATTCAGAAAGTTAGGTATGCCAAGTCCTTTAACCAAAAGTTTTATGTACGAAATGAGATACACAAACATGGAAAGGCATTTCAGACAGATTTTTCAGCACAAACACCATGGGCATCGAAGCATTTGCGCCGTCTGTACACCAGTCTATCCGAACAAGCATTGAAGGAATCAGGGCCCTGGTCTCTCAGCCACTAACGGCAGTTCCTGAACTGCGACATCGGTTTGGAAATGCCGTCCTCAAGAGGTGGAAATCACTGGGTGCGAGATCCGGGCTATAAAGAAGATGTTCCAGTACTCTCCATCGGAAACGCTGTAGCCAACCACGTGACCACGTGCTTTGATTGTCTGCAGTACCTAGAAATGAAATTTTATTCGCTCTAGGAATATGCAACCATGAGAGCTCTTGTTAATTTAATTTCTGATCCACGAATACGTATTCTTTTTATGCGTGCTATTTTTCAAATTTTTAATTAATTTTCAATTTCGCAATGACACAACTTCAAATTTACACAGCTCTGACGTAGTCTACGCCATTATTATTATCATTAGCTCTCAGACTATGCAGGGGGGAATATATCTGATGTGGTTTCTGACAGAAAATCTGTTCAGCATCGTGTTCATCCTCATTAGTTGTTCATGAGTCGCTGCGATGACAATTATTTCATTTCAGCAAAAGAAGGTGCAATGATTTTTACAGCGATTGTGGGTCGTTGTTCTTGTTGTTGTATTTGAAACATTTATTTACGGACTTATGTGCTTGGATACAAAACGTCCGCTTATAAATCCTCGTCGAGTAAAGTGTGCGACACAATGAAAGTTTTTACTAGAACAGAGAAAGGAACGTTTTACAACCAGGGTATGAGTGGGAATTGAACCCACGACCTTGCGCTTAGGCGATTGGCGTGGAAGCAGGACAAGCCCTTAACCTCAAAGCCGCTGGTCCCCGAGATTGAGGGTTTCAATTGTGGGTCTATACAGTGTGTTCTCACCAATAATAACAAAGAAAAAGTGTTTTAGGTAGAGACGTTGCTTAAAGTTGCGTATGTAATGAAAGATCTAATTGCAAAGACGCGTGTTTCTATGTCGTTGGACGAATCTCCGACCACAGATTAATATTTAAGGATAGGTGTCATGTAAAAAGTTAAAGCTATCGAAACGGTTCCGATTTGTCCGACATTAACCCATTTATGCCTAGCGTCCCTTTTTTGGGAAGGCATTATCGCTGTCATTCGAAAACGTTATTTATTTTTCCTAGCCTTTATTCGCGAGTATTGAACCTCAATTCCACAAAATATTTTAATATGGCAAGTAGGATGTTGACATTTCAATTTTTATACATAACGATTTTAAATGAAATCATTCCTTGTTCAAAAAGTTGACATCAGAAATTTATCAATTACTTCTGGTGTTAGCAAAAATCGAAGAAAGTCGCAAAAATATCCAGGCACGAATGGGTTAAAAGTCGTTGCCTCTGAAAGAAAGCTGAAAATATTGCCACACCTGCGAGGCAAATAAAATTCAAAATGTATAGAATAGCATTGAAAATCTGAATGTTTTTGAAGCCCCAGTTACTGCTCGTTTTTTTTTAAACTTATTTTTTCCCGAGTCAAAGAACTCTGGAAAGGACTTCAGTTTTCGTTTATTGTTCCGTTTAACGACTTTTTGGGATTTTAACGAGTTCAATTTATGAAGTATCATAAATGCAAATCTGTTACTACTGTGATTTTAATGTTAAAAATAGAATGTGAAATTGAGTCTTTATTTTAAGTGGACAAAGATGAAACGTATTGAGCGCAGTTATCATAATAACAAATAGGAGCTATTTTGCTGCGATTGCTTTTTAATTGAACAGATCGCAAAAACCGAAAACAGAAAAAGTACCCTTCTGGTGAACGATGAATCGACTTTTTTTTTAGGTAATATCGCTACACGTAATTTTGTATTTTGATCCATAGCCGAAACAATTAGAGCCACTTCGGGGAGCAACAAATGACGAGTGACGAGAGGATTCTTGGTTCGTTCTGCAATTGAGCATTCACACCGGAGTCAGATTGCAGCCTCATTAACTCCAGACAAAGAATCGTCTGCTCCGAAAAAAAGCAACGCACCTGATCCGTCACCCATTGTCAAGGGAAAAATCCGAAAAAATCGCTCAGTTCTTTCGTGGAAATATTCGAGAAAATGCTCGATTTCCTTTTCGACGAAGAAAAAATAAAGAGCGGCGGGAAAAAATAGAATCTGGCTGAGAGAGTACTTATTTTAAGATGAAACAAGAGAGTTAAATCATGCTAAATGCAAGGATTGTTGAAACACTTTCTAACATATCTGGGGGGAAGAGGGAGGGGGGATACGCCAATTTGATGATGTATCGATGTGTAGAAATGTACCGTCGCCAAACTTGGCAGAGATTTTAGGGATTTTAGGGATAACCCCAGAAAGCTGTATATTACTGTTAACCTGGGGTGTATTTTTCCGACACCCTATAATAGGGTTATCATACTAGCTTGAAACCTGAGCAACTTCCTAGCTGAACAATTAGATTATATAGCTTTTTAGACCGATTTTCTCTGGCGTTACCTTGACGACGGCGATCTCCAACTTTTTGCTTTCCGAACGGAAACATCCGAGTCGGCCGAAATTTCGGCCAATCAGAGTACTTCTTTCTCCTATGTCATCGTCAGCGGTTCGAAGCTTGGCTCGAAGTGATAAAAATATGTCGGCGTGCAAATGGAATGTAGAATTAGAAGTCGATTTTATTGACGAATCAATCACTATTTTCACAAATGCGATCAATTTAAGCATCACAGTCATAACAAATCGCCCCGATGTTAATGTACCAACGATAGAGTACGATAAGTAAAATAACAACCCTACACGCCAAATCAGCGATATCCTAATATGCGATGACTATTTGGCGTCGAAGAGAGTTTGTTTATTTTCACAACCCTTAATAATAGCTCCATCTTTAATGTCTGGCGAAAGAGCTTAAAATATTTCCATCTTTTAAAGAAGGAATAAGCTTTTTACAAATGTTTATATAATAATTGTACTGAGCTTGAAATGGATAATTCTCTAAATTGCTATTGATTGTCATGTGCTACAATTGCTTTGTGTGTTCTTTTAGAGGAACTTAAAACGTGACAAACACTATTTTCAATGGAAATCATTATTTTATAATTCTTAATAACATGCAGGCTGTTCATAGTTCAAGTCTCCCTATTCAGTTCAAAAAATCACCACCAGATGGCATTTCACAATATTTTAATGCCAACAAAACAGATAAATACAAAAAAAGAACATTACAAATGAATTACTACTGACTTTGCGGTGCAGTGCGCGAAAAACGTACTTAATGTGAAAATCTCACGCCCATCCACATCCATTGGAATAAGCGTTCGAACGTGCCACAGTTTATAAGGATGATAACGGAAAACGTTTCTTTAAATCTTGTGGAGGTCTGCGGAAACAGACAGGTCTAAAGTTCTGGAAATGGCGCTGACACTACAGTTGTCCGTCGAATTGGACACCCTGTCTTCTTCTACTTTTGTCGCAAGATGCGCACCATCTGCTCACCAAATCTCTTCCGCACTGTACTCTGAAAGATGCCGTTGCTTTAAATCTCTTCGCCATCATTTTTTTTTTTAGTCCCATAGCTATATCGTTCGACCTTTTCGAATGCCAGTTAATGCCCAGTACCGGCGCAAAGTCTCGGGTGCAGAATCGACGTTTTGATTTCTAAAAAGGTTCCACCATCAACGCGCGATCTCGCTGAATAACAAGCATTCTCCAACAAGGAAAAAAAATTAAAACGCAAGGAATTTGCAAATCAGCAAATTTAACATTGTAAAATGCCATCTGGAGGTGGATCATTTAAACTATTTTTCACGGAAATATCTCTACCATAGTTTTAATAAAGCTTCCTGCAATTTTTGTTGCATTCTGGCCCAGTGATTTCAGCTGTACACTGCTCGCGGGAAACTTATAATCAGGAACACTCTGTATATCGATGTTGTTTTGTTTGCAGTAAACCAAAAACTTTTAAAGTACGCTTAACACAATAACTACTCATTGAGTAATGCATTAAAATTCTTCTGGGCGCTCCTGTAAAAGAACTGTAAATGCTACATATACCATCTTTAATATAATAGATGAGTATGGGTAACCTTTGAAAAGTTGCGGGCCAAATTTCAGGATGTTAGCGAAGTCACGCACCGTATAATTGGGATTTATATGGGATTTTAAATGGTTTTATACGGGGTTATGATATGTTCCGTAGGCCGGATCAAACGCCGTGGCTGGTCACATCCGGCCCGCTGGCCGGGAGTTGCCCATATATGCTGTAGATAGTAGGGATGTGACATCGATTTTTCAAAATATGGATGTTTTATCCATCGACTTATTGAAACCTATGTTTGTGTTGGCATAGATGTTTTATCACACAGCCGATTGTATGCTTTATGCTTTACCAACATGTACGGAATAAACTTAACCAGTTTTTGTAAACTGAGAATGGAATATCAATGTTTACAGCAACGTGATTACGATGTTTGCGACATCAATCGCTTTACAAACACATCGATGCTTTAAACATTTACAAAATGTGGTTAAGTATATTTTGCACATGTTGATAAAGCATAAAGTATAGAATCGACTATGCGAAAAAGCATCGATGCCAAACAAACATCAATACGACATCAAACATCAGTTTCAGTACGATATAACATCGATATTTAAAAGAAAAATCGATGCTTTGAAAACATCGATGTTGCATTCTTAGTAGATCGCAATCACGTACATAAATTTCATCGTAATCGATGCATATTTAGTGTAGTTAGAAGAAGTACCGGCGAAAAGGCAGACAAATCGAACTTATACGCTTTTCAACGTTGCAACAAGTGTTGGGAGAAAAAAAAAATCCTGGGGAAATCCAATACAATGAGCATTATTTACGCGTGCATTTAACGTTGATTTGGAGATGCACCAACGGTAGACAGAACTTTTTTTCAACCGACATTCGCCGGTTTCAACACAATTGGTGATCAATATGGAAAACAAAGAGTGTCTTCATAGTAGACTTCCTTCATAGTGTCTGTAACTCAGATTAATGCGTTAACAGTACTAGTAACTATGTTTGGGCGCTGAAAAGAAAATGTGCGATAAATCTCCAAACACTGCTACTCACAAAAAAAAGAGCCTCTTTCATCGGGCAGAGGGAATAAAACACAAATGCTTTTCTTTACATCAGATCTATTTTTAAAGAATAAAATAGAGCTTAGTGAGGTGGCTATAGGGTAAAACGATGCCATTTGGGAGATGTTTTTATGGTTGTGGCTGAAAAATGACACCTGTTTCTGAGTAGGTTCGTGGTGTCAAAATTGTTAAATTCCAGGTTTTTTATTTATATTTTTTTAACTTACAGCACGACTCTTTCTATAATATATAGCTACTTAATTTTTCAATATTTTCCTTCGTTTTTCCTGATAATCATATATACTCTACCGTTATCAGTCTTTTGACCTCTGGAAAATGTATGGAATTTTATAAAGTTATCTGCAATGAAATCTCAAACTTACTAAAATTTTAAGTTTTCCAAGAAAATGTCATCCGATTGTGTTCAACCCCTTATTTACCGAATTAAGAATTGCCAATAATATTCCCTCGAATCTATTTTTTTTCTCTTGTAATAATTAGGCAATGAATGATAAATACTGATTAATGTAATAAAAAAAATTACGAAAAAATTAATAAGCATAAGCATAATACGTTTGATGACTGGTTTTTTGAATCGTTAGCGAGTCTTTTTCGAAAGAGTATAGAACCAACCAATCTGAGGGAGTCAATTAATACTTTGACTGACACAGTTTTAGAAAATCTAATCCTTTAATCATAAAATAGACGTCTGAAAAATCACTAATGCTCTTTTTGGATAGAAGGTCTCTCGGCATGATTAGAAAGTGAGCGGAAAGCTGTCTATTTAAAACAATCTACTCTAATAAAACATGCAATCGTGATGTAAGCTGATTAAATTATGTATTTGGTAGTGATTTTTCAAAGGGATGGTTAGAATGAATACATTTTTCTTTGTTTTACAATTTTAACTCATTTGTGGCTGGATATTTTGCGTCTTTCTTCGATTTTCACTGATAACAGAAATAATAGATAAATTTCTGATGTCAACTTCTTGAATAAGGGATGATTTCTTTTGAAATCATTATGCATAAAAATCGAAATATCGACATTCTACTTGGTCATGTTAAAATATTTTGTAGAGTTGAGGCTCAATATTCGTGAATAAAGGCTAGGAAAAATAAATAACGTTTTCGACTATTAGCGAAAATGCCGTCCCAAAAAAGGGACACTAGGGAATATAGGATAAATGGGTTAATTTAATGGTACTTCTAAGTACCGTCGGTAGATAAAGGGTTAATAGCATGCCATGTGTTTACATAGATTTCGTTTTTATAAAACGGAACTATAGTATAGAGCGCCGACTACTGTTAACCGACAAGGCAAAATAACGATCCTTCAAATTCGAACACGGGCCAAACCATAAGCGTTTGTTCTACATGTATAAAATATGTTTGTGGAAAATGTTTACAGCAGAGACCTTCCATCTGTAAAAAGTGCGATTACCAATACATTTTACTTTAATTTGAATAACGATGTCTGTGCAATCTACTGAAGTAGCGTGTAGTTTTTCGGTTTTGAGTCTTCTTTCTGAAAATCTATCTTCAGTTCCGTTTATGCCTTGATTAGAACTTGACTGAAAGGAATGAATGGCGCATGATGAGATGGTTATAAAAACAGGCATTTTTTTATTCATCGGCTGTTTTCTGTTACTTATAAGCATTTATATTTTCTGTGTTCCTTCATGCAACACATTCATCCCCTATACAACTGAAGATTTTATATAAGTTTATTAGTTTTAAATGCAAAAATATTAAACTTTATTAAGAGCTGTTTTTTTTTCAATAAACATAGGGTAAAAATGAGTAATAGTTTTTAAAAAAGCTCAAAATAAATTAATACATTTATCAAATTTTATTTATTTCCTATCTTGAATTATAAATTACTCAAATTTTAAAAAATTATGACTTGGGATGTTAGATTTAATTTCTGGATAAACATTGTATTCCAGCATCTCATTGCTGCGGGATATGAAGTAGTTAAAATGGGTAAAATGTGTTTCTTTTTTGTAAGAAATATAAATAATTTGTGTTTAAATGATTTTTGCTTTTTAGCCTATATTTTCAGGCATTAGTAAGAAGCATCTATATTCAAAAAAAGTTTATTAGGAAATTTTTTAAATATAATATTAAATAAGCCTAACTTTATACAATTTTACACCACCGCACTAAAATATAGAGAAAAATATTTTTTAACCCATTTATGCCTAGCGTCCCTTTTTTGGGACGGTATTTTTGCTATTAGTCGAAAACTTTATTTATTTTTCCTAGCCTTTATTCATGAGTTTCGAACCTCAACTCTACAAAATATTTTAACATGACCCAGTAGGATGTTGATATTTCGATTTTTATGCATAATGATTTTAAAAGAAATCATCCCTTGTTCAAGAAGTTGACGTCAGAAATTTATCTATTATTTCTGTTATCAGTATAAATCGAAGAAAGTCGCAAAAATATCCAGGCACAAATGGGTTAAAATGTTTTTTCGAATAAGCTGTTTAGACTTTTTCTAAATTAAAAACAATAACATAACTTCTCATATTTTCAGGAATGTATTAGCTTCTTGAAACATTTTTGGGGACACAAGAAATGTGCATGGATTCGATAAGTTAATAACAGCTAATGTTGTGTTTCCATATGCAATTAATAAACTTTTTAATTAGTATATATCTTGACAACTAATATCTGCAATTGCGGGCTAAAAAAAAGAAACATCATTTGAGAAGAATTTATTTATATTTTTGATCAAACAGAAATATCTATCCATTTTACTTCACCATACTCCTTTGATCATTTCGTAGGTAAAGCCTAGCTTTAAAAGTTTTAGTTTTAATTTTCAATAAAATTTGATTCGATTTTGAGATTTCTAAAAACTTTAAAACTGCGTAAATTTTTTCGCGCATCATGTAATAATGACTAAAACCTGAAATGAATGACATTTGGATACATAATAGGTGGTCACTCAACATAAACTATAGGTGTTGAATTTTTAAAAATTTTTGATTACATTTTGATATTTTGCGGAAATTGCTTTAAACTGCGTGTTTTTTTGTTCGCACATCATGTAATAACGACTAAAGCACAAGAAATTTAATTTGATGACATGATAGATACATAATAGGTGAATATGAAACTTAATTTTTGGAAATCGAATTTTTAAAAATTTTAACGGGGTTCCAAGATTTTACGAAAAGTTATTCAAAATGTGTAAATATCTGTTCTATGCATCATGTGATAACTACTTAAGCGAATAAAATGAAATTTGGTGATATGATAGGTGGTCATGCAACTTAAAGTATATTCTTGGAATTTTTTGGAAATTGGAATTAGATTCTGAGAAAATTTATTCAAAATATATAAATGTTTGTTTGACCCTCGCGAATAAATCGCTGAATCGAATTAAATAAAATTTAGCGTCGTCATGGTTTTACATAAACTATAGGCGTCAAAGTACTTCAACTTTTTAATAGATTTTTCCGATTTTGTGAAAATTGAGTAAATGTTTGCTCTCGCATCCCTCAAACACGGCTTAAGAGAATAGAATGAAAGTTAGTAACATGATTATCACCTGTAAAGAAAAACACCTGTCACCAGAAAAACACATTGTCACCTGTAAAGAAAAACACTACTGAATTTGTTGTTTTAGAAAAAATTATTTTTTTAAGTTACGAATGGAGTATGATATGGAATAGTCGGGTAATATGGAATAGGTGGTTTAAACCGTTGAAAACTAACTACACTTCATAAAAGTTATTTTCAACTACGAACCATATTTTTAAGACTATGATCAAGTCATTTCTTATTCCAGTCTATTTAGATAAGTTGCAGATATAATGTTCTTTCTCTGCTTCGGTACAGTCAAGGTAAATCTGATACATTGAATCCAAATTTCCCCTCAGTGATCTTTGAAAAATTTTCCGGTTCAGAAGATACATTCAGTGTGTTGGTTTTGCGGTTCTTTAGTTGATGGCATGAAATCTATTATACTATTACCTAGTATTCCATAATACCCGACACGCCATCTATGGAAAATGATCCTTTGAACTGATGGGCAAAACACTGTCTCCTAAAAAACAAAAACGGTACAACAAACTTCAATTCTTTCAGTGTGCATTATGCATAACATCAATGTTCAAGTCACGTGTATACTGGTAGGTTAAAATGTTTGAAAATTTATCTGCAAAAGCTCTTGAAAATCACGAAACACACTTTGTTCTGCAGAGAGTAGTACGGCAACAACAAGTGGTCAGCTCTCATTGCATTGTGACACAGGAATCTTCCTTGAGTAGTTCGTGTTATTCGCATGTGACAACAGCACCTAACGGAGCCGAAATCTCGGTATTCCATATTTCCAGACTATTTCATAATACCTTCTTCTCCTGTATATGTTCTTACGAGGACTAGTTCACGTTGCGCTAAAGTTACACAGAGACAAAACTGACTGCTTCAAAGAAAAATTCTTCCGTCTTAATAGCCCCATTAGATTCTTCATCATTTACAGTGAAGGGGAAAAAAAGAATCATCTTAAATTTGTTTGCGACACGGACTAACGCAGAATCAGTAAAAGTGACACGACTAGGTGCGACAAAGTACACCCTTGATGAATCCGCGAACACCTCCGTGGCACTTCTTCTTGCTGAGTGTGGAGAACCATCGAACGATCTGCTTCAACGTAAATCTATTTTTAAGGATTCAAATGTGCATTCCGTAATGAATGGGGTATTTGCACTTTGTTTGTTTGCTTGTGTAACATGTATTTCGGATTTGTGGTTCGCATTTACTCTTGTTGCACGTTCTGTTGCAGACAAGATAAACACTTTGATGAAGTTGAGTACAAAGTATCTTCCGCTTTTAACAGCTTTCAACCGCCTTACGGAGACACAAAAGCTTGAAGTTGGATTTCGTTCCACAGCATGATCAGACAGTTTAAAAAGACACTGAATCAGTTAGTTTTAAATCCACTTCAGTCATAAGGCAATTACATATACACGGTGATCAATTCAAAAGAGTTACCGTTGGTGTTTCTTATTACTCCTAAATCTTACGGATGTGGCAACTATTCTTACGCTGAATATATAAATTTTTGAACCTTGTTTAAGTGTAGGAGATAATTTTCAACACTCTTGGACAATTACGACTTTGCTTGTGAAGTAAAACAGAAATGGAGAAGCACAAGGTTACTTAATCCTGAGATAATTTTATTTTATAAAAACATAATTTAATTCAAATTTTTTGTTGTTGTTGTTGTTGCTAATGCCCTCTGGCAACCGCGTTGCGGTGACAGATCCCCCTATATAGGCAGGCGATGGGCTGAAGGAGCGGCTTCCATTTCAATGAGCCCCGGTGGGAGAAAGTCCGTCTTAGCTCGGGGTCCCGTCATTTTGAACCCATTCCAGAGGAGGGACCAACCCCCTGAAATCGGCACCCCCAGAGGTATCGTTTAACAACTTGGAGGACTTTGGAGCCACGACGGATTTTACGTGCACCAGCTCCCATTAGCGTACACGGTTCCACAGCTGACGGGCGGAGAGGGGGAAGTCCCTCCCAAGCACTGGCCAAGCCGGATGCTGCTTCACTTGCCGTGTTCTTGTGGGAACGGAGTTTAGCGCCCAGTCCACTGCGGGACTCAAACTTTTTTACATTATCATTTCATTATTAATTACTCCTCACCCCGTTAGATTTTTTGTGAGGGTTTATTTTAAAGATAATGTTTTCCAGATTAGTCCTCCAAACATGAATTAAAACAAAGCATAACTGTAGAAATTTCGAAGAACTTTTGTATTATTTAATTTATTCCATTTCAACTTGAGGAATAAAACGTTTTATCAAAATAAATCTGCAAATTTAAACCCGATTTTATACAGTGTGAATCTAAACTCTTGGGCAAAACTTTAAAGGGTGATGGTGCACACAATGAGGAATCATAATCACACAGCAATCTGCGTGAAACGCAGTTTTAACTTACCCGGTAATAATCACTTTTGGAAAAGCATTGAAGTGTCCGTCTGATTTCTTAACTAATTCTCATAAGCAATAAGTCCGTCTCCGAAAATTTTATCCATGAAATAAAATAAACTTTTTAAACTATCCATTTGAGTCTTCTGTTTTCGGAGAATAATGCATAGTTTCTGACGAACAATGGTCGGAAAGTGCACTGTTGTTTCAGCATTTATTCCGAAGTGATTATTAACCCATTTGTGCCTAGATATTTTTGCGACTTTCTTCGATTTTTGCTAATACTAGTAGTAAAAATAAATTTCTGATGTCAACTTCTTGAACAAGGGGTGATTGCTTTTAAAATCAGTATGCATAAAAATTCAAATGTCTACACTTTACTTCGTAATGTTAAAATATTTTGTGGAGTTGAGGCTCAATACTCGCAAATAAAGGCTAGGAAAAATAAATAACGTTTTCGACTAATAGCGAAAATGCCGTCCCAAAAAAGGGACACTAGGCATAAATGGGTTAACAGCTATACGAAGACGACGTTGCCGAACCCACATTGCTATGTGATTCTGACTCCTTATTATGTGCCCTATCACCCCTTAAAGTTTTGCCCAAGAGTTTAGATTCACCCTGTATAGAGGAATTGCATATCAGTTATCAGTTATCTTATATACGTAGTATCAAGTAAGCATTATTTAAGTGAAATGTGAAATAAATTGCTCAAATAAGGTGTACAGCGGTTGAACAGCGTGGTTTACACTCCAGGTGAAGTATAGCTCAAGGCCCATACAACAAGGATCCCTGTAACACAGATTCCTATAACACGGAACGTATCTACCTTTTTATGTCGGGGGTTACTGTACTTTAATTTCAAATGAAATAAAAATAATTTTAGATGAAGTGCACCAAAAACGTTTGTGATTTAATAGACGTGCAAGGAAGCCATGTGGTGTATCCATCACATCTGTTTTCTCAAGGAACAGCCTTAACCCTTTAACGCGCAGTGGTCCCGCTCTGGGATCACCAAACTCTGATGTTTTGACTGTTGCCAGTCACGAAGAATAGATTGGATTTCTATAAAAATAGTTGCGGATGACATGGCTCCCCGAGAATCCTTTATTTTTTAGCACGTCATTTCCCGTAAGAAAATGGTCAAGATTATTTTTAACCGCACTGGCATTTGCTGGAAAATGAAAGAATGCGAAAACAGCTGGATCGATTGCCCAATGCTGAAAAAAGGGCAGCCGTTGCCATCGCTCGACTTAACTACCAGCAAGATGGCGGACGATCGAAACGTTCATCGCGTGCCACAGATCTAGAGACCCTTTTTTGACGACAGCTGGCTGCCAAACGGCTGTCCTTTTTTCAGCATTGGGAAAGGGTTGCGCCTCAAAGGGTTAAGGGGATCATTTTAGGGCACCTTCCTCTGATACACATTGTTTTTAATGTGATTTATGTTCAAACATTGAATAAAAATAAAAAAATTGCCACGATTATTTTTAACAGCACTGACATCTGCTGAAAAATGGAAGAATGTGAGATCAGCTGGATAGATTGCCCAATGCCGAAAAAAGGGCGGCCGTTGCTATCGCTCGACTTAACTACCAGCAAGATGGCGGACGATCGAAACGTTCATCGCGAGCCATAGATCTGTGCGGCACAGCCAGCTGCGTCAAAAATGGATCTCTAGATCCGGGAATACTCCAGCTGGAATGAACCGGCTTTAACCCTTTGAGGCGCAACTCTTTCCCAATGCTGAAAAAAGGGCAGCCGTTGCCATCGCTCGACTTAATTACCAGCAAAATGGCGGACGATCGAAACGTTCATCGCGAGCCACAGATCTGTGCGGCACAGCCAGCTGCGTCAAAAAAGGATCTCTAGATCTGTGGCCCGCGATGAACGTTTCGATCGTCCGCCATCTTGCTGGTAGTTAAGTCGAGCGATGGCAACGGCAGCCCTTTTTTCAGCATTGGGAAAGGGTTGCGCCTGAAAGGGTTAAGTGATATCAGTAAAACAGCTTCACACACTATAACTCAGCGTAAAAGAACGCAGCATCCTGCGAACCGATACAGCGCATTGCGTAACAAAGCTATTTGTACGAAAACGTCGTGGCATCGATCTGGAAATCACTTTACATCGATTCTATCAATCTATCCATCCATTTTCAGCTTACGGAAAAGACCCGTCCCAAGTAACTAATGTCGCAGCAAAGGCCCATCCAGTGCATGGGTACGGTATCACCGCAGGCACACGGGGAGACAAATCTCGAAAGCTGTAACTCTGGAAAAAAAAACTCTCCCTTAGGCGAGTCACGTTCTGAAGAGGGGACAGATAACGAGCCGCTTGTGGCTGATTGGCCCATTTAGGGAGGTTCTCCGGAGGTCGAGAGGGGAGAGATATGGAGGAGATGCAGAAACGCAATGCGTTTAGCTGTGCTGCCGAGATGAGAGTGTTTCACGAATTTATCGGGTGTTTAATTTTTAATTTTTTTTCTTTTCATTCAGTAAGAAGGCATGTTTTTCTAAGTAGGTGATGTAGTTCTTTCGTATCCTCAAACTCAGATAAATGTTACAAGCTTAAGAAGATTTTTTTTAAACATTGCTAAACAAGCTTTGCATTAACTACCAGCTGACCCGTTCTTCGCACGGAGAGAATAGCTAAATTTTTAAAAAGTTTTTAACTTTAAAAAAGTTTTTCGTACGATTAACCCTTTAACGCGCAGTGTTCCCGCTCTGGGAACACCAAATTCTGACGTTTTGACTGTTGCCAGTCACGAAGAATAGATTTGATTCCTATAAAAATAGTTGCGGGTGACATAGCTCCACGAGAATCCTTTACTTTTTAGCACGTCATTTCCCGTAAAAATATTGTCACGATTATTTTTAACAGCACTGACATTTGCTGAAAAATGGAAGAATGCAAGAACACCTGGATAGATTGCCCAATGTTGAAAAAAAGGGCAGCCGTTTCCATCGCTCGACTTAACTACCAGCAAGATGGCGGACGATCGAAACATTCATCGCGTGCCACAGATCTAGAGAACCTTTTTTGACGACAGCTGGTTCTGCGGCACAGCCAGTTGCGTCAAAAAAGGGTCGAGATCTGTGGCACGCGATGAACGTTTCGATCGTCCGCCATCCTGCTGGTAGTTAAGTCGAGCGATGGCAACGGCTGCCCTTTTTTCAACATTGGGAAAGGGTTACGCCTCAAAGGGTTAAAAATATAAAGTATTCTAAACATATTTATTATGACACTATCGTCAATTCTAAAAGCTATACATCCTTGCTTTATCCCTTTAAGACCGAGCTCTTACGATCGTGCTGGTTAGAAATTTACGTTTTTATTACTTTTTAGTCTATAAAATACAATTGCTGAAAAAAAGCAAAAGCAAATTTTCCTCTCTAGAGAAATTAATTTTAAATACTTCTTTCCGCCAGAAATAGTACCTTAAATTTAATTAAAATTCTTAAAAATAAAATTCAATTTGAAAACATGTCCGGTCTTGAAGAAATATGCAAAAGGCTGACTTTGTTTTGAGAACTATCGAAGTTTTACAGGCAGATTAACGTATAAGAAACTGAAAAACACAATTTATAAGTTTCCCGTTTCACGCATCGTTTCATCACAGTGCAGAGTACTTATTTCATCAATAATATTATGGTAAAACTTAGTTGAGTTGTCACTCAAGGAACCAAGAAATTTTAATGACATAAGCCGAGTGACGTCTTCAGCGGAGGGTCGTCTAATAGTGTTTTATCTGCGTTACTGTAAAACTCGTGTAAATTTAAAAATTTTAACCTTCATAATACCGATATGTATTTAAAAAATAGAATGCTAATAAATTCATAATACAGCTATTTACCTCTTCAGATCTATTTGAATGAGGATGATAATTATGTAATTAAATAGAATTTATAATATAATCCTACTATATAGTTACGCTGATCACTGACTCACTGAGTCACTGAGTCAACGATTCCAGGCAACCACTCCGAGATAAAACTTTTACCGCCATTATTCCAAAAAGATTTTTTTTTTAAAGTTAAGCACAAAAAGCCTAATAACATCTACACCGTTTTCACGATCCGCTTGAAATTTTTCATAATTATGTATAAAAAAATATATAAAACAATCTGCGCTATTTTAAAAATCTGAAAATCCGCCCGTTCCCTCATTTTTAAGCGATTTTTCGCTCTACGGTCAATTTTCCTTGAGATTTTTATCGCTCAAAGGTACCTGACCCTTTAATTGGAATAAATTGGAATAGGTGACGACGCTTGTGGTTAGCATTTGCTGTGTATGAGAGCTAGACGGGACGAAAGAAAATAACAACTTATCTGTAATGATGACTTATCCGACTGACAAGTTAAAGAAGTTTTAGTGTATTTATTCGGTAAGTAATATTTACAACTCAAGCGAAAAATTCTTAGCAGCAGAACTTTTTTCTGTTGGTAATTTATACTGCACGTCGATGATACCAAAGGTGAAGATGGTTTTACAGGCATAGTGACGCCTTAGAAATGAAGGTGCAATAAAGCACCGTGTAGTTAGAGGTTTCTTAGTTATACGTCCCTTTATCTGTGTTCACAGTACTTATTTCATAAATAATATTATTTACTTAAGGATTAGTATACACAGTATAGCACGAAATTTTACCAGCATAACGTTTCCTACTTTGGTAATTTATACTGCACGCCGATTATTCCAAAGTTGAAGAGGGTTTTACAGGCATAGTGACGCCATAAAAATGTAGATACAGTAAAGCACCGTTCATAGGCTTCCCATTATACGTCGCTTCGACACAGTTCACTCTACTTATTTCATAAATAATATTATTTACTTAATGAATAGTAATCACAGTATAGCACGAAATTTTACCAACATAACGTTTTGTACTTTGGTAATTTATACTGCAGGCCGATGATTTCAACGTTCAAGAGGGTTTTAGAGGCATAGTGACGCCTTAAAAATGAAGGTACAGTAAAGCACCGTTCAGAGGTTTCCCATTATACGTCGTTTCATCATAGTTCACTGTACTTATTTCATAAATAGAACTATTTACTTAATGAATAGTATTCACAGTAAAGCATGAAATTTTACCAGCATAACGTTTTCTACTTTGGTAATTTATACTGCATGCCGACTATTTCAAAGGTGAAGATGGTTTTACAGGCATAGTGACGCCTTTAAAATGTAGATACAGTAAAGCATCGTTCATATGCTTCCCATTATACGACGTTTCGTCACAGTTCGCTGTACTTATTTCATAAATAGTATTATTTACTTTTTTCATAAAAATATTATATTCACAATGTAAGCGAGGAATTTTACCAGCATAACGTTTTTTACTTTGGTAATTTATACTGCACACCGATGATTCCAAAGTTGAAGATGGTTTTAGAGGCATAGTGACGCCTTAAAAATGTAGACACAGTAAAGCACCATTCAGAGGCTTCCCCTTATACGTCGCTTCGTCTCAGTTCACTGTACTTATTTCATAAATAATATTATTTATTTAAGGAATAGTATTCACAGTATAGCACGAAATTTTATCAGCATAACGTTTTATGCTTTGGTAATTTGTACTGCATGCCGATGATACCAAAGGTGAAGATGGTTTTACAGGCATAGTGACGCCTTAAAAATGTAGATACAGTAAAGCACCGTTCAAAGGTTTCCCATTTATACGTCGTCCCGTCACAATTCACTGTACTTATTTAATAAATAATATTATCTACTTTGTTCATAATAATATTGTATTCACAATATACGAGAGAAATTTTACCAGCACAACGTTTTCTACTTTGGTAATTTGCTTTGGTAAGGTGAAGATTGTTTTACAGGCAAAGTAACGCACTACATATAGTAAAACAACATTTATCTTAATTAATTATCTTATCGTAACTATATAGTAGGATTATATTATAAATTACATTTAATTACATCATCCTCATTCAAATAAATCTCAAGAGGTAAATATTTACAATTAAAGTATTCTAAACATATTTTATAATGTGGCGATATGACGATAAGTTCAATTTTAAAAACTGTGCATTCTTACTATATTCAAAAATGATTAGTATTTATTTCAAATTAAGAGCTTTAAAGAAAAGTACTAATAAAACAATATTTTTATGCAGGAGGAACCTTTAAAGAAACAAATTTTTTTATAATTACTTATTAGTACATGTACATTAATTTACACCCTAAAAAATTAAATTAATTTAAAAAAGGGGGAGGCTGATACCGATAACAGGGCTCATTTGTGTGTTTTAATTCCATTTTCATATCCAAAATCTTATCATATTCGCATTTTCAACCTAAATCCTAAGAACGGTTTTACAACTTTCAATTGGCTTAAAACCCATTCCAAATCAATTCAACGTGGCCAACGCTAGTCATGCCATTTATTTCAAAGAGTTGAGAGCTCAATATTTCGAAAACTGCACTATCACTACCCAATATGTGAGTATTTTGATGGGGTTTTTTAGGCGTTTTCCCAGTCAAATATGGGTACATTCCTCTAGCGATATCCGGTAACGGTAAATCTATCCCACCAAGTCCTCCGCAATAAGAAAAATCGGTTGCTGGTGGTTTTATAACGCTCAGAGTAGAGTTACGGCAAAAATTCTCCGCTTTTCTGCACAGCAAGAAGTAATCATCATTTAATGTTGAAATGTTGATACGTTGATCACTTCCTTTCTTTTTAAAAGTGCGAATGACCGGATTTTAAAAAAATTATTCTGGAAAATACTCACAAATTTACGCAAAAAGTTCTTAAATCAAGTGTGTGTGTGTGTGTGGGGGGGGGGGGGTACCAGAAATGTCGTTTTTATAGAAAATTTATCTGTTAAATGCATTGAAAAGGGCAAGAAAATTTATCTGTTAAGTGCATTGAATAAATTTAGCGATAAATCTCTTTAATTATATTCGAACCCGCTTAATGGAATAGTCGATTTAACACGAAAATGTATTCTAATAAGCGGGATGTTCTATTATCCGGTTATCACATTGATTAATTATTGCGATTTGGTGCATTCAAAAAATATTACAATAAGCGGGATATTCTATTATCCGGGATCACATTGATTAATTATTACGATTTGGTACATTCAAAATTTATTACAATAAGCGAGATATTCTATTATCCGGGATTACATTGATTAATTATTACGATTTGACACATTCAAGATTTATTACAATAAGTGGGATATTCCTTTAACCGATATTCCATTGAGTGGGTTCCGTTATAGCAACATTTGATTTATAAATCATTTCAACTTAGTCTAGTATATTTACAGGTGGACCTCGTTATACCGGCACCCGGTTATCATGATAGTTTTACAAAGATATCGTGCATGTGCAACTCCGGTTATCACGACACTCCGCTTCTGTCGGCATTTTTTCGTTGCCTCGAAAATGTCAGGATAGCGAGTTCTGACAGCGTATTTCATAAATAATATTATTTAGTTTGTGAACAGCATTCAGAACACTAGCGAGAAATCTCATCAAGCATAATGTTTTCTCCTTTGGTAATTTATGCTGCACGTCGATGATACTAAAGGTGAAGATGGTTTTACAGGCAAAGTAACTCATTTGGATGCAATTATAGTAAAGCACCGCTTATACGTTTCTCGCTTACAAGACTTTTACACTCCTTCGTCGTTTCACGAAGTCCCGATTCGTTCCCATTCGTGTTAATTCGAAAAGCTTCGTTTACAAAACGTACAATATCGATTATACGTCGTTTTTTACCTTCCTAAAATTCGAAAAAAATTTCCTTATTCCTATTTAGTGGGCCATCGCTTGATTATCTGGGGCTAATTTAATCGATGATGAAGTATATGGAGAAGTTATTCCACTTTCCATTAAAGACGCAATCGAATAAAATGAAAATCTTAAAATTCATTTTGTTTCTAAAAACGTGAGTGAAAAAACATTGAACTTTTAATTTATAGTGCTGTAGTTAAAACTCGCGGATAATCACACATCAGACGACTATGAAAGTGTTTTTTAATTCAATGCCTTCGTGAACATAAATTGCAGTATAATCGCATTAATACTAATATATTCAGTATGCAAAATATAGTCCAACAAATATAGTATTTCTTTCACTTTAAGATAAATGTTCCATTTTAAAACTCAGTTGTTATTTTCAGTGTGAAAACTATTAAGAATTAATTTATTAGTAGGGAAAGGTGGCCCAAAATGATCCTAGCGAGCAAAACGATCCACAAATGTTTCCTACCACACAGGCGATGCTATCTACTATGTCACACATAAACTAGTTTTATAGTGCCAAAACAAGAATCAATGGCGATATTTAAGAGATGGGTGTATTACATGTCTGAGTTAAACTCTCAAAAATCTGGGTTTTATCATATCTCTTATAAGGTAAGCACTAATTTTTCTATTTATTTAGAAATATAACTTGGTTTACTGAACAGAGTATGTTTTTATATGTGAATTACACTTGTTTATTTTGTTATGTTTCTCAGAATATTCTAGTAATATAACCTAAAGTGGGCATTTATACTACCGGGTAAAATGATCCATTGACTGAATAAACTTCAGTACTGGGTCCTAATCATCATGGAAGCCCCTCAGAAGTTCTTGAAATGCGTGACTCCTCATTACATTATTTCATTTATTTCTACGTTTATTGTAGGCCATAAATTTTGAATTATAATTTTGAAATATTCCATTCTATTTTTGGGACAGTTATTTATTTTAAAATTTTCTTAAAATAAACTATGCATACTTTAAGATTGTAAAACTATTTTATTTCATTTTGTATAGTCATAATTACTTTTACATCGTTTATTTTGCCGATAAAAAACAATTTACAATTATTTTCAAATGAAGGATCATTTTGCCACTGGGTCAGGGTAAAATTATCTGCTTTTTCAAACTTCTATTTTTTTCGTTACTCAGTTTGGGTTTAAAATATTATTAAAATGTGTTTATTATGCAAAATATTGAGTAAAATACTGTGTCAAGGAGCCAAAGTTTTCCTTAACATTTATGTTACTTTATGCTAGTTTTCCCTTTCAGAGAATCATTTTGGGCCACCTTCCCCCTACCTTTAAAAACCTTCAAATTATTGTTATATTTACATAAATTTGCATTAACAGCGTTAAACCTCTAATAATCAAAGTGGTTTATTATTATTTCATTTGTACTGTGTTTTAGGTCGGTCCCTCGAAGGACAGATAAACGGTGCATTATTGTACAATAGGATGGTCCAAAGAAAAAAACTTTTTTCTATTTCTGGAGATGGATAGTGCGAAAAAGTGCCACTGATAGTGCAAATTTCACATGAAAATTTTGAATTTTGTCGGACAATTTCTTGATTTGCCCCAAATGCGTAGAAATTTCGGCAGCCAAATATGATGTTTTTAAAGTTTTTCACAAAATCTGTATTTATTTTTGTATCTGTAATTATTTTTGATGAAGAGTGATGTGGAAAAAGTGGCATTGGTGGCATAAAAAATTTTAAGTTTGTAAGATAAATCTTTCATTTGCCGCAAATACATAAAAATTTCATCATATTTTTTTCCTTAAACAAGTAACAGATTCGATAGCCACTACACCAACTGGGCGGCTTTAATATATATATATATATATATATATATATATATTTCTTTATAGAAAGAAGTTTTTTCGGTTTTTATAATACAGTGTCACTATATATATGTGTGTGTGTAAAAATACACACACACACACACACACACACACACACATATATATATATATACATATTTGTATTGCCCTGTATATAAAAATGCTTCAAATAAACATTAATAAGCTGCATCTGTTAACTATCCGGTGGTTATTTATAAGTGCCAAGTAATGTTATTCGGAATTAAATAAATTATAAATGAAAATTTTTTATGAAACAGTTATTTTTCGGTTATTAGGATAGATTTAATTTTAGATTAAAATTACTTAAGTACTTACTTAATAATTTGAAGTAAAGATTATGGCAACAGCTTAGCATCAATGTATACTTTCATTTCGTTTCATATTCAGCAGCATCAATTTGGGAAAAGCGGAGGAAATCTCTACTTCATTTATACTGCATGCTGATGAAGCTGAAGGTGAAGATAGTTTTACAGGCAAAGGTCGTAAATAACGAAAAGCAATTTTCAGTACATTCATCCACCTCTAGAAATTGTCAAATACGCTCAAAAATTGTATTTCGCGTTTTAATTATTGCAATAAACAATTTTATTTACTTACGTTTCGCTATAAATGGTTTTACGAATAGTTTTTTTACGAGTATTTTAGATTCACAAATCAAATATATGTCCCAAAAATAAACGTTTTGCACTAATTCAGCTATATTGAGACTTCAGTAAAACGAATTTTCAGCAGTGTGGATTTGATTCTTGATGAAATTCGTTATACTTTCTCTAATTACTCTTTTTTAATGAAACAATATTTAATTAATTAATATTTCTCTAATTAATTTATTATTGGCCGCTTTCAAATTTATTTTTGACTTATCCTCGAAAATCTCATTACAGTACTTTATTTGATTGACCAATCAATTAATTAATCAATCTTTCATTAATCAATCAATCCTACTCCAATTATTTTTTTAATGAGCTGTTTTCAAATTTATGTTTGACTTATTTTTAAAAATCTCATTACAAACCTTTTTTTCCTTTTACATTTTTTATTCGATTTCATTAACTTCAATTGTAATTTCTGTTACATAAAATTCTACATTTTAACACATTGTCCCCCGAAAGCTTGATTTTAAACAAATCAGGTAATATACATGAAACTGAATGCCAAAATAAAACCGTAATTTTTTAAAGCTAATTTTGCACCACACTAATTTAAGTAAAAACAATATTTATTTTTGTCTTCAATATATTCTTTTAAAGTATTAATTTCGAATTATGCATTCATAGTGTTAAAATTTTTCAACTCAAATGACAGGCGCTGCTTTTGCATTTCAGTATTTGTAAAATTATTTAATAGAAATATTAATAAATTAAATCATTTATTTTAGAACTGTACTTGATATTTAATATTTCTCTTCAACATTAAAAGTTAATTTTCGGTGCTTTGTATTCATGAAATATTTGTTGTAAATGGACTGAAATTTTAATATTTTAGTTGACGAATTAAAATGTGAACTAAAAGAAAACGTTGATACTAAACATTCGAAATTGAGGCTCTGTCTTAATATATATACATAATTTTACATTACACAATAGCAGATAATAAAATGAAACTACAGATTTTTGTCTGTACGTAAATTATAATCACATAGATTGCTTCTTTTTCAATTCCTACTATTAGTTCACACTCTCCCTATATTTATTTATCTTGTTCAAATTTTTAATCGTTAATAAAATACTTTTTATTCACCACTCAAGTTCAAATACATTTTTTTAAATTTGTAGTGGATGATACTTGATGTCAATATCGTTTTTTCAAATATTAATTCATTAATTAAATTTAATTAATTAATTTTAGATCCAGTTACGTGGGATTAAAAATGAATGAAAACAACAAACTAAACAAAAAAACTGGATTAACAGTATCGACCATTGCTTCACAAACGGCCCTGCATTAATTAACTAATTAATAATTCATTTAATTT
Organism: Cheiracanthium punctorium; assembly: GCA_038373885.1. Taxonomy (NCBI): domain Eukaryota; kingdom Metazoa; phylum Arthropoda; class Arachnida; order Araneae; family Cheiracanthiidae; genus Cheiracanthium; species Cheiracanthium punctorium. Next base: position 463,244 of record JAWZYV010007673.1, read on the forward strand.
AATAAAAAGTAACTAAAATAAAATTTTTCTTTGTTGACCTAAGTAGGAATTGACTTTGAAAAAAAATTATATTACTTGTTACTTTTGACTTTCTTGAACATAAACAATGCTTGCTTGCTCCTTTTTTATTCTTTTAAGAATAAAAAAGGAAGAATAATAAATTTAAGAATAATAAATTTTATTCTTTTTTCTTCTTTTAAGTTTTTTTTTTAATCTGAAGTAACTGTTCGTTTATTATCCCATTTGTGCCTGGATATTTTTGCGACTTTCTTCGATTTTTACTGATAACAGAAATAATAGATAAATTTCTTATGTCAACTTCTTGAACAAGGGATAGTTTCTTTTAAAATCACTATGCATAAAAATCGAAATATCAACATCCTACTTGGTCATGTTAAAATATTTTGTAGAGTTGAGGCTCAATACTCATGAATAAAGGACAGGAAAAATAAATAACGTTTTCTACTAATAGCGAAAATGCCGTCCCAAAAAAGGGACACTAGGCATAAATGGGTTAAAATAATTTATACAGTTTCAACTAAAATTCAAAATCTAGGAAAAACTATCAATTCAATTAAAAACTGCGCTGAGATATTATCCCGTATGGTTTTAAAACTCTAACATATTCATAAAACTTTTCAAATCAAAGCCAAAAAAGATGATATCCCGCCAAATAACGCCACCGCACAGCCAATCATCGTAGGCATTAGTCATAAAAATCAGTCTCTCAATTGTGTTAATAAAAAGGCAAAAGCTCTTCGGAGGGGAAGAAGAGGCACTAAATGCAGCGAAGGCCGGATGAGAAATTTGTCCTTCCTAGAGAGCCGGGATTTAGTGGGATTTAGCTCTAAGATCATAAATTTCCTCTTAGCGTAACCGCAGACTTGACGGGGTTTATGTTGGAAACGCTTGCTTGAGGTTCTGTTTTATGAAGGGACTTAGGAGTTTTTTATATCTTGATTTAATTGTTTAAGAAAAGCGTTTTATAAAGGGACAAAAACGTCTCTGGCAAAAGAGACAATTTTTTTAGCTTGATAAATAAAATGTGGCATTTAAAAAAACGACAACAAATAAATAAAACCTAGTCACCTTTTCCCCAGTCATCAATATAACAAATTTTCAGTATTACGGGTTTGATTTTCAGTCCATTAAAGTTCGTTATACTGAGGTTTTACTGTAAAACAGTTTTTGTTTAAACGAATAGGGATTCTTTCAGGAGATAAATTTTCTTAGATGATAAAAAATTTCTCACTTTCAACTTATTAAAATGCTGCTTTAGTTGCAAAGAGCCTTAAGTTGTTTTGTTTTCTTGAAGATTTGTATTAATAAGAAATTTTGTGTTTGAAGACGATCTAAAGTTTTTTGTTAAATAAACTAATAAATATTTTTTCCAATATATATATATATATAATTTTCTTTCCATTTATTTCCAACTCGTTCAGAAACTGAGACTTTCTTACAAAACACATTCAATGCGTAAGCCAATTTTAGAATAAATGTAAGTCTAAAATCCTTTGTTGATGTAACCAGAAACTGGGATGTTGTAGTAGAAGAGAGATAGAAATTTTTAAATTAAAAGAAACATTTATTTTTAAATTATTAAATTTCTGTGATGTTTATTAATAGAACCTATCACATTTTCATGCTTTATTAGCTTAAGTAAACTAATTTTACAATCAAAGTGTGTATCAAATATCTCATTCAAGTTACTAGAAGTAACTATGATTGTGAATATTTTAATAGAATGAAATATTCTTGAGCAAGAAAAATGGAACTTATTTTCAATTTATTAAAATAATGTTATCTTTACCAAAAACTATTACTTTTCACTTAATTATATTGTTTGAATAAACCAACTTTATAATTAAAAAGGCTCTAAAAATTACTATATAAAGCAAGTTAACCCATTTGTGCCTGGATATTTTTGCGACTTTCTTCGATTTTTACTGATAACAGAAATAATAGATAAATTTCTTATGTCAACTTCTTGAACAAGGGATGATTTCTTTTAAAATCATTATGCATAAAAATTGAAATATCAACATACTACTTCGTCATGTTAGAATATTTTGTAGAGTTGAGGCTCGATACTCATGAATAAAGGCTAGGAAAAATAAATAACGTTTTCGACTAATAGCGAAAATGCCGTCCCAAAAAAGGGACGCTAGGCATAAATGGGTTAATACAGACTTCTATCAGGCCGAAAATTCTGGAACCAAAAATTTTTCAGGAGTTATAAATTTTCTTACACACGATGCAATGGTATAGTGAGAAAAATACAATCCGAAATTCTATTTATAAAATCGAAATATCTTATAGCTATCGCAGAAGGCAAAAACGCATTTGCAACACCTGCAAAAGAAAGTGATCGCAAAAGCTGGGACTTCAAAGCTAACACAGTGTCATTTAAAATAGATATCTCTCCTCTAGATAACACCCAACAGGTGCTTAGGATGACCACACGATTATGATTTCTGCTATAAAAGTGGCCATTCTCCCAGCTTGAGAACTGAATCCCAATGTCCTCGTACTTTAATGAAAATTTACATGCTAGTCACGTGTAGTCGGTAACATTTTCGTGTTGAAATTTCACCAAGACTTTATATTGGGTGCGTGGAGGTTTATTTTAGTATTTGATGCAGACAACGTAGAAATATTCGCATGTGAAAACCAAAATTAAAAACCAGTTTGGTGCTTTGTATTACTCTAGTGAACATCATCTAGATTGTTAAAAACCAGACTTCAAAACTTATGTTTTAGGGAAAAATATGTTTCAATCAGTTTTTCTAAAGTAACTTTCCGTTTTGTTATTATTATTATTATTATTATTATTACTAGTTGTCGCCGCTTATTTCGGTCAGTGGTTTATCCGGTGAGCCACTTATTCCGGCGAAAATCGGTATGAACAGAATGAAATGGCCAAATTGCACTGGTTTTCCACCGGTTACCTTGGTAGTGAGTGCCGCTTTATCCGGTCAGATAATCTACGGAGATTATGTAAAATTTCGACTTATTCAGCTTTTAGGGCGAACTGAAAGCCAGTCAAAGATGACTCATATTTGTGTGGAGGTGTTACGGTAATTCAATCAAAACAATTGCTAATACACTTAACGGAATTTGAATAAAATTATGAGCAACCCTACACCCGGAACCAATGAGACATCTGAAGATGACGACGACGATGTGCACCCGAACCGGTTACGTGTCACAAGTAGATTTTCTGAACGCTATAGACCTTTTTACGTAGATCATTTGAGGAGAACACCGTAAATGATCACATCACCTCTTTTCAACATTAAATGAGATTCAATTCGCTGTGTTTGTAAAACGACGTTTAATTTCGGATTCTTCCCCCACCCCCACCCCTCCCAAGATTCTTTTTTTTTTTTTTTTAATAAAGGTACATAGGTATTTTCTCACTTGTTCACATCTTTTTTTTTATAAATATGTATATACGTTGAACTATTAACGAATGTAGTTTATATTTTTGATTTAATTTATTGATATCTTTTCTTAAATTTTTTCCTTTTATTTAGGTAACTCCGTTCAATTCAGATTTCGGTTATTCCGGTCAACTTCAATCTGTCCCGGTGTGACCGCAATGGCATTTTAGTACTAATATAAATGTTTCAAAATGTCCTAATAAAAATCAGAAATTCATAAATATGAAACTGAACATTGATTTATGAGGGCTTAGTTAACATTCAAACTTTTAATATCACTCTGTATTTTATTCTAATCGAATGTCGGGTGACCGGTCAGTAGCTCTCTTTAATTACTTCAACATGGCAGCGTATTGGTATTGTCTGAAAATTAATGACATTTTGATATCTATAGCCAAATAAATGGATTATAATTGTAACAAATATCATTGAGTGGAGCTTGCTTAATACTCCAAAATGTCGGTTTAGTTGTAAGGAAAACTTTATTCAACGATTATTCTAAAAAATTGTACCACCGGTACAATAAGAATGCACAGCAAAACGCTCGGCTTCTAATAAAGTATCCACAAACACTTTCAAAGCAACTCACTCAACAAAGCAACTCTCTGGGCTACAACTGTGAGTTCTCTCTCTCTTTTATAGTTTTCTGAGCAGGATATGACGTAACAAAGAAATTTCTGGAAGATGAATATAATTTCCTTCCTGGTAGAGATAATCGCAAAATTACAGCATTTTCGAGAAACTTCAGTTTTGTTGCCAAAAATCACCAAATCACCAAAGTATTGTCGCCAAAGCACCAAATTATATTCGCCGAAGCACCAAAGTATTGTCGCCAAGTCGCCAAACGGTCGCCTAGTTTGTAGCTTAGGTTACAGGAAAATAGGTGCTCAACAACCACACAATGCCTGTAAAACTCATTTCTCCACAATAAGCCCCATATGACAGGAAAGCGAAACAGTTTTGTAACAATATCACAGCTTTTATTGTACACTTTAGCGCATGTAAAAATTAACAAATTTTTTAAAAGGTTAAATAAAACTAATGCTTGAGCTTTTCGCCAATGAAACTTCAAATTTTCTGGCGTAACTTCATAAAATAGCCTTTACAGAATTAAAATAATTAATCGCGATTTTTCCCGTAGCGTTTTATTTGCTGTCCAAAGTCTTTTTTATTTTCTCCAGCGAAGTTGGGTTCTTTTTTTTAATCGAATTAAGCGTACAAGTTTCGATTCAACTTTATCAACCAACCATTTGTTCAAGGTAAAAATTGCAGCTCGGTTAATTGCGTATAAGTCACGTGATTTCTCGAGAGAAATCCGATCTGTTTACCTAAGCCGCTAAAAAATAAATTCTTTTTCACTTACTTCTAGAACTAATTCTTAAAATAATTCTCGATCTCAGCTAAAGATCAATACTCAACTTGAAGAATGAGATTTGGTAGAAATGAGAAAACAAGAATGTTGTTTATTTTTAACAAAGTCCTGAACTTCAACAAGAAATTTCTGTGAACATTGCACACTTTTGCCAGAGCCTGCCTCATTAGAATTTGTAGCTAATTTATTTGAACCTCTGTGTTTATACGAGCTTTATCTAGCGGAAATTTTATTTTATAATCTAGTGGTGTAATAAGTGTTAAAATTTGTATGATATTGTTTTTTAATTAAATTTTATTTGTGTTCCCATTTATGGTTTATTGAAATGTGATTTATTTGTTTCTGAATATACAGGATTCTCGAGAATTGTTGGACACTATGAAATTAAATTTTAAAGCACCTATAAGTGCGAGCCGGGTATTTGAATTATGAATTTTTTTTCGAAAATTGCATTTATGAAGTGAAGTTGAGTTTATAAGCTATCAATTTCAATCAAATGTTTTTTGTGAAAGATGTTTTTTTTTCACAAACCATGGTCGGAAAGTTTACTATCACTACAACACATATTCCAAAGAGATTGAGATTATTAACCCTCTGAGAATCTGGGAAATGGGCAAATAATGTAAAGTTATTTTCTTGGTAAAAATTTCATCTAGCTTCTAAATTGTAAAAAAAATAAAATTTTGATAGGAAGATTTGTTATTATTAAAAAGTAAGCTCCCAAATTACTTACAAACCTTAATATCGAACCATATTTTATGATACCTAAGTGTTATAAATAGTTTAAATTATAGATGTTTTACAGTGAAAACTGGAATGAAGTACACGGGATCTTATGTCGCATACTCTTGCAGGGTTAACATGTACACCCTCCAAAAAAAGTATTCGAGCAAGAGAGAAATTCCCTATTTTAGATTTGCGAATAGTAATTGAATTTTTGAAAAACGCACAACCTGGCAGAAATATGGAAATTCATATTTATACATAGCCTAATTCATATTTTATGATAAATAATTTTTAATATACGAAACCGACGTAGGAAATTTATCTCTTGCTCGAATACTGTTTTTTTTTTTTTTTTTTTTGGAGGGTGTACCAATGTGAAGACGGCGTTTCCTACCCCACAGTGCTGTATGATTCTGAACCGCGTGTCGGTAAATTTTTTTTTTCCTCAAAGAACTTTGAATCACACTGTATACCGTAAATACCTTAAATAAAGTTTATTTTTTTTCCCAATCACCCCGCTCATGATATTTTTACTTCTCACTTAAGCATCCTTAACCCATTTGTGCCTGGATATTTTTGCGACTTTCATCGATTTTTACTGATAATTGAAATAATAGATAAATTTCTGATGTCAACTTCTTACACAAGGGATGATTTCTTTTAAAATCATTATGCATAAAAATCGAAATATCAACATCTTACTTGGTCATGTTAAAATATTTTGTAGAGTTGAGGATTAATACTCATGAATAAAGGCTAGGAAAAATAAATAACGTTTTCGACTAATAGTGAAAATGCCGTCCCAAAAAAGGGACACTAGGCATAAATGGGTTAACTACTGCCTGTTGTTCCAGCTTCAACCTTTTCGGGAGAAATTCATTCGGGCTCCGGAACTATTTTTCAAACAGAGGGGAAAACGACAGAGAGAAGAGTCTCACAAAACAAACCTTCTCCTGACACCCTCTCCGGTTTTACTAAATGAATCCCCCCCGCCCCCCATCCCGCTCCTTTTCCAAAAGAAGGTTTGCTTAAAACGTTATAAATGTAAAACTTCGACCAGAAGATGAAAATTCTCCCTTTTTCTCTTTTTCGTCAACTCTATTTGGCTTGCCTTAATGGCCCGACGTCATGCATTTTTAAAGAGGGCGACCCGACACTGACTGAGTCGCTGTGCCCTTTTTGTTTGAGTTCGGATGGGGGGTTTGGGGGGGGTGGGTCCTACGGGGCGGAAGTCGAATTTTAACGAAGGGAGGAGGAAATACACGGAGAACCTTTCACAATCATCATCGATAAGGTATATGCCCCGTGTACTTCTTTTTCACCTCGTTCTAGTTTGGTTCAATAAAGTGTGACACGGCTCCCAGTTTTTGAGCTTTTAGCCTCGACAGAAACGAGGTTCTGGAATTCATCAGAAGCACGAAGTTAAATCTTTAGGAGGGGATAAACCTCGCTTAGAAAGTGGGATAACGCCTTTGTTGCATATAGATGGCGCAACACCTCACTCGGTAACTGATGGTATAGCCATCGAGGAGAAGACAATATTTAAAAAATGCTTGTTTATAAAGACGATCACTCTCAAACAAACAACATTTATTTCATGAGGCAATAAATTTTAACAGAGCTTTAAATTCCCGCTAAACTCAAACTCGTATTAAAATATTAAATTCACGTTACATAAAAAAGAACTCAGTAATGAACTCAAAACCATTTTCTGGTGTAAATATACACTGAAGCAGACGAAAAGTTCTTTTTCGTCAGCCACGATATACGCGCACTTTAACAAATATAAACTCAATATTATAATCATCTCAGGATAGAACATTTTTTATCCATTTGTTACTACCAATGTGTAGCACAGTGGTTAAAACCACTGACATTGGGAGATGGCTCAAGTGGAGGAACAGGGTTCTGTCCTCTCGCGAGGCCGTCGGTCTAGCGGTCTGGAGTTTTCGGCGGTTTTCTCCAGATGTAACGTGAATACGCGCTAGATACCCAGAAAAGTCTCTCCTTCAAAAGTAGTCATTTGCCCCCCCCCCCCTTGTGTTTGTCCTTTCTTTGACGTTCCTCGTGAACAAGTACACAAATCCGAATACATGTTCCAACACAACAACAACAGCACAACAACCATTTGTTACTAAGGCAGCCACATAAGCAAAAGTGAAAAAATAATTAAAATTGAGTGCTCGTGTTCATAATCTCGTTCACATGCTAGGTTGGAACGTTAAAAACGTTTAAAACTAGTTAGCAGTCAGCTTGGGAAATGTTTTATTCTTTTACCGCTAACATCGCTGCATGTTACTAGATTTCCAATATTCACATAATTGAAACTTAGTTTGGGTACTACAAATCCCAGAAATCAGCCATGGAGAGTGTCCACTCCTATAATATATATCTCCGTGATCAGAAACCTGACTTCGACTGCCTTGATAAAAATTTTTGCGAGGGTAGCTGAATTCAGTTGAATAAGTCGCTAAACATTCCCAAAAGTCGCTAACATTCTTTGTGTAATGCATTATATTATCTCGAAATTCAGCTGAAAAAAAATGTCACTAATGTTTCATAAAAGTCGCTAAAAAAAATTTTTCTTGTAATATTTTATTGTGTAATTTATTTTATATGTAAATTTAGTTGAAAATGTTGCTAAAGTTTTACCGAAAATTACTAAAATTATTAATTGTTTAATGCATTAAATTACCTCCAAATGCAAAGAAAAGTCGCTGCATTCATCGGAACTCCTAAAATTCAATACAAATCGCTACATTTAGCGATATATTCCAATAGGCAAAAACAAGTGGCTCAATTTAGTGACAAATGACCATTTTCTCAACTTTGGAAATTTAGTTCCAAAATGCGATAGAAAGCTTCTAAATTTATTGACAACAAAGGAAGGAATATCGGCCTTCCGCAAAATTGCGTCGTAAAGTAGACTTAAAATATGCAATATTCAAGACCGTACGTCAGCGTAGGATTTTAATTATAAGTTACCATTGTAACTGATAGTGTTCATAAGCGCCGTTTCAACGTCACAGTGCGATAGTAATTATAAGTTATCATTCGCGTAACTGATAATGTGCGTAATTAACAAAAATCATTATTTCTTTACAGTATAAAAGAACTTGGTTTGTTTGCTTTGAACTCTCGTATTGTCTTTTTCTTGTGTTATTATTTTTTGGAGAATTCTCATGTCCCAAAAACATCGTCATTTGCACCAGTGGCTTCGAAAAAACTTAGAATTTTTTCTGCACAGTAGAAAGTCATTAAATATGTTGGGAGCGTTTGTAGTTGGAATTCTTCATATTCGTCCCATTCATTGAGTTCGAAATGTTAAAGGAATTTTTCCCAAGAAAAAATTAGCTGAACTGGAGATCAGTAGAAATAAAATCAATCCTACAAAATAATCCTCGGGGTTTACTGTTAAAGAGAGTTATGCTCCCCCAGACTTAACTCTGTACTAACGAAGTAGGACATTCCAATTTTTAGGAGTTTTTCCAATTTCCGCATTAAATCCGGGTTTTCGTTAAATCAGGATTTGTTCTAGATGGTTGGTTGGGTGGTTGAGGTTTAAAGCCCCAAAATTCAGACAGGATATGCTGCGCCAGACGATAGGTAAAATAACAAAGGTACAATGTTAAAAATAAATAAAGGCAAAAGTATAAAAAGCTAAAAATTAGGGAGGGACGCGAGACGACTTTTTGCGAGACGAGACAGAGATTTACAGATTTTTTGCGAGACGAGACAAACATTTTTAACATTATGATATAGGGATTTTTGCGAGACGAGACAAAGTTTTTCGGCTATTTTGCGAGACGCGAGACGCCAATTTTTCGTCTCGCGTCCATCCCTACTAAAAATGGATAAAAGTAACAATGAATAGGCATACAAGTAGGTAAAAGTAATCACTACATTTTTCTGGATGGGCTTCCGCATACAGATACCAGTTTGAGTAATGCTTCACGTCATATCAAGAAGATAAGATCAGTACGTTGAAGAAAATCGAATCTGTGGGATTTTTACCAGGATGGCATCAAATCTGGGGTAAGAACAGTAAAAAAAAAAAAAATTGATAAAAGGTTTTAAAAGTGGTACATGTGGTTAAAGGGTGACGAATGGGGAGAATAAGAATTGTTATAAACGTGTTCGACTGTATTAAAGGTTTTAGTAATTTCTCGCCAAATTTAAAGAGCATCGCTACCACAAACAAATATCCCCATAAAACTTCGACAAAATTCAAATCACTGTCGGTCAATTTGAATCTTACATGCATTTTGACCGTACATAATACATCACGCAGAAACTCGTCAAAGTAAATTCAGGAACAACCAAAATCGATTTTAACAGTCAGAAACTTAATAACTAAATTTTTTCGATTATTACAATACTTCCTTTACTTTTTACCACAAAGTTAAGCCTTCGGGAGGGGACACTTCTCTTAGGAAGTGGGATAGCACCGTTGTTGCCTACAGATGGCGCAACACCTCACTCGATAACTGCTTGTGTAACCATCGAAGAGAAGACAATATTTTTAAAATGTTTATTTATAATGACGATCACATTCAAACAAACAATATTTACATTTATTTCATGCGGCGATAAATTTTAGTGCAGCTTTAAATTCCCGCTAAACTCACAATAAAATATTAAATTCATGTTACATTAAAAAAAACTCCGTAATGAATTCAAAGCCATTTTCTGGTGAAAAACATACAGGGTGGCAGACGAAAAGTTTTTTTTTTTAGCACTAAGGTACTATTTCGCTAAATATCAGAATTTTCTCTACGCATTTCCGTCTATGCGATCTTGTAGATAGGTTTAGTGTACTGTCACGATGAAGATCTTTTCAAATGTGTTTGCCCGATAACGTGGAGGGGAGGGGGGGGGGGCGTTAATAAAATATTGAAAGTAACTCAAGGTTTGCAATCTTTGATAATGGATTCGCTGATTTTGGTGTCAAAACGCGACAATTTATTATAAATATATTACGAGTATAGTTAGAAAATGCCTTGCAAAGATTATAAAACAGCTTTCGTAGGCAATTTTAAAATAGATTTTTATTCTGAAGAAGTATTTTATGGAAGAGAAGACAAATACGGTGCACTCATAGATTATGATACACTTTCCAAATGGCATTTATAAAGGTGAGGTATAGTTTGACTATGCCAGGCAAAAATTGTCAAACTGTTTTGATAGGCAATATCAATATAAATTTCAATTCGGAAGAAGTGTTTTATGGAAGAAGGAAGGAAACACGGTACACTCATAGATTATGATACACTTTCCAAACAGTATTTAAAATGGTAGAGGATAGTTGGATTGTGCTTGGCTAAAGTTGTAAAAGAGTTTTAGTAGGTGATTTTAAGATAGATTTCTTTTCCAAAGATGTGTTTTATGGAACAAGAAAGACAAACACGGCACACTCATATATATAGGAGCAAGCACGGAGATATATACAGTGTGCACACGACACACTGTATATATCTGCGTGCTTGCTACGAAGAAGTAAAAATTTAAATACTAGCGAAAATGTGCAAAATCTGAAAGATGAAGGAAACACGAAATTTTGAGCGAAACAAAATGGCCGAAGACAGTCCAATCTCGACGGCAAGAGCTTAAACAAAACGGCTACAGCTCTTCAGTCGCCTTTAAAAATGCATGACAACCTACCCATTAGAGCAGAACCGAACACGGGAGAGCCGAAAAGAAAAAGCGACTTTCGTATTTTTACTCCGACAAGTTTTACATTTATAACACCTTGAATAAACTTTATCCAGGCGGGAATCGATAGGCCTTGTTTGAAAAGTTTCTCGAATCGAAAGTTGGAGCGAAATGAAACTGGAGAAAGGAAAAAAAAAAAAAATCAAGTACGATAAATCATGTCAAGCTCATCGATTATAAAACGCTTTCCAGCGCAAGTCTTTTCAGCTCGATCCAACAAGGTCTAAAAGTGTTTATGATTTTGGTTTGTCTGTCTGTCATAAGTGTGCATCTATTACTATTAATTTTATTTACCGGGTACGCCAAAAGTTCTTGCAAACTTTAAAAAATCATTAAAAAAGAACAAATGATGATAAAAATGTCCGGTTTGCACGAATGGCATCAGAAAGACGGTGAATTTTTTTTTTTTTTAAGAACAAAAAAAAAATTAGTTCTAAAATGACCAATAGGTGGCGCTGATGTTAAATATGTGAAACAAATTAATACAAATGAAGTAAGCATTAAAGTAAAATGAGCAGAAACTTAACACCAACACAATTCAATATATTTTCAAAGATTTATTTTGCAGTGCGAAATTTCCTCAGTGTTTCTGTTGCTGATTCGTCGTTCTTATAAAAGAGCTAATCAACGCTTTACCCTGTAACAACAGCTTGATGTTGGTATAGATTGGAGAGTCCACGTGCATTTAAGTGTTTATTGACAACCTGATTTGCATAAACCATCTTGGAGTATGCATAGCAGTGCCACCTATCTGTCATTTTTTTATTTTTTTTTTTTTCCTTAAAAAATTCCACCCTCTTTTTGGTGCCAACCGGACATTTTTGTCATCATTTGTTCTTTTTTAATGATTTTTTAAAAGTTTCCACGAACTTTTGGCGCACCGGGTATGTTATTCCTGTCTACTGTACCATCTACCCTGTTGAAAATAGTATGTGTGGCATTGATAGTTCTTTTACAGCAGTACCCAAAATAATTCCAATAGATCACAAAATAAAGCTCTCCACCAAACATAGTGTCTGTATCATTGATAGATTTTTTTTGTTTTTTTTTCTGCAGGAGCATTCAAAATAATTTCAATGCATTATGATCTCAAGTGCATAATGCATTATTATTTCAGGTGCAATTCAATGATTATATGAAGGATTATACCTGTTTACTTTGATTTGAAGGATGTAAACAACATTTACATTTCATTTACAGAGTCTCTCAAAATTACATTATTAGGGATATACAGCGGGTTTGAGGTTATCCTCGAAATTTCGCCAAATTTCACGATGATACATCGCTAAATTTGGCGCAAGAAAAACTGTTGAGTTGGGAACTATTTTATATTCCATGTGTTTGGCATGATTTATCTTTCGTATTTTAACGCCTAATTTGACGGTGCATCGTTGTGAATCTTGGTAAAATTTTGAGGATTACCTCAAAAAAAGCTGCGTGTCACTATTAATGTGATGTTGCGAGACCTTGAAAAGGAACTTAAAACATTTTTTTTTAATCTTTTAAATGAAGATTAAGCTTTTATAGACGTTCATAAACTTATTGCATTGTTCTTGAAATGGATAAATGTCTCTAAACTGCAATATAGCGTAATGTATTGAAATTCTTTTGGACACTCCTGTGAAAGAACTATAAATGCTACATTCACTATTTTCAAAGAAGAGCATTATTTTGTAATCCCTAATGAAGGATGCAAATTTACTGTCAATGTAAGCAATACAAACCCTCTTGGCAAAGAATTTTGTTACGGTTTAGTGGATACGGATACATTGAAAAATTCTTTATTTATAAAAAGTATGTTTCAAAAATACGAAGGAAAAAAAACACTCGCTTGTGAAATGTTATTCCAGAACCGTTCACAAATCATGCATTGCATCCAAATGCAAAGCATCTTATAACAATTTTTCTTAAAAATATAGCAATGAAAAAGGAAATGAGCGTGCTGATTAGGGATGGACGCAAGACGAATAATGAGCCTGTCTCGTCTTGCAAAAACAGGCGAAAACTGTGACTCGTCTCGCAAAATCCCTATATTGTAATGTTAAAAATGTTTGTCTCGTCTCATAAAAAAAGCTCTAAATCTCTGTCTCGTCTCGCAAAAAAAGCTGTAATTCTCTGTTTCGTCTCGCAAAAAAGCTGTATACTTCTGTTTCGTCTAGCAAAAAAAGCTGTAAATCTCTGTTTCGTCTCCCAATAAAAGATATAAATCTCTTCCTCATCTCACAAAAAATGCTGTAAATCTCTGATCACAAATGCTCAATGAGAAACTAAGGAGAGTAAGATGCGCAATAATTATGCGCCCGAGATCTTGGCACAATTCAGCCAGTGGGACACGTGTCTCAAATTGGGGTTGCCAAAGCGCTCTCTATTCCTTATATCTGCTGTCTAGTTAAGACTACAAACATTTCAGACAAGTGAGGAGCTTTGAAAAAACATTCAGGTTTATCTCGCATAGCTGGTAGTAAGCGTTTCTAGAAGAGGGGATCGAAAAGCTACAGATAGCATAAGTGCCAAAATCTCCATACTGATTTTGTCGGAAAATAACCGTATTTGTACATAAATTTCAGTAACAAGTTCATAGTTTTCTTTATTATCTTTATTTTCTAGCATCGGTGCAAAGACGTAAGCTTGAAGATACCTCTTCTGTAAAGTGGGCTATTCAAAGACTGAAGAGGAATCTTTGCTATTAAGCAATTGTAGCAATGGATAGTTACACGATAAACCTGATATGAAAAAAAAAATGGAGAAGGAAAAGAAATTAAGAATCATCTAACCCCGTTTTTGCTGAAAAAGTTCTGCATACGTCACTAAATACAAATACTTTTAAAACTGTAATTCAAACAAATCAAGTGATTTATGAACATATTCTAACGGAATTAACTATACGTCAGAGACTTAAAAATATTTCAGAATGTCTCCTCACAAGGTGTACTATACACTGCAAGAAACTATAAACCTCAGCAATTTAATAAACTCCGGAGACAACACACAAATATGCAATATTTCGCTAAATGGGACTCACTTCAGAAAAGTTTTGCTTGACAATATTCCATAGTTAAGAATGCTCCTAAGAAATTTTCATAAATCTCATAGGTTTATCGTTTATTACACAGTATAAATGCAGCGTTTGAAAAGACTTTCAGGAAGTTTTCGAGTCTGACGCAATCAGTTTATTCCAATTTGTATTTTCGATGGTTCCTGCTTTTTTAATTACAGTCGAACTCGCTTAATGAAGTATCGGTTAAAGGAATATCCCCACTCATTGTAATAAAATTTCACTGTATCAAACCGTGATAATTAATCAGTGTGATCCCGGATAATGGAATGTCCCGCTTATTGTAATAAAATTCCAATGTACTAAACCGTGATAATTAATCAGTGTGATCCCGGATAATGGAATGTCTCGCTTATTGTAATAAATTTTCAAGGTACCAAACCGTGATAATTAATCACCGTGATCCCGGATTATGGAATGTCCCGCTTATCAGAATAAACTTTCCTGGCAAATTGGCTATTCCATTAAATTATTACACTCTTTAGAGTCTTAAAACGTTAAAATACTGAGATTATTCCTGCTATAGTATAGTAAAATTTCGGTATAAGGGACCGCATATCTATTTCTGAAAAATTCGTTAAACTGAAATTTCATAGTGACTGTTACTAAATTTGCCCTATATGATTCTCTTTAATAAAAATATTTTATTCCTTAATTTGAAATATTCGTAAAACTGGAGTTTGTTATGACGATATATTTTATTGTAATACTAATATGATAGCCGCAAGCGTTGAAAAAAAGAATTATTAAATATTAAACTGCACTCACTACAACTTCAACTCTCATCGTTTGAGAATTCCATTAATTCCATGGTCCTATCCCCTTGGACATTCTTTACTTCCGCAGGTTGAGCCGAGAATTAAGCGGAAGTGTCGTCCCTGGTGTAAGCGGAAGCCAGCGAGCATTAAGGAAGCGGCCATTTTCTATTGCCGGAAGTCGGAACACGAGCTTTGAAGGAATAATCACCTTCAAAAACAAGGGACACCCTCCCCCCCCTCCTCCTTTTTGCTAAGAAATTATGATCTTTGTTCGCGGGATTAGGGAACGAAACAAAGATCTTATTGATTTCTGGATCCACCGATTTGACAGTCAGTGATGAAAGCATTCGTAAGGTAACGTGGCCAAATTCTGTATTTCGAGGCAGTTGGTTAATTTTTAAAAGTCAAATAAAATCAGAAGTACTACAATACAGTATCCTTATTTTAAAGTTTTTTCTTGAAGAAATAGTTCTTTGTCTTTATTGCAACAACATCTAAAAGTCATAGTGTGCTTAGTATTTAAGTATTTGCTTTTCAATATCGTCCTCAAAAATTAAGAGTGGATATAAGATTGAGCATAACGATCTAGATTTAACAGAATTATTACAAGCTTAGGACAATGTGCAAATAGCTGCTTTGCCAAAAAATATATCACTAAAAGAACTGTTCCAATATACCATGTTTGTTAACAAGCTTTTTGCATTTTTCTAAAAATAAATAACTTAGTGGAGAATGATGGAGATAAATTTCTGAGTGGACATAAATTTCTAAGTGGAGAATGTGAGGTTTGCGTCTACACCCTTCGGACAAAGTCGGAAAAAATTATATCTTTAACAGGATTTCGAAATTAATACACTATCTTGTGGTAGTATTTGAAACTCTTTTTTCCACTAAAACAAATTTTTGTATTTGTATAAAGCGACCCATAAAACTCAACAGTTTTCTAATGAGTACTTTCGTTCGTAGACAACTTTGTGTATGTCTGTATTGTGTTTCAAGCAGGGTTTAATTTCTAGCAAAAAATATGGAGTGACTCCACTCGACTTTCCGAACACTTACGATTAAGATCATTATCAAGCATTTAAATGAATTTTAATTCGATTAATAATTCAAACATATATACCAAATTGAAGCTCAATCGAATGCGCCGTTTAAACGCTAGCGCACTTTCAAGAATTTCTCCCCATGTGCCATCATGTAACAGAAATCTTTGTCGTAGCCCTGTAGAAAAACTGCAAGTCCTATACACATCAAAATCAATACAGGTCTTGCGATGGCGGTTTATAACATATATACCCAATTTGAGCTCAATCGAAAGCCCCGTGTAGGAGCTATCGTGTTCACACACATACACACACACACACATATACATAGATACATCTCGTAAAAATAGCATAAATGAATTCAGAAGACCCCCAAAGCGTGTAAATACACCAAAATCTCGAAGTCGAATTTTTTCATGATTACAATACTTTCCTTACATGGTACATGTTCGGAAAGTAAAAAGATGCCGGAACCCTGATATTCTCATGTTCATACTCAGTGGTGTACTGTAAATCCCGCGACCCCTGCAATACGGGAGTCGGTAGAACGTTCTATTAAAATAATGATAATTCAAAGATTTTCTTGCATATTGGACAAATTTTCATTATTTCACTGAAAAGTGAATGAAATGAAATGGTCTGAAATTACCATGAAGAAATCTAAACAATACACAGTAGAAGACCCAAAATCTCTTGGTCTCAGACTCTCAGAACGGTTCGAGGGGAAACGAGCCCTGATTGGTCAGTCCGTTAAAAAGAATTTGTGTGTATAAAGGGGGGAAATGACGAGTTAATGTATTGTTGGGCTATAATATAGCAATGAAAAAGGAAATGAGCGTGCTGATTAGGGATGGACGCAAGACGAATAATGAGCCTGTCTCGTCTTGCAAAACAGGCGAAAACTGTGTCTCGTCTCGCAAAATCCCTATATTGTAATGTTAAAAATGTTTGTCTCGTCTCATAAAAAAAGCTCTAAATCTCTGTCTCGTCTCGCAAAAAAAGCTGTAATTCTCTGTTTCGTCTCGCAAAAAAGCTGTATACTTCTGTTTCGTCTAGCAAAAAAAGCTGTAAATCTCTGTTTCGTCTCCCAATAAAAGATATAAATCTCTTCCTCATCTCACAAAAAATGCTGTAAATCTCTGATCACAAATGCTCAATGAGAAACTAAGGAGAGTAAGATGCGCAATAATTATGCGCACGAGATCTTGGCACAATTCAGATATTGGAACAAGTGTCTCAAGTTGGGTTTGCCAAAGTGCTCTCTATTCCTTATATCTGCTGTATAGTTAAAGACTACAGAAACTCCAGACAAGTGAAGAGCTTTGAAAAAACATTCAGGCTTATCTCGCATAGCTGGGAGCAACGTTTCTAGAAAAGGGATCGAAAAGCTTCTCTACAGTTAGCATAACTGCCCAAATCTTCATACTTATTTTGTCGGAAAATAACCATATTTGTACCTAACTTTCAGTAACAAATTCATAGTTTTCTTTATTATGGTTTTTAAGCATCGGTACAAAGACGTAACCTTGAAGATATCTCTTCTGTAAAGTGGGTTATTCAAAGACTGAAGAGGAATCTTTGCTATTAAGTAATTGTAGCAATGGATAGTTAAACGATAAACCTGATATGAAAAAAAAAAATGAAGAAGGAAAATAAATTAAGAATCATCCAACCTCATTTTTGCTGAAAAAGTTCTGTATATGTCACTAAATACAAGTACTTTTAAAACAGTAATTCAAACAAATCACGTGATTTATGAACATATTCGAACGGAATTAACTATACGTCAGAGACTTTTAAAAATATTTCAGAATGTCTCCTTACAAGCTGTACTATACACTGCAAGAAACTATAAACCTCAGCCATTTAATAAACTTCCAGAAACAACACACAAATATGCAATATTTTGCTAAATGGGACTCACTTCAGAAAAGTTTTGCTTGACAATATTCCACAGTTAAGAATGCTCCTAAGAAATTTTCATAAATCTCATAGGTTTATCGTTTATTACACAGTATAAATGCAGCGTTTGAAAAGACTTTCAGGAAGTTTTCGAGTCTGACGCAATCAGTTTATTCCAATTTGTGTTTTCGATGGTTCCTGCTTTTTAATTAGAGTCAAACCCGCTTAACGAAGTATCGGTTAAAGGAATATCCCACTCATTTTAATAAAATTTCAACGTACCAAACCGAGATAATTAATCACTGTGATCTCGGATAGTGGAATGTGCCGCTTATTGTAATAAAATTTCTATGTACCAAACCCTGATAATTAATCGGTGTGATCCCGGATAATGGAATGTCCCGCTTATTGTAATAAAATTTCAAGTTACCAAACCGTGATAATTAATCACCGTGATGCCGGATAATGGAATGTCCCGCTTGTCAGAATAAATTTTCCTGGCAAATTGGCTATTCCATTAAGCTGGTACACCCTTTACAGTCTTAAAACGTTAAAATACTGCGATAATTCCAGCTATAGTACAGTAAAATTTAGGTATAAGAGACCGCATATCTATTTCTGAAAAATTCGTTAAACTAAAATTTCATAGTGACTGTGACTAAATTTGCACCACATGATTCTCTTTCAATAAAAATATTTTATTCCTTAATCTGAAATATTCGTAAAACTGGAGTTTGGTATGACGATATATTTTATTGTAATACTAATATGATAGCCGCAGGCATTGAAAAAAAGAATTATTAAATATCAAACTGCACTCACTACAACTTCAACTCTCCTCGTTTGAGAATTCCATTAATTCCATGGTCCTATCCCCTTGGACATTCTTCACTTCCGCAGGTTGAGCCGAGAATTAAGCGGAAGTGTCGTCCCTGGTGTAAGCGGAAGCCAGCGAGCATTAAGGAAGCGGCCATTTTCTATTGCCGGAAGTCGGAACACGAGCTTTGAAGAAATAATCACCTTCAAAAACAAGTGACACCCTCCCCCCCCCCTCCTTTTTGCTAAGAAATTATGATCTTTGTTCGCGGGATTAGGGAACGAAACAAAGATCTTATTGATTTCTGGATCCACCGATTTGACAGTCAGTGATGAAAGCATTCGTAAGGTAACGTGGCCAAATTCTGTATTTCGAGGCAGTTGGTTAATTTTTAAAAGTCAAATAAAATCAGAAGTACTACAATACAGTATCCTTATTTTAAAGTTTTTTCTTGAAGAAATAGTTCTTTGTCTTTATTGCAACAACATCTAAAAGTCATAGTGTGCTTAGTATTTAAGCATTTGCTTTTCAATATCGTCCTCAAAAATTGTGGATATAAGATTGAGCATAACGATCTAGATTTAACAGAATTATTACAAGCTTAGGACAATGTGCAAATAGCTGCTTTGCCAAAAAATATATCACTAAAAGAACTGTTCCAATATACCATGTTTGTTAACAAGCTTTTTGCATTTTTATAAAAATAAATAACTTAGTGGAGAATGATGGAGATAAATTTCTGAGTGGACATAAATTTCTAAGTGGAGAATGTGAGGTTTGCGTCTACACCCTTCGGACGAAGTCGAAAAAAAATTACATCTTTAACACATGATTTCGAAACTAATACACAATTTTGGGGTAGTATTTGAAACTCTTTTTCCGCTAAAACAAATTTTTGTATCTGTATTAAGCGATCCATAAAACTCAACAGTTTTCTAATGAGTACTTTCGTTTGTAGACAACTTTGTGTATGTGTGTATTGTGTTTCAAGCAGGGCTTAATTTCTAGCAAAAAATATGGAGTGACTCCACTCGACTTTCCGAACACTTACGATTAAGATCATTATCAAGCATTTAAATGAATTTTAATTCGATTAATAATTCAAACATATATACCAAATTGAAGCTCAATCGAATGCGCCGTTTAAACGCTAGCGCACTTTCAAGAATTTCTCCCCATGTGCCATCATGTAACAGAAATCTTTGTCGTAGCCCTGTAGAAAAACTGCAAGTCCTATACACATCAAAATCAATACAGGTCTTGCGATGGCGGTTTATAACATATATACCCAATTTGAGCTCAATCGAAAGCCCCGTGTAGGAGCTATCGTGTTCACACACATACACACACACACACATATACATAGATACATCTCGTAAAAATAGCATAAATGAATTCAGAAGACCCCCAAAGCGTGTAAATACACCAAAATCTCGAAGTCGAATTTTTTCATGATTACAATACTTTCCTTACATGGTACATGTTCGGAAAGTAAAAAGATGCCGGAACCCTGATATTCTCATGTTCATACTCAGTGGTGTACTGTAAATCCCGCGACCCCTGCAATACGGGAGTCGGTAGCACGTTCTATTAAAATAATGATAATTCAAAGATTTTCTTGCATATTGGACAAATTTTCATTATTTCACTGAAAAGTGAATGAAATGAAATGGTCTGAAATTACCATGAAGAAATCTAAACAATACACAGTAGAAGACCCAAAATCTCTTGGTCTCAGACTCTCAGAACGGTTCGAGGGGAAACGAGCCCTGATTGGTCAGTCCGTTAAAAAGAATTTGTGTGTATAAAGGGGGGAAATGACGAGTTAATGTATTGTTGGGCTCCAGAGCACAATATTCTTGAGCTCCGCTCGGTTTTGCTTAATCTTCTTATATAATACGCCGCAGCGAACGGCAACAGCTAGATGTAAACCGTAATGCAATAACAATAACGCATGCACAAAAATCGAAATTGACAGTTCAGTGACGTTAAATGGAGCAAGCACATGTCACGCAGTAGCTACATTACAAAATAACAGTAATGGATACACAAAAATGCATGATCCTTTGGACTTTTTCAAAGCTTTAAAATATCGAATTTTCAATACTTGGCGCATTTATCGCCCATCTAAAACGCCACGCATTGGGTTAAAGCACATTTCAGCCATTGGCTGTTTCAACATCGGATTTTATGATGACACCCAAAATGTAATGACCCCAAACCTAACCTAAATAAATTTAATGACAAATACTGTTAAAACAAAGACACACGATTTTCATTGAAATGAGTTCCGGTATGGGGCGGCTAGTATGTTAAAATTCCCTCTGAAAAAAAGAAGTATAGGAGCTAAGCTCCTATGCAAATTAAGCCCGGTTTCAAGGCAAACCTGTACGAGAGTAGTGTCTGCCTGCAGGAGGTGGTACCTTTGAGCGGAGAACTTTTTATCGAGTTCTACCGCATATTCACGTTACATCTAGAGCAAACTGCCCAAAACTCCATATCTTTAGATCGACAACCGCGCGATAGGACAGAACCCTTAACCTTCACACTTTAGCCGCAGACATCTTTGAAATAGGCTCTTTTTAATTGCGGAACACCCTGTATATGATGCAAAACTACGTGAAATCATCTCACGGCAGCCAGCTTTCTTCCATTGACAACTTTCTGCAGAGTTATTTGTACGCCTTTTAATTCTACCTTCCTACTCTTGTCTCAAATCAATGAAACAAAGCTACTAAGTTATTCCATATCTTACATCTGCGTCCGTTATTAATGACAAAAGTGTCAAAGAATCCCCTTTTTTGACACTGTCCACTTCTACGAGAAAAGGGGGAAAAGACATGTCCAATGGATTCAATGAACTGAAGTGGAATCGCTCGAGCTACAGACGCTGGCGCCAGATACTAGCCATGCAAGCACATAGCTACTTTTTTTTTTTTTCCCCCCCTTAGACCGAAGATTGGAGGCACTGTGTTAACCCTTCTTTTTCAGTTACAGTTATGAAAATAGAATGCGCTTTCAACGAATACTTTAATAAACATAAATTTATCTTTAGAACAGAAATATTTTCCTGTCTTGTGAATTTAAAAAACGATAAAAAGAAAAAGAAGATAAAATGAGACAAAAAATGTGAATAATATGCTAGTATAATTTTAATCCTGTTTCATACGGTAAAACTTTACGCTTGTTCAGACAGTTTCAGTAAATCAAATGGTATTTTATATTCATTTAATGCTATTGAAACTACTTCTAGTTAGTGTTCTAAACTGGGGAGGGGGGGGGGAACAATTGTCCGGTGTTTTTTTTTTTTTTTTTTTTTTTTTTTTTTTTTTTTTTTAAGCTCTGGAAATTTTTGAGCTATATTAAAATAGCGTTATTCTATCTATGAAATAGAAATTTTACATCATTTGTTTAGTTTAAATTTTTTAATTATGTAGATTTGATCTCCTCAAAATTTTAATCAAAACTATAAAATTTCGCACACATTCTCAGGCAACTTTGTAATTTATTGTATACGTCTACGATCAATAGTTTAAGAATAAAAGCCTAGATCGGCGTTTTGGGAACACCCTGTATGTATATATGCACGTTGAACTTAGTACCTCCTCCTTTTTTGCAGTCAGTCAATACTGGGAATACGGAAGGGATTCTAAACTTCTTGTACAAATTTATAGGGGAGATAGGGCACATGATAAGGAACCAGAATCTCATAGCAGAGAGATAGCGTTTACAGTGTACTTTCACTAGAAAAAAAAAAGTATAGTTTCGTAACTTATTCAAGTTGAACTATATATATAAAAAATTATTTACCAAAATATATATATATATATATATTCAATGAGACGACAAGTGGGTATGCAGACTTCCTTGAAGGAAGGGAGGGGGGGGGGGGGGGTTTATAGACATCACTTCGATTTAAAATGTGTAGTATTTAAGCTATAATTCAAAATGTATGCTCATTTTGTTAAAATGTTTTGGCGCCACTGGAGTGTACGCCACTGGAAAGGACTGAGCCTGCTTTTCCCCCGCTCAAACAATGAAAACAAAATACTGTTTTCAAAAAGTTGATATCTGAATTTCCTTTAATTTTAAGAGGGGCGATTGCCCCTTCTTACTCTAAGTAAGTTACGCCTATGACGAAGTGTGTTTAGTAGAATGGAGCCAGTGGACAAATATGAAAACACCGGTCTTTTAAGTCTGACAGGGCCGCCGTTTCAAATTTTAACCTTCTCGTCACCCTGAACCTCTTATGAGGCTCCTACTTCAAATAGCAATATTTAGAGAGAAAACAATTAAATTTAGTATTTTTTTCTTTCAGTGATATCAATATCATTCATTCATGTAGAAAGTATAGGAGGCTCTTAACTAGATGCATAAATCGTGCCTAGATTGCAGTACTAGTCCATTTAGATCATTTTTTACAGTTTTCGCTTATTGTTTCAGGAGAAAAATTAAGAAAATATTTACGCTGCTTTTTTACCGTTTTTTTTCTTTTTAAGGTAAGTATAGTTTTTTTTTTTGTTATTCCTCAACCTTTACCTAATATGTGCATCCTTTTAAATTAATTTTAGCATAACAAAATACTTCGAAAATGCAGAAATTACTACTAGAAAAATCTAATATTAATCGACATTAGAAAAAAATATTTTTGCATGATTTATAATAGTATTTCAGATGCATTAAATGCTAGACAGATTTATTTACTCTGATTTTTCATAATACGGTGACGAGAGGGTTAAAGGCTCGTGTAGATGCGCGGGCGATATCGTCAACTCCAGGGGTAAATCAATGTATTGAATGTAGAAGTTCGCGGGAAGAAATCTCCCGTCCCGTCTCTCCATTGTGTGGGGAGCGTGGTTTTTGTAGTTTCACGGGTTAACTTTTGTCACTTGGATCCCGAGTGCTCATTAAAACCCTTATAAATTTTTCGCTTGCAATGCCCTTCAAATGAAAATTGACCATTATAACACTCCCCTTATCCCCTGGAGTTCCGATCTTTGCCGCACCATCAGAACGGGCCTTAAGTGCAGGTTTCGGTGGAAAATTCAGATCTGGTCAGGTTGCAGGCGGCTGAGATGGAGGAGTGCAAAGATGAAAGGTTCCCCGCCGCGGAACAATTCGAAAAGTATCGGGAGGAGTTTGACAGAAGAGGGGTGTTTGCCTGCAAAGCCTATAAGCTTTGCCAGTCGAAAGTGATTGGAGGTTGAGATTTCACGTTCGCGACTGGAGATTCGAGATTTGATGATCGCGAAAAGCAATTGTAATGCTATTGAATTAAGATTAAACTGAAAAAAAAAAAAAAAGAATTTTTTGTAATCTATAAATTTAAATTTAGTGGTACTTACGTATTATCCTGGCGGTCCGCCAAGACGAGCAATTTTTCGCCAAGATAAATTCCAGACAAATGAAATAATTCATGGTTAGAAATACGTTTGGCAGCAATTTGCCAGCACATTTGACGCAAAAATCATTTGGCTTTTCTTATCTTTGCATAATGTTATGGTTACTAGAAATATAATATTTGGCAAAGATTAGATATTTGCCAGCCACGGCGAGATGAAATATTTCGATGTGCTAAATGCGCCTGTTACGTATAAGAGTTTTAGAGGCAAACATAATGGGGAAATGACTATCGACTTTGCGCATGCGTAAATCACCAGAAAATGAAAAGTTGACCATTGGTGACTACCATAGAGTTACTTACGTATTATACCGGCGTCATTCTCTCCAATTTATTTTTTCGTCAAACTGTTTGTTACCAGTCGTATTCCGAACCATCAATAATTTCATGTGCCCAGCATTTATCTTGGCAAAAAATCGCTCGTCTTGGCGGACCGCCGGGATAATACGTAAGTACCAACATGGATATGTGCATTTATATCTGTATGGCGACAAAGATCGAAGCTGTGTCCAATATTTTAGTTTTACCACAAATGGTAAAATATTTCAATATTTTAGCTTGGCGGCAACTGAAGTAAATGCTATTTGCTTGAAGATAAATGATAATTAAT
Organism: Cheiracanthium punctorium; assembly: GCA_038373885.1. Taxonomy (NCBI): domain Eukaryota; kingdom Metazoa; phylum Arthropoda; class Arachnida; order Araneae; family Cheiracanthiidae; genus Cheiracanthium; species Cheiracanthium punctorium. The sequence continues at coordinate 488,083 of JAWZYV010007673.1, forward strand.
GGAAAAACACCATAATTCCTTTAAGTAATATTCAAAAGCACTAAATTAAATAATTCAAAACAAATAAAGCATCGTTTTCTGTAAAGCTTCAAGTAACATGTTTATTTATACATTGCGTTTTAAGCATAATTTAAAAGAAACTAAATTCTGTTTTAATGAGTTTCAAATTATCGGTTATATTACTCCTATAAACAGACGATAGTAGAACGTTCTGCAGAATTCAATTACCAGTCACTGTTTATACACCAGGAAAACCAGAACAGTTGCAAAGAAATCCAGGTTTTCAAATTTTGCTGTGGCATAGTGATCGACGTCGGGCTTCCACAGGTACAGAAAGTTCATCAGGACATCCTGATCACACTTTTCCCCGATCGTCACCTGCGCTATGATCCTGTACCGATCCAAACTAAGTCGCTTCACCTCTTCGCGAACCATGTACGATATCTGAGACGCAGCTTTCTTCATGAAGGAAGCGTTGTATTCCTTGCCCTTCAAGCGATCTTCTAAAATTCTCTGAGCCATTTCGCTTATCCTATGGGGATTCACAGAGACCATAGGCGATATCTGGTAGGTGTACGTCTCGTCTTCCATGTCCTCAGCCGTCTCGTCCTCGCCCCCTTCCGCTGGTTCCTTCACTTCGGGTTTTACCTCCTCTTCGGCTTCGATCGGAGATATCTGGCTCACGAAAAACAAGCCTTCTTCTTCAGCTGGGACGGCATCGTCGATTTCTTCGATATTTTCTTCCGACATGTTTGCAAACAAAGTTGTTCAAAGTTTGTAAACAGAGGAAACTTTTCGCGTTGCTATGGCTACCGTAAAATCCCTGGAACTTGGAATAGAGCTAGCAGCGCCATCTATTGACTTTAATTCGAACTAAATGTACCTAATGTTTGTAGCGTTCAGTAAAAGCATGAAAGATAACTAGTTTTTGCACAGATCAATTACATTTAAAATGTCTGGAACAAAAAAAAGTATTTATTTTCACAAGTACTGCAGTATAAATATTTCAAGCCGAAGAGTTTGTGAAAGCAAATAAATTTTGAGAAAAATTAGGAATAGATAGTAAAGTTTGTTACTATCACATATTACTTTTATATATTTACTTCACCAAGGACAGCTACAAATATAAAGTTAAACCTAGGTCCATGAGAACAAATTTTATTTATTTTTTTTAAACCAGATACACGTGCTGAGAAATGAACAAATATTATACATATATGGGTATTATATAGGATTGGAGGGATCTAAACTTTTTAAGATCTTAGTCCCTCAATTTATCTAATAATTTTCTCTATTCTTTCAATTAATCTAGCTATTTTAAAACCTAAGTGTAAGACTTAAAAAACGTTTCAATATATTGATAAACTTTCTGTCTATTTTGAATGAATTAAGTTATTTCAGACATTTCACTGAACTATATTTATCAGACCCGGACTGGCCAGGTCGGCGATCGCCGAGGATCCCCAGCCCAAAGGGGCCCCGGAGAGGCCTCCCAAAATGGATATACTACTTTATAATAAGAGTAATTTGATATATATCACAGTAATTGAAATATTTTTTCCTCAGTAATCTTGCAGAGCAACGCAGCTGAGGATCCCAGAAACCCCGCAACTCGAGGGGGACCCCGAATAGTCAGGGGCACCAAAATCTTTTAAATACTTAAATGTAGTTTTTAGGTACATACGCCTAATTTTCAAATATTACATAATTTAATATTCTATTCCCTATAAATTCCCCAGTAAAGGCCCCTTTTTCAATCTCCAGCCGAGGGCCCTCCAAAGGAGCAAGTCCGGGCCCGATATTTATTTTTAAAAATTTTATTCAGATTTAAATATACAACTTCGAAAAATGACTTGGAGTAATAGCATACACAGAATTCCTTCAACAGAATTATGGACACAATCCTTATGCTAAAAGGCATTGTTAAAAATTACATTAAGTTAAACATTTTTCAACGAAGGTGATGGAAAATACTGCTAAAGCTAAAAATTAAGACTGTTCTTAAAATAAAAATTGTTCTCATGGCATGGTTCTAAAAGTTTTAAAAACAATAATTTTATTTTCATATGTAATTTTCTAAACCAGCAGTTCCCAAAACGTGGGAGTGCAAGAAAAACAGGCAAGAGCAAGTAATGCATGTTTTAAAAAAATCATCTTATTTGCTTTATTTTTACTCCAAACATATCTATTTTCACTTAAAATGTTTATTCAAACGTTACCAATAACATTATTTTGTAGAAAAGGTGACTAAATGTTCACTGTTAAAAAATAAAAAACTGCATGTATGCTGAAGAATGTGTGGCTGTCCTAAGTTATCCTTCGTTGTAGAGGGAGGGACACAAAGTTAAAAGTTTGGAAACTATTGTTCTGAATAATAAACCTATGATATAATGCAACTTTTAGGGGGGGGGGAAATCATCTCATGCACAGGAATCATGCTGCTAAACAGTCCGAGACAACATTCATGTAGAAAAATATCACTGCCCGTAGTACTAATAAGTTTATCAGAATGTTTCACACATTTATAAATTCATAATTTGCAAGAAAACGCTTAAATGTTTATAGTATTTCTCAAAAGAGCAGTCTTAAAAAATTGAAAAGTATTTTATTTTGTATTTTTTTAAGGAGACAAGAGAAACTGCAATATTATCCAAATTTAAAACATCATCGTATCTTCTGATTTGTCAAGAATAAATGTGATTAATTAGACTACCCACTCCATTAAATAAATCTATTCATATTATTTTTAAAACTGACTACTCATTTTGCTTTTAGTATCGAAAGTTAAAATTAAGATTAAAATTGAGGTTAATGTTAAGGTTAAAATTAAGTTTTACATTAAAATAAATAAATAAAGAAATAAATAATAAAATAAATTAGAAATTTCAATTATCAGTCATAAGATACTGTTGGAAAACATAAACAGGGTTCATACTCATTTATTGAAATTAAATTCCCTGAGTTTTCCAGGTTTTCCAGAGACATTCCTACAAATTTCCAGGTTTATCGCAAGCATAAATAAAAGGTAATGATCAGTATACCAAATAACTAATTAACATTTATGTACTTAATACTTTGAACTAGTTACATATTCATAAACATATATTACTAAAAATATTGAATAAAATGTTCCTAGTACAGCATGGTGAAACTTAACTAGAACTGGGAAGAAAATAAGCAATAAAATATTACTAGTAATACAAATAAGTACCTTTTCCCAGAGTTTTCACTGAGATAATCTTATAAATAAAAATGAAATTCTGTTTGTTTGTTTGTTTGTTTGTTTGTTTGTTTGTTTATTTGTTTGTTTGTGGATTTGAGTTGTATACAAATCCACAAAAATGGACCTATCAGCCTGAAATTTTGCACAGATATGTAAAATAATATAGAATACATCATAGTCCACTTTAAAACTTTGAAAGTCCACCCGTTCCCGGAATTTAAGAGATTTTTTATGTTCTCCACGCAAAAAGCTTTCCGTAATTGTAACCCCTGTAGTGAAAAAAGTGTGAAATAAGGATCGTGGTTGCCATGTGTGGCGATTTTGCCGAATAAGATGTTTTAAATTCTCAAAGTAAAAATAAAAGAATAATAATGATTTTTTTTTTGTTAGTTTATATTCGTAAGGTTATATTTTTTTTAATTATAATATCGTGTGCATGGGAAATCGGAGCAGGAATGAAATGTTTTATACGCAAAACAATAAGAATTGAAGATTTCCGAGGCTAATATTTTAAAATTTTTTAGTTTGGCGAAAAAATAAAATGGCTCAAATGCCGAGAAAGTGAGTTCTAGCGGTTTGCACAGTTTCCGGCTTGGCGAATTTACTGAGAGCTTAAGGAAATGGATTTTTGAAAACAAGTACAAAGGTTTTATTAGAATACAGCGTTAAATTTTAATGATCCCTGCGAAAATAATGCAGTTATTAAGGGATTTCAAGCGATCTATCTTCAGCATTCTCGCGATTTTGAGGAGGATTCTAACGCTTGGCGCTATTTATCGTAATTTAATCGTCTGCTATTTGGGTTATGAATACACCTGCGTATAAGTTTTTGAAATTTTCATTCAGTTGGAATTGTGCATTTTTCAGAGCAGCTTTTCTGCATCTAATGTATTACATCCAGAAAAAAGGATGTTAGAAATATCAATTTTAATTTTGTTTAATCACACTCATGAATAATGATACACTTTCCAACTTAATGAAAGAAGGAACGAAAATAGGGAAGACCCATGGATTATAACTCTTTTTATATATAGCACTTTAGTGCGTATTTAAAAATCTGAAAGTGTGTCAGATTTTCTATGATTCTAGCGCTTGGCGCAATTTAATGAGAGGGTATTTTTAAAAACAAGCGTAGGTTATCTTATAAATAAAAATGAAATTCTGTTTGTCAATTTGTTGATTTGGGTAGTATACAATTCCACAAAAATGGACCTGTCAGCCTGAAATTTTACACAGATATGTAAAATAATATAGAATAAATGATAGTCCACTTTAAAACTTTGAAACTCCACTTAAAAACGTTTTCCTCCTGAAGGGTTCCCTTAATTTCCGTTCCCGGAATTTAAGAGATTTTTTATGTTCTCCACGCAGAAAGCTTTACGTAATATTAACCCCTGTAGTGAAAAAAGTGTGTGAAATAAGCATCTTGGTTGCCATGTGTGGCGATTTTGCCGAATAAAGTGTTTTAAATTCTTAAAGTAAAAATAAAAGAATAATAATGATTTTTTTAGTTTTTTTTTTTAGGTTATTTTTTTTAATTATAATATCGTGTGCGCATAAGAAATGAGAGCAGGAATGAAATGTTTTATACGCAAAACAATGAGGATCGAAGATATCCGAGACTAATATGTAATTTTTTTTAGTTTGGCGAAAAATAAAATGTCTGATAGGCCGATTTTTAGAGTGTGAGTTCTAGCGGTTTGCACAGTTTTAGGCTTTTTGGCTCAATTTACTGAGAGCTTAAGGGAATAGCATTTTTGAAAACAAGTGTATAGGTTTTCTTAGAATACAGCATTAAATTTTAACTATCCGTGCAGAAATAATGCAGTTATAAGGGCATTTCAATCGATGTAGCTTCAGAATTCTCGCCAATTGAGTACATTGATTTAACTTGGGGGAAATCCGCCAAATTTCAGAAAATTGAAATCTTCGCATTTAGTACATCGAGGTAACGATGAATAAAACATGTTATAGTTGATAATTTAAAAAATGCGGCTGTATTAAGGGATTCCACTTTTCAAATAAATGCCTGGCGGTCGAACCATTTCCCATTTTGATTGCTGCTAAGTCAATGCTTTGAATGATTCCCTGAAAAAACTCTTGCAAAATGGCGTATGCTGGCACTTTGGCGAGGCTTAGATTTGAAACTGGATTTTACTTGAGACTGGTATATACGTATAATAAGACTGGTTATAGATAAAAATGAATGTTGGTATGTGTGTAGGAGGTTGAAAAACTCCAGCACCGTTTCACCGATCACCATGAAATTTGGTTCACCTAAGTCTTTTATCATGGAGAAGGTTTTTATGCTATCCGTTTTCCTCTATTTTTTCACTAGGTGGCGCAGCAGAACGTCGAATTCTATTCCGTTTAGCCGTTTGCTATGCGAATATCGTCCAACAAATTTCGATGAAATTTGGTACACGCGAATATTAGAACACGGAGAATATTTTTCACTATCCATTTGCTGTAACTTACCGCTAAATAGCGCTGCAACGCATCAACTTCTATACCGTTCGACTGATCGGCATAAAATTTTTTATACTTACACATTTCAGAACGAAGAATATATTCTAACTGCGTTACTTTTGATGTTACTCACCACTAGATGGCACTGCAATGCATTATTATTTTAACTCGCCACTAGATGACGCTGCAGCAGGCCAAATTTTTGACCATTCAAACGGTGGCTATGAAAATCAGTATACATAGCTATTTGAACAATGAGAATATTTTGGCGTTATCCATTTTGCTATAACTTGCCACATGACGGCGCTGTAGCAAATCATTACTTTAATTAACCACTAGATGGCCCTGCAGTGTATCACTTCTTGACTGTGCGAATAATCGCTATGAAAATAGGTATACATAGATATTTGAACACGGGGAAGAGTTTGGCACGATCCATTTTCCTATAACTTGACACTAGATGTCGCGTCAACACATGAACTTCAAGACTATTCAGCCGATCGTCATGAAAATTCGTATACATCGATATCTGAATGCGAAGAATATTTTTGCCGCATCCGTTTTGCTAAAACTCGCCACTAGATTGTGCTACGCCGCATCGCCTTCTGCACCGTAAAAACGATTGCCTTGAAATTCAGTATGCATGATTATTGAACACAATATAACGCGATATCCATTTTGCTATATCTCTTTATTACAATAAATAGTAATCACAACAAATATTAATATCAAAAATTCCATTCATTCCCGTGCGAAGAACGGGTACTTCAGCTAGTTAGTTATAAAAAAATTCCCTGAGTTTTCCTGGTTTTCCCTTAGGCGTACGAACCCTGATAAATTCACACTGAATAATAATTTAAAAAACAAGTAAATATTTTTTAAAAATTTAATTAAATTCCTACTTAAGTCAACAAAGAAAAATTTAATAAAAATTAACTTAGATAAAATTTAAGTAGTTAATTAATTAGTTAATTGATCAATGCAGGGCCGTTTGTGAAGCAAGAGTCGATACCGATAATCCAGTTTGTTTAGTTGTTTTCATTCATTTTTAATACCACGTAACAAAATCTAAAATTAATTAATTTAATTTAATTAATGAATTAATATTTGAAAAAACTGTATTAACATCAAGAATCATCCACTAAAAGTTTAAAAAACATGTATTTGAACTTGAGTGGATGAATAAAAAGCATTTTATTAAGGTTTGAAAATTTGAACAAGATATATAAATATATAGAGTGTGAACTAATAGAATCTAGACATATTTCACATTACAAGCTAAATACAGTGATATGCAGAGTGTCCCAAAAAGGTGTTAACAGTCTTTAATCCTTTTTATTCTATCTATCTATTAAAGATATGTGAGCAATGCAAATTCAGGGATGAGATTGGCAAAAAAAATAAAGAAAACAAAATCATACGAGATCAAAAAATTTGTAAACTTGACATTTGTATATAATATATGTTAAAGAAGTTTTAAGAAGTAAAACATCAGAATATGCTACAAAATAAAAATATCATGCAGTTAATTAATAATTACAATCAGGAATTCACAGAAAGAAGCAGAATTTTCAGAGAAAGAAAAGTGAATTCCTCTTAATTCACAAAAAAGCTGAAATCGGCTAAAAAGCTAAAGAATCTCATCCCTGAGAATTGAAAAAAAATGATCAAAATAAAATTGGAAATAAGGCTCTGTTAAGAAAAAATTCCTCTTGTTCATTTACAAAATTTACACTTCTAAAAGATATATATGACCCCCCAAACAAAAAATTCCCCATTAATTTAATGCGCCCCATACACTAATGAGTTGATGTACTGAATTTCAGCGTTTCATCTTACAATGTCTCAGATATCTTTAAAGAAAGACGATCGAAGGCTATACAAGATTTTGAAGGTAAACATTTATTGATAGATTGAGTGAAAAAAAAATTTCTTTCATGATTTCTGTACGACCCCTGAAATGCTATCATTGGACGTGATTTTTTTCCGAGAGCCATTGAAAAGTGGTTTAAGTCAGCATTATATTTATCTTCATATCTCTGAAGCTCTTTAAGATATAATTCTCAAATTTTTATAGCACCTCATTTGTGTATGGGGCACATTTTACTAATTGAGAATTTTTTTGTACAGGGGTTATATACAAATTTAAAAATTAACGAGAGGAGTATTTCCATAGCGTAATCGTTTGTCTGACTTTATTTTAAACATGCTTTTAATTTACATTGCACACTTATCTGCAATAAATAAAGAATTAAACCCCATTACCACCCTAATAATTTGGAATACCCTGTGTATTTCTCAATGTAATGATTTATTGATTCAGATACTTTAGGATTTCTAATCACAAACTAATAACAATCAAAGTACATCTCACAGATTGTGTTATATTCAGTAACGGCATAAGTCAATCTTTTGCTGCAACCATAAAGCTGTCATTATTTATAGCATAAAAAAAAAAAAAAGATTGGGTGGTGATTTTACTCACAGATTCTTATGCTTAATATTTGTAACAGGCATTCCCCATTTATTTCCAAAAGCAAATTGCATTTCAACCTTTTACAGGTATAAAGTAAAATTAAAAAATGAAACGCATTAATTTATTTTACTATATGTATTAGGTTGTAACGAAAGTTTCCCGCCACCGCAAACTTCGTCAGCACACAGTTCTCGTTGGCGTATTTGCTCATATTTTGTCAAACGATTTTTGGCATTTGAAAGAACGAGGTTTACTTTATAACACTGTGTTGTGAAATCTGTAAAAAATATAGTTATCATTAAGTATAAGGTGTCTCAAATAGAACTATCACTCTAGAGGATTAGAACCATCATTTACCTCCAGTTGTGTTGCAAAAAGTCAGCTACATAATATCAACGAATTATGAGTACAACTTTAAGTACTATTGTTGTATCATGTGACACTGTGCAGGTTTGGTACCGAAAATTCAAAAACAGTTATCTAAGGAGTTAGAAGTTAGTATTTCAGGCAGATATGGCGGAAAACTTTCGTTACAACCTGATAACTTTCTTCATATGTACTTTGTCATTTTATATTCTACATGTAAGCTTTCTTAAATATTATAAAATGCAAGTATTGAAACTCTGAGCTGAAATGCAAAATGTATATCGTCTTACAGGAAAATGTAACAATAAGGCACACACAAAATAAACAACCAAATGCATGTATTTATTTCATATCTTTTACATAGTACTAGAAAGGTGTGTTAAATGAATACAAAATAGTTATTTCAATATCTTGTTAGCAAATAAAGAAGGAACAGAAAACAATCCATATCAGAAAAATATTTCATGTAAATAGGAAATAAAGTTAGGTGGCAAGATATCTTTTTTAAAAAATTAACAAAACAATCAAATGGCAGTGAAAACTTTTTGTTTTTCCCTGAATTTTTTTTTAATATAGAGTTGACTTTCAAACAATAAATACAGTACAAAAAGTATTCAACCATACACATTTCAAACAAAATTAGTGTATCTTTCAAATCAAGTTTAACCCCTTCAGCAACATGGTATAACCAGTTAACACTTTCAATACACACTTATTTATTTATTTTCATTTAGAGCACATTTAATTTTATGGTTGCACCTTTATTGTAATGAAAACAGAATCCCTATAATGAAAGAAGTTTTATTTTTACAGTATTAACTATAAATACAGCTAACTAAAAAAAAAAGGGGGGGGGCAGTATCTGTACGAAAAGATAGAAAATTGAAATATGATGTACTTAAACAAAGCACTTAAAGCATAACCTTATTTTACAAAATGCTTTTATTTGTATTTTATTGCAGAAGTGGAGTTACACTCAATGTGGATAATACGACTTTGCCCAAACAAATATATAACATTGTGATAAATCAAACATGCCTCTTAACACATTAATTTAGAGACACCAAATTCAACAAAAACCCCAGACAATTCCTGGTTCAAGCATTACATTAGTCAAACCAAAAAATATTTAAGAATTTTAACTTTTTTTTTTTTTAAACCAGAAAATATTTAATTATTAATTTGTTCAGTAACACTCTTAAGTGTTATAAACTTTTGGAATTATACTGGAGTTTGAAAGGGAAAAAAAAAAATACAATGATTTCACCTCTAAATAAGAATCCCTTTTAAGTTATTAAAATAAATTTAAATATATTCAAATACATTAAACATACTACTTTGAAATGTATACTTAAACTGCAAAATAATTAGATGAATTTAAGCTAATGGAGTGCTCTTTTTTGGAGGATATACCTGGGGTATAATGGAATGCTATAGTATCATTCGCCTTTCTGGGCAGTATTTCAATAGCAATACCTATAAATAGATTAAATGAAAAAAGTTTTAACTGATATATTAGTTCTTTATAGCTTAATTAACTTGGTGCTGAAGTGGCTAAAAGGCTTGAGATCATAATTTGTAACTTTCCATTTCTACTACCTAAACAAAGTTAACTTCTCCAAGAGTCGATTTGATGACATAATCAACTATACATTGCACATCTTTCAACATAAACATGCACTCATATTCAATAAATTACATGAGACCAAAATTGTAAAATTTAGATTTGAAAAGTTTCATAAGGCATAAATTTCATCAAGATTAACAATGCTCTGAAATAATCAATTTAAAGCTGGCATAAATCATAAAATTGCTGGCATAAATCATAAAATAGTCATATCTAATACATTTCTAGAAGTTAATAATAAATTTTTATTAACTTCAATTAGATTATAATGGGAGGAAAAGTTAAACAGAGAAAACATTTGAAGACTGCACCATAATGTATTAGTTGCTAAAAACAACTTTTGCAAATTTCAATAAATAAACAATTGTTTTAAAATTTTTAACTAGCCAACATCAATCATTTTTCTACATCAATTCATCTATAATAAATGCTCTGCCTTTTAACACAAACAACTGATTTTAAGCAAACAATGAAACCATTTTTTCAAGGCTCTTCTTTTTAAAGTACAGTGGTACTTTAAAAGACGATACCCTAACATATGATTTTAAGCTTAAGCTAACATTATGATTATAAGAGCTCATTAGGTTGATTGTTTCAATTGAGATTCAAATCAGAATTCCAGATAGAAGTTATCTATAAATTAAAGTGTGAAATTAAATTATTAAACAAAACTGATGAGAAAAAATATTAATATCATATGGCCCTGCTAACGTATGTTAGGATTTTCTTTTTTACCGTATGTATATTTTTACTTTAATTTGTAACAATAAAATATATGTTCAAAATAAATACATTATTATATAAAAATTGGAAAAGTCTATTTGGAAACTGTAAATATTAATCACATTTCAGTATTTTTCATTTCAAGAATTATATTCAAGATTTGAACATTTTGACTTACAAGTTCAATTAAGAAGCAAATTAAACTACCACTGTAAATGCATCACAAGACTTCTGAACAGCTTTTAAAAAAAAAACCATGATGTATAACACTCGAAAAACTTTACTGCAACCTTTAATAACAGTAAACCTCAGCCAACTTTCAACACAAAAATTGCCTGGTAAAATGGGCCAAGGTCAATTTATATAGGGAAGTATTGCACTTTTAAGATTTTTCGATGAATCACTTAGCAGTTGACTGTTTGTATAATTGCATAGTACAGCTTATAATGAGACAGTCTAAAATTCCAGATCTTGCAATAGTGGATTTTATAAAAAGTTGTTCAAAAGTTAATTTAAAAAAAAAAAAAGAAGATCTTTAACAGATAATTTGATTTATTGATTTATCTACAGAGCAAATGTTCATTATCAACTTTTTTTTCTCTTCTTTCAAAAGGAAATTGAAACTGTCAATATATTTTTATTAACTAATATATAATTAAAAACACGATAATAATAAAAGTTATTTATTTAAATAAATAATTGTTAAAAAAATAGATGTAACATTTTCTGTAAATACTTTTTAAAAGATAGTTTAAAATAAGGCAGAGAGTAATGAAAGATAAAACACTATGAAAGCTGTAGAAAATATTTATTTCTTATTGATTATGTCCATTTAACATTTCTGCAAAAGGCACAAAACAGTGAGAAAAAAAAAAAAAAAAAAAACTCCAATAACAATAAAGAGATGATGGCACATGACTTTATATTTACCTGAAATAAAGCAGAAATTTGAGTAAAGGTCATTTACTTGCAACAATATTTTATAACAGAGAGAAAAAAGCATACAATATTTGTTAGTTTATAAGATACTAGCATATTTTTCCTAGATCTTCAGAGCCCCCCCCCCCCTCCTAAAGATCAAAAGCTTTTATCAATATAAAACAAGTTTTGGAAAAATAAAACCTTATATGACTGTATTAAATGTGTCACTTATTACTACATATCAGAAATACACATTAAATGTGTTATACATTTCAAATAACAAATATTTTTTTCTTTGGTTTCAAGAGTAATGACATCTTGCAAACAGAAATTGAGATCTATCAAATATTTTAAAAGTTTTCCATTTTAAACAAAGTGTAGGTATTCTAATTAAATATGTAAACCACACAATTAGCATTTATCTTACAAGGGAGAGAGAACATATCATGGTTTTTGAAACAGTTACTGTATTTACCCACATATAAGTTAAAAAATTTTGAATGAAAAAAAAAAGGCTTTAAAGTGGGGGGTCGACTTATACGAGGGTCCTTTTCTTTAATCAAAAGTCAAAAATATCCCTTTGAAAGACAATTGTTCTGTTCCCGCTTTCCATAATGCAGTGATGTCAATCTCTATACCACACAGATTGAAAATATGTATCATGATGAGTCAATGACGACGAAAGAATTTTGTGAATTGTTTGGAAAGTCCAATACTGAATCGGATCTTGAATCAATTCAACTTTGTATATTACTACTTTATCCAATCAGTTGTGTCACATTATCATTATTAATTATCAGTTTAATTTTGTATACTACTTTTGTATATTATTATCTTTATTATTGTATATTTAGAATTTTTTTTTTTTCCAGGTGATTTTTTATAAATGAATTTTTTTTTTAATTTAAATTTCTTGATCGAGAAATTGGGGGGGGGGGGTCGACTAATACATGGGATCGACGAATACATGGGCAAATACAGTATTTTTTAATTTACAGCTTATAAACAAAGTATTTTTATTTAGATTTATTAAATATTTTATAAAACATGCATACTTACTAGATCAATGACAATAGCTGCATTTAGGATGACATCGAACACCATTTACCATGCACTTGCAACCACCACTTGTATCACCACGACCCTGTGAAATAAAATTAATCCCTGTAATTTTTACATTGATTTAATTTTTTTTTTTTTACTATTTCACTTTCAGTTCAATCTCTATGATTACAATAAATAAATTTAAATATACTTATTAAGGATTTATAAAAAAAAAAATTACTAACTACTAATGGGATAAGTAGGGTTTTTTTAATTGTTTTAAAACAAAATAAACTTTTACATTAGACAAGTTTCAAAAAGTTCATGTTATCTTTAGCATTAGAATCACGATAGAAATGACTCTTTATCCTAGAGATAAATTTAAATAATTTTGAGGCCTGTGGCACTGCTTTGTTCAACAGCTCACTAAGAGCATTATAATTCTATTGTTAAAACCTATACTCCAAAGTTGACCCAACAAATAATTGGTATAAGTGAACTAACTTTAACTGTAATAATTTCTGATGAAAATAAATTAAACAGTTATATTTTTATCATAGTTTAACTTAAGTATAAACGCATTCACCATTTTTTTTCTGTAAAAAGCTTTCCTTTTTCTCCTTAGCAGTTTGTAAGATGGTTAAAAGGGTGGTTCAACAAAAACTATTTAAAGTACACATTCAAAACGCATATTCTTTAATTTGCTGCTTATAGATTTCCTATTTCAGTACCTTTAATATAAAAATCAAAATGTATTAAGTTTAAAGATAAATATATTTTTTACAACTAGAATAGTGTTTTTTTTTGTTTTTTTGAAAATCGGGAACATATACAGTAAAATCCTTTTTTCTTCACAATAAAAGCAACAATTTTTAAAAAATCAGAAATTCATTGTTCTCTCTCTCTTTCAAATTTAGTTTATAAGAGTTGGGAAGTCTTGCAAAATTTTAACTTTTGTAAATTTTGTGAAAACTACAACTACATTTAAAACACAGCATGTACATACTAGTATATTTTTGATGTTGCAAAAAACATATCTTTAAGAATGTTTTCCAGGTTCCAAATTTTACAGAACAGTCTGTGATTTTAAAATATGGATGCAATGCTTTATAAAAAAGACAAATGATCCTTAAAATTTAGATAAAACAATTTCTTAATAATTGAAGTATTTTAACACTTAATTTTTGCTCAAATAAACATAATCTAAAAGCAATCTACTTTGAAAATGAGATCACTTATTTACATAATTTTAAATATTGATATTTTTTATAATATTGCCATCTTTAACATGCATATTAGAAAGCATCGGATTCACAAAACATCTTTGAACTAAAAATGACACTTACCCCTGGTCCCCATCGTGGTCCTTTAGTGACCCAACAGACTTCTGTGTGACACATTGAGCACTTCAACCAATCACAACCCCACTTTTTCATTAAAATCACTTGACATTGAGGGCATCTCATAGCTTCACCATTATCAACCATATTCTGCAATTTAAAATAAATAAATAAAAATAAGAATGCTTTCTCATAAACAATGTGAAACTTATGTATAAAGTAAGGTGGTAGCTTTAGATAAAAGTATTTTTAACATACACCTTTTTTAAGAAACGAGCAAAACATTAAACTAGTAGCACAAAAACTGGGAAAATAAATATTTTCCTCTTACTGCTGATGAAGAAAAGACCTTTGTAATTGATATATATGAGCAGTTTTAATTTTATCCTTATGTTTGTGTTTTGAACAAAATTATTAAGTTTAATGTATAACAGTTTTATTGTTTTTATTGGTTTTGTATGCTAAATAATTACTATCTGTGCTAATACTTCACTTAATCTTCTGAAATGCAGATATCTTTGTTTTCTAGAGCATTTGTTGATTCTGATAAATAGACACTTTAAGTAAATTTTGTAATTTTAAAGACATTTGTAATCCTTTAAGAGGAGATAATTTGAGGATATAGATTTAAATTTTGCTGAGAAAACTACTCAAATCTTAAGAAAGTCTTAAGTAATTTAGTCTTATCTACTTAAGTAATTCAAGTTACTTTGTCTAAATCTACGGTCGACCGAGTTGTATGGTGGGTAAAGCACCGTACTCCGGTTTCAGGTTCAACTCCTAGTGGTTGGGTTCGATCCCCGACTGGGCGTGTTTGTCATTGTGTCCGTCTCTTCATAAGGGGCAACGTTGGTCCACCTACTAGGTGCCCCCATAATAAAGTGACCAACAATTCTGGCCTGCTGTGGCCAAAGCCTTCAAGGCTGAGGCCAGCCATTAGAAAAAAAAAAAAAAGTCTAAATCTATACATTAAATTTAGCTTATTTCTTTTAACCAATTATAGGAGGGGGGGCAGAAAGAATTTATTGTTGTTTTTCCATACGTCTATTTTGCCTAGCTGAAACTCCTGAAGCTAATATTACCAAATATGGCATGTATGTGAGGTTTGTAACATACGTGCTCAATAACAGAGAATTTTACAAATTTCATTATCTATGGAAATGGGCAGCCAAAACCTTTTTTTTTTTTTTTTACATATTCCTCTCTTCTACACATAAGAAAAGGAGATTTCCATATAATTCCTAGTGTGTAACACACTATTGAATACCTTAAAATCAATTTCAGGACATTTTGAAATTTGCCATACCAGAGGAGTAGGCAGCCACACACACAAACCCTTATTTTCGCATATTTTCCTTAAAAGAAATGCACAATCATCAATGAAATTCTTGCTTTAAAATGTAACAAATATGAATCCATCATTTAGGCACAACTAATTATTTTTAAAGCTTGCTACATATACATTTGTTTGAATTTAATGTTTAAAGAAAAGCTACGTTACATTCTGATACACCTAATAAAATAAAACCATTTAGTTACATATTAGAATTACTTTATTCTCTCAAACTAAATAAAAGCTACCTGGAGATATTCTTTAGTTTTCCTGGCTTCTTCACTACTATCACATCTGAAAGACACATCGTCTTGAAACTGCCGGCAGTTCTTCCCTTCGTGTATTGCAGCACAAGTCAAACAATTTGTGTGCTTACATACAGGACAGAGGAAAGTATTAACGTTGTCCTCAAACAAGCACCATCCGGGGCAATCGGGAGTTTTGCAATGAAAGCTATCTTGTGCTTGACTTTCCGCAAGAGCCATGCTTCTTTGGAGATGCCGATCATATACTTCTGGTGTAACAAGCTGCAAGTACACAAATATCTCATTAATAATGGAACATGGGCAGAAATAATGAACTTCAAAGAAACTATTAATATTTACAGTACCACCTTGAGATTGCAGATTTATTTTTTTTAGAATTGAGATCATTAGTCAAAACATTCTTATCTCAAATAAATTAATTAAAAAGTTTTTCATCTGTACTAGACCCAGATAACTCATTCTAATTTTAATATAGTAATGAATGCATTATAAACACACATTTTATAGATATTAAATAAATATGACAATATTTTTTTAAAAACTCGAATCATAATATGTTAGCAGAGTCAGTTAGCATACAGTATTTTTTTTTTTTTTTCCACTACACTTATGCTAAGTAATTTAATTTCCTCCTCTTTACTCTCGCTTTCCTTTTTATTAATTTCTTCTCTTTTTTTGACAAGCAGTAAAAGAATAAAAATTCCTTTCATTCAGATGATCTCAGATATAATGTTTATGTAAATGGTGTGTTGAGGTTTATGATGTCATCAAAAGTTACTTGTATCTTGAATTCTAAATCATATTTCAAGTCAAAGAATTAGCCTTATCATGGCTCACATCTCAAGAGATTAGATTCTATGTTAAGGCACTTGTATCTCAAGGTACCTTTATTTTTGTAACTAACAAAGGGATTTTGCAGAAGTGATATGGCACATACAGATTTTTTTCAAATTATATATCCCCTCTCCCCTGAAATCAGAAAGTCCCCTGGACCCACTATTTAAAAACTTCGTAATATCCGAGAACCAACTTTTAAGTTTTTGTATTAACCCTATTAGGAAGGCTATCCAATTTTGAAGAAGTTACTGAGTCTATAAAAACCATCTGCTGTCTATTATTTCTTAAGCTTATTTACATGAAAGTATTTAAAATCATATTATGTTCCATATTTATTATTTTATGCATGCTACTGCCACATGTGCATGTCTGTCGCTCTTTGTGGTGAATTTTGCACAACTGTGTATACGTGTCACATGTCTGGAAAGGGTTAAACTTATACAAGCTCATTATTTTTTTTATAATTACTGATAAAGAATGCAGAAAATCAGGAAGATATCTCAAAAGCTAATGATATCATAAGTACCTGGGACCAGTGATCGATCTAGGATTTTTTCAGAAGAGTAAAAGTACTCTTTAACCTTTTTAGAAAGAGTATTTTCTTTTCCAAATGAGTAATTAAGGCAACAAACAATTATGCTAAATATTCAAATGCATAATTAAATTGCATTCGACACATAAACAATAACTGATTATGCGTCTAGGTACATAAATGTCAGTTCAACAAAAACTAAGGCAATAATTGAATTTTTTTTAATTTAAAATCAGCAAATCATAATTATTTATCAAAGTATACCTAATTTTATATGGAAAAGCAATACGTAAAAATACGCATTCCGAAATTTTTAAGGCGTATTCTGAATTTCTAAAGTGTGAAATACGCATCTAGAGGCATTATCGCGATCACTACCTGGGACAGATAAATTTAAGAAGCTAGAGTGGCGCCTGTAACATCATGGTTATAGACATCATGGTTATAGACATCATGATACTTCAAAAAAAGTGCTTTGTTTTTAAAATTTAAACTATTTATAGTAAATAGTGAATACTTTGGCCCTTGCAGGGGTTGCTTTGTCCAACATGAAAAAGACTGCTTTAAAAAAAAAGAAAGAAAGGTCAAACCATGATACAACATTGGTGAAAGGTTACTAATGGTAACATTTTATTTTCCTTCTTCTCAACTCTTCCAGATTGCCTTACAGGAATAGGTATGGAGGATAAAAATTCTCATATTCAAACAGATGTTTACAAAAAATGCCAGTGTTGCCAACAACAAATAATTAAATTTACCCTCAAACAGTTAAATTACCATCAACAGGATAAAAAGTAATTTCACATCCAAAAACTCGTGTAAATGTATTTGCCTTGTACTGCTTGTTAAGTACAAAGTATTAAAGGGTTAATGGTATTTTTAAAAAGTAAAAGTGACTAACATATAAAACATATATAAATTTTCTGAAATTTTTATGCTAGAGTTGTAAGCTTGTTAGTGAATTGCAGGCAAAGCGTTTTTTTAAAAAAAACTAATAATTTTTTAAGAACAGGTTTTTAAAAAATCTATATTCAATGATCCATAACTTGTACTTAGCTAGTAGAAAAGTACCTATATTTTGTTGTCATATCAGCAGATCTGCACTGTGGCATATGACAGGAAGGACTTTTTTTAGTTCCCAAAATCATTGGTAACATATTCAGCCCTCCCTCCCCCATCAATTTACCTAACTTCTATGCTCTTAGATCCATATATCAGTCAACACCCGTAATTCAGCTTGTGAAATTCTTAGCTTACACACAAAAATATAAAGTATGTTGAAATTATCAAATTACCTCATTAGTATGAAAAAATCTATTTATGAAAAGGGGGAGAAACTTACAGACTTGACTTCTCTTTCCTGCAAGTGGCATTCACAAGAATATTCATCATTCCGAAAGGGACATTTTACAATGGCAGTTTCAGAAAACTGGATGGCACCAGCGAGACATTCCCTGGAACAAATATCAGTCTGTTTAAAACTCTGTCAATGATTTTTTTGCGTTGTTTTGTTTTCTTGTGAGAAAATTATATGTGCATGTTATTCAGGTGTGTAGTGCAAGATGAATATTAAAAGTAATAGCCAATAGCAAGTGAATTTTAAAGCTTTAGGAATCAAATTTAATTGAGGCAGTCAAATCAAAGGCTAAATATTTTTAACGACAAACTGCAGTATTAATTTGTTTTTGAGATTTACAAAGGTTGAAAGTTTCATGTGGCACAACTCATGTCTATATTTTGGTTATCCCTGCCTCTCAAAGGCCTTCAACCAAAATTAAAAATTAAAAATAGCCCATCTCCAAACCAAAATAAAAATAAATAACAGAATAGTCCGCTCCAGCCATAACCAGAATTTTTTTAAATAAAGGACAGCCAAGCCAGTTTAAAAATGAGGATTCAGGTTCCAGCATGAAACAATTAATAGAACATATGATTTCTGAATAATCATATTTTAAATTGATTTTACAGTTCAGATATTCAATACTTATTATTGTAAAACATGGTATTAATTAATATCATAACAAGCCTTTCTACAAAAAGCATTTATTAACATTTTAAAAAAGCAAGGAATTCAGTTGTGGACCTCTAGTTGTATGATTCTGAACGATTACAACCATGTTATCCACTAAAGAAGATAACTGTCTATAACACATATGAAATTTTATAACATTGGCAATTACTGTTACTTTTTTTAGTGAACTGAAAATATAAATAACCGTTTAACCATCTCTTAAGAGAACTACACACAAAAAAACATTAATGTTAGCAATTATTCATTAATACATACACATTAATAAACAAAATAGACCTGCATCAGCCAGTGGCAGATCCAGGAAAGTTTCTTCAAACTTTTGGAAAGAGACAATAAGTACAACATATTTTCCTTTATTATTTCATTTTTTAATCTTTAAACCAGATTTAGCTTGTTCATTCTCAACACTACAAATACACAAAGGAGAATACCTTTCTTTGACAGATGCTGCTTCCCAGAATGGTTCTTTGAATGGCCAGCCCCAAGGTCAGCGCTGTGCTTGCACAATCACTGGGTTCCAGTAGAGCATTCAGAAAACCATTCTGAGAAGCAACACTGGTCAAGGAAGGATGGATGTCTTCTATGTTGTGTCGTTTTAATGATGAGAGTGAACAAATCAAACATGGATTTAGTAGTGGGTTTAAGTGTGCTCAAAGGGATGCAACTGCACTATTGTCCCTCTAGGAACCACCACTGACGTCAGTATGCTATTAAAAAAAAGGGAAAGGGGGAAGAAGTCAGCCCTGCCTGGCCCAAGCCTGTAGTATGACGAAACAAAACCTGCTTTACAGTCTTGCTATGCAAATTAATATAAACTAACTGCTTCGGGGACTCAAAGAAAACTCAGGATTTTTGCTGCAATATACATTGAATTTTTAAAAAAAAAATGTCTTTGGATGAAATTTTCAAAAAAAAGTTCTTAAGCATGGAATTGCACAAAAAAATTTTGGAAGTGACTCATTCTGCAATTTTCTTTTTTAAGAAAGTTTTCTTAAAGTTTCATAATTGATAGAGGTTTACCTTTTATTTCAGTATATAGTATAATAAGTTTATTTATGATTTGTTTTTTTTAAGAAAGAGACAGTCTTAAGAAAGAAAGGAGACTCAGTACCGGAATCATCTTGAAGCAAAAGCTAAAGCCAATGCAAATCTCTATAATTTGCATCTAGTGATAAACTACAAAGAAACCACAATTCTTTAAATACCATGCAAAAATTAAACTAAAATTGACTTTTAAATTATTTTCTTTTATTCTAATAAATCTAACATTAAAATGTATAACTTAAAAGCAATCTTTTACAACTATCTGATACTATAACGACTTCCCTTTACTATCACAAATACAGTTTTTTTATCTTAGAGTACTTGAAAATCTTGGACAAATTTCAATAATCACACATAATATAAATAGATACATGAAGGACACTATTTTCGGGATTATAGAAAAGAAATCATAAATAATGTAAAGTAATGTGATAAACTTTTAGATGAAATCATACAGAGTAACACAATATGTGTTTCATAATTTTGTGAAAAAACAAGTGTTATTAGATTTTATATTTTACATACCTATGCAACTACAGTGCACATTTGTGAGATAAGTCTTAAATACAAGTCTAAAATTTTATTTGGAAATCAACACATAATTATGAAATTGTGAAAGCTATCATGTCAACTAACTTGTAAATGCATCATCTCCATGTTTTTTTAAGCTGTAAGCAGATATAACACAATGTATAGTAGAGTTCATGTACTAACTTGATTTGCATATACATTTATACCATTAGAACACTATTCAAACACTTATTTTATTCCAATCATTAAAACTTGGATAAAACAAGATATTAGAAAAAATCTATCTTTAAAAAATTTAAAGTGATTTCAAACGCATTTTTTAAATAGAAACTACATATTATAAAGCAAGGCACAAAAATAGCAATCATTAAATATTATGACTTTGAAGCATACTTGCAAAAACAATGCAAGCACTCTTGCAAGACAGCTCCGTCTCCAACTTCAACATCAAGAAAGCAAACTGGGCACTCAAACTTTTCCACGTTAGACACAAGGTCAACATCATCCAAAGCAAGTAACGTGTGGTAATCAGCTTTCTTCTGAAATTCAGCCTCCCATGCCTTGTGGAATTCACTCTAAAAATATTAACAGATTTTCTAGAAATCAATGAACATATGAAAAGTTTTTAAAAGTTTTACATAAATCTGGACTGGATTTTCATTATTTGCTTGGTTGTATTATTTAGGTTTGAAATAAGTGCAACAGTTAACAATTTTTTCACAAATTCACTTTTAAATATTTTTAGATATTTTTAATTGTGTAACAACACTAACATTATATGCAAAATATACTTTGAATTTCTATACTTAAAATAACGTGTCATATATTTCAGAAAATGATATAAAAGCAATGAAACATGAATTTTTGCATTCTACTGTTTTAAAGTTTTAAAAAATAAGTTGATATTCTGAAAATTTCCTAAAAGTAACCAACTTTTAGGAAATAACCACTATAAACCCCACTATAATATATATTGCCACTATAAACAAACAAATAACATTATTAATTAATACATTCCCCCCCCCAATCTAAAGTTTTTATTATAAGTTATTATTATCTCCGATTTTACATAAACAAAAGCTTCTCAAATGAAAAAATAACTGGTTTAAAAAATGTCCAATAAATTTCATACAAGTACTTTTATTACCAAATTTATTAAGAAAATCTAAACCCATGTCATTTCAAATAACCACTATATCACACTAATTGTTATTTTATCTTTCACTGAATGAGGCATATCTAACTTTTTAAAAGCGAGATCTGGGGATACAAAATTAACTATTACAGTTTTGTCCAGTTGGAAATTATAATGTGAAAGAACAAATTATGTTTTTAAAAAAAAGGGGGGGAGGGAAAGGTACAAATTAGGCAGCTTATATATTTAAATATTAAACTGGTACATAAACAAATAAAATGACTAATTTTTCAAGATAAAAGCTTACTTTGGTTTTTTTAGATTTTGTTTCCCGTTTACGACTACTAACTCTTGGAGGAGCTTTGGTTGGAATATGACGAACCTTATCTGAAAAAATAAATAAATAAAAATAATTCCCTCAATTATACTGTAGAAGAAATTCATATATTTATGATCAACTAAGTTATCTAATTAGTACTCTTTCAAAAATTTTTCAATAATGTGTAAAGTGGCTTTAAAAAGTTTCAAAGTTTTTTTTCATAAAAGTGGCATGCAAGAGGACTAACTATCCACCACCCCATTTTTATGAAAAATTCTACTTTTTCTATCTCCTTTGAAACAAAGGTAGAATTATAATCCTAAAAGGTTTCAGTATTGAAATGTTTTGGTGTAAGTATGCAAAAAATTAATTTTGATTATCGCTGAATTTGCTTTGACAAGTTACTGTGTGATGTCTGTGCTACAAATGTCAGTACAGTGAAATATGTTTAACACAAAAACACTTAAAATGGAAAATTGGTTAACACGAAGTGATGTAGTGGCCTGTACAGTAACTATGCAATTTACTGCAAATCTTTTAATACAAAATTCTTTAAACATGAAACATATTTTGGTCCCCTCTTTTTCGTGTCAAACGTTTTTCACTGTATATATAAATGTTTATGTACATGAGGGATTTATTTTGACCAACCTTGAATCCATTTTAACTAGTTTTGGTGTGTTATTAGTATGTGCACATGTATCTCACATAAATCAAACAATGTATCAAACAATTAATAGTAGAATGTTGAGTGTTTGTGTAGTATAGCAAGCCTACACGAGGGGCATCTGAGATGGGAAGGGGGATGCCTTGGGCAGAGCACTTTTTAAGGGGTCCTAATTTCTATTCACATTACATCAGCAGAAAACTGCCCAAAACGCCAGACTGTTAGATCGATAGCCACACAATAGGCTTGAACCTGGGACCTTCACACAATGTAGAATGTTGAAAATTTGCATTTAGGACTGTTGTAACACCTAGTTGCTTACTTGCCTTTTTGATGGCAAGTAACTGAATAGTTTTAAAGAGTCACTCCAGTCTTTTCAATAAAGTCTATAGACAACCATTAGTAGGGCCATGCCAAAAATATCATAAAATTTGGCACCACAAATAAGTTTCAAAAACTAAACCGAACTTCGTGATATCCCCGATATTTGACAAGAAATCACCGAAACTTTATGTTATTGAAGTCTAACATCTCACTTTCAAACGAAATAAGTTTAACTGAAATGTTTCAAAATGGAAGAAATCAAGAGTTCTCTACACCAGTTTTTTCTCAGGCTATGTGCCTATCATACAACATAAATATCAAGTATTCTGCAATTAAAAATGAGTAGAAAAGTTGATTAAACAAAAAAAACTTTCTCTTGTTTAAGATAATAACAGTAAGTAATATAAGATAGTGAGAAGAGGTAACACTATGCAAGATGTAGTAGCACATAATGTTCAGTAACACATAACAACAAATTATTAAATTTGTACCAAATGAAACAAAAAAGAGGAATTAACTATGTATACTAAAACTATACTGCTAATAACATTAAGATAAATCAGACAATAAAAATAAAAACCGTACCAGTTTTTGGAATGGCACCGAGTAAATTAGCTTGTTTTTTCAAGTCAGCTACAGCAGGCATATCATGTTTAGTTTTCAAGTTATCCTTCTTATACACTTTTGATTTGAGCTCTGTTTCATCCTCACTAGAATCACTTATGTCTTGCTCTGGATTAGCACGCGTCCTCAGAGAAGTTCTTGCAGGTAAAGAATGGCTTTTCGAATCTTTAGACATGACATACAAAAGGATAGGGCAACCCGGTTCCGTAACACCATAACTAGCTAATGAAGCTTCATCCGCAACTGCAAAGGATTCTCCTAAAATCCAACATTGTTGATGGCTTGGAAATTCATATTCTTTTTCAATCTGTTGAAGAGAAAGTTGTGAGATGTTATTCTCCTTAAAAAACGCTATTAAGAAACGCTATAAAGAAAAATATTCAACAAAATATTTTAAATATATATATATTGTAAAAGGCATAACTTACGAATCAACGTAGCATCCACTTGGCAAATACAAAATTCTAAATATCCATGGAATGATAGATGAGCAAAACAATGAACTTAAAATCTTATGTAAAAACAGGAATGACCAGACACATCCAGCAGATAGAAATCCAATCATTGGTAAATCAGAAAAAGAAGACGTAATTGGATGGAGTAAAACAATGGGTAGCAAGCATCGGCTAAACTTGTCAGACCCCACAAACCGAATACTTGCTACCAAGATAAAAAACAAAATAACAGGATTTCAATGCAGTTACTTAGTACAAAGAAAGCTAAATATGTAACTACAAAGGGCTATCCTGTTATGAAGTAAAAAGTAATCATAAAGACATACCCAGAAAAAAAAAGTAATTATGAAGAAAAAGTGGAGATGAAGAGACCAAAAGCATTAA
The DNA here is from genome assembly GCA_038373885.1 of Cheiracanthium punctorium. Lineage (NCBI taxonomy): Eukaryota > Metazoa > Arthropoda > Arachnida > Araneae > Cheiracanthiidae > Cheiracanthium > Cheiracanthium punctorium. The sequence goes on from JAWZYV010007673.1 coordinate 512,755, forward strand.
GCCTGAAAACATAGCTCAACCATGTAGCTGTTGCCAATTGAAGAGGAAAAAATATATGTTGCCAGAAAGAATTGGAGAAAAGTTGAACAATAAGTAACTTGTAAGAGTTGGTAGAATAATAATAATAATAATAATAATAATAATAATAAAATAATGTAGAGTAAATTAAAAAAAAAATTATTATTAATATTATATATATATATATATATATATTGCAAACACTTTTACTTCTCCTTTAGGAATTTGTACTAGGGTTTTCTCAACCTGCAAAAAGATTTTTAAGAGCATCCGTCCACCTTTTCCTGTTCAGGGCAATATTTTTACTAAGATTAAAATTTCTTAAATTCTCATCGATAGAATTATTCTGTTCAGTTTAGGTCAACCCTTCCTTCGTCTTCTAATCCGATTACAATCAATAATTATTTTTGATAGGAATTCATGTCTCATTCTGCAAACATGCCCATTTCAATTAAATTTATTTTCTGAATCAAGTATACCACGTCCTGCTTGACATCCATGATTTCCTGCATTCTAGAATTTTAAATTTTTACTGAAAACTTCATAAAATGAAATTCAAATTTGTAAATTCAACAATTTATCAGAAAATTGATATTCTCACATGTTATACAATGGAGATTTAACGATCGATAAAACCCAATTAGAGCAGAAATATTTTAGTTACAAATTTCAAGTACTGGTACTTTACCATAACATACCTACCATACTTTGGGTATCAAAACAGAATTGTAATAGATTAACATGCTCCCTGTTAACCCCATGTTGTTGCCCGTTTCCAAACAAAATGCCTTATGTATGTCTACAAACCTTAGTACTGAATAATGATAATTCATTTATTTTTAAAACTCATCACAAAATTTTAAGCCTTTTTGAAAAATACTATTAATTTGTTTTCATGAAATAGATAAATTTCATACTTAAAAAATAATAATAAACTATTAAAATATTGAAATAAAATGCAACACTATCAGGGATTGAGTTAATATTTTTCACTAAGATTGCTGTTAAAACAATGCTCAGATAATCGCTTTAGTTGAAACTGCGAGAATGATACATTTTGGTGCTTTTGGCGATCAAAGCATATAAAAAATAGATAACTATTTCGCATTAAGATAGCAATTAAATGGGAGATTAATTCTATATGAAATGAAATGGGATTTTGAGTGGTAAATTAAAGTAATTACCCTGAAACTTTTTTCAGGGGAAAATTGATTTTTCAATTTACCCATAACAGTTATTAACATATATAACAGTTTCTTAAACTGTGGGTCCCAACCCCAATAAGGGTCATGGGAAATGCAGCAGGAGTCACCAAAAATTTTACAAATATTGATATTTAATTTATTATCGTAATTTTACAATAACCAAATATTTTTACATAATGTATCTGAAAATGCATAGACAATACAGACAAAGGAAAAACAAAAATATTTAGATGCATTTTTTCATAATAGAAACATTCATTTTACTTGCTTTGCACGTGACGCTGCAGAACTAAAAAAAAAGTTATATAGAGCTGAAATAAGGTTTAAAACAGGTACAGAATCCAATTTTTTAAATCAATTTCTAATATTTCTTGAATAAATTTTCAAATAAATATAACCATTTTTACCTGTCTCTTCAGTTTCTTCAAAGACATAGATGGCGTCACAAGCAAAGGCATTGGGCCACGATGGGAGGACTTATCTTCAATATACAATCCAACCCTAAAAAATATACATTTCTAAATTTTTAAACTAATATCACTGCAAATTAATGAAAGAACAATTCCTCACAGTTCTGATGGACCAACAAAATCAAGCCATGGTCAATGCTAACTGATAATAATCATTTAAAAGGTGTTTAAAATATATCTGCTAATAAGTCATCCCAACAATGAGCATTTCTAGAAACACAGACCTTATTGGTTATTAAATATTATAGCACTTAAAATTGTTTAAACTAACTATTTTATTTGCATGCACTGATAACAGACATACATTTTAACAGATTTTGAGACATTTGAATTGGAAGACAAAATACATGTCATTTCAAGTCTTAAATTGAATTTAATTACCTTATAAATGACAACATGAAACAATTCCAACTCAAAAATTTTTATCACCATTATTCTCAAAGTAATTAAAAATTTACTATCTAAAAATTGTACAGTCGGTTTCAAGATATCCATGATTATATAAAAAATTTTGAAAAAAATCTGCATTACTTTGAAAATCTAAAAATTCATACGTATCCTGATTTTTAAGCAATTTTTTATAATTTTCCCCTTTTCCAGTAATCAAAAGTGTAACGATAGTGAAGAAAGAGAGATATCATTAGTGAGATCTACATTATTTTGATGTCAGGATACATATACATATATGAAAGTCTAGAAATGTGGAAATTCTAGGTAATTACTCAATATCTGAGAGAGTATTATTATGACAGCAATAAATAAAAGTACTATTTTAATGAACCATGGATACAGATTGCAGGGGTTGATGCAGACCAAAATTTGGTCCATTTAGTGACCGCTTCACAAAATTGCAATCGATTAAAATGGGCCCTTCACAAAATTACAATTGATTAAAACGGTCCCGTCACAAAAATTACAATCAATTAAAATGACACTTCATGGACATTTTAATCTGTTTTATCAATTATTTTAACAAAAAAGGTGACATAAAAAATTAGCAAGGAAATTCACAAAAATAAGTATAGAAATTCACAAAATTAAGTATTGAAATTCACAAAAATAAGAAATCTTCACAAAAATGAGACACTGGAAAAAATTCCTGGATCGAGAATCTTAGCTTTTAAAAGCTTGCTCTTTAATTGTAAGTGAGGTAACAAATGCTTTATCATAGAATAGCAACTGCATTTGCACAGCAAAAACTACCCCATCGAGTTTCGTATAGCTGCAAAAAGAAAGTACACTGCTGGCCACCCAAATTGTAACACCAAGAAAAACAAGAGATATCACAACAAAATTTATTGTGTAGATAACATGTTGACCAAGTAACAAATGATTAAATTTACAGCATTCTATGAAGCGTGGTTCCTGCCAAAATCAGTACCCAGAGTAGCCGCCGTTGTTGGAGATCACAGCTGCCACACGCCTCGGCATTGATTCAAAGAGACTTTGAATGTGTTCTTGGGGTACAGCAGACCAAGCAGCTTCCACACGTTGCCAAAGTTGATCTGGTGTGACAGCTGGGGATGAACTCTGGGTCAGTCGTTGAGCAACCATGGACCACATGTTTTCTATCGGCGAAAGATCCGGAGAGCGCGCCGGCCAGGGAAGCAATTCAATCTGGTGATTGACGAAGAACCCTTGGACAATGCGTGCCACGTGTGGCCGTGCATTATCCTGCTGAAATATGGCTGTTGGCAAGCCCTGAAGGTAAGAAAGGACAACTGGCTCCAACACCTCGGAGATGTAGCGCTGGCTGGTTAAAGTACCGGCAATGCGTACTAGAGGAGTGCGAGAGAGATATCCGATACCGCCCCATACCATAATACCCGGTGCAGGACCAGTGTGACGGTGCATAATGCAGCTGTTCAGCATCTTCTCTCCACGGTGTCTCCAGACTCGAATCCGACCGTCGTGGTGTTGCATACAGAAGCGTGACTCGTCAGTAAAGAGAATTTCATTCCATTCTGTCGTCCACATCCTTCTTTCATTGCACCATTGGCGGCGGAGACGTCTGTGGTTCCGCGTCAGAGGTAGACAAAGCAACGGACGTCTTGCGGACAGACCATTCTGCTGTAAACGACGTCGAATGGTACGCGCAGACACTGGATGATGCGTTACAGACTGAATCTGCTGTGATATGGTTCGTGATGTGACTGAGCGGTCCGTCACTGCCATGCGTACAATCTGCCTGTCATCACGTGACGTGGTGCACTGAGGTCGATGCGGTCGATCACGTCTGTCCGTCGTACCCTCCTGCACCCAACGATCACATATCCGCATCACAGTTGTTTGGTTTCGTCCAATACGACGACCGATTTCCCTGAAAGATAACCCACAATCTCGGTATGCCACTATCCTTCCTCTGTCAAACTCGGATACTTGATCAAAAGATGATCGTTGTTTCCTACGAGGCATAATTTATCGTTTTTTTGAAAAAAAAGCAAGAAAAACACAATTGCTGTACTTGAAACCGTCGAAATCTCCAAGCCTTAAATAGCGCTTTGAGGTGGCGCCACAGGCGCGCTTGATGTGCGTCTGCGCTGAAATTCTAATCATTTGCATATCTCACCTCAGCTAATGCATGTTGTAAATTTCATATTATTTGCATGCTTCCTTCAGGGTGTTGCATTTACGATGGCCAGCAGTGTATGAAATTGCTTTTTAACATTTTTGAGGTACTTCATTTTAAGAGACCCATTGCCAAACATATCATTCATCACAGGCCATATCACATTGCCAAACATATTATTCATTCATCACACCTCTATGATAAACATTAAACAAACCTCTATTTATGTCATACACAAAGAGGATCCCTTACTATCGAGTTAGCTAAGCTAAGACCCGCTAACAGGGGCGCAGCCAGAAATTTTTCATGGTGGTGGGGGGGGAGGGTTACAACTACTGCAACTCACATATATGCATACATGTGTTTGATAAGGGGGTGAAGTATATACATTTTGAATGACAAAAAATTCCTATGACCCCCCTTACCCCTCCCTTGGCTACGCCCCTGCCCGCTAATGCTAGTGGGCTGAACCTACTAGTCATTTGTATGTTCATTACACAAGCATATTGTTAATCAAAAGCATTTGCTTTGTACATTAAGTAAGCAGTAGGCCTTGAATTTATGTTTAGAAATGGTTGGATTTCTTAGCTAGATACAGTAAAAATCAATTATGCAAGCATAACACTCTGTCATATACACATAACAATCTAGATCAGCGGTCACCAAATGGTGGACTGTAGTGAAACTGTTTATTTTCAGAAAATAAAAGTGCTTCATTTTACGACCTACTTCAAGTTATTGCCTACTTGAACAATTTCTAATAGGCGAGATAGAATGGTTGAAAAACATGTGAACAAGCAAGATAATAATTTACTCCAAAGGAAATTTTTACTAAGCAAATAGGCAAGGTTAGTACAGTAGTTGGTTAGTCAAAAATGGTAGTAGAAGGATTTTTGTTCTTTGGGGAAGGAAGGGGGCTAGGTTTAAGTTTACTGGATCCCAGAAGTCGAGAATGTTTTGAAACAGACCCACTAGAAAAATAATTTGGACCACGGATCTAGACCATAGATGGGGGAACCCGCAGCCTTGAGGTCTCATACGGCCTACGTGAGTTTCTAGTGCAGCCTTCATAAAAGCTAGCACTTGCACTAATTAATATTTAATTATATAGATTACAACATTTTGCAAATTAATAGAATTAAATAAAGAACAGAATAAATGTATGTTTCAATGATTACAACATTACAGTGATTGGTAGGAATAGCCAATTTTGCATTTCAAACATTAAAACACCACCTAGTGCAAAATGGTAATACTACCAGACTACTGCCTAATTCACATGCAGCCTCTAATGGTAAAAAGGTTCCCTCCTCTGATCTAGACAATACTTGTGCAGTAATAGTTCAGCAATCAGCCCACAGGCAAAGGCAAGCAATCAAAATTACACATTCTCATAACAAGAACTGTTACTAATAACTGTTAACAAGAACTGTTACTAATAACTGTTAACAAGAACTGTTACTAATAACTGCTAACAATAACTGCTGCAGAATACTATTAGTCTTTGTATTGGCAGTTTAAAATATAAGTGAATAAGAAATAGGAAATAAGATGAAAGGAAAATTGTCTACCACACATTATACAAATATGAATCATAAATTACAAACACTTCATATATATAATATGCATGCATATATGATTTTGATATATTAAAGTAAAAACTAATTCTAATACTTACATTATAGGTTGATCTAATTTTGTGCTGTTTTTCCCAGAACCTGTAGTCTTGAGTTTGTCTAAAAAGGAAAAGAGAAAGAGGGGGTTTAGCACATCTTTTACTAATTCAAATTTAAACTAATAGAAAAATACTAAATTGCCAAATTAAGAAATTACTGACAAAAATGCAATGCTAGAAACTGGTGAATAACTGGATTATAATTAGATACTAAATTAGCAGTTCCAAAAGAAATATGTAATCTGAGATTACACGCTTCTGTTTAACAATAACTGACAATAAAATGTTATTTTATAGAATTACTATTTTAGAACTAAAATCATAACATTGCAATATATATATATATATATATATATATAATTTAAATTTAAAGTAGTTACCACTACTAAATTTTTAAATGTAATACAAAATGCAGAAGTTATAATATATGGTCAAAAATGAATTTTTTTTAATAACAATTATAAAACCATAATTGACTATGGTTTACATAATAGTTATATGTTACTTTTTAACTGTAAACTTTTCTTAGAACAGAAAAGAGTTATTTATTATAATTAATCTTTATTATTTGTTTGAATCAGTTTGATATCCCTTAACATACTATACAATACTGGACCAATTTTTTAATAATTTTTTAGGAAGAAATATGGACAAATTGATTCATGCTTTGGAGAACTTTTTTTCCCAAAATATAAAAATAGCTTTCTAAACAACTAAATTAGAGAATATATCACAGAGTATATGTTTTACATGAGCGACAATAGTATTTTCTTATAGTTTTCTATTCTTCTATTTTTATTAAATATCTCCCTGACTCAAAAAGTTATAATCATAAGTCAAAAATTCCAAAGATAACATGTGAGATGGTTTTAAAACAATTTAATTCTAAAACATATTTTTACTTTGTGACAAGTGTATTCTTAGCAGGGGGGGGGGGAAACTAACAAATTCATTTCTTAAGAAAGATATAAAAAAATGAAAGAAGAGATATAACTTCTAGTTAAAGCCTTTAATTTGAATTCCTCTACTAGTGACTGATTTAAATATTTCCACACAAATTATGATCTTTTATTTATACTTAGCATGATAGCCAAAGTTACCCATACTTATTAATATAAAATAAGAAACTGAAATCACAAAAAAATTATAAACTAATGCAAATTTTGAAACAACTCCAATTGTTTTCAAACCGATATATCAAGATTAAAAAACTAGTGTCAGAAAATACAGTAAAATAAATTACCTCCTTTTAAATCAAGAGACTGTTTATCTTTTAACAAAGAAGATAAAGCTGCCATTGATGCTTGTGAAGACCCTTCATTCTTAACACTTTCATACACAATGTTGACCTTATGAGGATCAGTCCTTTTTTTCAAATTTTTTGAATTCACACCATTATTAAAAGCTTGTGTGTGGGTCTCAGAACAATGTGAACATTTTTTGGAAGAACTGTCACTGGCCTCATGTGCTTTCGATGTAACTCCATTCATATTTTTGAACTTGGGCGATGCTGACCTTGAATCGTCAACAGACACATTTCCGTCGTGCTCAGATGTTTCGTTGACAGACTCTTCAGCTATCGGTAGGAGGAATTTGTTGACTGCATAAATAGGAGCCTTATTCTGATACTCCCATTTTGTTGGAAATGACTGCGAGTCTTTGGATTTGTTAATTTCAGTTGTACCATTTTGTACTTTTGAGTATGGCAAGTTACCATTGCTGGATCTCTTGCCTCCTTGGGGAGCGATAGAATCTTTGTAAGCCAACATGTTGAAAGCATTTACAAAATCTTTTACGCTACCTTTGACAGGAGGCTGAATTTGCAGTTCTTCAAAAATGGTTTTTGACTTATCGCCATTTTCTTCTACAGTGGACACCGAAGAGCTATCGGCAGAATTTGCCTTTTGTTCTTCATTAGTAATTGCTTTCTTTTCTTCTACTTTTACAACAGGAATATCAGATAACTCGGAGGAAGACGAATCTTCTTCAATCGTGTAATGAGTAGTAGAACATGGCGTGCTAACTTCTTCAACTGTCACAACATTTGTTTCAGTTTTTTGGATAGATATCTTTAGGCACACATCACTGTTTTCGCCCGCATACTGAACAAAATTTGAAGAACTGGGCAAGTTCAAGCTGTTTTCAGAAGAGTTAACTTTGTTGATTATACCATATTTGACCAGTCCATACCTATCGCTATCACTCTCATTATCAGAGAAAGACACAGAATAGCTTGAATTTTTGGAATCTTCAGAACCAGATTCTTCGCCGCTGTCACTGTAACGATTAACAAAGGCACCTTTCCGAACTTTCGAGTATATAACCTTGTGCTTGGCTTTCTTGGGTTTGGACTTCGTTAGACTGCTGTTATGTACAGCCTCACCGAGGACGACTTTTTGAAAGTTCTGGTCACTCTTTTCAACTTTACTTTTACTAGAAGAAGGAACAGAAATCACTGCGGGAACAACTGCAGTCTTTTGTTCAGAAGGAACTGAATTAATGACAACCGGAGGAGGTGGTGCCCGCCTCTTCTTACGATGTCGCCTTTGTGCTGTTGCGTGTATCCGAAAGCTACTCGACCTCACAATTTTGTATCTTGTTTCCCTCTCTTTGATACTTCCCGTATTTTCTTTTTTTCCAGTAACACCGTTTTCAATTAACTTACGGCTATTACTAGAGGAGGTAGCATAGATTGCGGGTGGCAAAGGAGCTGGTCTTTTTTTCCTGTGTCTCACTCTGGACTGAGCATTGTTTGACTTTGAAGGAATATCATTTTTCTTTTCACTTTTATTTCCTTTTGTACTGTTACTGAGGCGGTCATTCGAAGAAATGTTATTTTTATTTTCATTTCTGTTAGCATGGCCGTTGCCCTCTTTTGTACTGCCACTGTAATGACCATTTGTAGAAACAATTTTATTTTCACCTCTAATAGCATGGCTGCTGTCTTCTTTAGTACAACTATTTGAGTTTCCATTTCTGGTAACATCGTCACTTTGGCCATCAACTTCTTCCACATTACAGGCTTCACCACAGATTTCTGTGATGCGATCACTCTTAGTTAAAGATTTGTTTTGCTTTCCGGGTCTTTTTACAGCGACAGTTGCATAGTCAGCAAAAGAGGACAGTCGCTGTCCCGTTATCGACTGAGCATTTTGAGCAAACAGAACACTTGTAACTGATTTTGTATCCTTAAAAACAATTTTGTTTTTTCTTTTTCTTCGGTTGGTGCCAAGTACGAGGCAAGTCACCCACTCTTTGAAGCCACTGAACCCATTGATGAAGCTCAAACTCGGCCGAGGATTAAAGAAAGAATCTCTCCTAATCCTCATATTTACGGCACAGTCTTCGCTGGGATACTCGTCTACAGCTCTATTTACAGGTTGCAAGGACGGAATCCTTTCACTAACCACCACACAAGGACTTCTGCTATCTTCTTCTCTGTGGGGACCATTGCTATGATGGAAGTGATTAGAGGAATTGGGAGCTAAGTTACATGGCCCACATGGATTATACATTTCATAGGCATGGTCATCGTAGCACATCGACCGTCGGGTAGTGATTCGATCATACACTGGAGCACTGTGGCAGTAGTGGCTGTAGTTTGGGAATTCATATCTAGTACAGTTTGAGCACTGAAAAAATAAGACATTTATATCAGCCAAACAAAATATTAAAAGTAAATAAATAGGTTATTTGAAAGAACATGATAAGTCACAACCTCAGATTAAGAGAAAAGGACCGCAATTAACAGCTTGGATTGGTCAGTAAACTAGCAAAAAAAAGATCTGGTACTAAAAGATTAAAACTTGTAACGAGTTTGTTAAAAACGTACATAAATAAAAAATAGTATAGTAAGCACACTTCAGGTGGTACAATAAGTCCACACTTTTTTGGCTGTAAAAAGTTCTTACTTCCATATAGAAATGAAAATGAGAGAATAAAAGTGAATAAGTGTGAAGTTGCCATTTGAAAAAAGGAAAAAGTAAGAAAACCAGACAGAATAAGAGTTGAATGAAGGGTGAGACAGGAGGGAGAAAAAAAATATTAAATATTCAAAGAACATAAAAACATAAAATAATAATAAATAAGTAACAAAAGATCACACATTTAAGCAATCATATACTAAACCAGTTAGCTTTGTTTCACCAAAATGATGAATTGAGAACAATTTAATGGCAAAAATTTCCTGCTCAAAGCTAAGATGAGATGGTCTAACAAACCACCAAGATGAGTCTAGATTCAAATTCGAGTATGTCAATCGTGCAATCTACTGGTGCATTTTGGATTAAGCTTTCGGATCACTGTGATGATTACTGTCGTTCTTTCTTAGTCTTTGGTCAGAACTTATAATTCATCAATAAAAAACTATATAACATACAAATGTAATGATTTTCTAAGACTTGTTAGGGGTCATAGAGAGAATTGGATTTAATGGATGAAAGGCTTTTATTAATACTGATGTTTTACAACATATTTCAAATGACACATGACTCTGTGAAAGTCATGGCATGTGGTTCCTGAGATGAGCTACTCAAAGAAACAGCACATAAAAATGTGCTCAATGCGTAAGTTGCAAAAAGCTTGTAATTTTTTTTAAATAGAATGTAATAAAAAGTTTTTAGCTGTTTTAACAAATCAATGATATTGTAATGAACTTGCCCATAGCTCAAAAAAATAACTACAGCTATAAACAGACAAACCAATATCTGCTAAAATAAATAACAGATAAATAAAAACAAAAATTATTATTTTACCAAGCAAATCAGGTAAGCAAGCTAATTGATTGAATACACAAAGGCATTTAAGTAAAATTTTAAAAGCACTTAAATTGCAACTTTTTCCAGTTTGTTTTTCTCTTTGTTGTTGTTGTTGTTTATGTTGATTTTTTTATTTTATTATTTTGAAAATACTTTTAAGTTTCCTTAATTTTTCCAACTCCTAAAAGGAAAGTGTCACAACTGCCATTATTTTATCAACCTTAACAGACTATTTTATACTTTACATGTATTTACATGTCTTGAAATATAAAAGAGTGCTTTAATATGTACACGATAAAATGGTTGGTTGGTGTCGTGTCCATGAGGAGATCTATAGATGACCATGAGTGTGCAGAACATAGTTGGCTATCTTTTTGATGTTTTCGGAGTATAGACTCTTTTCTATGTCAAAGGGGGAGAATTCCCCCAAGCTGAGCCAGAGATCTTAAAATGGCAGGGCAGTCAAAAATGTGTTTTGGAGTCAGTGGAATATTATCGCAATTATTGAAGACGGTAGACTCTATTGCCATCTCTTTGGATCTTCATGTCTCGAAAGTGGCCTGTTCTAAGGCGAGTAATAGTTTTAGTGAGGTCTCTATTAGCGTTTATTTCACAAATCTGTGAGTCTTTTTTAATGGTGTTTTCTCTTAGACGGTACCTTGCAATCGCATTTACATCATCAAGAGTGATTTTGATGATATTTCCATCATTGAGATTTCTCCCTTCCTTGGCAAGTTGATCTGCCTCTTCATTTCCAGGGATGCCAACGTAGCACGATAAAATAAACCAGCAAATAGAAATAAAGTAGCATAGCTGCCAGAGTTTAATATCAAACATTAATGCAAAACCATAGACAATCAATACAGCTGAGGCATTCACAACAATAAACCAGAAAACTTACAAGACAAATGCATGCAACTTTTAGTGGTAAAAAGTATTTCATTGACTTATTACAAATTTTTAATTAGAAAATAAAATATTAAGATGCAATATAAAAATCCACTCATAAAAAAGGTGTTTAAAAGCCTTTCTTACTGGGGGGAAAAAAAAAAGAATTTTAAACATATTTATATACTTGATGCCATAAAATGTATGTTTAAATATAACATTCAATTTTATTAATTAAATTTAAAAAATGTTATACATAAACAACATAATCACTCTCAAATCATAACTAAACTTGAAAAATTAATTTTTTAAGTTTTAATTAAAGTGGTTAAACAGTTAACATTCTAAGTTATTAACATTTTCTGCAATATAAACTGTCTAGTTAACCCTCTGAGCGTCTTGGAAATGGGCAAATAATGTAAAGTTGTTTTCACGGTAAAAATTTCATGCAGCTTTAAAATTATTTAAAAAATAAAATTTCGATAGGAAGATTTGCAATTATTAAAAAGTTAACTCCTAAGATACCTATAATCTTTAATATCGAAATATATTTTATGATACCTTGGTGTTATAAATATTTTAAATTATAGATGCACTGCAGTGAAAACTGGAATGAAGTGAATGAGATTTTACGTCTCAGCCACTTGGAGGGTTAAAAAAATAATAACAATAACAAAAAATTCAGATTTCACACATTCTGTGAGCAACCAACTCAAAAAGACAATAAATTAAGATAATTGTTTTACTATAAAAATTATTAATACAAACTAATTTTTCCAGGTGGTATTTATAACATCTCTGTTAGAAAATTCAAAGTCTAACATATATAAAATTTGGAATTAAAAGTACTTTCACACCTTTAAGTTAACTATTTATATTTAAGTGGCAACATTCTCTACATCAAGCCAGGCTTTATATGAAAATCATACTAAATAAATTATAAGTTAGTATTGCTAACAATTTAAAAAGAAAATAATAAAGAGCATGCAATATATACAAGACAAAATTGTTAAACAAATACTGATATCTTAGTGAATGTTAGTGTGATTTTACCTGCACATTTCACACACCATGCAAAACCTGAAATAAACAAACATTTTTTTAAGTTTTATACAATACAGCAATATATGACAGACCATACTAATAACTACAAAGGAAATTTTAACAGAGCTTTATTATTATTCTATGAGTTTTAATAAATTTTCTTGTTTTATTCATATTGTTGTCAAATAATATTGTATTGTGCTGTGTTTTAAGGCAAACCCACATGGGAGTATTTGCTTAGGGGCAGGATACCTTGGGTGGAGGATTTCTTAAGAAGTTATAATATGTATTTACATTAAATCCAGAGGAAATTGCCCAAAACTCCAGACTTAGATTACAACTATTTACAAGAAATTAAGAAAAAAATTTTTAAGAAAATTTTCAAGCCCATAGAGATAAATTTGCCATCATATTAAGGTAGAGTGTGCAATCTTAGTATAAATCTAAAAAATCAAGCTTATAATTTCATGAAACAGCAAAACATATACATGCAGCTATTTTGGTATTATAAAAATTTTGCAATTACAAAAAGGTACCATATATGTTACACCATATCAATGGCGGCTCCAGACAGAATTCTCGGACGGAGCCATCGAACTTTTTACTTAGGTCTATAAATTGTTCAAAATGCAAATTGAACGTGTGAAATCGTGAAGTATGCGAATCTAAAGTAGTAAAACAAAATTTCGGAGGAGGCCATGGCCCCTATGGCCCCCTCACTGGAGCCGCTCTTGCACCATATTTTACTAAAACATAGGTGCATTAATATCAATGCATATTAATAATATTACTACATTATGCAGTTTATTCAGTAATATGCATAGTGATTCTTTTTGGTTAGAACTAAAGCAAAAGTATGGAATGAAAATACACATACATTCTTCAGGGAAAATTTTTACAATATATTTTATTAAAATAATTTCTTTATATAAACTTTTAACAGGGTTTAAAAAATTATGATTTTTTAATAAAAAATGAATTTTTTAAAACAGATTTTTAAAAATAAAATCCGATTTTTAATATATATATATATTTCTTTGGTATGCAAATAAAATAATTTTGCCCCAAGTGGATGATTTTGAAAACAGAAAAATTGATTACATACCAACTTAATTAACATATTTAAAAGCAAAGATTTCAAAAGTAAAAGTTAACAGAAATGTTAATTACGTGCAATAACAATAACAGTATTATGCACAATCTCTTTCAACTTGCGGGCCACAGAAATTTAAAAGTACAGTATCAAGGGACAATCAAGTAATGCATTGTTTTAAGTTATACAGCTTTAAAAACAATATAACATATTAGCCCAAATATAACGGAATATTTTTTAACTGATCATTTCCAGTTAAAAGCCTCACTCATGTTAAATTCATGATCTAGATAATAATGGAATTTACTTCTTGTTACTTTCCTAACGTTATTTAATTTTGTTTAATGTTACTTAATTTTATTGCCATAAATGCAGCCTATGTTATTACTTATCAAATAAATGTTTATCTGGCTGAATTTTATTTTCTCTGAATTCTTTCATGAAAAATGAATGGATTGCATTAAATTTGGATTTGAAAACATTTTGCTGCCGCATTAAATTTGATGTTTGAGTTATATTTGGGCTAATACAGTATTAAAGACTAATTGGTGGATATAATGGCACAATTCCAAACATGTATTTATAGGTTTCTATGGATATTAAAGTTCTTGAAAACATGTGGCATACATACTTAAGGAATATTGACTATTCCACAGTATTGCAAGCATTTATGTGCTGTCGGCAACAAGTTTGACTGATCATAACAAACCAAATACTTGAGTTAAGGGAATAGTTTTTCTTTTTTTCTTATAAATAGTATGTTACACTGTTTATATAAAAAAATATATATATATTGTTCACCTGATTCAATTTTTTGTGCTGTTATAACCAATCAAACTTATTGCAGACATAATATAAATGATCACAATACTGTGGAATCACCCAATTATCAAATAAAAGTTCTTGAAATATGATGGCACATACTAATAAAAGTCAATTTTTAAATTATAACTGAATATTTTTTGGTGCCATGTTTATGGCAATTAAAAACGAATTTGATATAATTAAATTTTCACAAATTTCTTTTCTTAAGAATTGAATTTACAGATTCTGATAAGTGTTACTGGGTTGGCAGGCGAATGGAACAGGTGTCATGACCTAATAATGGCCTGCAGGCCAGATATTTTGAATGACTGATTTAAATCAACTGATTTGAATCAATTTATTTAAGACATTGACTCTTAAATATTGAACTTTAAAATTCAGTTAAAATAGCAAATTAAATCTTTTACTCAAAATATTTGTTGAAGAGAGTACTTCAAAAAAACAGATGCAAATGGCATACATTTTACTTTTTTCAGGGATGTTCTTTAAACAACTACAGAACAGCTTTTAAAAGTATCAAATCATGATAAGAATTTAAAAAGAGGAGGCAATTAATGCCTTTTCAAAAGCTATACTATAGCACTTACAAACAGTCAAGTTATGAAACATGCAAAAGAAAAAAAAAAAACAGAAACCTAGACTATTTTAAAATGTCTATAAATGGAGTGGTCTTTGTTTTGGCGGTAGTACTAAACAAACCACATTTTTTTTTCCTTTATCATTCATCAGCGGAAGTGAAATGCAGTAATCCCTGTGCTAATTTTAAAGAAATCTGAAATACTTGCACAAATGCAAGTGAAATTATGTGTCCATTTTTACCATGGATTTAGTGTTTACATGCACCACATGCCAAAATTCTTTCCAGTCCCTTATTTGCTGTTAGAAAAGTGCATTTTTTTAAACAATTGCTTTTTTATGATTTAGTTAATAAGCAAAACAAAATTATCCAGACTTGCACATGACAGTCTGACATGCAACAATGCTAAAAATATTCTTACAGAATCTTGTTTAAAATGACCAAAAGTAGCATCCCGTCTTCTTCGGTGAGCAAAGTTGGAGCAAGAATCTTGAAGTCGACCAAAAAATGAAGTTCTTTCTCCAGCTGTAAATAAAATATAAGATAAAACCAAGACTGGCTAAAACATAATGTATAATAACATTAGTCTTAATATTTTAAGGTAATGAGTAATTTCAAAACTTAAACATGCTCTCATACAAAAGTACAGTCACACCTCGCAATGTTGCAATATTGCGCTTCGAATTTGGGTTTTTTTACCAACTTCAAAAACTGGCGGAAATTCTAAATTTAATGCTTTTTTTTTTAATATATGTTTACTAATTTGGATAATCAGAGCAACAGTACACTTGCTTTTCTTTCCTGAACAGTACATCTTTTCATCTTCATT
The DNA here is from genome assembly GCA_038373885.1 of Cheiracanthium punctorium. Classification (NCBI taxonomy): domain Eukaryota; kingdom Metazoa; phylum Arthropoda; class Arachnida; order Araneae; family Cheiracanthiidae; genus Cheiracanthium; species Cheiracanthium punctorium. The sequence continues at coordinate 528,705 of JAWZYV010007673.1, forward strand.
ACTTCATGAATGATTAAACAATTTATAACATTTTTGTAAGTTAGTAATTATGTGCAAGTAAACATGCAATAATAATATGATACTTACAGTTAATCTAATATGTAGATTATTTCATTTCTACAAACTTTAATAATTTTTTTTTAATGTGTTGGTCATTTCTATGCCTATGAAATATTTGGCTTATAAATAAAGACGTCTACTCTGTGAAAATTCAGTTATTGCAGTAGAATGCAGAATGGATCAATTGCAATAAATGAGGGTCAATTGTAATTCAGTAAAATATTTTAGGTGAATGATTCTTCCCTAGTTTTGAAAATACATAATTATAACACACTCAAACTACAGAAACAGCCCCCCCCCAAAAAAAAAATGTTTTCATTTACAGGCTAATAATAATAATATAAATAACACTGAGTATTTTCATTTTACTTTTCAATTGCTAAGCATTTGTAGAAAACCAAATTTATTATTCAAGAAATTAAAACAGAAAAATAAATTAATGTTTATGCATTTTTCAACAAACAAAAATGGCAAAATTTGAGCATCCTCACAAAAGGATGCAGGCATTAATGGGTTAGGTAGAAATCCTAATTTATAATATTTATATACAATACACAATCTGAAAGATAATTAATTTAAAAGCTCTTTACTTTACAAATTTCAAATACATAAAGTAAAAAATAAAATGCTATATGTACGTACGTACTTACAGACCCATGGTACAATAGACCCATGGTCGCGGTGCCTGGCCCCCTGTGGGCCTCCCCTCCATAAGTCATAAGTATGTACGTACTTAAGTTACAAATACTATTAACAAAAGTAGCAGCAACCTCTATACTTACAATTAACTGAATTATCACTGTCTACTTTGATGAGATCAGCAACAGGAAGAAAAACTGCATGACCTATTCGAGACTGAAAATATTGTCTGCCTCTAAAACTGCCATTTCCACCACCAGGCATAACATTATCCTACAAAAATTTAATAGTTCAATTAGGTTAAATTCAACAAAAGTTTCTGAAGTAACAAGCATAAATTAATTAAAGTAGTAGTAAAACAGCAAAAGAGAAGAATTAAAAACTACTTTTTACATTATAATATACATTTCAATTTAAAGAACATTGTAGAACTAACTTGATCTTTTGATTTAATAACAAAATTTTATTATATCAAGAGAAACTGAAGTAAACAAGAGAACAATGATCGCCAAACTGTCAATCACAAGCTACTAGTAGCTCACAGGGACATTTTTGGTAGATTGTATTAACGCTCCGATTGGCTAATTTCTATTCTTGTACTGAGTTGACGCTTACAACATGGGGCACTGATGAAAGTACAGTTTTTACAAACTCATTTTTAAAAATTTAGTAGTTCTTTTGGTTGGTAGCTTGCAGTAGAATTTAAAAATGGTACTGTACTCAGAAGTTTCATAAGTTTGGCAATCACTGCAATAGAATATAAAATTTTGAATTTGCATTATTATCAAAGTTTAAACAATTGGCCTAAATCGACAAATTATATAACAGTGCAACAAATAGTTGTGTTTTATGATATGGGGACATATCATAATGCTTTTAGGTACTAAAGTTTAATCTACTAATCAACCAAATGTTTAGAGGTATCCAGTTTTTCGTTAATGATGAGAACTTTGATATAAAAAGAAAATTAGTCCAAAATTTGATACAGTAAAACTTTTTCTAGGGTGTTTGACTTTCACAGTATTAAATTCAATTACTTTTCAGGATTGGCAAATTTTTGCTATAACTGAAAAAAACATGGAAAATATATGGGCAACAGTAACTTTTAAAGCTGAGTTGGTGAGCAGACATAGGCTAAATAGTAAGCAATTAGATTAAGTAAATTAGAAATAATTATATATGATTTCTTTTTCACAAACACAATTCAAGTTTTTGTTTTCACAAAATTTTCTAATCAACATTTATCTTTGATTACTACCAGCAGAGAAAACCATTATGTATATAAAGTAACTAATATGCAACCTATTAAGAAAGATAAAGAAAAAAGAGCATATTTTGTTGTTCACTCCCCTAAATAATCAGCAGGTAGTGACACTAATTTTAAACAGAGATGAATTTTTAAAAATATCTTTAAATAATTAATTTTTAGTGGCAGCAACAAAGTAAAAAAAAAACCTCCGTACAAATTCAACACCGGCCGTCCAGTTAGTGGAAATAGAAGGAATACGGCCAATCCATTTTACGATCCCAGAAGCTGCACGGGCTTCAGTGAGCCACAATATTCTGTTCCCTAGTGATAATGTTGGTGCTTCTGGCTCAGGCTCCAAGTCATCTACATAAGGGACATCTGAAAGAAAGCATATGATTATAATTTTTTTTAATTATTCATCAAATAAGCATTCAAGATTTAAAATTGAATTATTTTAAACTACAGTGAAACCTCTGAATAATAGCCATCTATGATATAATCCAAAAGTGACTGTCCTTCGGAGGTGGTTGTTGTTTAGAGGTTTAATATTTTCAAAAAATTAAAGTTAATAATTGAGACACCAAAACGTCGTTTTAGCTTCACTAAATCTCATACATTTTAATTTACATTTAAAAAAATTGGTTAATCGCAGTTATTTTTTTCTTTGAGACAAATATATTTTTCCTAAAGCAATAATAATACAGTCAACTCCGGATTTAGTGAACCTGAATGTAGCGAACTTTAGGATATAGTGGATGCACTTCATTAGTCCCGATTTACATACATTAGAAATGTACATAGTAGGGAATGCAATCCCGCACTGTTTTTCGTCTTGCGGGATTTCGGGATTGAGTTTTATTGATCCCGCGGGATTGACATTTCATTTAGCTAGGGCTTCATTTCAACAGAGAAAAGTAAAAAATGTACGATTTTAAGCACTATGAAGCTTAACTTTAATAATAATAATTAATCTTATGAGATAATTTATACAATAACTTACAGAAATATGAAAATTATAATCATGATTTTCAGAATAATACAGTAAGTTATGTTTTAATATATTATTATTAGTTATGTTAGTTTCTAAAATTGAGGAATTTACAGAAAAATACACTCACATACTTACGTTATTTTCTTAGTTGCTGAAAAAAGAACGTACAAAATCGAACAAATCCAATGAATCATTTCCTAATCTAGATTTAATTTTAGTAAAATAATTAAAAGTGTGAATTAAAAAAATTAATAACTAAAATGAAAACTTTTTATAATTAATTCATGATTGTTCGCTAAGAGATAAATTAGTATGAAATATTTCAGTTCACTTGGGATTGGGAAGTTTTCAAAAAATTTAGATTACAGTGTTCAGATTTAGATGTGTGATCCAGACTCCCATTGGAAGATAATTAAAAGAAATAAAACTTTAAATTAAAATTCATAATTATGGATTCGTTTATTGTTAGATGAAAGACATGAATGATTCAAAATTTTTCGGTTTATTGGTTGGGAAAAGCGGCGTGAAATTTTAATAAAAATTAATTTATTTCTCGGTATCAATCCCATGGGATTAGGATCGTAATCCCGCAGGACTAGTCCCGCAAATATTTGTGCAGGATCCCATTCCCGCAGGATCGGGATTGCATTCCCTAGTACATAGCATTTTTTGGTTTTAGTGAACTTAATAATTCCTAGGAGAAAGAGATGATGTTGTTTGATTTCTGCGAAGAGTGTCTCATTTATGTTCGAGTACAGAAAAAAGAGATTATCAAGTACCTGATCCAAAATACAGTGTCTAGGCTGACATATCTATGCTAAAAAAAGAGAAGGGGAGTGAGGGGGCCATAAATTTCTTTCATTGCTGTAATACATTCTAATCTTTAAAAGTGTTCATTAACAAAAAAAGAGTACTTGTGAAAGTGAACCAAAAGCGGAAAATTCGCTCTTGAAATTGGACGATTTCATTTTTCTTTCTCAATGCAATATAATAGGTGACAGCACCTTTTGCCAACACAGTGGAATGTACATTACTTCCATAAATGTGATTAATTGTGTTTATTTTACTTAATAAGTTGTTCTAGAACCGTGAATGTGATCAATTACATTTGATTTACTTAGTAAACATTAAGTATATGTATAAAATACTATTTTCTAGTTCTGTATTAAGTTTTATACTTCAACATGGGGAAACATTGCTTTCAGTCAACTTTGGATACAGTGAACAAAATTTGTCGGTCCGAATAGGTTCACTATAACCAGAGTTGACTGTATTTGTTGTTTTTCCTGAGAACTCATCATCATTTTTGATTGAAGCAAAATTTTGTATCTCCCGAGAGTTTGTAAGAACATCAGAATATTTTTCGATATCAGCAGCCCCAACAGGGTCGAGTGGATAAGGCATTCAAAATGGTAGACGGCTGGAGTGTAAAGGTCCCGGTTTCAGGCCCCATCGTGCAGCTGTCAATCTAATGGTCTGGTGTTTTGGTTTGTTTTCTCCAGATGTAAAGTGAATACATGTTAGAACCCCTTAGAAAGTCCTCCGATCAAGACGCTTCCCATCCTATTCAGATAGCCCATGTGTAGCTTTACCTTAACACAAACCAATTCGATATCAGCAGTGCCGCATGTAGAGGGGGCAGCATACAAAGCACGTGCACAGGGGGGGGGGGGATGCCAAAATCCTTTATGGTTCCAATGTAAGGGAGCCCCGATTTAGGGCTTGTGAAATGCTAAGGGGGAAGCCAAAATTAAGTTTTGGCCCAGGTAGTATAAACTCTCTGACAGTTGTGTCTCTGAATATTAGTAGTGTGTTTATTTTATGGTGTGGCAAATAAAGTTTACATTGTTAACATTTTGGGGGGGGGATCAGAAAAGTGCATTTGGGTTACTGTTAAGATTTTTTTTTCATGATGCCGACCGATGGCTTTTGTTCGGAATTCGTTGTTGAGAAGTTATCTCTAATGTTAATAGTATGAAACACGTTTGATACCACTGATATGTGGCCAGTCATCGGAGGTTTCTCTTGTTCAGAGATGACCATTATAGGAGGTTTCACTGTATTACTTGCAAATCACAAAAGAAGCAGCATATAGCAGTTCCTATATCTATTTTATTTACTAAACACATGATACAAATGATGTTGAAAATGTATCATTTTCAGTGTAGTGACTGAAATGCACAGAAATTAAAATTGCAGCTAATTTTAAAAATATAAGAGTACCAGAATAATGATGCGCATCACAGCTATGAATTCCATTCAAAGACTGATGACGGTGTGAATTCCTTGAGCACATTTTGCAGGCCATCTGAAAGAAAATTTAATTAAATATGAAATTTTCAACAGAAATAATGCTGCATAAAGGCTTTTTTATGAAAAATGTTAATACAATTGTACCTTGAGATACACGATTAATTCGTACTCAGGGTACAATTTTAATCTTTTTATGCATTAGAGTTTGTTTTCATGGTTACCAAAGATGGTAGAGACTTTGGCAGAGGGGAAAAAAAGTTGCTAAATAGCAACTTTAACAGAGAAAAAAGTCACCAAATAGACTTGCCCCCACTTATCCCCCATATTTCCCAAATTTTTAAAACACACACACATACTGTAAAAAAAAAGGTTGGTAGAGCTACATAAAATTAAGTGTTTTTTCACTTCATTTTTGTTTGATAATTTTACCCAAACTTTCATTAACCCTTTAATGCGCAGTGTTCCCGCTATGGGAACACCAAACTCTGACGTTTTGACTGTTGCCAGTCACGAAGAATAGATTTGATTTCTATAAAAATAGTTGCGGGTGACATAGCTCCTTCAGAATCCTTTACTTTTTAGCACGTCATTTCCCATAAAAAAAATGGTCACGATTATTTTTAACAGCACTGACATCTGCTGAAAAGTGGAAGAATGCGAGAACAGCTGGATAGATTGCCCAATGCTGAAAAAAGGGCGGCCGTTGCCATCGCTCTACTTAACTACCAGCAAGATGGCGGACGATCGAAACGTTCATCGCATGCCACAATCTAGAGACCCTTTTTTTGATGACAGCTGGCTGTGTCGAGCGATGGCAACGGCCACCCTTTTTCAGCATTGGGAAAGGGTTGTGCCTCAAAGGGTTAATAGGTTTTATTCTGGTTTGTATATTAATTAAAAATATTAACCTGATGATGGTGAAACCGCCGCCCTTTTTTTCACATATCTCTCTTAAAAGAGGGGGGAAAAATGGTTATCTAAGAAATTCTTACTTTAGTACCACAAATATGAATTCATCGTTTAGGCATGGCTGTTTCGTCATTAAAAATTTCATTGGATTTAATGTAAAAAAAATAATAAAATACTCTCTGGTACACCTAATACTAGGGTGACCAGCTATTGTTTTTACAAAAGGAATAAATCTACTCAAAAAACTATTTAAGTGACTGTCAGTGAAATTTCCTATTTTAGTTTTTCTGAATAAGTAACTAATCTTTTAAAAATGTACAACTTGAAAGAAAAATCAATAGTTATTATTATTCACAATATGATTCACCTTTTATAAAGAACAATACTACAGTACGAAACTAATTTAGGAAATTTGGCTTGTACTCAAATACACTTCTGAGAAAATATATGAAAGGAATGCATTTTGCTGATGGTAATAAGAGTAATGAAAAAAGTTGTGAATTTTCTTGATCGAGTTGATTATAAAAAAAAGAATGACCTTTTTAACTAGCCTTTCATTAAAATAATATTTTAGTACTTAAATATTATACCATCAACTGCTCCAAATTTGAGTTTGATGATTTTGGCAGATCTAATGAGATTAGAAAAGGTGATACATTAAGCAGTAAATGGCTATCTAAACTAGTGAAATTACAATTAATAACACTAGTAATAGGGAATTCCATTATTTTCCATTACTGAAGTTGAATCACGCATTATATTAAAAAATTTACTGGTGAAAACAATCTTTTTTTTTTTTTGCCTCTTTTGACCACTCATATTGCATTTAAATAAATTAGCTTTATTTTACACTTGCTCTAATGATATTTAATTACAAAAAGAATAAATTCAAATGACAAGTTTGATGGCAGTGGCGCACACAAGGGTGGGGTCCAGGGGGTCTGGACCCCCCCACATCAGCTTTGATTTTTTTTTTTTTGATTGATTATTACCCTATATCTATAGTAAATAAAATGATTCCAAAAAAAGGTAGCAATAGTTTCAGTTCTAATAAATAAAAAAGAAATTTTTTTCTCGTTTTCCTCAACTTTTCAAAAACGAACTGAAAGAGAACATAAAACACCATCTTGTTCTCAAAACTGTACAACTATTATTTTGCTTCCTATTGTACTGTGGAGTGTATTCTTAGGGAACTGGATGGGACGAGTTTTGATGAATTCCATCTAATGAAAACGAGTTCTTTCATCACTGATTTTTGTCAATCTGGAACATCCCTAAAAGTTGGACCCCCCCCAACTGTAAAGTTGGACCCCCCCCAGCCAAAAATCCTGTGTGCGCGCCTGTTTGATGGAATAACAAATACAAAAAGAACTAAAAAGTTAACATGTAATTTAACAGTATTTTAAGGGGTACAAAAAGCAAAGATGTGTTTTTGAAGTACAGGTTTTTGAATGAGCACACTGTGCATTACTTAAAAAAAAAAGGAGTACAAAACAATCTAAAGACATATGGCTGGTCTCCTAATGCAAAAAGGGATATTAAGCATACATTGAAGCATAAAATATTTGTTCAAAATAAGTTTTTACTTCATTAAGTTCTATAATTAAAAGCTTCGGGTGGTTTCTCAAAATGTAAAAACCCAAATAAACATATATTTTTTCAATTTTTGAGTAATAATATATGGGACATAGGTTTTAAAAATTTGTGAAGTAAATCGGTATCCCGATGATCATTCCCGAAAAACTATTTTTTCGCTAAATGTGCTGGCAAAATGTTGCCGATTATATTCCAAACCATCAATAATTTCATGTGTCTGGTATTTATCATGGTAAAAAATCGCTCGTCTTGGCGGACCGCCGTACCAGGGTTCGCGTTAACTCAGATTTTGAGTAATTTAAGCGAATTCTGTTGACTGCGATGCAAAAATATGCACACAATGGTTTTTTTGCACAAGATAAAGGGGTTTTGTAACCCACTTTTCAGCGCGATTTCTGAGTACCAATACTAAAGCTGTACCAATAAATCTTATCAATGAACACATAAAAAATTAATTGCGTTTATTTTATTACATTATTGAGTTTATCCAAAAATATTAAAATATCAGAAAAATTTATAAGTTAATAGAACTGATATTAATAATCAAAAATACTTTTATACAGTATAAAATGGAACAAATAGACACTGTCGAAAAATCAAAATTGCATCATCTTACAAAAATCGCTTCCTCACTAAGTAAGATACGACTAGTAACGGAAAACAGAACTAGATGCAGTAGATGTATATCAATTCAATTACAAGACTAAATTTATTAAAGATGCTTTCAAAGTCATTCACATTTCAAAACAAAGGGTTTTAAAGCACCAAGAAACACCGTAAAGTAGGAATTAATCAGGATTTTTATATGTTTTCAAGAAGGAAATCAACAAGCATAGTAAAAAACGAAACTTTTCCTTCGGTACTCACTATGAGAAAAGTTAAAGGGACGAAATAAGAAGAGGTCTACTTTATAACGTGTACAACGTTATAGCTATTTTTAAGCACATTCTTTAGATTTATGAAAAACATTAATCGGATGCGAAATATAATTTATCGACAAAATTCGTAATAAATACAAAAACAAATGTAATTAATCAAAAATAATAAAAACTCGTGGAAGGTAAACATCCGTATTTGTAAGATGATATAAGAGCAAAGTTTAGATGTCTTATTTTTGCCACGACATATTCAGTTCAAATAGTACATCGTAACGATCAGGAGGCTGCATGCAGGTTGTAAAGGTTGGTTTCGAATGTACGAGTCGTTCTTTTCTGTGAGTTGAGAGTGATTCAAGAACATCAATGTAATGTAAATGTAACTTACTTTGCGTGCGTAGGCCTCCGGCCTCATGCAATTTTACATAATTTTGTCATTGTGCATGAACTATACATATTTTTAATAAAGAACTACATTGTGAAAAGAATAAGAGTCGTGCTTAAATAATCTTAGAAGTCCGATTTGTGAATTAAAGATATATATCAATGAAACATGAATTAATAGCAAATTAAGGTAATTGAAGACTTTTTCATTTATGCAGTGTTTTTATAGTTTTTAAAATTGTGTAAAACGTTTGTTTAAATCTCTTTATAGGGCCTGTTTACTTATTGCATCGATATCCTCTATTATATTCAAATAAGCAAAGTTTGGAGCAACAGGTACGTTAAATATTCATCACAGCAATCAATTTTCAGTTTTACACCAATATTCACTCCGTTCAGCATAACCATCTTAAAATAAAACGAATTCATAAGAGTTCTACACAACTTATCTACATTTAGTATAAAAATAACCAGAAACTTTACATCCTTTTAAGAAAAAAAAAACTTTCAAAAAACCTGAATATTTAACACAGACAACATCTCACAACAAAACTTGTTGAAACCCTGGTCGTCAAACGTGGTTGACAGTTAAATTCTTTCAAAAAAATCACATAATTCCTTCAAACTTACTCAGTTCAAAGTTAATTTCTTTGACCAATCCCATAATTTCTAATGACATCATGAAACAACAAGGGAATAATACCGTAAGCGGGTGTCGGTTGAGTTGGCGACTTTTTTTTGTCGCCAGCGGCTAACCGTGGCGACTTTTTTTTGAGCGCCAAACAAAACATAAACATATGTTGACACATAACTAACAAAATGAACCCCAAACTATAACACACTATCTAAACACATAAAAACATTTTTAGACATATTTCAAATGCAATTATGAACAAAAATCACATAAACAAAGCACTACCTCTGGACTATGAGTGCGTCAAAAAATAAATAAACCATAACCTTAATCATATACAAAATGCCAAAATAAGTTTCTGCACATAATTATACAGCAAAATTTCCCTTAAAACGTTAAAATAACAATTTTAAATTAATAGAAAAACATCAAATAAACCAACTACCTCCCCCACAAACAACTCAAAAATACATATATTGAATCATATTTAACGTGATTTCAAGAAAAATATACTATATAATATTAAATATATTAAATATACGACTACTTCCTCCCTCACGTGCTTTTTGCAATTTAATACCTTCAAAACACACAACATTTACACTATTAATCACACTAGAATCAAATCTGATCTCAAACAACTCAAAAATCCTTACATATTTATTCATATTAAACCTAGAAATTGTACGGGAATTCTGTAAATCAGGAGCAAATGCATATCACAAATAAAATTAACCATCCCTCTTAAAACCTTAAAAATGTTTACTTTTTCATCCCAATTCACAAAAAAATAACATAACATACTGAAAACCTTACATAATTATGAAAACATAAGACCATAAATATTCTCAACTATACACTGGTGTACCGTAAAGCAAGGAATAAACATTTAAATAAATAAAAGCACCACATACCTTAAATTTTATTCATGAACAACGTGCGTTCATCTCAAAATAAATCCATCAGAAGCATTCAAATAAGCATAACAACTGTACCTCAACACAGTCGCAACATTTTCAAATGTTTGTCGAAATTGACTTGATAAAGAAATAAGAAACAACTCAGCGTATAAACGAACCGATATCATTACAGCTCTACACAAATTACCTACATTTATTATAAAACCAAGCAAAAATTACACTTTTCAAAAATAACCATTATAAAATACAAAACTTCAGCAGACGACACGACACGACTTCCTTCCCGGCGAATTCAAGTTCAGTTATTTTGCCAGTTAAACTCCTTGAAATTCGTTCAACCAATCACATAATTCCTTCCAACAGTATAGTTTCTCATGACATCATAAAACAACACAACTCCGCCGGACGGGTGGCCGAATAGCTAATCTCGATTGGCAACGCTGCCAGGACTGTTTACTACAAATAGTAAGCTTTGGCGACGCATCTCCCTTGGCGATGGACACCCGCTTACGGTATTATCCCCAACAACAACACAACTCTTCATAGGGGTTGCTAAATACCTCATCTCGATTGGCAATGCTGACACAACTGTTCACTTGCCATTAGCTTCAGTGACATATCCATCTTGGCGACCTTCATCCACTTACGGAATATATCCCGAAAAGGGGTATCGCTTCAGGTAATGATTGTCCAAAATCATTACCTGAAGCAATTCATTCCTCATTTCTGTGCTGAAACAGAAAAGAAAAAGTGTGTATGTCCTGCTAGTCATCCCCACCTGCGACCGAGCGCATAGTGCTCTGAACTGGGACACTGAAGGTGCTTAATTCAAAACCAGGTTGTGTCCTCCAACCTAGTATCGCAAAGTTTTATGTGTTTTCCTCCGAAACTTAACATAAATACAGTTTAGGACCGCCACATGTAGCTAATTGGTCGTAATACCACAACAAACTATTAGTCAACAATCATTTCCTGAAGTGATGACACTGCTTTTAGTAATCTCATCTGTAGTGAAACAGGAAAGAGACAACATGTGGCTCCTTCTTATCAAAAATCATTACCTGAAGAGTTTGATTTACTTTCTCACCCTTTCTCCATAACTGAATGATATTTTCAAAAAAATGAGTGAGAATTTCTCATTATAGATTTGAGTTGAGTAAATACCCAGTGGGTGAGGTTGAGGTAGTTAACCTCACTATAACGATATTCGAATGCAATGATAAATTCTTCTATACCGATTAAAATTTTGTGGTTCCACGGAATTTCTGTACACAATAATCTCTCCTTAATATAATGGTACATCCCTCTAGAATGATAATTTTTATGTAGCCCCCTAAATATTGTTGTATCAAGGTTTTACTGTATTTATAAATGGGCATTTACCCCTGCCTCTGGTGAATCCCCAATTTTGCGCAAATAACCACTTTATGAAAATGGAAGCATGCACAAGTTTTGAAAAAGTGCCCAAATCTTTTGAAATGCGAGAATTTTGTGCAGAGTGAAACCAATTTGTCAGGTGCGCAGTTTTTTTAATGTGGGGAGGGGGGAGCGAGATTCTCACACTCTAGTGAAAACACTGGAAAAAGAAATCTGTTCATTGGGGGAAAGGGTGATCCCTGATGACCAAGGAATTCTCCCCACTTGGCAAATGAGGTTTACTGTCAATGTAGTCAGGTAATATATGTGCACTCGCCATGCACAAAATTCAGGGTTTGAGCTGACTTCAAAAGTTCTTTAGCAAAAAAGCTAAAATCAAAAAAAAGATGCATTAATAGTGTTTCATTTACATTTGTATATTAAATATTAAATGTAGGCATGACAGCTTTAAAGAATTAAGATATCATGCCGACTTTTTCATGCTAAAATACCAATAGGTCTGTAAATACAAGCTCAGATAGCATTTCCAATGACTCAATAGTGTTTCATTTACATTTGTAAATTAAATATCAAAATGTAGGAATATCTTTAAAGGAGTAATACACAGCAGTAAAAAAACATTTTTTAAAAATTGAAATGAAAATTAATAATTGTACTTATCATTAAGAGAAAACAAGTTTAATTTTAAGACAGTACAAGCCCAACATAACACATACTGAATTAATACTGAATATTGTTGAAATTTATAGTAAATTAAATTTTTTAGTTGTGATTTATATTCTTTTACAAGAAATATTATTTACTATATAAAACTGCATTATATCAAGCTTATACCATACTTTATCGGTTTTCCTATCAAAAAATTTTAAGAATAAAGAAATAACAAATAAAATGTTTTTATTATTATTCAAAACAAAGGCTTTAGCAAAATAGCGAAAATGTCTTGCTTCATTTTTGCATTTTTGTATAGTCTTTTCGCATTTTGCTAAAAATGCGACCGTAGCAGAAACCCTGACAAAATTATAAGGTCTTGTTGATAGTTTTGTGGAAGTTTCTTTTTAAAGAAGGATACTATTACTTAAAAGAAATATTTTTTAAGCTAATTTAGTGCAAGCACGTTACATATGTATGTGTACATACACATATGCATATGTTTACATATATGCATTACATATTCTGTTATCACGAGTTATCAGTTTGGAGGTAGTTTATTTTTTTTATCTTACTATGATCGCTAAAGCCGTAGCATAGACTAACCCTTAATCTGGAATCCCTAACTTTCCTCTTCCAGAAAGAAATCTTTCATGATCAGGAGCCATAAATTCAAAGCTAGACTAAACATTAAATTTAGTATACCTTACAAGGCCTGTCTAAAAGTACGCACCCTTTACCAAGTAAAAGTTTATTACTTACCTCCCTTTTAAAGTATGTGCCTTGTGTCCCCACACACTTAGCCTGTCGGTCTTGCAATTCCGAAAATACTTAAAGATCCCTACCATGATATAATAATCAGAAAGCATGTAGTATCAGATAAATCACTATTTTCCCAGGCCAACATTAATACTTTTTAAACATGCATCATATGTGTTCAAAGGATAACTTTAATAATGATATGATGTTTTGTGAATTACTTATATTGCAATCGAATCTACTTTGCATATTTTTCAATTTAAAATGGTTTAGTTGTCGTGTTCTGTATGGTGATCATAGTCAAATATATGACAGGAAATAGAAATAAAATAGCAATGTGTGATCCTCATATAATGGTGTATAGGTTGATACACCATTATGTATTTATGTCCATGATATAAGTATCCCGTTATGCGATGGCAGTCTATAATATCTATACCAGATTTGAGCACATGTCATGCATGTTTAAAAAGTATCTGAATATTGGCCTGGGAAAATATATTGATTTATCTGCTACTGTATACTTTCTGATTATATCATGGTAGGGACCCTGAAAGTATTTTCGGAAATCATCCCAGTATCAATGCAGACAAGAAACCATATACTACATGTCTATGGTAGGTATTTTGAGGCCCCATGAGTTCTATTGTGTGACGATATATTTAGAAAACCATACCTACATATATCCTCAATGGCAGTGAATATATCAGCAATGAAAAAAATTGATTTTGCTAATTATAAAGAAAAAGCATAAACACTCATTAGCACCAAAGTGCTATTTCATTCAAACCAGTACTTCCTGTGGACAGATTTGTATTGACAGGTTTCTGTTGCATCTTTCAACAGAGTAATGATGCATTTGGTTGAGCTCAAACTTGGTATAGATATTATAGACCACCATCACACAACGGGTACTTATTTTTGGTGTGTGTAGGACTTTTTTACAGGGCTCCAAAAAAAAATTCTCATACATTATGCCCTGTAGGAAGATATATTTATAAATGTCAGATAGGGAGTAGGGGAGGGAGAATAAAATGTTAAAAATTGCCAAGGTTTGAAATTTTTGATGATTTATTGAGAAGTTAGGTGCCAAAAATTAAGTCTTGAACCAAGAGAAACTGAACCAAGCTTGGCGATATCTTCTGAATTCGGCTAGAAATTAGCAAACATGGCAGTTTATTACAATGGAGGAATATAGTTAGAATATGCCTGACAACAATTGTAAAATAATTTTAGTAAGTGATTTTAATATAGATTGTCAAGTCTGGAAAAGTGTTTTATGAAATAGGGAAGGCAAATGCGGTACATTCATAAAGTATGATACACTTTCCATATAATATTTATTAAAGTGAAGTATAGTTTGAATATGCCTGGAGAAGATTGTTCAATAGTTATGGTAAGTGATTTTAATATAGATTTCTATTCCAAGGAAATCTTTTATGGAAAAAGAAAGAAAAATACTGAAATACCTTTAATAATCATACACTTTCCAATTTAATAGCATAAGGAAGAAAATTAGGGAAGATGCTTGGAATATGATACGCTTTTAATAAATAGCACTTTAGTGCATATTAAAATAAGTTTCAGATTGATTTTTTTTGTCCGACCAAAATTTTAATAATTTTTATCTCCCAAAAAAAACTTGTATGTCACCCAAAAAGTACAGTCAACATTTTTATCCCCTCAATACTGATTAAATAATTATCTTTATACAGGAGAAAAGCCTTGTGGACGATATGAGTGTGGAAGAATCTCCTGCAGTGGAACAAGATTTGAATACTGTGAACCAAAGCTTATTTGCCGTGACTGCTGTCAGCAATCACCCCAGTAGGAAACTATACACGTGCCGTTTGTGCCAAAAAACTTGCAGGAACAAAGGGAACATCAAAAGGCATCTTCTTACCCATGCTAAACCCTCGGTTTGTAATGTATGTCAGAAAGTGTTCAGGAGAAATTCCGATTTGAAACAACACCTTTTTGTGCATGCTGCGGAAAAATTCACATGCAGTGTGTGCCAGAAACAATTCGCCTACCTAAGCAATTTCAATGCACACTTTCGCACCCACTCTGGAGAAAAGCCTTATGAGTGCGACGTGTGCCAGAAACAATTTATCAGCCCAAGCAATTTAAAAGCACACTTTCGTATCCACTCTGGAGAAAAGCCTTATAAGTGCATTTTGTGTCAAAGTAGGTTTGCCTCTAAGTTTTCTTTAACTGGACATCTTCGTACTCATACTGGTGAAAGACCTTATGTATGCCATGTATGCCAGAAAGCATATAATCAGCAATGTCATTTAAAAGTACATCTTCGCATCCATGATGGAGAAAAGCCCTATGTGTGCCATGTATGCCAGAAAGCATTTACTCAGGACAGCCACTTGAAGGCACATTGCGATAGAGTCCATGCTGCAACAGACAAACATTATGTATGTAATGTGTGTCAGAAAGAATTTTCTAATCTAACTTCTTTGAAAAGGCATACTTATACCCACTCTGAACTCAAGCCTTACGAGTGTGAAGTGTGTCAAAGAAGGTTTTCTTATACGCTTAGTTTGAATAGGCATCTTCTTACTCATACTGGCGAAAGACCTTATGTATGCCATGTGTGCCAGAAAGGATTTAATCAGCAATCTCGTTTGAAAGTACACCTTCGTATCCACACTGAAGAAAAGCCCTATGTGTGCCATGTATGCCAGAAAGCATTTACTAAGGACAGCCACTTGAAGGCGCATTGTAATAGTGTCCATGCTGCAACAGACTAGCATTATGTATGTGATGTTATAAATATGTATGTTATTACGTCAGAAAGAATTTTCTAAACTGCCTTCTTTGAAACAGCAGCGTTGTGAGCCACCGTCAAGCACATGTCTCCCCTCTGCTCGTTCGAGATATCGCAGTACCAGAAATTCTCGGCCTCGTTCGTCCAAGATTTCCAATCCCACATTCGATGGACCTGCTTCGATCAACCCCACCTCATGTCCGAAGAGTTCATCGCCGAGTTCCGAGATCGCCTGTACTGGCCACTCCTCTGCCGGATGAGATTTTGGACAGAACCCCTGCTGCTGACGTTCTACGACAGAGTGCACTGTCCGACCGTCTTGGAAGCCTACGCCCTGTCGGAAGATTTCCTCATGCACCTCTGGTCCGCAATCCGAGAACGCTGCAGTCGGCCATTGGATCTGTGGCGGGTCATCGCCCGATCCCAGACGATGTGGCAGGCCATCTCCCAGTTCCAAAATTTGTTGGAAAAGTTTATCGAGACATTCAAAAACCTGGTGGATTGGTGCCGGATTTCGATGTGCCAACGGTTGTCCGAACCGTTCATCCAATGCCATCGACATCACGTGGTCTGGCAAGGCATCTCCCAATTCTAGGTCCTGTCCGAGGATTTTATCCAAGAATTCCAAGAAGATGTTGCAGTGGCAGAGTGTCGGGCAAATTTCCTGCCTTGCCGCCGATTGTGAAAGCCACAGCAGAATTAACGAGTGGTGACGTTGGTCAGGATCTGCAGGGACAACTCAACCGTGCTCGTGCTGCCTTTGTTCACGGGCACGAGCGTGTATAAGCAAGTGCTGCTACGACAGCAAGCTGCAGCTTCCTCTTTCAACAAGATGTATTTTAACGTTTCACTTGGTTTTAATTAACAATGTTTTAACTTCACGATGTTCACTTTTATACCTGTTCTTAGTTAATAAAGTTTCCTATTTTTAGCAATGAATGTGTACTCATTTTAAAGGCCCTGCTCTAAGTTATCTGATCCTGAATCAAGTATAGATGGCGTGCTGGTTGGAAGATAGGTAAAACACCAGCACCCGTAATGTCGACTGGACTAGAATCTCGCTCCGACAAAAGATGTTGGTCAAATTTATACACGAGTTCCAGAACCGGATCAACTGGGACATGCTGTCTTCCTCAAAAGAGCTGACGGAAAAGATCTTGATAGAGTTCCAGGACGATGTCGATTGGTCCAGACTCTGCGAGAGAGGACCCCATTTTACCTTCCGTTTCCTCAGAGACTTTTTGCACAAAATAGATTGGCGAACATTGCACTCTTACACGTACAGCCTTTTGGCCAGCCAGTCCGACACGTGCGACGAGGTTCTGGAATTCATAATGGACCGACAAGACCTCTTCACCTGGGACACGATATCCCCGTTGCGTTTGTCAGAACAGTTCCCGAGTCGATTCGAGGTAAAAATCCAATGGGATAGAATCGACTACGATCTGGTGTTGTTCTCGACGGAGTTTATCCGTTGATTTGCGGCCCGATTGGACTGGAACCAACTGGAGATTAAGAACCCATCGAACGAATTCTTGCAAGAATTCAGAGACGACCTCGATTGGAGCAGGCTACACCTGGACGATTACACAATGCGACAGTTTCAGGATCGTGTGGACTGGGAAAGCGTCGTCCTGTTTCAAAAGTTGTACATTTTTAGAAAACTGTAGCCCACTTTTGTAAAAAACTACTGACAGAAAATTATCTATCAAAATATAATTGTTAAAAATTAAACCGTTTTGTCAGTTTATTTTATTGCATAAACCACTGGCGTAGCCAGAAATTTTTCATGGGGGGCGTTACGACTACTGTGCATACATGTGTGTGATAAGGGAGTGAAGAATATACATTTCGTATAGCAAAAAATTCCTCATGGAGGGGGCTATGACCCCCCAATCCCCCCCCCTTGGCTACCACCCTGGCATAAACCGAACATTCGTTAACGCTTTCTATAAATTTCTTTTTACATGACGCATCCCGATAGTTTTTGTATAGAAATTTATTGTGCTTGGAAATTTTAGATAGCACGAACTATTTTAAACACAAATATTTCTTTACGCAAAAAAAAAAAAAAAAAAACTTACTTTCTCCGTAGATATTAAAAATAAGCAACAGAAAATTTTTTTAATTCAACTGTATTAATCGACATTTTAAATATTTAAAAGAGATATGTACCGAATGTACAACTAATTAAATAAGCATAAATTGCATCAAATTATGAAAAAAAGATACGACTTCAGCAAGATACTAAATATAAAAATGAAAGCTATCTTCGTTAATTTTTCTACAAAATTAAAGTATAAACATGCTACACTAATTTTAAATGTCTTTAATTTTATCTTCCACTTATTACGTACTTTGTATCACTTGCCCGAAAAATCAGGGCGGACCCTTCTGTTAGAGGTGGGCCAGTTCCAAACATTTTTGGGGGCCTCAAACACTATAGATGCGAAAAATTCTTTCATTAATAGACTTCAGTTAGTGAAGCAAACATTAATAGTGAACTAAAACACCACCAATACCACTTTAATGGTCGTGATAATGCAAGGTTGGAGTCTAAGCCGCACTGAATGTATATGCTAAACTTGTGGGGCCATTTATCTTCGATTTAATTAACCTGCATTACTAATACTGAAAAAATGGGAGAAACTAATGGGGGTCCTACCAGAGTGACGTTAATTAAATAAATAATTAAAAGTTAAATAAAAAATAAATACTTTGTTGTCCAGCCTATTCGGAAAAGAAGCCCACAATGGAAGGGGGGAGGGATGACTTGAAAGCGCATGTGAAATTTATTCTGAACAATTTAAATAGAATCAATAATTATTTACTTTAAGTCACGTTAACTGAAATGTATGTTTGAATAGTTTTTTCTGCATTAAGTCTATTAATGTAATTTAACCATATTAAAAGCTGACAGCCAGAGTTACCAATTAAAGGAAAATTTAGAAACTTTTCATTGCATGTAGTGAATAACATTTTCTACTTTGCGAAGTGTCATTTTTGGTAATTTTACTCTCTATTTAGAGTATCAGATGAGTTTGAAGTATTGTTGTACAAACTTTTTAAGCTTTTAAAATCTGATCAGTGCTGCATTAAAAAAGAAATGAAAGGTTTAAGAATAGATCGGGCATTGGTCTAAGTATAGAAAATACAGCTTAATAATGGATCAACAGACGTATCCCTCTCCCCCCCCCCCCCCCTCCCAATCTCAAATATGAGGGGTAGTCATCAATTATCTTTAAATGGCTGTAGGAGAGATGGATGGAATACAAATTACCACCTACTAGAGTCACAAATTGCGCGATATGTTAATAGGACTTAGTAAATATGGAAAACAAACCAACAAACTTGTGTGCATTTTAACCAGTGCTATGTGTGCTCTGGTGACACATAGACAAACAATGACCACAGCTTGTACAGTTCTAGCGTCTTTCATAAAAACCTATGGCACGAGGAGAATCCCATCTCCTTTTGTATGAAGCCGCTGATGAGATGGTCATTGATTATCTGTTGTTGGTTACAGGGACTGATTTATGGCAGGGCATTCGGGGCATGTGCCCTGGGCCCCCGAAAACTTCCTTTCTTGTAATCGTAATAGCTACTAAAATTATCTCTCAAGAGTAATCTGATTACTTCATTTCATCACAAATATTCAAAATTTTTGATTTAATGGAACCTCTTAATGTTAAAAATTATGCATTCGATTCGATATTTGATAAATTAGATAGGACACCACAGCATGCTCCTCCTCTTATCGTATCTAAGGTATGTGACGACTGTAAATACCCATAAAAAGATTTCAAAATTGAAAAATTCATAAAAGTGGTATTTGTCATGACATTTTACTGATTTTATTTATTATTTGCCAGGAGAGGACAGCTCGCGTCACTGAATGTGTTTGCTTAGAGCTACATATACGTCCTTCCCGGAATTTCCCGCCACAATTTGGAACCTCATCAGAAGATGGGGACTTCTGAATATTGGCACCCCTCGGAAACTGCTAGCGACCGCCGAGAGGACTTTCGGAACCACAGATTTAACGTGCACGTACACCGCATGTACACGGTGGTCTTTAGTGGTACTCCGGTATCGAACCCGCAACCTTCCGGTTACTAGTCCAACGCCTTAACCACTGGGCTACCACGGCCCAATTTTACTGATTTGTAAATGTTTACATATGGTTAACTTAGGAATGATAATTGGTTTTAACTTAATTTAATTAAGTAATATTCTGCGGAAAATTTTTGTGCAGGGGGCCTCAAAAATATCTGTGCCCTGGGCCCCGAAGTGCGTAGATCGGTCCCTGGTTGGTTAACAGGGAAGGCCAGTGATTTCCACCAAAGTCGTAGTTAAAAAGGTCATTACGAAGGCAACTGTCAGGAAATCGGGGAACCCTGCTTACACTAGAAATGTGGATCTTGTTCACTGGTTCCTTCGAAACCCCGAGAAACATACTCCGAGCTGCAGATAATCAATATTCAGTATATAAATATCGTAAAATTCCAAGCAGAATGAGAATGGGTATGTTGTGGGATTACGGCTAATTATCTGCACGAGAGATCTAGGCCTATGGATGGAGTGCCCTCCGTGGGGGGTCTTTCTAACCCCCTTAGGGGTGCTAACCAGTATTTATGCTAAGTTTCGGAGAAAACCACGGAAAGCTTCGAACGGTTAAGTCGATGGATCCGAATGAGAATGGAAGTGAACCAAACCTCTATGGTCGAGGAAATCGTAAAGTCAGACACTTTGAAGGGAATTTTTTGTCTGGTTGCAAGATTTCCTTCCATTTTCTAAACCGGCTAATACTCTAAAAAAAATCCCCGACGAAACTCCCGTCAGGGGGGCCAGTCATCCCCAACGGGGAGTGATGGCTACCGCCCTGCTGGACCACCTGGAAAGCACATAGTGGTAAAGCCTATGTGACATATGTTAGAAAGCATTTTCTGACACCTACCACTTAAAGAGACATTGCAACAATGCCCATGCAGAAAACAAGCAGTATGCATGTGGTAAGAATGCGTAAGAAAACTTTTGCTGAGTGCTGTAGTGTAAGAAAATGTTACTCTACCTACACAGAGGAAGGAAAGTAGAATAAAAATCAGATGTTTCAGATACATCAAAGTTATCCTGGCTAGAAATTCATTGTTTAACTGAGGAATCTAAAAATTTTATACTCATTGTCTTGTGCTAGAAATGTATTGGTGTCTTTCAAATGCCACAGATTGTAATGTATAGGAATTCTTTTGAGTGTTCCTGTAGAAGAACTATTAATAATAGGAACACTTTTTTCAATGGAGAGCATTACTTTGAGAGCCTTAATATTATGTATGCCAACATTGTTTTCTTTCAAAAAACCAAATCTCTAAAATACGTTTTCAAGAATGACTGCCCATAAGTGCGATGTATTTGATTTTTTTTTTCTCCTGTAAAAGAGCCGTTAATGCTACTTACACTATTTTCAATAGGGTACATTGTACATAGAAAAAAAAATTACCACATATTGGTGAAATCATTCAACTTGCTGGTAAGTTAAAGATATAAATATTCATTTTATATAACACAACAGTATCGGACGAACACGGAGAAACAGAAACTTATTCTTTTAAGGGTTAGCAGTCTAAAATTCATTTTCCAAGCACTAAAAAAAACAAAGTTTGCAATTTTTTTCCATGTAAATCCGTTAACCCATTTTGGGTCCTTACGGATTAATGGATTTTTGCCGGTCGGAGAAGTTCCATTTATGCAATCCCCCTCTCACTCCTACGCAGATAGTCCTTAGTCATTCCTACATGAAACATAATACACTACTAAACTGGTTGATTACAGCATGAGTAACGAATTTTCTAAATTCCCAATGAAATCATCATAACTTAATATTATCCCATTAGATATTTTTCGATTTACCACCAAATAATGAAAATATCATTAATCTCGGTTCATTTTTCAACATTTTTTCGTACCATATTTGGCAATTTATCACAAAAGTCACCAACATCTTGGGGCAATTTGAAGGAGGCACTTTATCGTCATTGGATTATCAGCTAATTATATTGTAGGTTATAGTATTATATGCTTTAAATAGATGCCTGTCTCTTAAACTGCCATTGGCCATATTGTATTGGAATTATTTTGAGTGCTCTTGTAGAACTATTTAACTAAACAGACACTATTTTCGATGGAAAGCTTCATCTTGTAACCCGTAACAACATAGATCAATTTTGTTTCAAAGAGCAGAATACCTCTAAAACTAGAAGTCAAAGACCGTTGTGAAGGCTCTAGAAAAAAACATTTGACGAAAGCATGTCTACACTTAATATATTTTGTTCACCTAAAATAAATAATTTGATATTCAATTTTTATTATATATACTAAAATCGAATTTCATGCTCTTCTGGGAATGTAGGGAAACTTTTCCCATTCAAACGATTTTATTTCACTGTGAACATCTGCGAGGAAATCATCTTTAAAAAAAATAATAAATAAATAAACTTATAAATCTGGGAAAAGCTTGTTCGTCAATATGAAGTAATTATCACTTGCAATAGCTGACATTTTCTCACGCAAATGATTACCTTTTTTGACTCTCGTAAATGAAATGTTGCTGAAAATAGCGAAAAGTCGCTTTAAAATGAGGGAACGGGTGGATTTTCAGATTCTTAAAGTAGCACAGATTGTTTTCTATATCTTTATACATAATTATGAAAAGTTTCAAGCGTATCATACAAGCGGTGTAGATGTTACTAGGCTTTTTGTGTTAACTTTGTAATCTTTTTGCAGTAATGGCAGAAAAAGTTTTATCTTGAAGTCAGGGATCAGCGTAACTATATAGTAGCATGAGACGCTTTGAAGACTAACTTTCCATAGAGAGCAATGTATTTGGGATATTTTGAGTGCTCCTGTAGAAAAACTATAAATGCTACATAGACCATTTTCAATAGGGTACATGGTACAGTAGATAAGGCTTTCTAACTGTTCAACAAGAGTACTTTTTATGGGTGCTGTTAGAACAAAGCTCTCTTTTTTTTACTCCCCGTTTTTCTTCTCTTTCCTCCTTTTGTGGGCCAGCTTTCAGGTAAGGTTTTATCGCATGTGGAGAAATATAGTTCCTTTTAGGATTAAAAATAGTGGGCGGTACATGGACAGTAGTTGAACAACTTGCAACGGATGAATCTGATCTTTTATGGAAGCATTCGCTACTTGAAGATTCTGTAGGGCTTCATCATTCCGAATATTATCCTTGTCACTCTGTTCATGGCATCGATGTTGCTATTTCTTTTTTGTGAAACTGTTTTTATGTCCTCTATGGAAATCTCTATCTAAATATTTAATAGTAACATCTTTAAGTTAATGCATTTAATACAACATATTTCATTATACCTGCATTGTGGCTACAAAATAAATTTTTACTAATTCCTAATACAGTAGAAGATCTTTATAATGCAAACCTCGAAACGCAAGGTTTTGCATTATATAGAATTTTGCGTTATATGGATCATTCACTTATATCATTAAACTTCCCTAGTAAACATATTAAAATATAGCTAGAACACATAAATATAATGCTTAAAACTTTTTTTAAATACAAATACTACTTTAAAAAACAAAAAAATGGAATTTATTTATTTACAGAAAAAATAAATAAATTGAAATTACCAAAAGCATTAAAGTTTATTTGTTAAACAATACATTAATTTTGATTTGTTTTAGAATTTGCAATCTCTCAACAAATAACTTTTCTTGCAGCCTTTGAACAGGTAATAATTTTACTTTGGTTACGCAGTCTTGTGTTTCTAGGAATTTAAAATATTGATCTCTTATGGAAATTTCTTCAGATTCTGAAAGTTTTTCAACTTTCTCTCCAGCATTTGATTCTGTTTCAGAATTGCTTTCCTCTTGTTTTGAAACAGAGGAAATTATTTCAGCACTGATCAAATGATTAACAATTTGTGACTTATCATCCATTACCAAATATTCAAAATGTTTTCTTCATGCAGGTTTGCAAACTGAGTACTTTCCATTTTGTGCACAATGCATTAGTTCAGCAGTTTTCATTTTAACTAAAGATGGCTTAAATCCAGTTCCAAAATTCAGTTTTAAAATAGTGTTACATTGAGAAAACTCCCCTACTTCTCATAGACTTTTTAAAAGTATTTTACTGTCAATATTGAGACATAAGCATATCGTCGGGCAGGGGGCGGGGCGTGTGCCAACCCCCCCCCAACTTTGTTTAGAAAACCATTCATTTTAAAACCTTTCTTCTTGCCAAACTTAAAGAAACATGGCTATTTTTACTTTAGAATATGCTATGTGCATTCTCCCACCCACACACACACATAAAAAAAAAAAAAAAAAACTTTTGGTGATGCTATGCGTATGATTTAGGAAGCCAAGTAACGGCATACGATTTAATATAAAACAAATCAATTTACAAAGAGAAATATAACTAAATAAATAAACGTCTGTTTGGGAAGTCAATGGTAGAGGGAGAGGAGAGAAAGAGAGTGGTTCGGTAGTGGAGGGAAAAAGGGAGAGGTTCGTGGTTTTATTAAAGTAAACATTCCTTCCTCTTGGACCGGCCGGCCAGCTGTTATGCTGATAATGCATACTGCAAGCATGGGAGAATAATTGTTTATTTTAAGCTTGGCATGTTGTGGGATTTATCTAATGTCTCAAAATTAATTCCCTAGGAAAGCAATTAAAAAAAAAAAAAAAGCAGATTGTAGAAATTTCTTAATTGTGATTTTCTCTGTTTACATCCGCAGTGTTAATGCGGTTTATGGAGAATTGCGGTATATCGATCTTCTACTGTATTTATTTATTTTTTTAACTCTGGGAGTATGAAGACTATAGCATTGATCCCAATATTTGAAAATAAATAATTATACATATGAGAACAAGGAATTAAAACAAAATTACTTTTAGTAATGAAAGTTATTTTCAATGGTGAAAATCCAATAATTGTCTGTTGCTCTTTTTGTCAAAATGTGATTGCCTCCAAATCACATCAGTAACTGGAACATACATTTGTATAATGGGTATGTAAGTATAGTTCAGATTATATGTTTCATTATACCCAGTCTTCCCATATACTGGGGTGCAAAATGTGAAAAGTGCCTTGGGGGCAAAAATGTTACACTAAGGCCATAACTTTTTAGAAATACATAAAACCTGTGCAGTATTCAAAACAAATACATGGATTTTCAAGGATTTTTTTGAGTTTATTATAGTGATTAGGCTTTGAACAGTATGTAGTACTTCTATTTTATTAATACAAATTTAAAAAAAAAAAAAAAAACTGAAGAACTGTATGAAGCTGTGTTTGGAGAAATCACGATAAACTTTTTTTTTTTTTTTTTTTTAATGAGTGAAACACACACACAATAAGATAAAATGTATGTTAATTGAACAATACATAAGCTAGTAATAATCAAAGGCCAATTTGCATGGTTGGGGGCACAGATAGTTGTGAGAGCAGGCTGCACAATTTACAGTAGAATATAATTTTAACAAATTTAATTATCCATGAATAAACATTTACTTTAGAATAAGATTTTGAACACCACAGTTGCATTGCTCAAAAATTCCTTAGGTTAAATACATAAAATATTTCAAATGAATTATTTTTCCTCTTTTTATTAAATACAATTATATTTTATCGATAGCATTTGTTCTTTTTTAATGAATTTTTAAAGTTTGCACAAACTTCTGCCATAGCATGGAGTATATTCAGATGTCATGATATTAGCTGATAAAAACAGCTTATTGGGCATGAAATAGTACACGATTAGAAGCATTGACTGACCTATTACCTGTCCTATATGTATGTTTGATGTGATTGGATTGTATAAAATCAACAAAGCTGTATTCTTTGATGCACATATTTATTTAACAGATTATTAAATAATGTATATATATATATATATCATTTACGCGTAACAAAAATATACATACAGTTACACAAGACAATAACACCATTACTATATATTTTCAATCCTATCTTTAAAATAGATAACAATAAAGTGATTCTTTTCCGAACAAAAATTAAGTATAAAAATATATTCAAAAAATGTTCTTTGACATGACATATCACACACTAAAAGACATGATAATTAGCACACTAAATGAAAATCATTCTATTCAAAACTTTCCAAATAAAATTTTAATGTCCCTGCTTGTGGAAATACCTTTTAATCCTTTTGTACTCTTAATAATTTATATTACAATAAACCACATGCGGCAGACTCATAGTTTAAAAAAACCTCAGGGGAAGGGTGAGAAAGCCTAAAAGATAGAAAACGGTAAAATTTTGAGCAGGTTTGATTATTGTTATTTTTATTAACGAAATCCAATTTCCAGGAGAAAGTCCCCTTCTTTGAGTTGGGCTGTTTCTGCCTTATGATGTGACAGTTAGAGCAATATTACAAATTAAAAATCATCATAGAAATTAGGAATGCAAAGGGATTAGAGTTACTATGAAATGTAGATTAATAAAGCTGTTGATCCATTTTTTTATTACATAAATTAATATCAATTTTTACACTGGAACATTTCATGTCACAAATGAGATAAAGTGAAAAAAAAAAAAAAATGCCAGTATGCTATTGGTTTTTTTTTTACTATATATATACATACATACATTTATCTTTATTATTATTACTATATATACATATAAAATAAATCAGCCGAATCTAAAAATATATTATTTTTCCTTAAATTTGTTGGATAATTTATACTTTAACATTTCATGAGTTAAGGGACAAGGAGAGGGATCTTATGCACAGTACTTTATAATATTAAATGGTACATAACCTCAGAAATTGCAATAAAAAATTAGGTAAAGTTTTTTTCCCAATGATTGCATAATGATTATAGACATATTGTTCGTAAGGGTGTATGTAGCAAAGTTTGGTAAGTTATAGTGCCCACCGTAGTAAATGAAACAGTGCCTTTTATAAAACTTCCTTAAAAAATTCTTCAACATGGAATTGTACAGGAAAAATTTTCAGAGAGTGACATGCACATACAGCTAAATTTTCCATGTTTAAGAATTTTTTCTGAAAGTTTCGCAACTGATACGGGTTTATCCTTTATTACAGTGTATAGTACAGCTTCTAAAGAGACATTTTGAAAATTTTGAAGTACATGGAATAATTAGTTCATTCAAATTTATGTACCAAAATTGCATACTTATTTTTTTAATCACACCATTAAACTATTCAAGAGCCATGAAGTAGTTGTAGTTTACTCCCTCCTCCCTTCAAGAACATTTAAACCTTCCCTTCTATTGGAAAAGTATGTTTTTTTAATTCAGGTTCATTAAATAAAAGACGCTCATTTAGTCCTTTATTTTTGGTTGTATAAACACAGTGGTTTATAAATATAAAATAAAAGCATAAAAGGTGATGCCTAATAGTATACTCCAAAATGTAAGTTCTATATTGATTTAAAGTAACTTACATTTTGGAGTATACTATTAGGCATCGCCTTTTATGCTTTTATTTTATATTTATAAACCACTGTGTTTATACAACCAGAAATAAAGGACTTGCCAATGTTGTTCATCATCGAAGGCTGACCTTTATTATTAAAAGCACATTGTGTAATCAATTTATTAATTTTTTCCTCTTGTTGTTTCTAACATAAATGGTACTGTCATTTAATAAATGGCAGTTATATTGAGTAGTAGTAAAATAGTTTATCATATACATTTAAAAATTGATTGATTTTTGAAAATGTTAAAAGAATGATTTTGCAAATTATATTTTAGTACATTGATAGTAAAAAAATATTTTAATTTCACATTGTCCAAGTTATATAGACAGGCTTTAATTTAATTCATTGATGTACATATAAGTAAAATTATTTTTCATGCAGCATATTTAAACATCACATACTAAGCTTGTATTGCACTACATTTTATAAAGAAAAGTGGCATATACAATTTTTCTTCATTAAATCATAAGTAAACTTAATAATATAAAAATTCATTACTTTTTATCATGATAAAATAAATTGCCAGGTACTCCATAAAGCAGAATATATAAAAAATAATTTTGTATGCATTGCAGAACAAATAACATCACAGCAGAACAATATCAGAAAGATATTTAACAAATTACTATTCAATTTTGGTTATTCAATATTCAGTAAATTAAAATTTAAATTGTTCCTTTTTTTCTATTTTTACAGCACTTGATTATAAGATATAAACTTATGTAATTATATATGATCACAAAATTGAAGCATTCTTGATTACCTAAAAATTTCATATCCTGAAAAAGCTTATCCCTAAATACTTTGGTTAATCAAGGTCTTACTATATTCAATTGAATGAATATGATATTAAATGCAAAAAAAGCAACAACAGAATTCTTAATGGACCCAACAGTTTTCAATAAATTTGGAAATTGTTAAAAGGTCTTTTGGCATCAATGCAATCGA
Source organism: Cheiracanthium punctorium (assembly GCA_038373885.1). Lineage (NCBI taxonomy): Eukaryota > Metazoa > Arthropoda > Arachnida > Araneae > Cheiracanthiidae > Cheiracanthium > Cheiracanthium punctorium. Next base: position 557,225 of record JAWZYV010007673.1, read on the forward strand.
TGTTTTTACAAATTGCTCTGTGCATAGGATTGCAATAAAGTTGCTTGTCTAATAAACTCTATAACAATGACCTGACTTTTGACATTATTAATAACCATATCCAAATGAGTTGCTCATAAGTCATCCCTCTACTTCTGGTTGTATGGCCTTGAAACGGCCTACATTTATTATGTATTTCACAAAAAAAACATCTCACTGTACAACTTTTTTTTTAGCAAGTATTTATTTATAAACTTATTAGTAGTGGTTTAGATTAGAGAAATTCTTACATGATTCAATTTTAAATTGGTTTCTAAAAAAAATGCTGTGAGTTTTAAAAGTATGAAAATTTTTTATTAGTTTTCAATTTTGTGTCTAATTTCAATTTTGAAAAATCATTTTATTTACAAATAACAAAAATTTATAAAACATTTTTGTTAAAGTTGTTATTCAACAGTCGATTGCTCAATATTCAGCTTCATTAAACACTATTTGCTACATAGGGGTCTCAAAACTTTTCAGCCCATAGCAAGCATTAACTGGTGGCCAATCACACACTCAAGGTTTAAATAAAAAGGAATCAAAACGTAGATGTTATTATTTGTTTAATATTATTTTATTCTATTATTTAATAACAAATTAATTCACTACTCATGAACACAAGTATTAGTGGGAATGGTGAAATTGTTTCCTGAATGCCAAAATAGCAGACATTTCTGACTTGAGATTTGATGTCCCAAACATCAACAGTGGCCGGTGACTATCATCAGACAAAATAAACAAAAACTCTGTGAAACAAGCACACATAAAATGATAACTTATAAGAAGTTACGATCATTTTGACCAAAAAATTCTTTCGGTCTTCGTCTAACAAAGACCAAAAGAATTTTTTGGTCGAAACAATCGTAACTTTTTATAAACTACTGGCCAAAAGTATTGCAAGTTTGAGAAATCTAACCATCATTTCAAGAAGCCCAGAAAAAATGGTCAGGAAATTTCCCAGATTTAATTATTTTTGAGAATTTATGTTGTATAATTGGAAAGAATACATCTGAAAATCACCAAAAGACAATATGAGAGCTTCAGGAACCAATAATTTAAGTTGGCACCATGAAACACCGAAGGAAGTGTAAAATGGATTGCATATCTAAAAGAGTGGCTGTTGTGATCAAAGTCAAGGCTGCTCAGCAACATAAATTATCTTTAGTTCAATTGCACTTATTTATTATCCTCTCTTTGCAGAATAACTTGAAATTAATTTTTTATTTAATTTTATTCTGGCGAGCCAAAATGGATTATGATTTCTATAATAACCTATATATTTTTTATGCTATTTTTCAATATATTAAATAATTATTTTTGTTCTTTTACTTGATGCTATCTTGTCTTTGAAGTAATTAATTTAACATGATGGCATTAAAAAATATCAATTATATTGATTTTTAATTTTGACGGGGAAGAGGGGGCTTAATCTTGAAAAGGGTAAGATTTCTGAAACTTGCAATACTTTTGGCCAGTAATGTAAGTATCATTTTATGTGTGCTTTTCCCACAAAGTTTTTATTTATTTTATAATTTAGCACCAGTATTTTGAGTGTTTTTTTCGTATCATGAGACAAGTTTGTTATAGCATTGACTGTGAACAGAAGTAGAAAAAGTATGTAGCAAATAAGGTTTTGCAATGTATCGATCAACTGGAAAACATAACACATTATAACGCACTTGTATTTTAATCAGGGCCGGACTGGTTCCTTTGGAGGCCCTCGGCTAGAAATTGAAAAGGGGCCCCTTACTGGGGAATTTAGATGGAGCAGAATATTAGAATATGTAATATTTGAAAATTAGGTTTATGTGCCTATGGGGGGGCACTTCGAGTCACATAGTTTCTGAGGTTCCTCACTGCGCCTCTGTGTAAGATTACGCTTATTATGTAGTAAATTCATTTTGGGGGATCCTCGGCAATTGCCAACCACCCGACCTGGCCAGTCTAGGCCTGATTTTAATTCAGTAAAAATGTAACGTTCATGCTTGTAGCAGCTAATCTTGCTACTTGGCAGTATATACATAAATCTTTGTAATTTTATCAGAGTGCCTTAGTTTGGAGACTCTTATGCTATACTGTAAGTACAGATATGTTTTTCTAAGTGCTTTCTTTCAGAGAAGGTTTTGGCACAGTAACAACACGTGAAAGATTTCTCGTCTTTGTGCGTACGGATGTGTCTTTTCAAATAGCCTTTGTCAGTAAAAGCCTGGTGACATATGTCACAAACATAAGGCTTCTCATTAACATGTGTGCGGAGATGTCTTTCCAAATAAAGCTTCAAAGCAAAACCTTTCTGACACACGTCACACACAAAGGGTGTTTTATTCGAATGCGTGCAAAGATGTATCTTCAGGCAGGTTTTGTCTGAAAATCCTTTCTGGCACACCTCGCAAACGTGGGGCCTCTGAACGCTGTGCGTGTGGACGTGTTTGTCTAAGTTGCTTTTCGCAGAGAACGTCTTCTGGCAGATCTCGCAAATGTGAGACTTCTCACTTGTGTGTACGCGGAGGTGCGCTCTTAAACTCGACCTGTCGAAAAACGATTTTTGGCAAACCTCGCAAACAAAAGGCTTTTCGTTTGTGTGGATGCGCCGATGAATTTTCAAGCGGGATTTGACGGAAAATCCCTTCCTGCACATCTCGCACAGGAAAGGTTTTTCTTGTGCGTGCACGCTGGCGTGTCTCACTAAGTTAGTCTTTGTGGCGAACTCCCTCTGACACACCTCGCACGCATAGCGTTTCTTCTCATTTTCGTGTGTGCGGACATGTTCCTTTAACTCAGACTTTACAGAGAATGTTTTCTTGCACTTCCTGCAGGCATAGCTTTTCACCTTCGTGTGTCTACGACGATGTCCATTCATGTCGAGTCTATTATTGAATGTCTTCTGGCAGATGTCGCAAACAAACGCCCTCTCGTTCATGTGAACATGGAGATGGCGTTTAAGGTAGGACATGTCGGAAAACGCCTTGGGGCATATCTCGCAGGCAAAAGCGTTCTCATTCAAGTGAGTTCGAATGTGTCTGTCCAGACTGCTCTTTATGGCGAATGCTTTCGGACACGCCTCGCACTTGAAGGACTTCTCGCTGTTATGCGTGCAGAGGTGCTCCTTCAACTTGCAGTTTTCGGAAAACCCCTTCTGGCAAATCTCGCAGACAAATGGCTTTTCACTGGCATGCAGGCGGAGGTGCTTGTTTAGGTTGAATTTCTGACTGAAAGTTTTTTGGCAGACTTCGCACGTGAAAACTTTCTTGCTAGTGGATGGAGTAGACTGCGAAATCAAATTGCGGCAAACTTTTTCCCACTCATCAAGCTTACAAACTTCTTCAGCGTAGGGATCTGACGGGTCCTCTGTCGCAGACATCTTAAGAATCATTTGTCTTCCAGCCTCCTCATTTTGTTTGTTTTTTTTCCCAATGGAAATACTAAAACACTGTGTGTAATCAGGGTAGCTACAGAAACTGAGAAAAAAGTTCCCTGATCATTGCACACCCGATGACGATCAAAATTACTTGACATTAGAAAACTCCAGAAGGAATAAGGGGATAGTGGTTAAAATGACCACAAAATTCCACCCTCTTGATGAAAACAGCAGTTGCCAATTGAACACTAGGGGAAATGAATTGTTACTTTTCAATAACTTGCACTCGTTACTGGATCCCCCAGATGCGCAAAAAAAAGTGTTTCATATGTCTGATTTTTTTTATTTTTTGTATGATCCGTATCTTAGTACAAGTCCAAATACCTGCAGTTTTGGACTCACAAAGTGCCTACATCAGAGTCCTGGATTGATAAAATGTCTGCATCACTTAAATATTGTATGATACAGAACTAACTGATGACATGTGAGTCAGACTACCACATCACACTACATATTGACTACCACATATAGTCACCACATCAATAAGTAAAAACAGTCTTGTTCACTAGGCAAAAATGAAAGTTCTCTGCTTTTTGGATATTTTTATGAAATTTCTTGATATTTCCATGATATGTCGCCACCCTGTAATGTATAATTTCTCCAGACTTTTAGAAATCAGTCCTCAATTTTTACAATCTATTATCACTAATTTATTCAGAGAAATTACTCTTTTCTTTATTTGAATGTCACTTGAAAATCGAAAGTAAAATTTTTCAAAATTGCTTTCCAGAAAAGGATGCTAATAACTGAGGTATAATGATTTGTATTCTTCAAAATATATATTTCAGAAAGCTTACAGTCATACAGATATATGAAAAAACAAAATTTTAACAGTTCATAAATATTTTCAGAATGACTTTCCACAAAATTTCTTCCTCCATCCACATCTAAATCTCATATGTATTGTCATGTTTGATGTTTTTGCTATACCGTATGCAAAATAGAATAAAATTACAAATCTTTCAAAGAAACAATCAAATGAAAGTGTGCGTGAGCTATAGAACTGTATACCTACAAAATATTATTCATTTTAAATGTAAAAAAATTCTTATATAGCCAGGAAGTATGTAAAATATACTTAGGATACAGATTTTACAAGCAAATAGAAGCATATGTACTCTGCGGTAGAACTCTGAGTGTTAATCAACAGCATTACAAATGAAAATTTATCAGCAGCAATTCTTTACAAAGCCTATTATAACTGGTCATCTAAAAAAGCAAAACTTGCATTAATAAATATGTCAGATATTAACATTACATTTAGAAAACATTGTAGCAAGTAAAAGTGAATTTTTTTAATTCAATGCAACATATGTACTTATTGAATGTTAAGTGAGCACATATATAGATCTATTAGAAAAATAACAACAGTTAAACCTTTTAAAACAATTTATTGCGTCTTTTATGAATACTTATTGAAAACAAGATAGCTAATTCTGTGAATTACTATGACTTTTGGTGTTTTGAGATAAATTTTGGTTGCAACCAGAGGCGCAGACAGCCAAGTTGGGGCCCCGGGATAAAATCTTTGGGGTCCCTTTGTTATCTAGAAATCCTTTTTATGTCGTATTAGAGCAATCATTTATTTCTTATTAAAATTATTAATTTAAAAGAGTATTACACTTTAATTAACATCCATGCTCTAAAAAATACCAACATTTTGTTTTGAAGATTTCGTCACCTCCATAGAGAAGCTGTATTTGAAACGTTAACATTTTTGCATGGCATGCTTCCTCAGTATTGAAAAAATTAATATTTTTATTCATACTTGCATGCAAGCAGGCAACCAAACAAATTTCAGAAGGCCAAAAACATGGAAATTTCAAAATTTCGGATGTTGGGTGGGCCCATAGTCTCTCCTCTGGCTATACGCTTTCTTCCACTATTTAACAATGTGCCTCGGAAAAAAAATGATTTCTTGTTAAATAAATCTTTTCTACCTTTAGTCATGTCAAACCGTTGAATAATACCGTCAATGTCTACTTTTCTTACAAAAGTACTTACTTACTACTTTTCTACTTTTCTTCAATCACTAACACTCCTCGTTTTTGTCAAGTTGGCGAGTTATGCTCTAGCTGGCTTTTTGTATTCAAAAATTAATTTGAAACATCTGGCAACATAATCTGAATTTGCAATTTTTTTTTAATAAAATTGACAGCACACAATTAAGTATCATATAAACAGCAAAATCGGGGCCCCTTCACAAGCTGAGGCCCTGGGAATTTTTCCCTTGCCTCAAAACGAAAAAATAGTTTGGTGGGAATGACGGCCGGGATAATACGTAAGTACCATATTTTTCTATCGTAATCCTTCACTCAATTTTTTATTCTATGCGATTAAGTATCCATTGCAACCAGTGGCACAGAGAGGGAGTCCCTCTCCCTGTCTGTGCCACTGGTTGCAACGGATACTTAATCGCATAGAATAAAAAATTGAGTGAAGGATTACGATAGAAAAATATGGTACTTACGTATTATCCCGGCCGTCATTCCCACCAAACTATTTTTCCGTCAAATGTTCTGGCAAATTGTTGCCAATCGTATTTCAAACCATTATTAATTTCACGTACCCGACATTTATTTTGGCTGAAATCGCTCGTCTTGGAGAACTGCCAGGATAATACGTAAGTACCAAAAATACTTAGCTAACACATGCCTATTTCTTATATTTACATTACTTACATATTTTCCCGGCAGTCCGCCAAGACGAGCAATTTTTCGCTAAGATAAATGAAATAATTCATGGTTAGAAATACATTTAACAATAGTTTGCCAGTACATTTGATGCAAAAATCATTTGATAGAAATGACAGCCGGAATAATACGTAAGTACCTACATTAGTTAATTCATTTGCTAGAATAAATAAAATACTGTCAAACCTGTATATCTCAAAATTTCTAAAATTCCCTATATTTACAATCAAAATTCAATGTATTTTCCATGTTTATCTCGAAAAAATTTCCTTCAAAACCTCTATACCTTGAATCAGTGCTTAAAGAGCAACTTCCTTTAACAAAAGTTGCATGCCAATGTGTCTAAAGAGACAACAAAAAAAGCAGAGAAGGCCATATAATTCTGAACTTTTCTTAAGTCTCAGGTAAATTTGTCTATAATGAATTCCCAGCTCCTGGTAACCTTAGAAAGCTAGCAGAATCTTTATATAATAAAGAACGTACTTTTACTCGTGAAAATTTAAAATGTATTGTCAGTTAAATCTACTAAATATTCAAATATTCCAGATTCAATGTGCTAGTTTTTTTTTTTTTTTTTTTTTTTTTTTTTTTTTAAAAAAAAGGTTGTCGCGGGCAGTAGTAAAATAATACATGAAAGCAAACGAATATTTTGCATGTGGAATAACAGTAATACAATAAAACATAATAAACAACAAAGTAAAATTTATTAAAATATGAAGAATCACTCTTACTTCAACTGGCTCTCATTAATTTGTTGATTTTACATGAAAAGTACGAAAATGTGCAAAAACACACTGCTAGATTATAACAATCTTCAGTACATTACTTCACTTAAAAATGTGTATAAGTACCTAATTTTACAAGTACACTTCTTTTCTTTTCCCTCAATTTCCTGTAAAAACGATACAAAAATTTTTTCAGCAATTACAGTACTCACTTAAAGAATGACTCAAAAATAAAGTACCTCAGTCTTATCTGGCAATGAGATAATCCTATGATGTGGTAAGTACGCTCTTTGAGTGACAAACAACAGTGTTAAAGCGTGGTGGAAGATCGAAGTCATAATCAAACATATTTCACAATAAAAATAGTTGTATCATGTTCTGTGAAAGCTTGCACGGACAAGCAAGCATCTTAAAATACTACGCCAAACATAATAACATTTCATAAACAAGTTTTATTTTATTTTCTTTCAAATATTCATAGAGCATTTTCACGTAACGTCACTAAAATTTTTTTTCGGTCAACTCGGATATTTAGGGCGTGTTCAGACTGCCACTTTTGGGTAAAACTCGAGTAAAACACGAACAGCTCGAGTTTTACTCGGGGAGATTGACATCGTGAACGGTTTTGGGTATATAATAGAAAAAAAAGGGGCGGCACGTATTTACTAACCTGTGGAGCCAATGGGAGCGACAACAATAACAATAACAATAAACAAAGCTCACGTGATCTATCTCCCCAACTTCCCAAGGAAAATCCTTGGGGAGTTGGGAAAAATTCGAGCTACTCAACTTGGCAGTCTGAACGCTTTGTTTATCTCCCCGAAAAGCTCAAATCGGGCATCGTGAACGGCTTGGGTTTTTCCCGAGTAACTCGAGTTACTCTAAAGTGGCAGTCTGAACGCGGCCTTAGAGATACAAAGCCACATTTTCCGCCAATGACCATTCTCAAATCAACAAATGTTGGTAATGTCCATGGTTGACCAAAAGAAGTTAGTTGCTAAGATGTGGCGTAGCTGCATTCATACTGGCCATTCCGTGCCGCTCAGACTCCGCTCTGCCCCACCGTTCTTCTTAAGGTGGATTCATATCTGCCGCGCCGCATCGCAACCATGCCGTACTGTTTCGCCATTTTGGACCGTTGGCTGTCCTCGCGGCGAGCTTGCCTTGCCGCAAGTAAATACACCAATGCTCTTCTGTAATTGGCTGTAGCTGTAAAAGCTCTTCTGTAATTGGCTGTAGCTTTGCGGTCGCTGCGGAATATCTGTTCTCGCCAGATAATGCGCAAACGCTCGGCGCTCGCCGCGCGGGCGCCGTGTTGCTCCGCCACGTGACGTCATTGCGGCGTCTTAGCGGTGCGGTACGGCCAGTATGAATCCGGCTTTAGCGGTGCGGTACAGCCAGTATGAATCCGGCTTATGTTTTGAAACAGAGGTTTACAGCATGCCAGCTTGCAATGAAATGGGTGACTCTCCGTGAGGGACTTTCTTTGTGGTCCTAATCCGTATTTATTCGGATTGGGGCCCCAATCCGTACTTATCCGCGTGGTTTTCTCCGAATTCACGTAAAACTCCAAACAGCTAGGCTAACGGACGCGATCTGGGTTTAATGATATCACGCCATACGCCGGTGAAATGTGACATCAGAACAATGCTTTGCATAGCCTAGAATACTTTGGAAATGCTCTCCTCCAGTTGGTTGTTAGCAGTACCTTCGCGGCCTTGCGAAATATTTGTGTTTGCCAGGTATTCAGCAAACCCTCTGCGATCTCCGCACGGAGAGTTTTGCTTCGCTTAGTGACGTCATTGCGGTGTTTTAGCGGCACGGTACGACGAATATGAATGCAGCTTTATGCATCATACGTAACACAATTGATGCATTCAAAAAAAGCGAAAAAGTGCATAATTTTTTTCAAAAGGGATTGTTTTTTATTATTATTTGGTGACAGATTTAAAAATTTTTGTCTCGGATTTTTTTAAAGAAAAACATTTAAACTTTTGTTGTAGCATCCCACACAGCACACTATGTCCAAATTAGGTCTCGCAGATATCCAAACTCAGTGACGTGCATTCCGCCCAAGCAACCCAAGCAGTGCTTGCGCAACTGAAAATAAGGCTTTGTTTTTAAATTTGCTTTCTATCACAAATTGAAAGAAAATACCATCTACCTTATTTATTCATAATTTCTTAACACAAAGATAAATGTCAAGTGGATAAACAAGTATATTTTCTTTCTGACTCTTCATTTCTCTGCCGTGAGATCAACCCATCTGTAATGTCTGCTGAAGGGGTGTTGCTATAGAAACATGACTTCATCAGAGAATTGACCAATCAGAGATGACACTCCGAAACCCATATTCTGCCTTCTTGCTTGGGCGGAATGAACGTCACTGTCCAAACTGATCTATAACATCCAGGACATTTAAAGAATATTTATATGCGGAGAAAAATATATATCCTTAGGACATCTAGACATGTAAATCGCTACCTCTATAAGGTATCCTTAGAGGGCTTCTAGATATCTAATACTCATCTGAAACAAGATATCTATTGGAAATGTATGTATGATATCCATAAGAAATCCATTAGTAGACATCTTATGTAGCTAATGAAATAGATGTCCCATAGATATTTAATTGCCATTTAAAGCTACAAATCTATTGGATGTGCATGTATAACATCCACAAGAGATGCATTTGTAGACATCTTATTTACGTAGAAGATTGAAGAAACAAAAATTTAAACAGTTTGAAAGGATTTTCAGAAAACTCGCAAAATCTAGCAAGAATATTTTTTTTAATCCGATGCCTATAGCTTGAGTTGCATAATCATCTATCATGTCACGAAATTTCATTTGGTCTTTATTACGCGAAGAGCCAAAAAAAATCTGCGCAGTTTGAAAGAATTTTCGGAAAATCTCAAACTCTAATGAATTTTTGCTGGTGCAATTGGCAATGATTTCATTCTAATAGATGAGAATGCATGAGCTGCAGTTGTTGATTAATATAATATTTTGAGGGTCTTGGCTTAGAGCGAATGGAGTGGCCAACTCCATCTCCAGATTTGAATCCGATAGAACATCTTTGGGACTATCTTGGTAGACAGATTGCTGCTTTAAGTCCACCTCCATGTCTTTAGGAGACATGCAAGTCTTAAAGGAAGATAGAACAAAGCTTACTCCGTGTATGATCTTCGCTTCCCGGTTTCAATAATGGAAAACTTAATTGACAGCATGGGAAGTCAATGCATTCAAGCTAGGGATAGGCATATACCTTATTAAAAAATATTTTTGTTATGTTTCTATGACATTTTACCATATAAAACTGTGATACATTATTTTTTCCGTGAATGGGCTTTTCCAGCAAGATTGCATTAAAAAAAACGATTTACAGCAAAATAAAGCAATCTTCTATGTTGCAGTCAATACATAACTGCTTTGTGCACATGCCATAGAAATTTGGTGTTTCTGCATTCATTCATTTGCAAATTAAGCACAAAAAACCGGTTGTTCCTTAACTTTTGGAGCCGGACAAATGATTTATGATTTTTCAAAAGACAATAGGTATATAATACCAGGGGAAATGTCAAGTTTTTTCTTTTTAAGGCAAATCGGTATATTTTAAGGATAAAACTTGTAGTTAATTGTAGGAATCGTCTATCAATTAATGACATTTTTTTCCACTGTTTTAGACTCTCTGATAACATAAAATCATTTGTACTTTTCTCAATTTATTTTTTATTCTTTTGTTTGTTTATATTTGCACAATATGATCATTATTTCTCAGTGAAAACGTATTTGGATGACACGGTTTGAGCTTAATTACCTGATTTAGAAACTCTTAGAACTTTTTTTAGAAATAGATTTTCAGTTAAGTGAAGTTCAAGCTCGTTTGCTATTTTTAAAATGTACAATAACGAATTTGAAATAAACAAACAAAAATATATAAATGGTTTATTTATGTTATAAATACAGAACATTTTTGAAGCTGATAATAATGTTCCTTTCAACTGTTTGATACAAATAATTAATTTTAAGTAACATAAAACAAACCTGGATTAATGTACAGCTTTTTTCTGCCTGTATCAGGATCAGTGCTAAAAGTGAATTTATGCAGCTTAATGCGAATTTTAAAAAAGGAATTCTCTAAGTTTATTTTCCCCCGGTATTATTTCACCTCATAATCTCCAAAATTCAGTATTTCGATTTTTTTTCAGTGTCCCTTCGACTTCAAGATATAAAGGTTATACAGTGAACCTCTCTGAGCAGCCACCCCACCGTAACGAGAATATTTGGCCACTCAGAAGTGTTTTATTTACTATTATAAGATAATTGCTATAATGCGTAATATAAACAAATCTGACACATATTCCTTATTTAAAATAAAATTTAAACGTATCTAAAGAGAAAATAGTACTTTATTTAATGCTTTCTTACATTTTTTGAAAAAATCTGATGTGTCCAACACATGACTTCCTTGCACGTCCATTAGATCAAAAATATTTTCGACGCACTTCCTCTAAACTTATTTGTTTGAAAGAGATAAAATATCAATAATAGTAAGGTTTAGCGATTTCTAGACAAATATTTCGATATCGCCAAGCTGAGTTCAATTTGAAATATTTCCTTCTGACACTTTATTTAGCGATATTTCACCAAATGCCGACAAACTTGAGATAGTCTGCGAGATTTTGGGGATAGCCAAAGTAGTCATTGACCACAGACTTTCAATGAATTGAATGCATCCATACACCTCAATGTATTAAAAGTCATTTGGCTCACCCTGTAAATAAATTCTCAGTCGATTGCTGTCAAAAAAGATATGGAAAACAGTTAGATATTACAATAGTTCTAAATACAAAAGTTCAAAAATCTACGGGTTAAAGTTTTAGTGTTATACAAAATACGAAATAATTTTTGGCGCCAAATTTGGCGATATTTCGGCGAAACTCGTCAATGTCGACGAAATTTGGCGAGATTTTAAGCATGAACCAAACAATGACAGATTATCGCCAAATTTGGCGATATTTCGCCAAAACTCGCCAAGAACGATGACAAATGGCGATACTTTGGGCATGGACCAAATGACTGACTATCGCCAAATTTGGCGATATTTCGCCAAAACTCGCCAAGGTCGAGGACAGACGGCGAGTTTTTGGGCATGCACCAAACAATGACTGTCTACAGTTGTATTATATTGAAGATGTCCATAGACATTAAAGTACTAAAATTCTTTTCGGTGGTCCTGTATATAAACTCTCCAGTAGATTGGAACCAAAAATCGAGATACACAACTAGATGTTACAACATTCTTATATATGAAATTTCATAATAGTTTTTGAGATTTGAGAGTTAAATATGCACACACGTACACCAAAAGTCGCCAAGCTTGGCGACTTTTGGCATAGTTCTTGAGGGAGGCACGTGACCCTGGTCGGACCATTACCTAACTTATGTTGTAGGACGGTATTGTGCTTGAAATGGATGAATGCCCCTAAAATTGCCATTGACCGTAATGTATTGGAAATCTTTTGAGTGTTCCTGTAGCAGAACTACAAATGATAAAGACACTTTTTTTAATGGAGAAATTCATTTTCTAACTCTTTACAGCATACATCACTTCTGAGTCGTTTGAAATAGCCCAATACCTCTAAAAAACGCTTTGATGAATTTCGGCCCATAGAGCGTAATGTATTTCGAATCTTTTGGGCGGTTCTGTAGATAAACTATCCAGTCGAATGGAATCGAAAGGGGAGGTGCACAACTAGATGTTACAGCAATCCTAAATATAAAGTTTCAACATTCTACGCCTAATAGTTTTTGAGATATGCGAGTTTAATGAGTTTCGGCCCATTGAGCGTAATGTATTTCGAATGTTTTGGGCAGTCCTGTAGATAAACTATCCAGTCGAATGGAACCAAAAGGAGAGGTGCACAACTAGATGTTACAACTATCCAAAATATGAAGTTTCGACATTCTACGCCTAATAGCTTTTGAGTTAGGCGAGTTTAATGAATTTCGGCCCATAGAGCGTAATGTATTTCGAATCTTTTGGGCGGTCCTGTACATAAACTATCCATTCGATTGCCACCAAAAGGGGAGGTGCACAACTAGATCATAGAACAATCCTAAATATCAAATCTCAACATTCTACGACCAATAGTTTTTGAGATATGCGAGTTACATACATACGTACGTACGTACGTACAGACGGCATGGAAAAACTGGCCACAGCAGACTCGCCGCTGGTCAAAATGAGTTGCAGACGCGTTAATATGATCGTGCATGCTAGCCTACGATAGGATGCATCGAAAAATATTTTTAAATTAAATTTAGAGGTAGTCAAAATCGGTTTTTTTGTCGAAATTTGGCCCCCAAAATTTTTCGGGATCACATTACTTCCTTATACTACGTACAAGGAAGTAAAAAGGATTCAATGTGTCTGCTTTAAGTGTTTACTTTTCTCTGAAACAACCATTTTTTCAAGTTCGTTTTTTACTTTAAAAAGCAGATCTCTAAGCGATTCATTTGTAACCGCTTTGGAATTTTCGATTATTTCATCGATTTTCCCTATGTCGCTTGTGTTGAAAGTTTAGCTTGCTCGTCATTACAAACATCAGGAAATTCCTCGTCAAGGATGTAAGGCACAAAAAATCATTTGTAAAAACGTTTATATACATAAACATACTATTTAGTTAATTTATATCAACCTCAAATTAATTTTAAATTTGATTAAAAGGATTTAAAATAAGCTTACCTTCGCCAGATTTGTTAACCAAAAGGCACTCCCATAATAGCAATCTTTGCTTGGGCTTTACCAGGCCTATGATCGGTGCATCGGCTATTCCTCACCTGATCATAACTGATCATCCTTAATCTTTCCTAAGTTCATCTTTTCCCAATGATCGAATCTTTACACTAAGATCTGATAGGCGCTTTCAAGTTTCCGAACGGTAAAGCGAGCAAATAGGTTTATATCGGTCTTTCTACCAAGTTTCTGAACGGCTCAATATCTCCGTACCTTCATTAATGTGCAAAGAACATCATATGCACACCATGTTTGTTTTAAGGTTGCTGATTGGCTAAGCTATTACGCTGGAAGACAGGCGACGAAAGGCAGAATCATATTGTCCTCTTCCTGCTCTTAGCTTTGGTCGCGTTCTCGTGTATCTCTCTTGTGCTAGCTAAAAGGGCAGGCGGAGCAAGCTCTGTCAAAGAGGGGAGACTACGAATATTTTTAAAACAAAATTTGTCAGCGACTAAAAATTCTGGCAGTTTCCTCAAAAAGTGCGAGATTAATATTTATATACTATAAGACATTTTCCTTTGTGTAAATTTTTAATGACATTTCATTCAAAAACTTGTATTATTCCCTAGAACAGCCTTGAAGAAAAGGAGATTTAGTTATAAAATAATGTATGCATATGAAAATACATGAATTAATTGGTACAATAAAATAAATAAACAAGCTAATATGCAATGCAACGATATATGAGCCAATTTTTATCGATTGCTCAGTTTAAAAGTTTCACCAAAGGTCATAGGCTTTGCATCCTAAGTTGCAAGGTGTTTGCTCTTCCGAGATGAATATACCCAGCTAGAAATGTCTGCACTTTTTTTGCAAAAAAGTATAGATTGTACACAATTTGTCCATAAAAAGTGGATATTTTTGAATATTTTGAAAGTATACACTTTTTGTGGAAATTATATGCATACTAAAAAGTGAATATTCTATATTGTCAAAAACTGTGTACAAAAAATGTATTGTGGCGTTTTGGACTCGCCACAAGTGCTAAACAGGAAACACAAACAAAATTGAAGAGACTCGAGACAGGAGTTGAGGTTTTTGTTTAACGTTGATTATTAAAATACACATTTACAAACATTGACTGCATTCTGCAGACTTAAATACAAGCATCAACTTCCGCTCTGGAATTCAGGAACCCTCGTCCCTCTGAGAGCCGATCTCTGTTCAACCTCTTCGAACAGCCTCCAAAACGACTCTGAAGCTCTCTGTCAGCCCCAGCCTAGGGTTTCCACATTCGTGTGGGGTCGGTCGGCAAAATCCAAAGGCCTCGCCTCCGATCTTCCTCCAAGCCCCCTGTGCGTTCGCACTCGTCGTGTGGGGTCGGTCGGCAAAACTAAAGGACCCCCTTTGCTCTTGGAATGTGCACTGGTCAAGTGTGCTTTCCGCATCGTGGGAAACACATCGAGTCCTTGGTACATTTCTGGGGGGAGTAGTAACTTGTCACAGTATACTTTTCAAAGTATTCAAAATATTCACTTTATATGCAAATTTTTTGCACAAAAAGTGCAAACATTTTCTAGCTGGGATTTAAGCAGTTTGAAACATTTTTGCAAAACCTCAACATCTAATCCAAATTTTAAGAAACTCTAGGGGCATAGTTTGTATGACCACCTATCGTGCCACTAAATTTTGCTTTATTCACTTAAGTCGTATGTGATGCACGAACAAAAATTTACGCAGTTTGTAACAATTTTTAGAAAAATCTCAAAATCTAATATTTTTTCTTTTTTTAATCTGACGATTATAGCTCAAGGCGAGTGATCACCTATAGATATCATGTCACCAAATTTCATTTCTTTCACTTTAGTCGTTATTACCTGATGTGCGAACAAAAATTTATGCAGTTTGAAGCAATCTTTTTATCGATTGCTCAGTTTAAAAGTTTCACCAAAGGTCATAGGCTTTGCATCCTAAGTTGCAAGGTGTTTGCTCTTGTGAGATGAATATACCCAGCTAGAAATCTTGGCACTTTTTGCAAAGAAGTTGTGAAAATATCAAAATCTAATGAATATTTAAAAAATTCGACTCCTATACTTTAAGTGACTAATCATGTCACCAAATTTTATTTCATTCGCTACAGTCAGTTTTACGTGATGTGCGAATAAGAAAAGTATCACGGACAGAATGACAGACAGACTAACTTTTTTTGACGGCTGTACACAGGTCCCAAATGCTTAAAATGGATAGAAATCTCAATTTTTTTTATTTTGAATAGTGTACAGGCAAAGTCTAATTTTATTTATTTAGAAACTTAAATGTTCCAATTCCAAACTTGAAACAACAATCACTTCAAACTTTAGTCTTTTAGCATTTTAATACATCCACCTAGTCATTTTTGTAATTGTTTTTGTTGAATATTTTTAATGTTAATAAACTAAAATGTTGTTGGTTAACTCAAAGTCTCTTTAATGAGTTTCAAACAAAACACTTTTTATTTCAGATACTTAGGCTTAATTTCAGCAGCGTTTCCATTTTGCTTAAGTAAAATTACTCTGCTAATTAATGAATTAATTTCATAATTAAACTTTTCAACTTTAGTCATACATTAAACCCGAACGGGTGTATATCTAACAGTGTTTCAGTCACATGCGTGGTGTGCATGCGTATTATGCATTTGACCTTATGTTTGATGCAGCACGGAGGAACAGATTTCGTTATCATTCCATTGTATTACGAAAAGATAGGCTGATCTCCCCAGTTGTCTCCATGGGGGTAAATTGCATTTTTGTTCCAAAATTATCGGAATTCTCAAACAGTCAACAGTAGGCACAGTTCCTCCCTCAGTTTCCAAGGGTGATGCAATAGGGATTCCCCATCTTAAGGGTTTCGGAGAATAGAAAATAGATAACAGATTCAATCTTTAACCCTGCTTCTAAGAAAGGGGTAGAAACCGTGGGAATGGACTTCACAAGTTATTCCTGGGTCTTACACTCAATCATAAACCTGACCTTGAGTTTTTCCCACTCAGAATTAAAGCATGGAGTGCACAAAATTTCCCGAAAAATGAGATGGGCGATCCCACTCGGCAGCCGTTTAGAAATGGTCGGGTGGTTGCTGATAAAGGTTATTTTAACATTAGGTCTATGAGCAGAAAAATCTGTGCCATGAAAAATTGGCCGTTTAGAGGGACGGCCGCTCAGAGAGGTTCCACTGTATTACATTATTTTTTTTCAAAATTCAGTAACAATAAAAGTTAGTTAATAATGCTCAAAGTATCTAAATAAAATGCACACTATATGATTGAAAAAAGTAAACACACATCAAAATAAAATCATTTGAATATTTTGTCAAAATTTATTAAAAAGGTATAAAAAGAAAAACATTTTGAAAGCAATTTTATAACATACAAAACTGTTACATAAATCTAAAGCCTTAATTTTTTTTCACTGCCAGATGAAAAATCAAAGATATAAGAAAGTTATTTTCTCATTTGTTTAAAACAGAAATTTTGCTACAATTCCTAAGTATTTTTGGAAAATTGAGAACTTGTGAATTAGCACTTTTTTCTGCAGTACTCATCATCAAAAATGCTTTTTTTTTTTCAAACTACCCTAATATAGACATACTGTTTAAAACTATTTAAGAATATCAAGCATAATGTTTCTTTCCTTTGAGAGTTAGATGTGATCATCATTAAGTGTCAAAAAGCATTTTTGCATCATGGACACTTTATCAATCATACAAGGTTATGAGTGCAGAAGTGTTTTTTCAAGCTTATGCTAGTAAAATTCTTTCTCACACCAGTGGCGGCCCTTGGTCAAAACTGTTAGTGCAGCCGGAAGCATATGAGCCCCCCCCCCTTTCCTCCCGACGGGATTGAAAAATCTTTGTTACTTAATTCGAAAGCTGGCAGATTAAGCCCTCACCGAGGGAAAAAAAAAAAAAAAATTACAAAAAAAATGTAAGAGATCCTATTTTACTTCCATAAAATGGACATAAATTTCAACCAGCCGCTCTTATCCTCAAAATTACATTAATCCGTGTCTGATTCAAAGTTTTCTTAGAATTTTCTTTTGTAACGATAACTTGAGAAGAAAAGAAAAAAAAAAGAAAACTTATTTTTTATAAGTCAAATCAATCCTCCTTTTTTTTAAACATGCGAATCGGTCAGTGATGTCCCCATAAAAAGGCGTTGTTTTAATTCAGATATCAATAATTTTAAAAGCTCTTTAAAATTTCCCATGTTTAAAGAATTTTCTCGCTCGCCATGTCCTCTAAATGCCAGTTCTTGCTTACTTAAAAACAATACTTCTTTGATGGGTAATTGTCCATTTATAAGCATCTATTCAGGCTTACCTTCTTGATAAATTCAGCAATACAAAGTCGAGAGTTTTCCAAACATATATTCTCCTTACCCCCTCTCTCACTTCTCGTCTGAACGAATCAGTTAGTCGAGTTCTCAAGTTCAGCCGCCGTTAAAAAATCTTTAATCGGCTGTATCAGCTGCATACTCCCTATGCCGTAAAGGCTGCTTACGTAGTCGTTGTCATGGCAACGGTGCTGCCAATTTTCTTTTCAGCGCTCTGGACTTAACCAAAGATTTTCCCAATTGAATTGCGGGAAGATTAAAGTGCTTTTTTTCTGAATGAGCGATCCGGCCACAATACTTTTTTTTTTGTTTGGTTTTTTTCGGTGAGTTTTTTAATTTACCGTAGGAATTCCACTTCTAATCTGAATTTAGGGAAATTAGTAGAATAAATTATTTTAAAGTATGTGCTGATAATTTCAAGTGCAGCCCGGCTGTACTTGCTGTATCCCACGAGCCGCCACTGTCTCACACCTATTACATACATAAAACTTTTCTCACGTGTGTGTGCAAAGATGTTTTTTCAAGTAGCTGGTGTGTTGGCAAATGATTTCTGACACACTAAACTAAGGTGACCATATTTTCGAACATAGAATTGAGGGCATGTCCCCAATTTTGAAACAAAATTGGGGACATTTGATAATTAATGAAATAATTAACAGTAATCTAATTTTTAAAAATGTAATAAATAAAAACTGTCCTCAATTGCTTTTTTACATTTTGAGGACAAATTGCAAAAAAAATCACAGAAATCGGGGACTGTCCTCGAAATTCGAGGACAGTCCACAAATATAGATCTTTTTTTCATTTTGTCCCCAAAAACACTTTGACTTTTTGGGGATGCGAAAAGTTCCCAAATTTAAAGATTCGTACTTTTTCCCTTGAAGTTTCCATTTAGTTTATTTCTTTCAGATGAAACTGAAGAAATAAAATAAATAAAAATGCCTTCTACTCAGAGAAACAATGAAATTCGATCTCTGAAAACGTTTGTTGTCATTGTGTGTGTAGCGTGTACAGACATTCAATAAGGTATCCGACTATGAACCAAATTTCCCATTTCAGTTTTGTTAATGATTAATCACTTTTCATGAAGAACCATGCTTGAAATTGACTTACGAAAATTTTCTTGCACTCAAATACTTTTTTAAGAGGGTGTACAAAGTTTCATGAAAAATTATCACAAAATGATCCAATGTAAAAAGCAATGTCTTCTGAAAAATACAAATACTATTCCAAGAGTTAAATTTTGAATAAATTGCAATATTTCAACAGGATGTTCCTTTCGTACTTCTCGTTTAAATAAATATTTATAAATGAATGAAATACTTCCATTAATTTATTAGAAATAAGAATACACGATTGATATAAAGAGCTATTAGAGTTCATTTTTAAGTATCAAAGTCAGTCAAGATATAAAGTATGGCTATAGTGGTATACATGGTAATATTTTGTGTCCTCGAATAAGTCCCCAAAAATATTTTCTAGTGTCTCCAAGTTTTCCTTGGATTCGAGAACAATACTTGATTCGTCCCCAAAATACTGTTTAGAAATATGGTCACCTTACCTTATACTAAACACACATAAGGCATTCACCACACTTAAAGGCACACTTAGCATTCACCAGTGTGAATGCTAAGATGATCATTCTAAAAGCAAAACGGGGAAATCGCTTTTTGACAAACATCACACACATAAAGCTTTGTGTGTGTGTGTTCTCAAGAAGCTGCTGTTGGCAAATGATTTCTGACAAAGGCTCCTCTCCAGTGCGAGTTTGTGGATGATCATTCTTCAAGTATGCGTGGCGGGGGAAACTTTTGACACACAAGGTTTCTCTTCAGAGTGAGTTCGAAGATGTGCATTCAGTCTATAGACCTGGACAAATGATTTCTGGCACACATCGCACACATAAGGTCTCTCTCCTGTGTGTACGCAAAGATGTCTAACCAAGCCACTGGCCCGGTCAAATGATTTCTGACACACGTGACACACATGAAGTTTATCTAAAGAGTGAGTTCGAAGATGGAAATACAAGGTTGAATGGTGAGAAAACGCTTTTTGACACACATCACACACATATTTTTCTCCTGTGTGTGTGCGGCGATGCCTATTCAAGTCGCGGACGTGGGCAAAAGATTTTTGACAAACATCGCATGCATAAGGTTTTTCGCCAGTATGCACGCGAAGATGTTCCTTTAATGTTTCGAGTCGGGGAAATGCTTTCTGGCATACATCACATACATAAGGTTTTTCTTCTGTGTGTATGCGAAGATGTTGCTTCAATGTATTTAGCCTGGCAAATGCTTTTTCACAAACATCACACACATAAGGTTTTTCACCAGTATGTATGCGAAGGTGTACCTTTAATGACCCATGTTGGGAAAATGCTTTCTGGCACACATCACACACATAGGGTTTTTCTCCTGTGTGTGTGAAAGCATGATTATGCAAGTCACTGACCCTGGAAAATGATTTCTGACACACATCACACACATGCTGCTTGTCGCTCATGTGACTTTGAAAATGCCTATATAAGTTTGAATGATGAAAAAATGCTTTTTGACACAGATCACAAATATAAGGTTTTTCTCTGGTATGCACATGACGATGTCTGTTCAAGGCACTGACCTGGGTAAATGGTTTTTGACAAACATCACACGTATAAGGTTTTCCACCAATATGTAAACGAAGATGGTCATTTAATGATTTACGTTGGGAAAATGCTTTCTTGCACACTTCACATAGAAAAGGTTTTTCTGTGTGTATGCGGGCATGCTTATTCAAGTCAGCAACTCGGGAAAATGCTTTCTGGCACACATCACACACATGAGGTTTTTCACCAGCATGTAATCGAATATGTCTTAACAAGTTTCCCTTTAAGGAAAATGATTTGTGGCATGTCTCACACTCGTGGCGTTCCTTTGCTGTATCCAAAGAAAGATGCTTTTCTAGATTTAATTCTCGAGATGATGCTTTTGGGCAGTCTTCAATGAAAGGAGAATGTTTTTCCATTTGTATATTGTCATTGAATCAGGGTTGAGTTCAAAGAATCGATATTTGAGCTGGGTCTGTAATTTGTAAGACAGTCTGAATGGAATGTTAATCAGCTTTCCACATCTCACAGGTAAAATATTTTGTACTATGTTGCGTTAAGGTCAGCTGCAATGATAAAACATTTTTCTTTTATAAATCAAAGGAAACAATTGTAGAATCACAACAACAGTTGTTTCTAAATCATAACTGGTAATACAATTACAGAAGACTCCCCTAAAACACGGGTCCATACAACCCAGATTCGTAGAACATGGCAAAAATTTGAGATCATTTTCGTATAACATTCGTTAAAAGAGACTCATACAGCATGGTAAAATGAGACAGATATTGATTTTATTAAGCTTTAGTTCCTGTAATTATGACTTCTCAATGGCAACACTAAACATCAGTGTGTTTCTAAGGAGTGCTAATAAGTTTTGGAACGATTATACCGTGCATTTCGCACTCCAGGTGGAGTATAGCTCAGGTCCTATACGACACGAAACATATCTACCGTGTTACAGGGGAGTCTACTGTACTGAAATAATTTTGAAAACGAATTAAGAAATACACAAAACAATTTTAGATTGAAGGTATTTTTTTCCCCTCTCTCACACAGTTTATAAGAATAGAGAAATACTTTGCATTTTAAGTTTATGAGATTTTGTTTCCAAAGACTCTTCACTAAATAAATCTTGATTAATATAACATACTTTAAAAACCACATTCTACATGTAAATAGAACATGAAAAAGAATTTTTTTTTAATTACAGTAGAACCTCGATTAACCAAAACTCTCCGTTAACCAAAGTCGGTTTCTCCTTCACTTTTTTTTTTTTTCTCATCAGAAAGTTACTTTTTGAAAGAGATTCTGAATCTGGTGCAGTTTCAATAATTGAGTTTTGGAAAACTGTCAATATCAAAAAGACTGTATTTATATGATCAGTGACGCGTGAAAATCCATGCCGCAATCGAACGAACTAACGCGTAAGAATCGAACGACGAAGTTGACGAAAACTTTTGCCGAATTTTTCAACTGTCGCAGATGAAAATGCTACAGACATTGTGAAAGATAGTGTTACTGAGTTTTCAAGCCTTTTTAGCACAATGAAAGGTTTTGAAAATGGTGGGGATAGAGAAATCACAGATTGGTTGAATTGTGACGTGGAAGATGCAGGCTTCCCAGTTGCTCAATGATGAGGAATTAATAGCAGAAGTCCGAAAATCTCCAAAAGAAGAAGATGATGATGAAGATGAGAATGATTCTGGAGTAAATAATATCAGTAACAATGATGCTTTTGAGCGTTTCTCAAAAGGCCTTCTTTGGTTGGAACAACAGGAGCAGTGTGATTCCTCTGAAATCATGCTTTTAAGAAAACTTCGGGATAGAGCTGTACGGCAAAGGATGGCCAATTTACACGAGATGAAGTTTCCGTTTGAGACATTGTAAGTTTTTGTTTCAGAAATAAATTTATTTTCATTTATAATTTATTTAACAGTTAAAATAATCATAACAGTTCATTGACGATATTACATATTAAACTAGATCATTATTGATGAATTCTCGATTATCTGAAAATTTCGATTATCCGAAGTAGGTTCGGTCCCAATTACTTCGGATAATTGAGGTTCTACAGTATTAACTTGGAAAAGTTTTTCGTGAAAATTAACTAAGGCAAAAAAGTTGCATTATTTCAAAATACGATTTTTGTTAGCAATTTGCAAGAATATTTCATACATCCTCTAAAAAAAGTATTCGAGTAAGAGATAAATTTCCTCTGGTTTTCTTTTCGTATATTAAAAATTACTTATCATAGAATATGAATTAGGCTATGAATAAATATGACTTTCCATATTTCTGTCAATTTGTGCGTTTTTCAAAAACTCAATTATTATTCTCAAATCTAAAATAGGAAATTTATCTCTTACTCAAATAGTTTTTTTTTTTTTTTTTGAGGGTGTAGTTGCAATGCCAAATTATTTTTCATGGATTGCAAAAACAATCGAAGATGAAGGAATAAAAGTGCTTTCTGGCCATTAGTGAATATTCATAGAAGAGCTTGTAAAAAAATACTTTCTTACTTTTTTAGTCTGTAGCCTAATTTATTTATCTGAAAAACTGTTTAATATTAACATGATTTCCTTTAAGAAACTAAAATTAACAAACATTCATTGACAAACCCCAAAAAATATGTCTCAAAGTTGATCTAGTGATGGACAATTATGTCATAGATATTAAAGGGGGAATTCATTTTTTTTTTTTTATTATTATTATTTCAGTATATAAGAATTTCTAATCTAGATAATCGTGATTTTGGGCCCTCTATTTTTCAGGGGCTCTGGGTTATTGTCCCATTGCCCGTGTGATAATCTGTCTTTGGGTATGTCAGAGAGAAGAGACCAGAAATAGAACAACTTGCATTTGCATTGATGCCTAGTCTCAGTAGTGTGCTTTTCAAAGCATATACTTCTCCACTATGCATCGACACGTGGTTGAAATATCCTTGTACTGATATTGTCCTCACACTTTGCAGACGCAGGATAGTTAAAAACCCAGGTTTTTTTTAGGGTTTTGGGGGGGTTTATCAGGATTTTTTGGGTTTTATCAGGTTTTTTTCAGAAGGGATGGGGTTTAAGAATATTTGAAAAAAAATTTGCTTATCTTCTATATAAATAAAACAGTGTGTAAACTGTCCATTGGTTAGTTTGTCTGCACCTCGCGTAGCTCCGAAATGGGTGATCATAGACCTACCAAATTTTGTATAGAAATTCTCCAGGACGGGTCCCGACATACCTCGAAGCGATTTTTTTGGAATTCGAATTATTTTAGGAGATATCGATAAAAAACGTGTCGCAAAAGGCTAATTTTTGCTCTGTCATTTTGCAATTGTAACCCCGCTGTGGAAAAAGAGAGAATATAGCATATCTAGGTTGCCATATTTGGCAAGTTTATTAAATGATTCGGACTCTTGAAGTAAAAATAAAAGAATAATGATTTTTTTTTTTTTGTTTAAATTATTTGTAAGGTTGTTTTTTAATTAAAATATCGTGTGCATGTGAAATTAGAACAAAAATGAAATCTTTTATACTCAAAAGAAAATAGGATTTGGAAATTTTCCGAGACTAAAATGTGCAACTTTTTAATTTGGAGAAAAATAAAATGGTTGATGTGCGATTTTGAAATGATAGTCTGCTACTTGGGTTATGAATACACCTGAGAATAAGTTTTGGAAATTTTCATTCAGTTGGAATTGTGCATTTTTCCCTATCTATTTCAATGTATTACATCCAGAAAAAGGATGTTAGAAATATCAGTTTTAATTTTGTTTAATCACACTCATGAATAATGATATACTTTCCAACTTAATGAAATAAGGAACGAAAATAGGGAAGACCCATGGATTATAATACGTTTTTAATATATAGCACTTTAGTGCATATTTAAAATCTGAAAGTGTTTCAGATTTTCTTACTTCTTTTTCCCTTTCTGTTTTTTGATAAAGGCCAATATATCCAGAAGCTCTTCAGAATTAATATAGGTTGAAAATAATTTGTTCCTTTTGTAGGTTTTTATCATTTGACCATCTTATTTTTGTAACCAGGGTGGCCCAACACAGTAAGCATCGCATCTAGGTGCCGGCTTCGAAGGGGCGTCATTTTGAACATAAAAACTAAGAGCATAAAAGGGGGTGTTTTTTTTATATTAGCAGGGGGCGACACTTACTGTAGGGCTGCTCCTGTTTGTAGCCATTTTAATTTTAAATTCCATTCAGAATCTGAGAGATTTCAATGCCAAGAAGGCCGGTGAAGAAAAGAATTCTCTCCGAACAAGATTTATTAAGATGGCGAACCAACTGGTCGCCGGAGGCGGCTAGTTACTAAATAAAACTTAAAGTACTTTCTCTTAAAGATTCTTAATTGATTTTTCTGAAAGCAGTTACGGCCTTTTATATGAAAATCCATTGTATCATTTGAGTTGTGTGAAGGTACTTTTTACATATTACAATGAACTTAAATTTAAAATTACTCTCCATTTTAATCAGTTAGTTCCCTTAACAGACTTACATATTACTGGGGTTCATTTAAATATATAGGTTTCAAACTAATGTATTAAAACAGCCACTCATAATACAGTGGAAGATCGATATACCGCAATTCTCCATAAACCGCATTAACACTGCGGATGCAAACAGAGAAAATCAGAATTAAGAAATTTCTACAATCTGCATTTTTTTTTAATTGCTTTCCTAGCGAATTAATTTTGAGACATTAGACAAATCCCAGAACATGCCAAGCTTAAACAAAACAACTGTTCTCCAATGCACACATTATGCATTATCAACATAACAGCCGGTTGGTCCGGTGAAAGAGGAAGAACTGTTTACTTTAAAAGAGAACAATAAACCTCTCTTTCTCCCTCCTCTACCGTAGACTTCCCAAACAGAAGTTTATTTATTTAATGATATTCCACTCTTTGTAAATTAAAAACATCGATTTTTTTATATTAAATTGTATGCTGTTATTTATTTGGCTTCCTAAATCATATGCGTAGCATTACCCAAAGTTTTTATGTGTGTGTGTGCGTGGATGCACATAGCATATTCTAAAAAAAAATAGCTATGTTCCGTTAAGTTTTGAAAAAAAGAAGGTTTTAACATAAATGGTTTTCTAAATAAAGTTGGGGGGCATACACCCCCTTGCCCCCCCTCCCTACCTCTGCCCGACGATATGTTTATTCTCAATTTAGCAGTAAAATACTTTTAATCCTTTGAGGCGCAACCCTTTCCCAATGCTGAAAAAAGGGCAGCCATTGCCATCGCTGTTGTCGAGTGGTGGCAACGGCTGCCCTTTTTTCAGCATTGGGCAATCTATCGAGCTGTTCTCTCATTCTTCCATTTTTCAGCAGATGTCAGTGCTGTTAAAAATAATTGTGACCATTTTTTTTACGGGAAATGGTATTCTAAAAAGTAAAGGATTCTATTGGAGCTATGTCACCCGCAACTATTTTTATAGAAATCAAATCTATTCTTCGTGACTGGCAACAGTCAAAATGTCAGAGTTTGGTGTTCCCAGAGCGGGAACACAGCACGATAAAGGGCTAAACAGTCTATGAGATGTAGGAGAAGGAGAGTTTTCTCAATGTGCTATTTTAAAACTGAATTTTGAAATGGATTAAAGCCATCATTAGTTAAAATCAAAACTGCTGAATTAATGTATTGTGCATAAAATGGAAGGTACTCAGTTTGAAAACCTGCATGAAGAAAACATTTTGAATTTTTGGGAATTGATGATAAGTCACAAACTGTCAATCATTTGACCAGTGGTGAAATAATTTACTCTGTTTTCAAAACAAGAGGATGAAAATTCTGAAACAGAATCAAATGTTGGAGAGAAAGTTGAAAAACTTTTAGTATCTGAAGAAATTTTCATACAAGATCAATCTTTTAAATTATTAGAAACACAAGACTGTAACGGAAATAGAATTATTAACTGTTCACAGGCTGCAAGAAAAGTTATTTGTTGAGAGATTGCAAATTCTAAAACAAATCAAAATTAATATATTGTTTAACAAACAACAACAACAAAAAACAAAATTTTAATGCTTTAGTAATTTCAATTTATTTATTTTTTCCTGTAAATAAATAACTTGCATATGTTTGTTTTTTAATGTAGTATTTGTATTTAAAAATTATTTTTAAGCGTTATATTTATGTGTTCCAGCTATATTTTAATATGTTTGCTAGGGAAGTTTAATGATACAGTATAGAACCTGTTATCCGGAATGGTTGGGACCAGCTGTATTCTGGGTAATTGAATTTTCTGGATAACTGGTAGGGGATTAACATGACATCTACTGATTTGATTGGTAGCATAAATGTTACTCTCTTGATTAGAATTAAACATTAATAGTTAATATACTAGAAAAATAATATAAAAAACTCTTAATATGATCAAGGTAAATAATAATCATTTAAAGAGGAAGTAGTAAATATATGATAACTTCTTGAAAACTTAGTCACACACTAAAAAAATAAATAAAATACCTTACCAGATTGCTTACTTCATAAATTCTAGCTGTAGTACTCAAAATAAAAAAACAAAAACATAAGAAATATTAAAAAAAACTCATTTTTTGCTTTCCTTTCTGAAAAAAAATAGGAATTTAATCAATTGAAAAATGATTCTGGATAACTGGTTTCCAGATAAGAGGTTCCATACTGTATAAGTGAATGATCCATATAATGCAAAACCTTGCATTTCGGGGTTTTCGTTATAAAGATCTTCTACTGTACTTAGTTTTAATAAGTTTCTTAGATTTGTGCTTCAATGCCAAAATTTTGTTGACTTTTTTTTTTTCTCCCATGTATTGATATTTGGAAAGAAAGAAAATAAAAGGCCAATTAATTTTGGTGTTTATTTTTATACATAAATACCAAACTTTTTAAGGGTTATTTCAGGATAACACCTTCTGGAAAAAAATAATCAAACACATGCAGCTTCTCTTTCTATGTGTACGAGTGTACGAAGATGTCTTTTCAAGTCACTGCTTTTGGCAAATGTTTTTTGGCACGCATCGCATTCATGGCGCTTCTTTCCAGTGTGAATACTAAGATGAACATTCAAGTTTCCGAGCTGAGCAAATTTCCTCTGGCAAAACTCGCACGCATAAGGCTTTTCCCCTGTATGTAGGAGAAGATGTCTCTTCAAATGTGAATTCGTAGTAAACGTTTTGTGGCACGCTTCACATTCATGAGGTTTCTTTCCCGTGTGGGTGCTAAGATGGATCTTCAAGTCTTCAAGACGAATGAATGCTCGCTGACACACATCACACACATGAGGTTTCTCTCCTGTATGAATACGTAGATGCCTCTTCCAAGCGGATCGACCAGAAAATGCTCGCTCGCACACATTGCACACATAAGGTCTTTCTCCTGTATGAGTATGCATATGTTCCTTCAAGTGAGTGCTCTCGGAAAAATATTTCTGACACACATAACACATAAAAGGTTTCTCTTCTGTGTGAGTGGCGAGATGTCTCCTCAAGTTAGAACGCTTGGAAAACACTTTCTGGCAAATAATACATTCATGGTCCTTCTTTCCAGTGTGAATTTTAAGATGTTCCATCATGAGTATGTAAGCATTCAAGTGCCTTCAAGTTTCCGTGCATATTTAACATTGTTCTGCAGATAAAGAGAGGAAAATTTTGAGTTTTGTCATTGTCAGTCAATAAATTTTAGTACGAGTATTATTGCAAAATGTGGAATTTATACTGTACGGAGAAAATGTCGAAAGTTGTGTTTAGTAGCATGGCCAGGATTTTATTTCGGGGGTAGGGGAGCTGCATATCAATTTGTAAACTAAGTAAAGGATCATATTTCAGAGGGGAGGGGGGGGTGCAGACTCCCTCAGCCAATCCTCTGGATATGACCTTAGTTGTTTAGTTATTGACCAAAAGGCATGCAGACACTGGAATGGGATATTAAACATGCGAGTATGCCATGCAAAAAAGAAAAACACATAAATTAAATACTGAGGTAAGATCTTAATGTAAATATTTTTGGAGGAGGGAAGGAAGTGATTAATTTTGTGAGCAAGCCACGGCATGAGCATTTTTGAGTGGTTTTAAATGTTCTGGAATGTGCTGATTTTTTTTTAGTTTTGAAATGGATGACGGGTCAAAGATATTAGAGTTGTTTTGTTGGGTTTGATGTTATTTCTCAGGGGTCGATGTAGACAAAAATTGAACCTCTTCACAAAATTACAATCGATTAAAATGGCCCCTTCACAAAAATGCAATTGATTAAAACGACTCCTTCACAAAAATACAATAGATTAAAATAGCACTTCATTGGCACTTTATCCTACATTTTAATCTGTTTCATCAATTATCTTAAAAAGTGACTTTTTATTAATAATTGGTATGAAAATTCACAAAAATAAGTATTGAAATTCACAAAAATAAGCAATTTTCACAAAAATGGGACCCTGGAAAAACTTGACTCCTGTTTCTGTTAGTGCAATTTGTAGTTAAAATAATCCGAGTTGGCTCCGTTAATCATGGAAAATGTTTGCTGAAGTCTCCTTTTAGTGAATTTAACTCAGACTACATTAAAATGTGAAAAATTGCTCTTCATTTTATCTTTTGTTTTTTTACTTAGTGTTTGTGTAATTCTGTTATTTCAGGCTATCAATTATGTCACAAATGACTGATTTTGACAGATCCCAAAAGGCAACTGTGGGGTATAGGCAAGAGAAAAAAATTGTGCTCCACTTAACACCCCTGCTCTTATTTCAAAATAAATTTTAAAAATATTCTATATTCAGAAAAGTTTTAAATAACTTCCTCCTCTCACCCCCCCCCCCCCGCATTAAAAAAAAAAAACATTTTACTATTTTAATCTGAAAGGAATGCATATGATGTCAGCGAAGATTATGTTGAAATGCTCTATTGGCCATAAAGTATTTCTACAAATTGTTATCCAACAAAATTAGTTTATATACAAGTATGAATTCAAATTATCTTCACTGTGCATAGTTCCTAATTAAAAAATGATGCAAATCCCAAGAACTTTTTTTTTTTTTTTTTTTTCTGTAATTTTAGTGAAAGTTTTTAAAGTGGAAAGCGCACAATTTTTGATGTCCTAAAACCTTAGGACCTAGTGCATTTGCTGGTCATAGGGCACAGAGTTGGCGATCATTCTTTTAATGGCAAAAAAATCAGAAAAGCAGGACTTAAATTGTAGCTGTATTATTATTTAAAAAAAAATGTGTTTGAGTGTAAGTTTTAACAAAGGACAAAATGTTTACACATTTAGAATAATACTTAAACATATTATTAAATCAATAACCTTTTATTTTTACTCTTACCATAAGCTATTTTTCTTTAATATTGCCACTGCATAAAAGGGCTCATTAGACACATAGACGTCTTATCTGCAATTATGTACAATGGTCGGCACTTATTTCAGTTGGTGGTTTATCCGGTGAGCCACTTATTCCGACGTAAATCGGTATGAACGGAACAAAATGGTGAAACTGCACTGGTTTTCAGCTGGCCACCTCAGTAGTGAGTGCCAGTTTATCCGGTCAAGTAATCTTTGGAGATTACTGAAAATTTTGTCATAATTAGTTTTTAGGGCGAAGTGAAAGCCAGTCAAAGATGACTCATATTTGTGTTGAGGTGTTACAGTAATTAAATTAAAACATTTATTTATACACTTAACAGAATTTTAATAAAAATAATGATCAATTTGATGCCCGAAAGCAATAAGATACTTGATGATGATGACAACAATCTGCACCCTAACCGGGTACATGTCACAAAAGTAGATTTGCTTAACTCTATAGACACTTCAGGAGAACATCCTAAATGATCACCTCGTTTCAACATTAAATGAAATTTAATAGTTGCTACATAACATTATGTACCTAAAACAGACTAATTTTGGACACCCCCCCCCCCCCTCAAGAAGTTCGTGATTGCTTTGCTTATTAATATTTATTTATTTATTTTATACCATAAGCGGGGGCAGCCTATTTTGGGGGATTTTTTTTTTTTTTTTTTGTCGCCAATGTATACCTTGACAATTCTTCCTTTTGCGCCAATCTTTTTCTTACAAAAAACAGCATTTAACAAAAGCAAAAACATAATAAATTTACTTACCTTCAGACTTCATTAATGATAAATGAATCCCATTCAATATTTTCAGGGATAAATTCCGTAAGCGGGGGCAGTGTAGTGTCAGTGTAGAGCTGGTGTTTTGGTTATTCTCAATTTGTTTTATATTGCATTTGAAATATGCATAGAAATGTTTTAACAATGTGTTTAGATGAGTGTGTTGTAGTTTTAGGTTTATGTTTTCTTATATATAGACATTAAAGACAAAAAAAGTTGCCAACTAAACCTGCCGCCGCTTACGCAATTATTCCCATATTTAAAAAAAAAAAAGTTGAAAAACTCAGCTGTAGGGTACATACTATTATTTACTACATGAAAAAAACGTCATTGCTTACTGGTACAAATTCATGTAAAACTATCCTACATGACCACCAAAACACAAATTTATACTTCAAATACACTCAAGATTATACTTCAAAAACACTTATACTTCAAGAACACCCATAAACTCCTGTTTCCTTTCCAAAAAAACCAACTCAATTAAAACTAATCTCATTGCAAATACCCCATGACAATACAACTTCAAATTTCACCCCCTACCCAGAAAAATCAAAAATATTCCCATTCTGTTTCATCAAATTCTTTTACATAACTTTCAACTTTTTTTGAACTACATTCAAGCAAAACTCACTCTGGTTTGGAGGAAAAATAACTTTTTTCATTTCCAGTCCGTTTTGACAGGGTCCTGGATATGTTTTTTTAATATCGCGTAAAAGTTGATATTTTTTTCCCCCATTTGTTTTTAAATTATTTAATTGTGCTCTCCTGTAAAAATAAATGGCCATAAATTGCAGTAAACTATTATTTGGTCTTCTAACTTTTAATTGTATTTTCAAATGCTTGTTTTCATTTTCCAAATCATTTATCGTGTTACTCGAATCATTTTTTACTAAAATGATTCAAGTAATTTTGCTCATTCAAATCTGCCTTTTGAATGATTAATTATTTTATGATCTGCTTTTGTAAATATCTTTTCAATAGCAGAATACTGTTTGGCACTATCGGAACATATTATACTAGTATCTGGATGTACAAAACATTTTGTATTAGGGCCACAGCTCGCGTTTACTTTTAGATTCAACTTAAAAAAAAAAAAAACCTCCTTATCCTCGCAACAATATATTCCAACAGGGCTGATACTCAATTTCTGAAAAAAAATTCCCTGACTTTTCCAGACTTTTTTGCGATAAAAATCCGGACAAATTTTTACGTTTAGGACGTCAACTTTGGATGCCTTCTTAAATATTTCCAGCTTCCCAATGTAAGGTTAAACATTGATATTGTTTACAAACACAGATTTCTGATAATTTTCCAGGTCACATTATGCAATTTCCAGGTTTTGGGCTAAAATTTACGATTTTCCCGGACTTCTCCCTGTCTTTTTTAGCCAAAATGAAATTCCCTGACTTTTCCAGGTTTTCCCTGACCAGTAGCAATCCTGTTCCAAAAACTATTACAGTGGAAGACTCATACATTCTACCTTTACAGTACTTGCATTTCATTAGAAAGGTTTCATCAACTGATATTGTTCTTCTGAAACCACCTAACTGTTTTGTTTCGTGGGATACTATAACCTCGCATACTTTATGACAAAATGAAAAATAATCTGTTACAGTCTTCGGTGATATTGTATTCTCCTTTTTAGACACTTGCCATGCATTTAATTCATTTACGTAGCTGCCAACCTATCTTGCCATAAAACAGGAAGATCATGGTAAAAAAACAAGAAGAGTTCCTGAAAAACAGGAAGAGTTGGCAGCTATGCATTTAATGTAAATAAGATAGGCAGTTTCAACACAAAACAAAAAATTATTGCTAAAATGTCAAGAAAAGACATGAGAGTTCTCTCAAAAAAAAGTATTTGCTAATGCATCCAAGGTACTGGGGCATTTCGTTTTACGTTTATTTTTACAAACATATCTGAAGCCAACTTTACATGACTTTGTCTGACTACTGCGTTGAGGAATAAGTTCAAGTTCCGTTAAATATTTTAATAATTTCTCTTCACTTTCCAGAATAAAAAAAATGGTAAAAATGCTAAAATTTACAAGCAGAGGATGCATAGCTACAGAAACTGTGAACTTACGTATAATAAAAATAGAATAAACCCCATAAAATGCCCCAAAACCTTCGACGTAAAAACAAACTACAAAAAAATCCCTCCATGAAACAAACACCCTACGTACCCAACAGCAAATAAAAAAATTAAGCTCTGGAAAGAAAAACTACCACTTAAATAACTTTGTATTCTCGGTTTGCAGTTACATTCTTACAATCAATCACAAAATTCCTTCATACATCATCGGTTCACTGCTAAATTTCCCAACCAATCACAATATCTTATCGTTCCTTCATCTGACAACAACTCAACTCCATACAAGGGTCACTACAGAAATCTTACTACATGACAACATTGCAACATGTACACTCATCTTCACAATTTGGTGACATTTCATGACGGGTTATCTGCCCCCGCTTACGGTACTATTCCCAAAATACAAATGTATTTTTTCCCTTGTTTTTTGTTTATTCAATAATAAATAGGTGCATACGCTAAACTATTGACTAATACAGTTCATCTGTTCCCTATTTATTTTAATTTACTGATTCTTTTTCTTAAATTTTCTAACTTTTAATTTTGTCAAGCCGTTTATTTCAGATTTCGGTGAAACTCAGTCCGTCCCAATGTGACCGGAATAAGCGGCCACCACTGTATTTACAAAAGGACGTTGATTAGGCTTAGGGACTGGGTGCAAGTTATTCCTCAAAAACACCACTGATTTAAGATATCGAATTAAAGGTTAACTTACCACATAATTCTGCAGAATGTAATTTTTTAAAACAAAACCTCCAGAAAACATAAGTTTATTTTACATTTTCTGCTTCAGAACGCTTCGTTAGGTTTCATGTTTAGTTTAAATCAAAGAAGTTCGATTTAATCTCAACGATCCATTAATTGCAATTTAAATTAAAAATATTCACTAAATGTGTTAAATGTGCAAACATCTCTGAAACACTGAAAATATTCTGACTTTAAATGCTAGATATACACCATAACACCACTGTAACAGTCATTCATTCCTTTCTGAATGAATCAATCAAAGACTGTCATGAATCGAGCCGCTGATTCGAATCCAAGGAGGTTTAACTTATGGAAGTGCCCATGTTCCCCGTTTTTGAATCCCACGACCACGCCTCCTCATTCACCCAAAACTTTAGATTTCGTCATTGGCATGCATGTAAATTTTCAAAAACAAAACTCGTTATTTCTCTTTTTTTGCTGATTGTACGTAAGTTTATCTTAAAGCCACATCTTTAGGCATAATTTGAATCGTAATTCTGTAATACTTTTACTCTTTATTTTTAAATAATCAATTATTTTTAAACACGTATTATTAATTCGACATCAACGGAGACAACGAAAGAGTATTATTGCGGTAGCGTTTTCATTGCTTTGTTATAATTACTTTCTTTCAAGTAAACTATGTAAATACTGTAGAGTAAATTATGACGGGTTGTTCAGCCTTTGGATGTACCAACAGGGAAGATAGATGTTTACCTAACATATCGTTTCATAGGCAAGTTCAATTTTATTATTTGTTAGTGTAACTTTCGCATTGTATTCAGTTTATTGTATGACTGTGTCTTTCGTTTACATCACCATATATGCACAAATGAATGCATGTTCCATTTTAGCATAATTATATTATTAGTAATGAATATCAACATTCTGCATCGCTTCCGTTTTAAGCTAATTTGTTCTCGTCTTTTAACAACTTTTGTTTGCTTAAAATTTATTTTTTTCTTCCTGTCCTAGTGTTATCATATTGTATTAGGTAATCAAATAGGATCACTGCACAAAAATATTGGTACATTTTCAGAGTTATCAGGTTTATTAAACTATCCAGGTAAACACTTAATGTTTACCATTAAAAAATGCGTAAGGTTTCATTTGTTTTAAATAATTTTTATGAGTTTTTTTGTTCACACATTTGCCTTTTTTAAAACCATGTATAAATCATTTTGTTGTGCAGTATAATTACTAAGCTTTTTTTTATAGAACCATCCAAAATTATATGAAACAAATTTCAAACTGTATATGCATGCCTAAGAAATTGTTTTTGTAGAATATTTCATTTTATTTCACACATGTATCACATCAGTTAGTTTGCAGGGCTTTATTCATTTTTATTATTGTTCTTTTATGTATATTGTATCTATAGTGTACCAATTAAGTGAAAATAGTGAACAAAATGAAATATTGAAACTCCAAACATAAAAATATTTTGACGCTTAAATTGAAAAAATACGCCATATCATTGTTTATCCACTTAATTATTGCAAGACAGATATGTGACACAAATAATATCCAGTTCTGTAAATTGAAATTCTGCTCTCAGAAGGGGGGAAATACTAGGATTATACTGATATTTTAAGGTGCTTATTTGTATCAGTATGATACAAATAAGTACCTTAAACCCAGATAGCACAAACTTGTCCAGAACACATCTAGAAGACGTCATATGGAGAAGCTGACAAGTCCATTAAACGTCTAGGATTCGTCCAATTCTCGTCCATTTTACGTCAATGGCACTATAGGACGCCCATATGACGTCTTATAGACATCCATATAGACGTAATAATAGACGTGTTTGTCTATTTATAGACATTTTACGGTCGAATCCTGGACATCAACAAAACCATTTAATAATTTTTAGCTAATTTTATGTAATGATTAATTTAAATTTATCGTTACATCTTAATAACGAATTTTGTAAAAATATTCTTACCTAATTTTTTTTTAAACCAACCTTTAAGTACTTGCCCCGCTTCAGATTCGAACCCTTAACCATGGTCTTCACAGTAGAGTGTGCTAGCCACTATACGCAGCGAGACTTGCTCTGATGCGTCAAAATGCTGAACTAAAAATTTTTTAGTTTCGGACTCGGAACTTAGAAAAAAATATGCAGCTATTCGTTTTGGATGTTGAGTCGCTAGAGAATTTTCTTTTTTTTTTTTTTGCATGTGGATATGAGTTTCTTTCTACACAATACCGCTTTTATAAGAAATAATAATACATAAAAAGTACTTTAAATTTCAAAAGTTCCACGACAAAAAAAAAAAAAACAACCTCTAGAATTTAAAAAGTTTTAAAACTTTTTTGGGGTAAAATGTAATATCAATAAAAACATAAAGTATAATAAATTCATGCGTCGTAAGTACAGTATTGGGTGAAATGAAAATCAATGACAAAAAAGTAACTTTTCCATATTTTGTCCATTTCTGGACTTATACATACATCCATTTTATGTCGTATCACTGACATAGTGTGGATCATCTGGAATACGTCCATTAATGGACTTATTCTGGATATTCTAAGTGTAGTTTTGGTCTATTCATGGACATATTCTGGATTTTCCAGATTATGTCCATAAATAGATGTCTTATGGATGTCTATGTATAGATATGGATGTATTATGGATGAGTTGGATCAGAAATAGATATAAAATGGACAAGTGTGCAATCTGGGAAATATCTGTATTGAGCATTCAAGGATCCATGTTGAGAATCAAGCCTGATCACAAGTCTTCTCTGTTCTCTCTTCTTTTTGATGGTGTGAATGAATGGGTTAAACCCAGTTCCCCGATTAAATGTGAAACCCATATCTTATACTCTAAAACGAGAGGTTAGGGGGAGGGGAGTAAGTAGGATTTATTATAATTATCCAGTCCCCGTTGAAACTTCTTATGAATTAACTATTTTGTACATTGGGGCAGCTTAATTAGATTAAAATTTTATTTGCGCACCTTGTCCTGAGCTCTGCATCATTTCTAACAAAATTCAAAACTTTATATAATTTCAAAAGCAAATAAATCTTCCATCAACCATGCTTATCACATTTACGCAATGGAGGATATCTCCTCCTTGGGTTCGAGGCTATAAAAGTCACGTGACGGTGGAAAACAAACAACCATTTCTCCATAGGCTTATGTGCTGGACTCCTGGTAATAAGCGCAAAATCAAAAAAATAATAATTATACCTCTGTATTGTGCTGCCTACGAATGTTTCAATAACTCCCTGGAACCTGTACATGACTGCAAAAAGATATCTCTCCAAAGATTCCCATTAAAAAGTGCTAACATATTAAAACTTATACTGAGACGAGGCTATTTCTGCCACGTGTGGATGGAAAATATACACTTCAGCCAATCAGATTACAGGGCCACTCATCAACACAGCCGAAAGGTCACGTGTTGGTGGAAAAATGACGTCATATCGATATCGTCCATTTCGGAAATAAATAAAGAAAAATAAATATTTTTTCGGTGTCTTGTCACATATATAAGGATTAAATCTGAATTTTCATCACTTCAAATGCACATATCAGTTAATATGGTAATTAATATACCGTGTGATCCAAAAGTCAGGTCAAACTTTCAAAATTAATAATTCGAAAACGAATCAAGATACAAAGATACAGTTTGCACCAAACGGATCGAAAAGAAACCGGGTTTTGTGTGCCAACAAACAAAAATTGCTCTCTTGGTGTCCAACAGATGGCGCTGTCGGATTTCTGATTTAGGATTATGCAATATAAAAGGGAGACACTGGAGCAGGTAATGGTAGTCGAAGCTTATACGCATGGGAAAGCTGTCTATAGTTGAGAAAGCCCTCTTAGTCAAACTTTATTATAAGAATGCGGAAAGTGCCACAGCGGCTTTGCGAGCATATCGCTACATGAAGGGTATGCGAGGTAGAAAAGGACCAATAACGCCTTCTGCATTGATCAAAATGATGAAGAAATTTGAATCTACCCGATCTTTGGCATCACATGCAAGAAGTGGTCGTCCCTCAACAGCCGGTGCTATTGTCCCGACAGTGCAGCAGACGGTGCAATCCATGTTGACGATTTCTGCACATGAGGAGAGCAGTGCCTGAGAAGTTTCGAGGCAGACAGGAGTGTCGTACGGAAGTGTGTGGAGAGCACAGTTATTGGTGCTTTTCTGCCTCGCATGCGCTTCATGTAGCGATATGCTCGCAAAGCCGCTGTGGCACTTTCCGCATTCTTATAATAAAGTTTGACTAAGAGGGCTTTCTCAACTATGGACAGCATTCCCATGCGTATAAGCTTCGACTACCATTACCTGCTCCAGTTGCTCCCTTTTACATTGCACAATCCTATATCAGAAATCCGACAGCGCCATCTGTTGGACACCAAGAGAGCAATTTTTGTTTGTTGGCACACAAAACCCGGTTTCTTTTCGATCCGTTTGGTGCAAACTGTATCTTTGTATCTTGATTCGTTTTCGAATTATTAATTTTGAAAGTTTGACCTGACTTTTGGATCACACGGTATATTAATTACCATATTAACTGATATGTGCATTTGAAGTGATGAAAATTCAGATTTAATCCTTATATATGTGACAAGACACCGAAAAAATATTTATTTTTCTTTATTTATTTCCGAAATTGCGTAAATGTGATAAGCATGGTTGATGGAAGATTTATTTGCTTTTGAAATTATATAAAGTTTTGAATTTTGTTAGAAATGATGCAAAGCTCAGGACAAGGTCCGCAAATAAAATTTTAATCTAATTAAGCTTCCCCAATGTACAAAATAGTTAATTCATAAGAAGTTTCAACGGGGACTGGATAATTATAATAAATCCTACTTACTCCCCTCCCCCTAACCTCTCGTTTTAGAGTATAAGATATGGGTTTCACATTTAATCGGGGAACTGGGTTTAACCTATTCATTCACACCATCAAAAAGAAGAGAGAACAGAGAAGACTTGTGATCAGGCTTGCTTCTCAACATGGATCCTTGAATGCTCAATACAGATATTTCCCAGATTGCACACTTGTCCATTTTATATCTATTTCTGATCCAACTCATCCATAATACATCCATATCTATACATAGACATCCATAAGACATCTATTTATGGACATAATCTGGAAAATCCAGAATATGTCCATGAATAGACCAAAACTACACTTAGAATATCCAGAATAAGTCCATTAATGGACGTATTCCAGATGATCCACACTATGTCAGTGATACGACATAAAATGGATGTGTGTATAAGTCCAGAAATGGACAAAATATGGAAAAGTTACTTTTTTGTCATTGATTTTCATTTCACCCAATACTGTACTTACGACGCATGAATTTATTATACTTTATGTTTTTATTGATATTACATTTTACCCCAAAAAAGTTTTAAAACTTTTTAAATTCTAGAGGTTGTTTTTTTTTTTTTTGTCGTGGAACTTTTGAAATTTAAAGTACTTTTTATGTATTATTATTTCCTATAAAAGCGGTATTGTGTCGAAAGAAACTCATATCCACATGCAAAAAAAAAAGAAAATTCTCTAGCGACTCAACATCCAAAAACGAATAGCTGCATATTTTTTTCTAAGTTTCCAGTCCGAAACTAAAAAATCTTTAGTTCAGCATTTTGACGCATCAGAGCAAGTCTCGCTGCGTATAGTGGCTAGCACACTCTACTGTGAAGACTATGATTAAGGGTTCGAATCTGAAACGAGGCAAGTACTTAAAGATTGGTTTTTTAAAAAAATTGGGTACGAATATTTTAATAAAATTCGTTATTAAGATGTAACGATAAATTTAACTTAATCATTATATAAAATTAGCTAAAAATTAATAAATGGTTTTTGTTGATGTCCAGGATTCGACCGTAAAAGGTCTATAAATAGATAAACATGTCCATTATTACGTCCATATGCATGTCTATAAGACGTCATATGGGCGTTCTATAGTGCTATATTGACGTAAAATGGGCGATAATTGGACGAATCCTAGATGTTAATGGACATGTCAGCTTGTCTATATGACGTCTTCTAGACGTGTTTTGGACAAGTTTGTGCTATCTGGGTGTGACGAAGTTCACATATTTTTCGCGTCTTAAAATAATGTTCCTATGTTTCGTCTTTCTAAATCAAAATTACGTATTCCGTATTAATCTCTCTTCACTCTGTTTTTCGGCTTGATAAAATATTCTTTCCTTTTCGCGACGCTATGTCTGGGATTTTTCGGGGTTTCCCTTCTAAATTAATTTCGCTTTAGCATATGCTGTGTTAGTTCATAGCGCCTCCCGGTCTCCGTCGGTGTTTTCTCACAGGGTTGTAGCCTTTCGTATTGGCATCCGCCAAATTCTGGCACTTCTGTATTGGCATCAATCATTTAATCCGTTTGTTTCAAATTTTTATATTGTTTACGCCTACCGGACGGTGGTTGTCACGTGGGGCAGTGGCTTATGAGTGCTCATATTTTACTCGCCAACCTGTAGAGGGCTGGCAGTTTTGTAGAAAGATTTGAAAAGACTTCTCGATTGCTCTCCGTCAGAGGAGGTTGTGTTCGTTTTTTTTATGGAACTCCGGCATGCCGTGTGGCCGGAACAATTAGATATGTTCCTGGTGTTATTTTTTATGAAGCAATGTGCGGTGCGTAATTGAACTTGTTTCTTTAATACCTGTTTTGTGAAGATACCTACAATAAAGTGCAGCTTTCTTGTGTATTCCATTTGTCCGTCA
Source organism: Cheiracanthium punctorium (assembly GCA_038373885.1). Taxonomy (NCBI): domain Eukaryota; kingdom Metazoa; phylum Arthropoda; class Arachnida; order Araneae; family Cheiracanthiidae; genus Cheiracanthium; species Cheiracanthium punctorium. Next base: position 597,461 of record JAWZYV010007673.1, read on the forward strand.
GTTTTTCTCAAATACCTTTTGTACACTATACGTCATGTGAGCGGCCGAGGGAACGTTTCTCTTAATCGACCTCCGACAACTCCCTCATATAAACTTGGTGCGTCATGACCAGCTCGTTTCCACGAGTAGTTGTTTCCGGCACATCACCGGCTGTCGGAGTTTCCTTTTGCCCAAGTATGAATGTGCAAAAAAAAAAAACTGTTCTTACTTAAGCAAAACAAATTTTCTGCGGACTCTCCCGTCTCCATGTCATCGGAATTTTGATGTCTCCCTGCGGTGATTCAGTAACTCCTCCTTGTGCTGTGAACTTTCTCGGATTTTTCAGAGGGATGAGAGGATTTTTGATTACCCAGCGTTGTGCGACCGAAAAGAATTTGCTGATACCTGTGTTCTTCGTATCTACATTTTCCGTAGTGACCATTCCGGTGTTACGATGCTCTTCTGGTTTCGCCTCGCGCTTCTGGTTTCGCCGCCCTGTGTTTTTCCGCTACCAGGGTTTGTTGTTCCTATGTTTCCTGTATTTCGCCGATACTTCTGAGTCAACTCTAGCGGAAACCGTGAGACGAGTGTGGTGTTCAGAATTATGTGTGTTTTTATAATGGATTCGGAACTTTTATGTGTGTCACAAGGATAAATGTTTTGATTTTCATTCATAAGAGGATAATTTTTGCGTTTTGTGTGTTTTATGTCATTTTTGTAGGTAAGTCATTTATTTTTATTATTGTAGAATGTCTAAAATTTCTGATTTTTCTGTTAATATTCCATCATTTGATGGTAATGCCGTAGAATTAAAACATTTCTTTGGTATATTGGAAGACTTAGCATCTTTAAACAAATGGTCAGAAGAAAAAACTATTTTGTATTTCAAGACTAAACTAATTGGTCCAGCATTACAGTTTTTTATTGAAAATGAGGTTGTAAATAAAGCGAGAGATTTTGATGTAATTAAATTAGAATTTGAAAAATATTTTTGTAATAATGAAATTCTAGCTCCAGTAACCGAGCTTAATAATTTGAAATTTGAAGATTTTAACTCTGTAACTGCTTTTGTTCATCGATTAAATGTTTTGGTTTCTAAGGTATATAAAATTAAAGATTCTCAAGCTCTTGATGATATTAAATATGTTAAATTGATGTCGGCTTTGCCATCTAACATTAGAGTTAAAATTTTGGAGGATAACATAACTGACTATTCTAAAGCTGTTGTGCGTGCCCAGCAATTACAAAATATTGCACAATCTGAATCACTTGTTTTGGCTAATCAACAAAAAGCCCCAGTGTTTGCTATTTCTGAAAAAATTGAAGAATTAGCTTCAAAAATTAATGATTTGACTTTTAAAAATTCTACTTCTGGTTCTGCTGACACCAATCGTAATGCTTCTGCTTCTGCTTCTGAGCAACGGAATTTTTTCAGACAACGTAGACCTCATAATACACAGTTTAAAAACAGAAATACAGTTTTTCAAAATTATGACAGAAATAGAGGTCAAAGTAGTATTATCTGCCAATTGTGCTCCGGCAGACATCATTCTGCACGCCAGTGTAGAAAATTTAAAGTTTTGCACAATACTCCACAAAATAATAATTTTGGTCGTCGACCCAACTTCCGAAATTCAGGAAGAAATTTTTCTAATGACTGTAATTTAAACTAATTTCGAGGTGTGATTTGACTGGTGGGAACACATCTCGTTCTTTCATACATACACCAGACAATTTCCCAATTTTGTCTAAAAATTTACCAAAAGTGTCTAATGAGCGTAGAGTTCGTTCTTGTTCGACTCAGACTATTGTACCTGTTACCATTGCTGAATCTAAATATGTACAGACTGATAATTTTTTTGAAGATGAAAAACGAAATGAATATTTTATTGCAAATGTGAACAATGATTGTAATTTATTACCAATAATTGAAGTGATGGTGAATAAACAAAAACTTAAATTCTTGATTGATACTGGTAGTTCTATTTCTTTGCTTACAAGGGATGTTTTTAATGAAATTAAATCTAAAATCAATTACAAACACCTGGCTTCTTCAGTCACTATATCTACAATTAATTCAAAAATAAAATTCTCTGCTTGTATTAAATTAACCTTTAAAATTAAATCAATGTTTTTTCACCACTGCTTCTATATTGTTGACATTCCAGTTAATGAACATTTTGATGGTATTTTGGGTTTTCCTTTTTTAAGAGAAAACAATATTTCAATTGATATGAAAAATTCTTGTCTTATGGTTAATGATTTAAAGGTATATTTTCTAAATAATAAAGACTCTAGCAATATGCATGTGTGTGCAACTGATAATAATGAAAAAGGTCCTAATTCAATTAAAGTAAATGACAATTCTGTTTATCTATGTCAAAAGGTCATTTTAGAATCGGATGAGCATATTTATGCTCAGGTTTGTTGTGATAATAAGTCTAGCACTGAATATTTTCTTTTTTCACCAAATGATGCTGAAAATTACATTTCTTATGAGGCTTGTTATTTAAATGAACACTTTAATCAAAACAAAAATGGTAACAAGTGCTCTCAAAAATTTTCTATATTTATTCATAATGTATCTGAACAGAAAATTCATTTAAATAAGAATACCAAGATTGGTAATATTTATGATATTGATGAAGTTAAAGAAAGAGACCTAACCGATGATTCTGAGAATTTTCAAATGTGTAATTTAATACAGCCTTCATCAGAAGTGCTTAATAAAAGAAAACAGCAATTAACTTCATCTGATTTTGACTTAGCACATTTGGAATGTAATGAACAAAGTGAATTAAGTAGTTTATTACTAAGCAATTTTGCTGCTTTTTCAAAAGATATGTCTACTTTAGGACACACTGACAGAGTTATTCCTGTGTTGAACTTTACTAATGATTTTCCAATAAAAACATTGCCATTTCCAATTCCTCAGGCTCTTCAAAGTGAAGCTAAAGAGCAAATAGACCAATTACTGAATGCAGGTATAATTGAACGTAACTGTTCTGAATGGGCATGTCCTGTAATTTTAGTAAAGAAAAAGCCTGACTCTTCTGGCAAACAGAAGTATAGGTTAGCCCTTGATTTGCGTATGTTAAATTCTGTCATACAAGGTTCATCATATCCTTTACCTAAAATTCAGACAATTATTGCTAATCTATCAACATATAAATTTTTCACCAGTTTAGATTTACAACAGGCTTATCATCAAATAGATTTACCAAAAGATTTACAAGATAAATTAACTTTCACTTCTCAGTTTGGCTCATTTAAATATAAAAGAATGGTTTTCGGTTTGAAATCCGCTGCCTCAACTTTTCAGGCTCTTATGGATCTTTTACTAGACGAGGTTAACTCAGATGGAATTTTCGCATATCAGGATGATCTTATTATAGGATCACATTCTTTTGAAGACACTGTACATAAACTTGAAAAAGTTTTAAAAGTTTTATGTAAATATAATTTGACACTTGCTCCTACTAAATGTTCTTTTCATAAAACATCAACAAACTATTTGGGTTTTCATATTGAAAATCATTTTATCAAGCCTATTCAATGTAACATTGCAAAAGTTGTTTCTTTTCCAACTCCTACAACAAAAAAACAATTAAAACGCTTTATTGGTTTGGCAACTTTTTACAAACACTTAATTCCTGCATTTTCTGAGTTATCTCAACCTTTGATTCAATTAACTACTCCTAAAGCTAAATTTGTTTGGACTTCTACACATGAACAAAATTTTCAAAAGATGCAACAAATATTTTTCTCTGAACCTATGGTAAGACTTCCTGACTGGAATAAGACTTTTTATTTAAATACTGATGCTTCCAACATTTCTATAAGTGCTTGTCTTTTACAAATGTATGATAATAAACTACTTCCAGTTGCTTATTTTTCCAAATCGTTAAATAAAGCTGAGCAAAAGTATCCTGCTCTTAAGTTGGAACTAATGGCTATATATAAATCTGTTAATGCCTTTAAATATTATTTGTATAATAGACATTTTATAATTCTTTCTGATAGTGCTCCTTTGAAAAAATATAAAAAGACTACCAACCCAGCTGACATAATCACAAGGTGGTTACTTGAGTTGTCAGAATATTCATTTAGTTTTCAGCACATTGCTGGATCTAAAAATGTACTTGCTGACTATTTATCTAGGGACAACTTTGAAAATAATACTGAAACTCTTGACAGTAATCCTCAGTTAATTTATGATAAAGGTGTTATACCAATTGTTGATAATGTTCCTAAAAATAATGAATATGTGAACTTTTTAGTTACAAAAAATTCAAATAGTACTGATCCACTGTTGGAAATTTCAAATGAAACTTTTTTCAGAGAGCAAAATGCTGATCCTGAGTTGTCTGTCATTTATAATGAAATTTTAAGTAAGGGTTCCTCTGCAACTCATCCTGCCTTTTTTATTCATCCAGAAACTATGTTATTGATGTGTGAAAAGTATAATGTTCATAATCAAACTTATCATCATGTAATTGTTGTTCCACATTCGTTAAAAGCAAAAGCTTTAACAATTTCTCATCTGTCACATTATGGTTTAAAAAAGACTTACGAATTTCTAACAAGGAAGTATTTTTGGAAAGGTATTTATACTGATACTGTCAATTTTGTTGCCTCTTGTACTGTATGTTTACAGGTGAAACATCATCCTACTCGACCTGCTCCTTTACAACAAACATACACACCAACTTATCCAGGACATACTATTGCTATTGACCTTGTTGGTCCTTTCAGTAATGGTCGTACTGTTCTAACAATCACTGATCATTTCTCTCGCCATATGGAGCTTGTGCCTCTTACTTCTACGTCTGCTAATGTAATAGTCGAGGCTCTTTTTAAATATTTTACAACTTTTGGCCGTCCTGCAGTGATTTTGTCAGATTTAGGGCCACAGTTTGTTGCCTCAATTTATAATCATTTTCATGACAAACTTGGTATAAAAATTAATCATTCTTCGGCTGGTCATCCACAATGTAATTCGATTGCTGAACGCATAAATACTTCCATTAAATACTCTGTAAATTCTTTATTACTTGATGGCCACAACTTCGAACATGCAATTTTAATTCACAAATCTTTGTATAATGGTTCAACACATTCAACTACTGGTTTTACACCCAATTTATTACATTTTGGCAGAGAATTATCACTTATTTTTGACACATTTAACTTTGAGACAACTCCGCCAAATCTTAATGACATACACACTTATAAATTAATGCAAGAATTAGACTCTATTTATAAGAAAGCTTATCAAAACATTATTTCTTCACAAACGATTCGCTTTCAGAGACACTCACAACATGCTAGGCTCAGAGATTTAAATGTAAATGACATTGTTTATAAAAAGTCTTTGGATAAATTTAAACCTAAATTCACAGGTCCTTATGTGATCACTGAAAAACACTCACCTGTTTCTTTCTCTATTAGACGTTTGCAAGCTCCCCATCTCGAACCTCAGAGAGTACATATTGATAGATTAATTTTAGCTCCTCCACGTTCTGAATATCTTTCTTTACATAGTAATAATCACTACCATAATGGTGTTACAGATAATTTTAATCTACCTACAACTTCACATAATCAGTATAATTTAAGACCTAGAAAGTAGATGCATGTTTTCGTTTTAGTAATGGCGTGTTTGTGAAGGTACCCACAGACACTTCCTTGCTTTGTACACTGTTGTATAATATCTTGTTTGTATCTGGCTGGTCCAATATTTTTAAAGATGTACACTTCAGTATACTGTATGATATTGTTACGAATTTTCGGGGCAACCCGCTGCTCTGGGGCTGAAAATGGTTTAAAATTCGTATTCTACGCTTCAAATAGATAAATTTTGCTTTTTGTTGCATCAAAATCGGCCAATTAGAACCGGAGATACGGAGGTTTCGCTTTCCCATATGTTTTTCTATGGGCTTCTAGAAATCTCGAGAAATATTAGTCCTAGAGCTTAGATCTCTTCACTTTTGAGGACTTATTTTTGGCGCCAAATTTGGCGATATTTCGCCAAAAGTCGCCAAGCTTGGCGACTTTTTGGTCATTTGGCGCGATTTTCCCAATGGGGCCTGGAAGTTGTTTTTCCTGCACTAAAACGCATAATAACCTAACATTTCTCTTCTATGACGTAATCAAAATTCACGCTTTATGTAGAACCCTCGAGAAATTGACTTTTCTGGAAACCTCTTGTACCTCCTGCGTCGGCTATTTATAGAAGCGTGCATCGCCCCGAGTCAGTCAGTGCGAGCTGAACGCTCGATGTGTGAATAGCTCTCGGTACGTTTGTGTGAATTGATAGTGCTATAGAAGCTGTGTTTTAGCTTGTTTTGTGAAGCTGTTTTCAAAGTGCTGTGTGTAAATTCTTCATTGCTGTGTCTTAAGGGATTGTGTACTATATCCCTTGAATATTTCTACGGAATTTTTGCCTGTGAAAGTGACTTATTTTGGTGTGAGAAATACAGCATTTGTGAGAGCTTCTGATCCAAGCGGATTGTTAAAAGCACGTTATTGCTAGATTGTGCTTGTGAATTGTGTACAGCTGATTGTACTACGAAGATCTAGAAGCAATAAAGTTTGTGTTCCATCCTGACAAGTGACTTTTTACTTGAACTTTTTACACCAACAGGACTTTAGAACGACGAACCCAAGGAGTAGCAGAGTAATTCCGCAACATTTGGTGTCAGAATCGGGTTCTAAATAAAGACTTTAATTTTCCAGTTTATGGTTTTGACTAGACAAAAAATGGAAGAACAACTTCAAAAGCTCATGAATATGATGCAAGAAATGAAAGCCGGACAAGACGAGATGAAAGCCGGACAAGACGAGATGAAAGCCGGACAAGACGAGATGAAAGCCGCACAAGAACAGATGAAAGCCGGACAAGACGAGATGAAAGCTGGACAAGAACAGATGAAGGCGGATTTAGAGAAGAAAATTGAAGCAGGACAGACCGATTTAGAAAAGAAAATTGAAGCCGGACAGACCGATTTAGAAAAGAAAATTGAAGCCGGACAAGAACAGATGAAAGCGGATTTAGAGAAGAAAATTGAAGCCGGACAAGAAGGAATGAAATTGGGATTGGAGAAAATGGAGACTGCTTTGGGAAAATTAGAGAAATTCGAAAAGAGTGTGCAGGAAAGTCAAGAGATAATGGAGAAAAGAATGTCGCTCATAGAAGAAACTCAAACGAAATATGAACAAAGAATTGAAGGAAAAATAGAAGAAAATGTTAAGGAATTGCAGCAAGATATTTGCAGAATGCGGGAAGAATTTAAGAATAAAATTGAGGAGAAACTAGACTGGAAAGAAAATATAGTTTCGAAAATACAGGAAGAATGTGAAGCTAAAATGGAAGAAAAATTGGACTCTCTCGTCAAGCTGGGAAAGTTACCGGAAAACATCAGACTGTCGTCACGCCGCCCAGCAGTGAAACTTACCACTTATGACGGAAAGACTCCCTGGGAAGCCTACAAGACCCAATTTTTAATCGTCGCCAAAGCCAATGGTTGGAGCGAGTCCGAGAAAGCGGACCAACTGGCCGCTTCCCTTAGCGGAGATGCAATTAACGTATTGCAAACTATTGGAGCGACGAAGATAGGAGATTTTGACGCCCTCGCAAGTGCCTTGGAGATGAAATTCGGAGAGAAGTGCCAGAAAGAATATAGTAGAATCCAACTTAAGTCAAGGATGCAGAGATCTGGCGAGACCCTCCAAGAGCTGGCTTCCGACATAGATAGGCTGTGTCATCTAGCCTATGGCAGTTATCCTGATAATGTTCGAGAAGAAGTTGCAGTACAACATTTTATTGAAGGCCTCGTGGACTCTGAAATTCAGAAAGCATTGATCTTGGCGGATTATAAAGATCTCAGGTCTGCCCTCGTATTCGCCATGAAGCTAGAGGCAGCTCAGCTGGCCGTAAGAAAAGAGCGGCATAATGTTAGAGCTGTGTCATTCCAGGAGCCTACGGATGGAGAAATGGAGAGATTAGAGAATAAATTAAAGACCCTGGAAAATCTGGTGGAACGACAAGAACAGTCAGAGCCAAGAAAAGTGAAATGTTGGAGGTGCAACAGCGAGGGGCATTTACGAAAATACTGCGACGCACAAAAGAACTCTCGTCGTAAAGATCGCAGTTATCAACGCACCAGAGAAGCCCATGAAGGAAGACAGAAAAGAGACGACTTTCAGGAACAGAGGCTGAGGGATATTCAAAAGCCCCGTTTGAAAGTCTTACAGATTTCATCAGTGAATGGCGGCAGTGATGGACTATTCGTACTGGGATACGTTAATGGTTCCCCATGCCACATGGTGATTGATACTGGAGCGAACGTAACCATCATAAGGACGGATCTGGCCAAGAAACTGAACTTGAAGATTATCTGGACTCCGCCCTCGCTGACCCTCCAGACTGTGACAGGTGACAAGATCGAAGTGGGCGGAAAAGCGCAAGTAGAAATCACGTTTGGAAATGCCAGATACGACCATGTGGTATATGTCGCCAATATTACAGACTCTTTTATTCTCGGACTCGACTTTTTAAAATCGCACAAATTTAACTTGGACTTTAAGAATAATGAGCTTCGTTCAGACTCAGAAGAAATAGCTGCGTTCGATATTAGAAACGAAACTGTTTTGCCTGTTCAGCAAATAATAGCCCAGACTGATATCACTCTACCTCCCAGAACTGATTCCATAATTTCTGGAACAGTAAAAGAAAGCAATAAATTCCGTTTTGGATTAATCGAACACCCAAGCAATAGTGATTCCGTCAGAGGAGTACTTGTGGGAGCAACACTTGTGGACTTGTCGAGAACGGAAATTCCAGTTAGAGTAGTAAATGTGACGGACAAGTCGAAGGTGATAAAGAAAAATGAAGTGTTGGCGACATGCACTCCTGTTACCTGCATTAATAAGAACATCAACCAAACGACAGCTAAATCTTCCGAGTGCCTGACGAAGGAATTATTACAAGACGTGGAGTTAACGGCAGAACAGAGAAGCGCTGCGGAGAAAGTAATAGCTGAATTTGAAGACCTCTTCTCTCGTACTTCCGGTGACTTTGGCCGTACGAGGTTAACGCAGCATAGAATAGACACAAGCAGCCATTCTCCCATCAAGCAACATCCTAGGCGGCTGCCGTTTGCTAAGCAAGAAGAGGTGAGTAGACTTTTAGAGGAGATGCAGCGTGATGACGTCATCGAGCCATCGACTAGTCCGTGGGCCTCGCCGATTGTTTTGGTCCGAAAGAAAGATGGTTCCACCCGGTTCTGCGTTGACTATAGACGTCTGAATGACATTACCAAGAAAGACAGCTACCCTCTTCCCAGGATAGACGACACTTTGGACACTTTATCGGGAAACGAATGGTTCTCCACTCTGGATCTCAAGAGTGGCTACTGGCAAGTAGAAATCCATCCCGATGACCGTGAAAAGACTGCGTTCACCACGGGACAAGGATTGTGGCAGTTCAAAGTTATGCCTTTTGGACTCTGCAACGCACCGGCTACATTCGAGCGTCTAATGGAGACAGTGTTGAGAGGACTTTCCTACGAAGCATGTCTCGTTTATTTGGACGATATCATCATCGTCGGAAGGACTTTCGAAGAGCATCTCGAGAACATTCGAAAGGTACTGCAGAAATTAAAAGAGGCAAACTTGAAACTAAGTCCATCGAAGTGCAATTTGTTTCGTCGGGAAGTACGTTACCTCGGGCACATAATATCCGCCCACGGAGTCCGAACCGATCCCGAAAAGACGTCCGCAGTCCAGAACTGGAGTCGTCCCGAGAATATCCACGACTTAAGAAGTTTTCTCGGTCTGTGTACTTACTATCGAAAATTCGTGAAGGGCTTTTCTCAAATTGCAAGACCTCTTCACAAATTGACCGAGACTGGACAGAAATTTCTATGGACTGAGGAATGTGAGGACGCATTCAACGAACTGAAGACGGCTTTAACATCTTCGCCGATCTTGTCGTATCCTCACCCTGACAAGCCATTTATCCTGGACACAGACGCAAGTAAGGAGAGTGTCGGAGCAGTTTTGTCCCAGGAGATAGATGGCCAAGAACACGTCATTGCTTACTGGAGCAAATGCCTTTCAAAGGCAGAACGTAACTATTGTGTTACGAGAAAGGAACTCCTTGCTATCATTAAGGCCGTGGAGCACTTCCATCATTACCTGTACGGCCGAAAGTTCCTGCTCCGAACGGACCATGCCTCTTTAACCTGGCTTCTAAATTTCAAGAATCCGGAGGGCCAAATAGCCAGGTGGATACAGCGACTACAAGAATATGACATCGAGATACGTCATCGGAAAGGGTCATCTCATGGAAATGCAGATGCTTTGTCGAGAAGGCCCTGCATAGACAGTTGTCGCTATTGCTCCAGGGCAGAGAAAAATTACCATCTGAAACATCCCGCTGTCCGCCAAGTTACATCATCGGCATCATCTCAAGATCCCTGGAGTGACGAAAATGTTCGGGCGGACCAATTAACAGACAGCGACATCAAACCTATTGTGGAATTTATGGAAAAATCCAGCGCTAAGCCCAGTTGGCAAGAAATATCATCTTACAGTCCGGCAACAAAACAGTACTGGGCTTTATGGGATTCGCTTCGCCTGAGAAATGGAGTCCTGTATCGTAAATGGGAGTCGGACGACGGCAAGATGCTCCGATGGCAGTTGGTACTCCCTCGCTCGAGGATTCCGAAGGTTCTAGAAGAACTTCATAATGGCTTAACTGGGGGCCATTTTGGCGTAATGAAGACCCTGCAGAAAGTTCGCGAGCGCTTTTACTGGGTTAGGGCTCGAGGCGACGTCGAAAAGTGGTGTCAAGCTTGTGACGCCTGTGCCGCCCGCAAAGGCCCGAAGAAACGAAGCCGTGGAAGACTACATCGTTATAATGTAGGAGCGCCTTTTGAGAGGATTGCACTCGACATCCTGGGACCTCTTCCGCGAACTTCGGATGGCAACAAATACATCCTAGTTGTCATTGACTACTTCTCTAAATGGCCCGAAGCGTTTCCTATTCCCGATCAAGAAGCTACGACCGTAGCAGAGGTACTGGTGCAAGAATGGATTTCCAGATATGGAACCCCTCTGCAACTTCATTCCGACCAAGGAACGAACTTTACCTCTGCAGTCTTTAAAGGACTATGCCAACTTCTCGGAATGGACAAAACCCAGACTACGCCTTTACACCCACAATCCGACGGCATGGTGGAGAGGTTCAATCGTACAATTTTGAACAACCTCTCGCTCCTGGTATCTAGGAATCAAGAGGACTGGGACAAGAAACTCCCCCTGTTCCTGCTGGCCTATAGGAGTGCCGTCCATGAGACTACCGGCTTCACACCTTCCCAGATGCTGTTCGGCAGAGATCTTCGTCTTCCCGCCGATCTAGTGTTCGGCCGCCCTCCAGATGCGCCTTCATCGCCAGAGGAGTACGTGGAAAACCTTCGGGCACGGTTTGAAGATGTGCATCATTTTGCTCGGGAGCGGATCAACCTGAACACGGAAAAGATGAAGACTCGCTACGACACGAAAGCTACGGGACACGAGTTCAACGCAGGTGACAAAGTTTGGCTATGGAATCCTACTCGACGGAAAGGCCTGTCTCCCAAGCTGCAATCGCCGTGGGACGGTCCTTACACAGTCCTAAACCGGCTGAATGACGTCATCGTACGGATTCGTAAGTCACCAAACTCGAAGCCAAGAGTTGTACATTACGATCGGCTAGCCATCTACCGCGGTTGTAATTAGTTATTTGACTATCAGACCATGTTCACTATGGCGTAATTCCTCCTTTCTTTCAACTGTCATTTCTTTCCTGTCTTTCTCTTCTCTTCCTCTTTCGTCAACTCTCTTTCACTCATTACTTACGCCATGTTTAGTGTATATATTTGTAATATATTGGATTTTATTAATGTGTATTTGTTATTACATTGATTACTTATTACAGTGTAATTATTTATTATGATGATTATTTATTTATTAATGTGTATTTGCTTATTGTGCTATTGATTACTTGCTTGAATTATGTTCTTAAAATCTTGTTAAGTGTTATACAGTGTAGGTACCTGTGTGACCTCCTAACTAGGGATTGTACTGCCCGGGACGTGCAGTCCTTGGGAAGGGGGCAATGTTACGAATTTTCGGGGCAACCCGCTGCTCTGGGGCTGAAAATGGTTTAAAATTCGTATTCTACGCTTCAAATAGATAAATTTTGCTTTTTGTTGCATCAAAATCGGCCAATTAGAACCGGAGATACGGAGGTTTCGCTTTCCCATATGTTTTTCTATGGGCTTCTAGAAATCTCGAGAAATATTAGTCCTAGAGCTTAGATCTCTTCACTTTTGAGGACTTATTTTTGGCGCCAAATTTGGCGATATTTCGCCAAAAGTCGCCAAGCTTGGCGACTTTTTGGTCATTTGGCGCGATTTTCCCAATGGGGCCTGGAAGTTGTTTTTCCTGCACTAAAACGCATAATAACCTAACATTTCTCTTCTATGACGTAATCAAAATTCACGCTTTATGTAGAACCCTCGAGAAATTGACTTTTCTGGAAACCTCTTGTACCTCCTGCGTCGGCTATTTATAGAAGCGTGCATCGCCCCGAGTCAGTCAGTGCGAGCTGAACGCTCGATGTGTGAATAGCTCTCGGTACGTTTGTGTGAATTGATAGTGCTATAGAAGCTGTGTTTTAGCTTGTTTTGTGAAGCTGTTTTCAAAGTGCTGTGTGTAAATTCTTCATTGCTGTGTCTTAAGGGATTGTGTACTATATCCCTTGAATATTTCTACGGAATTTTTGCCTGTGAAAGTGACTTATTTTGGTGTGAGAAATACAGCATTTGTGAGAGCTTCTGATCCAAGCGGATTGTTAAAAGCACGTTATTGCTAGATTGTGCTTGTGAATTGTGTACAGCTGATTGTACTACGAAGATCTAGAAGCAATAAAGTTTGTGTTCCATCCTGACAAGTGACTTTTTACTTGAACTTTTTACACCAACAGGACTTTAGAACGACGAACCCAAGGAGTAGCAGAGTAATTCCGCAACAATATGTATCTCTTTTTCATGAAACTTAGTTAATCAAGTTGTTGTTAATATTAAAAAAAAGAGGAACAATAGTTTTCTTAGGTGAGCTTACGGTTGTCGGTAATCTTTTTCTTTTCTACACAATTTAATGGGTTTTTCTAACCTGCACCTTCTTTACACACACAAACATACATTTTTCTTTTGTGTTTACCATTTTTTGCAAATATTGTTTATGTTCCTGTTTCGTCTGTTTGAAAGTTTCCTGTTTTTGGTCACAAAAATCTTAATTTGTTTTGAAGCTCATGTTTAAAAAAAAAAAAAAATTATATATGTTTTGATATTTTTATTCATTGAAAGTTTTTATTATATTTTTCACGAAGTGAATTGTGTTTCATATTAAAAAAAAATATTAATAAATAAATAAACAAACTTTAAGAAAAAAGAGAGAGTTTGTTTTGAAAGTTGATAGCAATACCTGTACTGCAACTAAATTGCATTGGACACATTTCAGGTATTTGATTGCAATCATTTTGACTTGATTTATTTAAATTATGTCATGACTTTTATTAGAATCTTCTTTGACATTCATTTAATTAGAAGCTTCATCTTTGAACTTTATTTTAAAATTTAAACCTGATTAAGTGCACTAAATATATTTGAGATTTGTTAATAATATTGAGAAACTTTCATTTCTTATTTTGCATGGACGTTGATAATGCAAAGGACTTCGAAAGTAAATTTTTTGCCAGTTCAAAGCTATCTGCAATGTTATCTGCAAAGTTATCTGCAATGTTTTCTGCAAAGTTGTTTTTATAAAGAGATCTCACATTTATGACGTCATATGTACATATATTATTTTGAATATTCAAGGTTATTTTTCTTTAGTTTCTGCACATGTGTAATTTTGATATGTAATGGATAATTGAATCGTTTTATATTGTTTTATTTGTAGCAGAATATTGTTGATATTTTTGCAAATGGTATTTTGTGATGTATTTTATAATTTGTTATGTTATTTGGTATTGTATTTTTGTGATGAGCCCTCATAAGCGCTGCATGTTAGGCTTTCTGTTTAATTCAAGGGTTAAAGTTCTTTGTTTAAAAAAAAATTTTCTGGCGTCAAATTTTTTTGTTGGGCTGTGGAGAGATATATGTGACGAAGTTCACATATTTTTCGCGTCTTAAAATAATGTTCCTATGTTTCGTCTTTCTAAATCAAAATTACGTATTCCGTATTAATCTCTCTTCACTCTGTTTTTCGGCTTGATAAAATATTCTTTCCTTTTCGCGACGCTATGTCTGGGATTTTTCGGGGTTTCCCTTCTAAATTAATTTCGCTTTAGCATATGCTGTGTTAGTTCATAGCGCCTCCCGGTCTCCGTCGGTGTTTTCTCACAGGGTTGTAGCCTTTCGTATTGGCATCCGCCAAATTCTGGCACTTCTGTATTGGCATCAATCATTTAATCCGTTTGTTTCAAATTTTTATATTGTTTACGCCTACCGGACGGTGGTTGTCACGTGGGGCAGTGGCTTATGAGTGCTCATATTTTACTCGCCAACCTGTAGAGGGCTGGCAGTTTTTGTAGAAAGATTTGAAAAGACTTCTCGATTGCTCTCCGTCAGAGGAGGTTGTGTTCGTTTTTTTTATGGAACTCCGGCATGCCGTGTGGCCGGAACAATTAGATATGTTCCTGGTGTTATTTTTTATGAAGCAATGTGCGGTGCGTAATTGAACTTGTTTCTTTAATACCTGTTTTGTGAAGATACCTACAATAAAGTGCAGCTTTCTTGTGTATTCCATTTGTCCGTCAGTTTTTCTCAAATACCTTTTGTACACTATACGTCATGTGAACGGCCGAGGGAACGTTTCTCTTAATCGACCTCCGACAACTCCCTCATACTGGGCTTTATGCAAAATGGAGCACCACCTGCCTGTGCAACATTTGCTACTCTCAACATTTGGGGAGGATCGCATTATCAATCGCTGCTTTAATCAATCATGGCCTCCAAGATTTCCCGATCTAACGGCCTGTGACTTTTGGCTGTGGGGATTCTTGAAGTCAAAAGTGTACCGCGACCAACCGGCATCACTAGCAGCACTGAAAGATGCCATCCGCCAAAATGTGTCTGCCGTAACGCAAGAAATGCTACTAAATGCTGTGAACGGTGTGGTGACTCGTTTCACAACTGTACTTCTGAATGATGGGCAGCACATTGAAAATTTACTGTAGTTCCAATTAACTGTAATTAAGCTGACTTGTAAGTTGTCAACATTTTTTCATTTGTAAATCATCTTTTGGGGAAATAAAACACTATAGCGCCATCTGTTGTTCGCCAGAACTATTTTCGTTTCGTTGCCACACAAAACACGGTTTATTTTCCACCCGTTTGGTGCAAACCCTTTCTTTGCACCTTCGTTTTCGAATTATTAATTTTTAAAGTTTGTCCTGACTTTTGGATCATCCGGTATGTACTAATATCTAACTAATTGTTATTATTAATATTATTTTCCTATAAAATAGTAATAAGTTACTAAAAATATGGCAGCAAAATCTCAGTCCATATTTCTGCGAGACGACCAGACAGAAAATTTCTCTGCGAGACGCGAGCGAACTTTGCCCCTGCGAGACGAGACGAGACACCCTGTTTCTCGTCTCGAGTTCATCTCTAAAGAAGGTTGAAGCGTATAATTGTTTCCTCATGTCTGAATAAGATAGTGTTTCTCCGACTGTCTGTAAATATCTCATATATCTTATTTAACATACTATTTGAAATTACATTCTTACGTCTAATATCTGTAATATGACTTAAAACTATTCTTAATATAATGTGAGCAATTTAATAATTATTAAGACTGATGTGAAATAAAAATAAAACGTTTTTTTACCCATGTAACAACAAAAATGTCTTCCTAGGAATATAAAAAGCATTTTTTATTATAATAAAACAATTATCATGAAAAAATATAACCAGTTTTGCAAAGTATAGTATAATCATAATATAATCAGTATATAAGAATAACTGTTTTTTGTTTCACTTGATGTTTAAAACGCAATGCACGAAAATAAATTTGAAATTATGCAATAAAAAACAAGTTAATGTAACGTGTAAACAATATTCCATAAACGCAAAACGGATAAAGAAATTGGTTATTAACTCTTAAATTATTTTTATTAACACTTTCCGGAACTCGTTTTTCAATGCATCTCTATGAGTTATTCAATCTTCTGAGTGAATGAGGGGGCGTGGCAGGCTTCACTTTCCTACGACTGCGTAAAGGTGGATTCATACCTGCAGGGCCACACCGCAACCATGCCTTAAGCCGGATTCATACTGGCCATACTGCACCGCTAAGACGCCGCAATGACGTCACGTGGCGGAGCAACACGGCGGCCGCGCGGCGAGCGCCGAGGGTTTGCGCATTATCTGGCGAGAACAGATATTCCGAAGCGACCGCAAAGCTACAGCCAATTACAGAAGAGCTTTTACAGCGACAGTCAATTACAGAAGAGCATTGTTGTATTTACTTGCGGCAAGGCAAGCTCGCCGCGAGGACAGCCAACGGTCCAAAACGGCGAAACAGTACGGCACGGTTGTGGTGCGGCGCGGCAGATATGAATCCACCTGTACTGTTTCGCCGTTTTGTACCGTTGGCTGTCCGCGCGGCGAGCTTGCGGTGCCGCAAGTAAATACACCAATGCTCTTCTGTAATTGGCTGTAGCTGTAAAAGCTCTTCTGTAATTGGCTGTAGCTTTGCGATCGCTGCGGAATATCTGTTCTCGCCAGATATTGCGCAAACCCTCGGCGCTCGCCGCGCGGACGCCGTGTTGCTCCGCCACGTGACGTCATTGCGGCGTCTTAGCGGTGCGGTACGGCCAGTATGAATCCGGCTTAACGCAGTATTGGCGCCTGCATAAGTTAAACCTCCTTGTTCGAATCTTAGCTTTGGCAAATATAGGCGCGTCTACATGGGAAAATCGAAAGTCCCGGGTAAAAGCATCATGGGAAAGCGAGGCCATTTCTGCATTAACCCTCCTTTCGACTAGGAATTTTTCTACCCCGCATTTTTTCCCCTACGTAGGGGAGTGGTGTAGAAAGCAGCGAAAGTTCCGGCATATACTCCACATTTGCGTGCATGTAAGCGGGCCCTACATGGGCCTGATTCTCGCACACTCGGCTAACCGAAGGTTCGGTTGCGTGACGTCAGATTGACGTCAACCGAGAACCCTGCAAGGAAATATGATTGGATGATGTTCCTCAGATAAGTTCCGTGTGACGTCACGCTACCGACAAGGCCGGCTTAAGGGGCGTGCGGGGCCCCAGGCGAAGCGCAAAGCTTCTTTTCTATCATGTCTAATGCAAGTTACTACTACCACTGCTGGTAAATATTAGCTTTATTTCTCGTTTTTTTTTTTCGGGATATATCACAACCATCTACCAAGCTTGGTCTAATGTGATATTAACCCATTTGTGCCTGGATATTTTTGCGACTTTCTTCGAATTTTACTGATAACAGAAATAATAGATATATTTCTGATGTCAATTTCTTGAACAAGGGATGATTTCTTTTAAAATCATTATGCATAAAAATCGAAATATCAACATCCTACTTGGTCATGTTAAAATATTTTGTAGAGTTGAGGCTCAATACTCATGAATAAAGGCTAGGAAAAATAAATAACGTTTTCGACTAATAGCGAATATGCCGTCCCAAAAAAGGGACACTAGGCATAAATGGGTTAAAAAACAGCCCAGGAGCGGGGCCTGTTTTAGCACTGGGCTTTAGGCGATCGCCTACATTCGCACCCCCCTTGGGCCGGCCCTGCAACCGAACGTTCGGTTAACCGAGTATGCAAGATTAGACCCCATGCGTTTGAAATGATAGGTGCATTCGATAGACATGTTTGACTCTGACCACCTTCTCATTCATATTAGTGTTGATTTGCACTTCCACTCTCTTCCAATTAAGAAAACATACACTCGTACTAATTTGAGAATTTACACCGAGTGTTTGTTGGGTGCTCAGTTCGAAAACTTGCATCTTGACTCACCCACCTCACTCAACTTTGCAATTAAGATTTAAATAATACCCTAACCACTGCCAAAAATCTTGCCTCTTACGAGTGCCCTTATGACAACTTCAATCTCCTCCCTGCTGATATCAAACAAAAGATTAGGGATAAGAACAGAGCTAGGCGTCTTTACCAACGCACTAAGTCCCCCTACATAAACAAGATTATTATCGACAAAAATTCATAGCTAGAGAGGCTCTCTACATACACCGTCAAGAGCGCTGGAAGTCTTTTCTAGAAGAACTAAATCAGGACGAGTCCAATGTTTGGAAAATAATTAAGAGATTTCGGAGGGGAAAATACGATTCCCCCCCCTTTCCGGAGCCCTCCAGGTATTGCTTACACGGATGAGGATTCAATTTATGATTGTACTAACATTTGTTTACTGTCTGCCGTTGGGGTTCTGTGAACCCCTGAGGTATAGTATGTAAAAAATAGGCGGAATTCTTCCCTGGAGGGATTTCATGCCGTAAACTTCGGGTCGGCCCCTCCAGTGGGTGTTTCACACTCTCATGGATGAGGACAAAGCCAACACTCTAGCGCACGCATACAAACAACAATTCACTGTGCACTCTCATCTCGTAAACCCTAATTTTGATAGCGATATCAAGGCTCAGATTGAGGACTTTCTACTAACTTAGAAGTATACGAATCTATATTCGAGAGTAAACGGATAGCTTTTAATAAATTCATTTCAAAGATAAACCACAAGATAGATAGCTTGAAGACCTACAGATACCTCGCAAGAATAGAAAATAAGTATACCCCACCATAAAAGAACCTTTGTGCGTGAATAATAAAATCTTAACATCTGACGAATCTATTGCACAGGCTTTGGCCATAGTTTTTATCAAAATCAAAGGAAAAGTTTCTATGTTTGTAAGATGTCCAAGCATATTAATGTCCAAATATCCAATCTAATGTACCCAAAAAGAGATAAAATCGGGGCTCCTGAGGATATTTTCGGCTCCCCTTTCACATTGCACGAATTGAACATTGCATTGGGAAATCTTAAAGTGAGAAAATCACCGGGACCGGACAATATACATGCCGAATTTCTTAAGAATTTGAGTGACTATAGAAAGCAAATACTTCTGGATATTTTTAACTATATTTGTATTTAAAAAAATGTTTTAAAAAAAATGAGTACACCAAAGTACTCATTTTTAATAGTGTGCTAGTTCTAGCAGAATTACCAGCAGGTCATGTTGCGTATTAGACACATTTTTTGCTTGTCCAACGTACATAATCCAGATTGTATTGCTTGAATATTTTGCTTGGTCTAGCAGCAATCAAGACCGCCACTTGCTTGAAATTTTCTGCAATTCTAAAAGTAAGTTACAATCAGCAGATGCTTTTATTTTGTTGCTATTGTAACAGTTCTTTTTAACAGATGTTGCTAGAACTCAGAAACTGTAGTCTGTACTAAGATCATGCTACCATGCAGGGGGGGGGGGGTTCATACATTAATTACATAAGAACTAATATAAGTATGATTCTTTTAATAAGAAAGAAAACCGTCTTCAAATTTCTTCACTATAACGGAAATTTATTCTGGGATATCCGCCATCAGTGGCAACTTTTAATTCTTTGTCGATTTGTGAGTGTATATAATCGGTAATCATTGCCCATTAAGGTTGGCACTGAAACAGTTCGCTCAATATTGTTCGCTTAACAGATTGGCATATTTAGTACCGTGAAATATTAAATCTCACCATGCAGCAATTATCCAAGCAGTACCGTTATTCATATTGTAAAATAGAGGGGTTTGGCAATTTCTCGCCAAATATAGAAGCTATTGCCAATCTGAGCAGTTTTAAGAACTTACCTCAACAATTATTGACATATTACTTCTAATAATGTCACTGACAACTTATAGGTAATGATTTAAAAGTTTTTTTTTTTTATTTTTAGAATGTTAGTACCATTAGAAAGTGACCAAATTAATATGGGATCGCCCCTGAGCTGTCTCCCCTTTCTAAAAAAAAAAAAAAAAAAGAATTATGGAAATTCATCCATGTGGTTAAAGGTTACCGGTGCACATGCATATATATATGTACATGTTGAAATAGTACCTCCTCCTTTTTTAAAGTCTGCAAAAAAGAAACTGGTATAAGATTTCTTTTTAATGATTTCAGGCAAAATCGAAGTCTGTGTTACACGGAAGAAAAGTAATGAAGGTAAGCAGACTATTCGATGTTAGTCACGGACTCATTTTTTTTAAACTTTATTCATTATCGGAGTGCTTAAAACTACTCTAAAACTGCAAATAATTTTCCGTAAATTTTCAGGACTTGCCAGACCTAGGGAAAAAAAAATTCACTTTTCCATAACTTGCAGTTGTCTTAATTTTTTTTCTATTTTAGTATCCATACAAGAAAGGGACAAAACAAAACAGCTAATTAGCACATTTTGCTAGTATATAGCTTTTCATGCTATTCCTGCTTGAGCTAGTTATAAAGCGTATTAAGCTGGCAAGCATCAAAAATCATATAATAGCTTGTTAAGGTACTTACCTTCCCATGCTTTGGAAGAAGCTTGTACAGCTAATAAGCATGAAATGCTTGTATATAGCTTGTCATGCTATTGCTGTATAAGCTAGGAGTATAGCATATGGTGCTAGCTAGCATTACATAGCAAATAATAGCATGAAAATCTAGCAGACATAGCAAGAACTAGCAATAACCACCCTGTTTTTGTTGCTGGTACTAGCATGGATTGTGGCTTGGGTTATTATCCCGATTCGTAAAAAAGATAAAAATGCAAAATGTGCGACGAATTAAAGACCTATATAACTTACATGTGTGATGGCAAAGCGATGGAGATGGTCCATGCAAGGATGAATTGGTATTTGGAGCACTATAGTTTACTACAATGTGAAACAAGCTGGTTTCCGCAGGTGCCGATCGACAAACATGTAAGTTGTCCATTTTTCTCAGGTCGTGAAAGATGCTCTTGATGCCAGAAATGTTTTATAGGCTGTGTACGTTGATTTTAAATCAGCATACAATAGAGTCTGGAAGGAGAAGCTGTTTCTTAAGCTTATAGACCTCGGTATTGAAGGCAAAATGCTGGCTTGGATTCGCTCTTTCATTGGTCAACGTCTCTGTAGAGTTCACATAGGAAGCAAGGTATATAAGAGCTATTTGTTGCAGACTGGACTACCTCAGGGAACCGTTCTAAGCTGAATTCTCTTTAATATTTATATAAATTACTTAATTTCTGCTCTTAACTCTAGAAGGAATCTATTGCCTCTTGTTTGCTGAAGATCTGGTCTTCTGGACACAATCGCAAAACAGAGAAAAGACCTTTACTGAAGAGACCCTTAATGCTGCACTTGGTATATCAGAATATAGGTGCAATATCAATAATATGGTTGTAAATCTTGATAAGACTGCTGTTCAGACATTTGCTCTCGCTCATATCAAATTAGAGCCAGAAATCTATTTTTTAAACCATCGTTTAAATTCGACTGACAAGTTTATCTATCTTTGGATTGTACTTGACAATAAGATGAGTTGGAGGTGCCACACTGACCATATTTCGGAACGATTTAGTTTTAAATTGCCCCTCCTTAAACGGCTTGCTGTCTGCCTTTGAGAGTGTGCTCATTCAAACTTAAATAAATATTTATAAAGCTTTTATTCTGCCTGCCTTCATGTACTGCTGTGAACCACTGATTACTATTTCTAAGCAGTCTTTAAACAAGTTAGAAACCTTACAGAATCAGGCACTTCGTTTAATAACGGGCGTTGTAAAATCCACGCCGATTGACGCAATGTTATTTTTGAGAAAAAATAAACCTATTGCAACCCTGATAAGTGAACGAGCTGCTTTTTTATATGGAAAGATAATAAGAAATGATGATATTTTCTGGAGAGATTATACACCCCAACCCAAAAATTTAAAGACCCGACATGAATTTATTCAGAAAGTCCTGGAACAGCGTCCTACCTTCAACCTAGATGGCGAGATTCAGGATTTAGCTGAACCTACAAGCACTTGTGATTTTATAACACTAAAGACTTGCCTGGAGCTTTATTGTCCAGACTACAAAAAAGAACATCCTCCTGAAATTTTGCGCTCTTTGACGCTGGAGACTCTAGAACTTCGATATCAGAAACCTGACTGGATCAGAGATTATACCGATGGATCTAGCTCAGATAAATCACCGAACATTGGTGCAGGAGTATTTTGTGAGCTTTTCTCGTTTTATATTTATATCGGACATTCTGGAACTGCTTTTGATAGTGAGACAGCTTCTATTAAGGTAGCTAGGCAGCAGCTTCTTATTAGAGATTTGGCCTTTTTAGGGTTTGTGATATTATCTGACTCGATATCTCTACTTCTGCAAATTTAATTTTTTTTTAATAAAAAAAACCTTACTATAATTGCATTTAATTCAATTACGGCCGTTTAAAGCAGAGATCCGTTTAAGAGAGAGTCTACTGTATCTTAAACATGAAGAAAACATTTCTATACAGGCATGATTAATTCAGAAATTTTAGCACTTGGAGATGAAGTTGCTGGATTTAAAAAGGAAAAGAATTATGGAACTCTAAATCTTTGGGCTTATTTGGAAATATTGGAGAAAAACATATAGGAACTTAGTTCACAATGCAAGTGGTCTGCTTTGAAAGACCTGGAGGAAGAAGACATGATTTTTAACATCTGGAAAAGAGTTCCAGACTCATATGATCAGTTGAAAAAAAGTTTTTTTCCCTTTTCGGGTCTGCCTATTTATGTGAACAGTCGTTTTCGAACACGAACCTTTTCAAGAGTAAATTAAGTTCTCTGAATGATGAAAATCTAGAATCATATCTAAAAGTAAAAACAACCATAGGCGTATAACTTACTATGTGCAAGGGGGGGGGGGGCAGTTGCCTCCCCTAAAATTAAAGAAAAGTCAGATATAACCTATTTGAAAATGATATTTTCTAGGATAGGAAACATGCTGCCCCCCTATGTTACATGCTATAGTTTACGCCAATGAAAACAACACACATACAAACCTAATATATACATATTTTTTCAAAGAAGTTGCAAGGCCATTGTTCCCATTAACTGTAAGTTAATGGGATTCATTGTCATAATTTGATTTTATCGATAACTTAGTTTAATTTCTATTAATAAATAAGATGATCATTAAGCATGTTATCAAGGTTTATAGGGTGTACTTATTGTTTAATTAAGATTCATAAAACTTTAACTAAAATTTATTACTTGAGTACCTATATATTTCAAATTTAAGAAATTAGGCTCTCCATAGAAATCTCAATAATTGTATTTTTGATATCTGCCTCTCTTGACTAATGAGTTTGCTGACCACTGCCCTGTATGGTTGTCAGTAACTGCTGTAAGTAATGTGTCAAAAGTTGCCAAGTTCACCACTTTTGGCTATTTATCACTAAGTTTGTCACCAAGAAATAAGTTTTCATTCTAAACCCCAGCTTGGAAATATCTCACAAATTTGCAAACTTTACAGTACAACCCCTCTAATTCGTCACCTTTGGGACTAGGGCTATGTTCGGAATGCAAAAAAGAGCGGATTATCAGAAAAATATGGATTTACAATAAAATTAAAAATCTCTGAACTCAAGAATAACTCTATGTATTGTTCTCTACAGTAAAACATTACAATAAACTGCACGAAAGTTATTATCGGAAAAGCGCAAAACTGTATTTATTTACTTTACATATGTATGTAATGTGAGCGGTCAGATACCGCCAAGTCAAGACAAAATTTCAGGGCCGCCAAAAATAACGGTTTTTGGTTCAGTTCCGAATAAATAATTTATTTCATGTATATCCTTATTTGAACAATATAATTATATCGAACAAAAATGTAATTCTATCAAAATTTAAAAGATTTCATTCTTTTTTTAATTGGTAAGTTGATTGCAGTATATTGGTTACAGTATTGATAAGTTGGTTATAGCAACAAAATTACTGATGCTATATCAAACCGAAATAAACCATTTTTTTTTTTTTCTTCTGTTCAGTTCCGGTTCGAAACCCTGCAAAATTAGCTGATATTTGCCACATGGCGAGATAAAATATTTCATGGCGCACAATACGACAATCTACCAAAGGCCTATTGCATAACAAT
Organism: Cheiracanthium punctorium; assembly: GCA_038373885.1. Taxonomy (NCBI): domain Eukaryota; kingdom Metazoa; phylum Arthropoda; class Arachnida; order Araneae; family Cheiracanthiidae; genus Cheiracanthium; species Cheiracanthium punctorium. The sequence goes on from JAWZYV010007673.1 coordinate 621,679, forward strand.
ATACAGTGGAGTCATGACGAGAGATGCGCTCCTCAGTTCCTTCACATAAGCGAAAATTTTGTATTGTGATATACGGTCTTTAGAAATGCACAACTATTTAAGGCACTTATAAACACAAACCATTTTTTAACTATTACCTAACTATGTATTAACATTTCCTACATAAAATAATAAATAAAGCCAGGTTTAGAACGGTACAGTTTGGGTGTTTCCGCCTTCAGTAATACTAGGGATGATACTACAAAAGATGAAATTCTCCTCACAAACGTGCACTTCTGATTGTGCTTCTTACTGCTGTTAAAAAATCTCTTGTTTCAGGTGAGAAGTCCACGTTAGCTCTGAGATACGTTACTTGTAAAAAACTCCCAATCCCATTTTAGTGCGAGTCTACTGTGTAGAGACTTTCAATGGCAACCTTAATAGGAAATGATTATTGATTATGTGCTTTCAAAAATCGCGGAAGAATTATAAGCTGAAACTGGTGGCAGAAGTCAAGCTACTATGGAATAATTTTTTTTTTAATGCAGTGAGGTACTTAGTCTTTTTATTTTCTTAGGTTATCCTCAATATCTCACACAATTTGATGATGATACATGAACAATTTTTATTTCTTTTTTCAATAATGTTTAAAAACTAAAAAAATATAAATTATATTTTTAAAAAACTAAAGAAACACGCTTTGGTAGCAATATGAACTAAAAAGTAACATCAAGCAGCCCATGCTTTTTTTAACATTAAACTAATATTTCATGAATAACTTAATTATTTTAAGCTATTAATTAGAAAAAGCTATACTGAGTTGTGGAACCTAATCTGCACTTATCAAAATCTTAATAGATTTTAAAGATTATTTTTTTAGTTCATACTGGTATAAAAGCGTATTTTCGCAGTTTTTTTAAGTATATTTTATTTTTTTATAAAATGTTTTTGAGTAATATAGCTAAGTTTCTTAACTGGCTAAAAAAAAAAAGGATTAATTCATTATTTTGGAAATTAAGATGTTTTACATATTTCATACATATATTTATTTGCATAAAAGCCACAACACTCACCTACAAGAGCCTCACTATGGCCCTACCAGGTGTATATAAACACTATGGAACCAGAGCCTTATTATCGCATGGGCAAATCGGGACTTTGCCCAGGGCCCCCTATATCAAATGTTGTTCTTAAATATTCTTTTTTTATATCAAAATTTTATGAAAAATAAAACAAATTTCATAGATAGGGGCCCCGTTAATCATAATCAGGCTCTGTATGGAACAGAAATGATGACAAGAAGCACACACAAAATATATTTAATTACACAATCAAATAGGATTGAGGAATACCACATTAAAAACCAGAGTCTGTTATTAACATGATATCAATTTGAGTGCTGAACATTTATATACATATCTTCATACATTTTTAAAATTTATTTTCTTTACATACTTTTTTTTTTTAATGTAGGCATTGAATGACAGTGTAATAAAAATGTGTCTTCTCAAGTTCCTCCTATTGCTAAGAAACAAATTTAAGGAGTTTTCAAGGACTTAATGAAAGTTTTTAAGAACCTCACTTAGTTCTTAAAATGCACGTGTAAAATCAATATTATCTTAAATTCAGTGTGAGTAATTCTAAGTGCTATAAAGGTTACTTGTTACTTATTTTCATATACACTCAATTCTTGTTTTAATTTCATTTATGAATGGAGAGAGAAGTGCAATTTTATCAAAGTGAGTTAATCTTCTGTTCTTGGATTCACTTACTTCTTGAGAAAAGATGCGCACCATTGCTTCAATGAGCCTGATTTAGTTTACAGTGTGTTAAGTAGTCATAGGAACATTCCTTGAACACAAGCACTGTCATGATGGAAAATAACCAAGTGTATTTCGCATGAACACAATTTAATTTTATTAACATACATTTCTACACACAAAACATGAAAAAAGTATGCCATGACCATCACAGAGTTGAGTTGAGAAAACACACCTAAAATAGCAGTCCCAACAGAATATATAACGTGCTACCCGCCACCAAGCAAGTCAAAAATCATTACATCACTTTCGCGAGTTATTTGTTTCTCCATAGTTTCCAAGGAAAATGTAGATTGAAAATGAGTGAAAATGTCCCACAGGTTTTAGGGCCCAAAAATCTTACAGCTTACATTTTTATAATTTTACAATGAAATTAATTCAAATTTACATGTGTGTGTGTGTGTGTGTATAAATTAATTTAAACTTATTTTTAATTCTTCAAAATGTTCTATAGTCGATACGGCATACCAATATGCAGGAAAATAACTAACCATATTTTGTAAAAAGTATTTTTAATGTTAGAAAATAGCAAAATTTTTGAATTATTTGTTATTTTAAGAAATATTTACAAAAACTGGTTGTATTACGTACATGTTAGCAACTGTTAAACAGCATTTTGGTGTAACGTTTAACTATCTGTTTCTTTGACATCATGTATTGCTTAAAATTTGTGTTTGGAAGGGGTAAGATATTTAAAACTTTCAGTATAAACCAAGGAAGCATATACCCTGGCCAGGTAGTCAGCCTGACCTGCAGCTCCCAGAGTTCAGTTTTTATGTAAGCTTGAACCTCATTTTATCGACCCACTCAAGGGGTGAAAGGCTGAGTCGCCCTTGCCTTATCCAAAATTTGAACCCTGAACATGTGACATGGTAGCACAAACTGTTGAACTTTACAACACTAGGCTTTGAAACTTTACTATCTGATCACTTTTTAGTGCCCTGCATTTTTAAAATGAAATGGAAGGACTATGAAAACACAGCTTCTGGCACAAAATCAACAAGATCTTTATGCTTATACAAGAGAGTGAGTATAGAGATGTCTCTTAAAGACTGCACGGTGAGAAAATTCCTTCTGACACACATCACAGACATGGGGCTTCTCTCCCGTGTGAGTTCGAAGATGTTCATTCAAGCGTGCACGACGTGTAAATGCTTTCTGACACACGTCACACACAAAAGGTTTTTCTCCAGTGTGAGTGCGAAGATGTTGCTTGAGAAGAACAAATTGTGTAAATCCTTTCTGACACACATCGCACACATGAGGCTTCTCTCCCGTGTGAGTTCGATAATGCTCCTTCATGCGTGCCCGGCTGGAAAACCCTTTCTGACAAACATCACATATGTGAGGCTTATCTCCTGCATGAGCTCGAAGATGGTCATTCAAGTGCCCACGGTGTAAAAATGATTTCTGACATATATCACATACGTGAGACCGCTCTCCTGTATGAGTCCGAAGATGTTTTTTCAAGTGTCCTTGTGAGGAACACCCTTGCTGACACACGTCACATACATAAGGCTTTTCTCCTGTATGAGTTCGATAATGCTCATTCAAGTGTCCTTGTGAGGAAAACCCTTTCTGACACATCTCACATACATATGGCTTATCTCCTGCGTGAGCTCGAAGATGCTCATTCAAGTGTCCACGGTGTAAAAATGATTTCTGACACATATCACATACGTGAGGTTTCTCATCTGTATGAGTTCGAAGATGTTTTTTCAAGAGTCCTTGTGACGAAAATCCTTTCTGACACATGTCGCATATATAAGGCTTCTCTCCCGTGTGAGTTCGATAATGCTCATTCAAGTGTCTTTCTGCAGAAAACCCTTTCTGACATATAGTACACACTAAAGGCTTTTCTAATGCATCAGCAGGAGAAGAAAGATCACTCATGTATTTATGCCAGAATTTTTTTTCCCGACATGGTTCATATGTGCCACGAGGTTCTTCTCCAGCATGAGTTGAAAGATGTCTCTTCAAGTTGGAACTCTTGGAAAATGCTCTCTGACACACATCACATATATGGAGGCTCTTAGTAGTGTGAATGGTAAGGTGTTTGGTCAAGTCTTCAGGCCTTGTAAATGCTCTTAGACAAACTGTGCACAAAATAGTTTTTTCTTCTGTGTGAGTGCAAAGATGTGTCATGAAGCATGAATTATCAGAAAATGTTTTGTGGCATGTCTCACACTCATGAGTTTTTTTTATTGTATTGGTACGAAGATGCTTAAGATTTAACTCTTGAGAAGATGTTTTTTGACATTTTTCATTTAAAACAGATGTTTTCTCCATCTGAATATCGAAGGAATTAGAACAAGACAGCTTGGAGGAAATTGTACTTGCACTTTTGTGAATAGACCAAGGCAAAAAATCACACAAAAAATATGACTTAAAATACCAAAAACTATTTTTGACATTTTAAAGACATTTTCAAAGCAGTGTTCATGAGCTCAGCGAGCCAATTGGTGATTATCTTTTGGATTATTACCTGCTCTTTTTAACTGTTACAATAGTTTTTCTTTCACAAAAGAATTATAAAATAATTCCAGTGTATCTATCTGTAAGTGTTTTTTATCATGGATACAAGTAGAATTATTATTAAGGAAAGCCCATTTTACATGCACAACAAGCATAGATGGAATGTTTTCACTGCATGCATAAGATGTACACTGGAATATGTTGCATACAAAATTACATTTTTCATTAAAAGTATTCTTCCTTGAAGGTTTTATACAAGATTCATTGATGATTATTTATTATTATTTCTTTTTTAAATAGATCTTATAGTGTATATATATGCACATATAAAACTTTAATTCGTCTCAGCACAGTTATAAAATAAACTGAAAATTTATTACAGAGATCAATTAAGTAAAATATAGTTACATTGCTTTAGAGCAGTTATTCCTCTTATCTAGTATTGTTAGTACCTAAAGGTCTATTCAAAATCGTATAACATTCAGATACTTTTGTTTAAGCTGGAAATTGTTCTTTATAAATCACAAAAATATTAAGAAGTTGACGAAATAAAAATGCTGAAATTTTAAGAAACTTGTGAGCACGAAGCATATGCAGGTAAAATTTTGCACATCTGTAAGAAAACAAAACAAAAAAATTGAGGAAAGTAATGCAAAAACTATAATTACTACATGGGCCATTTTCAAAATTCGGTGCCATTTGCTGTCCGCATGTAAAATATATATATATTTTTTTTTTTTGGCAAAGAAAATTTAATTGATTTTTCTTTTTATTATGGCTTTGAGACAGTTTCCAATACGGAAACAATATATTAAAAACGTACTATTAAATAAATTAAAAAAAGAAATGTGTAGAGAAGATACTGAAATATAGCTGTTCGAATCGTAGAACATAAAAAGTGTTATGCAAAATTACTGTCCCAAAACTAAAATGTCTGCCCTGAAATGCTTTAACATTGTGAAATAGAATTTAAATTACACAATAAAAAGGTTTTTATAAAAATACAAGACTTTTGATAATTAAATATAGCTGTCCGGACACTGATGTCATGTCTGTTTTTTTACCATACATTATTTTCAACTTCTTAACCACACAACAATTGAAATTGAGAACAGCAACCCCTTTTTACCATTAGAATGTGGTCAAAACAGAAATATAAGCACACATCTTGAATTTTTGGGATTTGACTGAAAAAGCAAAAGCCTATTTGAGATAAGAATTTTTATTGCAGTCATGTCTGTTACCGTAATTAGTTGTATAAAATATATTTATTTATCTGTTAATTCAATTTATTAATTTAGATAATCTGTTTTTTAGTCTAAATTAATGTCTCTTTTCAGATTCTTGTGGAATTATTTAGACTCAAGAATTTTTTTTTCATTGAAATGTCACGTTTACAAAAATATTTGTAAACTGAAAATACAACATTATACGGACAAAAGGACTCTACACCGATGTAATACATAACTTTGTATTTTTTTGTGTTGAACATAGGTGTACAAATTTCAAAGAAAACGTCCGGTAATAGACTTGGCAAACTTCATCAAGTCTGATGATGGAAAAATCAAATTAAATAAAATCAAAAATGCATGAATAATACTCATAATATTCAGAAACAAGGTATGTTTTATATTATGAGAAAAAACTACTTTTTTTCTTGAAATTGTATTTTTGCTTTTTAATTTTCCAAATGGCAACCAATTTTGAAAATGATTCATATAACTAATCACTACATCACCAAGGCATGTTCATGTTTTTATATTATTAGTAGTATAAAACAGTAATTGCTTAAAATTATTGAATTACTAGAGAATGATTTGATTTCGAAAACAGCCAAATTACAAGTATTTGGCTAAGTTTTACAACAAATATATTAATTCAATTGGTGTATGCCTTTCAAAGATTGTAAAGCAGTTTTAGTTGAATATATTAATATAGAATTTAATTCTGAAGAAGCGTTTTATGGAAAAAGAAAAGCAAATACTGTACAGTCATGGATCATTATGCACTTTCCAAATTACATTTACAAGCGTGAAGCATAGCTGGAATATGCCTGATGAGGATTGCAAAACAGTTTTAGTAGGCAACTTTAATACAGATTTAAATTTTAATCAAGTATTTTATGGAACAAGTGAGATAAATACAGCACACACAGTATTATGATATACTTTCCAATGTAATAGAACAAGAAAGACAAATATGGCTGGCACATAGATTATGATACAATTTTCAACATGATGAAACAAGGAAGAGAAACAAGACTGACATATATGGATTGTGGTATACTTTTCAAGGTACTTAAACAAGAAAGACAAATAGGGCCAACCAGTAGGGTAGACAGAAATTTTCCATAGTGTGTGTGTGTACGACTAATGCAACTCACATATGTATACGTGTGTGTGATAAAGGAGAGGAGAATATACTTTTTGTCTGGCAAAAAATTCCGCATTGGGGGGGGGGCATCACCCCCCCCAGGCTAAGCCACTGGGGCCAAAGCATGAATAATTATCAATTTTCCAATGTACAGAAGGGAAAAAAAATGTTTCACTTTTGTATATGTGTTTTTTTTTAATACAATCTATTTTATTGTATTTTTAATACTGAACTTGCATTTTGATATACCATGTTGCACTGTAGTAGTAAGGAAAATGGGGATTTTGATGAAATTGTTTAATACAGGAATTATTGTAAATTAATTCCATTAATACAATATATATAAATTAAAAGCAGTCTTTATTTAAAAAGGCTTCATTCTTTAGTAGGAAAAAAAAATAATTCAACAATATTATTTAATGCTGTCTAAAGAAACTTAATTAATGAAAATATTTTGTGTGTGGGTGCTCATGTGGGCCATTCTCACATAATGGTAAATTTTATGCCCTTGGCTAAAAAATGTCAATTAAGCATGTCAGTCAGATGTTTATAATTTTTTTCAACAATTCTTTATAAGCACTTTGAAGTAGTTTGGATATTAAAAAAAAGTAAAATTTCAATATTAAAAAAAAATTAAAGTTGTAAATGTCATCACCAAGGCTTGTCCCAAATTTCAAACTTTATTATTTGAAGCTTTGTTTTAAAGAACTAAAAAACTTTAAAACAACAAAGACAATAATTATCTAGGTAATTTCATTGATCTATTTTCAATATATCTGGAACTTTAAACATAGGGGGGAGGGATCCAATAAAATTTTCTCTGTCGTTAACAAGGTGTGTACTATTTTTTTTCTATAGCTGTCCACTAAAAGGCACTGGTATAGTTATTGAATTGTTAAAAGAACATCAGTCCACACATTCTTACAAGCAAACTGTCTCTTTTAGTATAAGTAAAAAAACATTATTTTATTGTTTTTTCCAAATTTATACTGAGTGTATTTACTATGTGTCATTACCAAGTTCATTATTACTGAAATACATAATTAATAAATTTAAATTGGCTGTAGGATTTATAGAGCTTTGAGACTACATTCAAAGTAAATATTGCATTGGCTTTTAATTGTTATAATTGAGCCTTAAATAGTTATGGAATCAAAAAAGAAGATTTTTTTTTGGTGAATCTGTCACTCTTAATAATTTGGGTAAATCTGGCTCACCCCTTAACTACTCCACTGACTACAGCTATAATTACGGCAAACGATTTCTGTTAGTAATTTTAATCATGATAACAGACACAGATAATGGCATTAACATAAATAAATTGAGACTTTAAAGAAATTTTTAAAAAATGTTTTTGAAGTCAAAAGTGCTAGTTTTCATGAGCAATGTGTTTTATGACAAGCCCACGTTAGGGGCATTTGCCAAGGGGGAGGGGGGTCTTGGGTAAAGGATTTTTAAAGGGGTCTTAACACGTATTCACATTACATCAGGAGAAAACCACACAAAACTCCAGCCATCTACAGTGTTCAGCATTTTATTCACTTGGCCATGGTTGGGCCAACAAAAAATTCCTTTTTTTCAGTCTTTTAAAAAATTATGATTTCGTCAAATATAAGAGAAAAAAAAAAGATGTAATCATCAGTATATATTACATGTTGATGTGTCTAATTAATTTTTTTTTAATTAAGAAATCTTTGAGCACCTGCAGTCTCTTACCTACCTTTTCAACCTTACCTACCTACCTTTTCAACCTACATGGAGAATTCTTAACAGAATAAAAGTTTCTTCTTTTCGTTCCACTTGGGTAAAATAAACCTATCCCCCCCCCCTTTCTTTTCACTTTAGAAGAAACCTGTCAACCCTGCTATGAATTTAACATCAACAGACATTGAACTGTATCAACTGTATAATTACATAATATGAATATGAATTTAAACAAATTAATTCTTTCATAAACAGATGTCTGTTTATGAAAGAAAAAAAAAAAAAAAGGCACAGAAAAATTCACACGCAAACTTATCCTTTTGATGGCGAGAATTCACAACCAAACCAGAACATAAAAAATAAAAAAAAGGAAGAAAATCTGAAACACTTTCAGATTTTAAATACGCACCAAAGTACTATATATTAAAAGCATATCATAGTTTATGCGTTGTCCCTATTTTTCTTCCTTATTCCATGAAGTTGGAAAGTGTATCATTATTCATGACTGTGCTGTATTTTGCTTCCTTGTTTCATAAAACCCATCTTTGGAATCGAAATCTTTCTTAAAATCGTCTACTAAAACTATTTTACAATCGTTGCCAAGTATATTACAACTATACTTCACCGTTTTAAATATTGTTTTGTATGTCCATCATAATCCAAGAGTGTGCAGTGTTTCTCTGGTTTGACTGCTACTTTAACACCCCGACTCTCGCCAAGGTGGCGATCACTAAATATATGGAGCTACCAAGTTGATTTTTTGTATTTATGTGGCAATCGTAATTTAGAATTAAAATGGCGATTTGGAACTACATGTAATTAAAGCATTTCGTTACATTTTTATTTATTTTGGGTTGCCAATTAATGTAGTTTTAATAATTAAATATCTTCAAATTCCTCAACTAGTGCGTTTATCACTAATTTGTTCACGGTAGTTTTCATCTAGTTATTTTGGGAGAGTTGAAACTTGTGCATAAGTCCTAGAGACCCATGACTGCAAAGCTCGCCAAAGTGCAGGATTTTTTAGGTTGGCGAGAGCAGGGGCGTTAAAATAGAAATCAACTCTTGCGTGTACTGTAAAACACATCTTACGGTTTCAGTGGGCGATTTTAAGATAGAATCGAAATCTATCTTAAAATCGTCTACTGAAACTGTTTTACAATCTTCTCCAGGCGTATTCCATCAATATCCGGTAGACATTTTAAATACTGTTTGGAATGGGCATCATAATCCATGAGTGTACCATGTTTTCCTTCCTTGTTCTATAAAACACTTCATCGGAATTAAAATCTATTTTAAAATCACCTACTAAAACTATTTTACAATATTTGCCAGGTGTTTTCTAGCTATACTCGAAATATATTTATAAAAAACTCCACACAATTCATTAAAAAAAAAAAAAAAAAAAACACATTTCAAAAGTGACTCAATGCAAAAATTGTACCAAAATCGTGTCTACACAAAAAGCAAGGTAGAAATTAATAGCACTCTGGTGCTAATAATAATAGTAATGCCATTTCAAAAATATGGGGCAAATTGTACCCATTTAACGAAAACACTGAACTTATTACACGACACTAATAAAATACCGTTAAATTCAGCAGAATATAACTTTAAAGTATTATATCTGGTAAATGAAACTTTAAATTTGTTTTCCATGATACTAAACGAATCATTATGTTCTATTAGTTTATATATGAGGACTCTGATTTTAATTTCAATGGACGAGGAATCCCAGTTTCTATGAGACAATTAAAATTAACATTAACTAAGAAAATATATACTTGTGAGAGTTGACTGAAATGAAATACCTTTTAAAATTCGGCTACATTTAATAATTAATAGCCATTGATCATTCTCTCAAGAATGATTCGATGACAGCACCTGAGAGGTGTAGTGCTATTTTAACAGAGTCAATTGGAAACAATTTAGTAAAATACGTCATTAACAGGCTAATTACAGACTCACTGGAAATTTTGGTTAAGACATTAGATCCAACTATATTATAGCTTAGGAGGAGATTGATAAAAATGCATTTTTCATATTTTTGTGGGATAATAAAACATGGTTAGATTCACAGTTATCAATTATTTGAACATATCCGAAAAAGAATTTTATGTATCCAGGTTCCCAGCAGACCGAGAAATGAAAGGAAGAGGTGGCTTAGACAGAAAAAAATTGTAGGAGGGGTGGTAAGGCCCTAATGTAATGAAAACTCTGTGGGTTCCGAAGCATAGAACTATATATTATGTAGTTTATAATATTGTATATACAGTCGAGTGCCAAAAATCCGCACACCTTCTCTGTTGTAAATAATGAAATTTGCAGTCATTCACTAGTGATGAAATTGTTGAAAAGTGCCTTGAATCTAGATAAATATGATTCTGATGATGATGAAAACTTAAAATAATAATAATTATATGGTAATAATAATAATAAAATCCATTTAATAAAAGTTTAAAGTTAAGAGAAGAATACCTTAAATTTTTAGAACAGCAAAGTTTGGTAACGAAACAAGAATTAATGAAAATTTACTATTTGCAAAAATAAATAAATAAAAGAAAGAAATAATACTTTAAAACAAATCACCATAGAAAAGAGCTTTCAAAATTAGAAAAAGGAAATTTTGAAACCATTTGCTTTGCTAGTCTTCATGTAATTTTTTCTCCTATGCTTTTGTATTTAATGTGAAAATATAAGTGAAATACTTTTGACTGTGTTTTTATTTCATTGTAATTGCATTCTACTTTTTTAAAATCAGAAATGCAATGATTTATCTTTTATGGCCCGAAATCCGCAAAATCCTAAAATCTGCCCTAGCCATGCGGATTTCTGGCTCTCTACTGTATGTATATATGTGTGTGTGTGTGTGTGTTAGCGTGTGTAAACTTTCAAAAGGCCCTTTGTAGGGTACAATGAGATACCTTATTCAGGGCTATAACATCACCAACTTCAGCTATACCCTTGGTCCCCAAGGTGTCAGAATTAGCAAGTTGCTACAGTGGTTCCTCTCGGCCCAATGTCTTGTTTTAGGGTCCATGGTCACGTGTTTTTGAATACCTTGTCATTAAACAGTGTCCTTATTTGTTACTGCGATGCGGCTTGTTACCCATATATTTATACTGTGAACCCTTAATTGCATAGTGATGAACATTTACACCTTATGTTTAAAAAACATTCACTGCCGGATTAGAGTGCGAGCCGGCGACATATTGCCAAAAAAGTCCCCGAAAGTAGGGTCAGCTAAGCTCTCGCACCAATATTTCTTGAGATTTCTAAAAAACAATATGTTAACCAATGGAGACACACAAAACTTCATATATTGCACTCTAGTTAACCAATTTTGATGCAACAAAAGGCAAAATTTAATTATTTAATGCATAGAATATGAATTTTACACTAATTTTAAACTCCGGAAGGCAGAACAAATTGAAAATTCGTAACAATATATAATTTTGTAATAACATTTTGAAATACTGACTTTATATTTTTGATATTTATTACAAATAAGACAAATGATTAAAATTCGATCTGAAGTAGGTAGTGAGTGTTTTAATTTATCTTACTTGAAAATACAAAAAAATGCTCTCATAATGCTTTTCTTCTTGCATGTTCCAATCTTTCATAAAAAAAAAATAAAAAATAAGGGGGAGAGAGAGAGAGGGAGAGGACCAGTTTTGCAGGAACAAAATTTAAACAAGTTTTCCGGAGCACACCTTATTTTTTTTTAACTGAAGTTCCTGTACTTACTGTTTCACTATATTTATAAAAACTCAAATAAAATATTGCAAAATCTGTTAAAAAAAAAAAAAAAAAAAAAAAAAAAAGAAAGAAAGAAAAAAGCTTAAAGCATGCCAGTTAGATAAGCGAATGATGCTGTTTCACATTTATAAAAACTCAGATAAAATATTGCAAAATCTGTTAAAAAAAAGAAAAGAGCTTAAAGCATGCCAGTTAGATAAGTGAATGATGCTGTTTCCCATTTATAAAAACTCAGATAAAATATTGCAAAATCTGTAAAAAAAAAAAAAAAGAAGAAAGAAAAAAGCTTAAAGCATGCCAGTTAGATAAGGGAATGATGCTATGAAAACCACTAGGAAAATCTCAATTACAACTGCTTTGTGTGAGAATCAGTTCCTAAATATTACTTCTCTACATAAGTATGAAAATATTTTCCCCTCAAGTAAAAATAAAAGCTTTTTGAAAAACACAATCAAATACAAATACTTCTGTTATAAAATGTTTATTAAAGGTATAAAAGGAGTACAAAAGTTTAATGAAAATAACATGAAGGAAAATTATACACACAATTACTCTCTCTGCACAGTTGCTTAGTCAAATCTTTCGACGGGAAAACGGACAAATTGCTTTTTATCTGTCAATTCATCTCGTCAATCTTTTCATGTTCTTGTGAGCTCGAATTATATACCTAGAGCAGTATGCATGGTCAGAAAATACCCGACACAAATCACACACACAAGGTTTTTCTGCAGAGTGAGTGGGAATATGTTGCTCCAGCTGTGATTGGTCAGAGAATCTTTTCACGCACAAATCACACCCATAAGATTTTTCGACTGGGTGAGTTTGAAGATGTGTATTCAAGTCGCTGATCTTGGCAAATGGTTCCCGACAGACAATACATCCATAAGGCTTTTCATTCTCTGTATGAAAACGAAGATGTCTAGTCAAATCCGATTTCCTAAAAAATCTTTTGTTGCATGCTTCACACTCATAAGGTTTTTTATCATTATCTTTTATGTAAGCAAGAAATTGTTTGAATTTTTCACTCAGAGGATATTCATCTATACTCACATAAGGTTTTTCTATCGCATGACTTCTAAGATGGACTTTCAGGCTTGATACATTAGGAAAATAGTGCAGACATATTTTACAGAAATAGCAAGCACCATCATCTGCATCTAAGTGAGATGCAAGATGTTCAAAGAAATCTGACCTTATAGAAAATGTCTTGTGGCATGCCTCACACTTATCTAGTTCCCCTTCTGCATGAGTAAGAAGGCGCCCGTTGAGCTTATTATCCTCGGAAACTGTCTTCTTACTAGGTGAACTATGAAGTTTTTTCCCTGGGTGAGTAAGACGGTGTTTTATAAGATTACTCTTCTTGTAAAACTTTAACTTACATCTTCTACACACATAGATTTTTTCTCCTGCGTCAGTAAGAAAGTAATAATTGAATTTACTACTCCCAGAAACTGTCTTCTTACTAGGTGAACTACGGAGTTCTTTTCCTGGGTGAGTAAGACGGTGTTTTATGAGATTACTCTTCTTGTAAAACTTTAACTTACATTTTCTACACACATAGACTTTTTCTCCTGTGTCAGTAAGAAAATAATCCTTGAGTTTACTGCTTCCAGAAACTGTCTTCTTACTAGGTGAACTATGAAGTTTTTTTTCTGTGTGAGTAAGAAGATGCTCTTTGAGCTTATTATCCTCAGAAACTGCTTCCTTACTTTTTTTACAAACAAGAGGTTTTTCTCCTGTGTGAGTGAGAAGGTGCTCCTTGAGATTACTACTCTCAGAAACTGTCTTCTTACTAGGTGAACTATGAAGTTCTTTTCCTGTGTGAGTAAGACGGTGTTCTATGAGCTCACTCCTCTTGGGAAACTTTGCCTTACATTGTTTACATACATAGATTATTTCTCCTGCATGAGTAAGAAGGTGTTCCTTCAACTTACACTTGGCAAATGTCTTGTTGCAACTTTTACACAAGTAAGATTTTTCTTCTGAGTGACTGTGACAATGTCTCTGTGTTCCCCTCAGCTTGACTATTACAATTAGCTCATCAATATCAGAATCCTCAGGCATTACTTTCACACCTACATCCACAATATCTGTATCCTCAACTGTATTCTGATTTGAGATGTTTTCTTTAGAGTTTCCAAGGGAACAAGAATTTTTCTCCATCTGAATAATACAGGCACAACACCAAGATGATCTGGCAGGAACTCAACTTTTCAAGAAGAATCTGGGAGGGAAAAACAAATAAATAAAAAGGCATTTTATTTATAATAATTATTAATTCTCAATTTTTAAGAAAATCAATTATGCTTCCTTCATTTTATGATTTTTAATACTTCAGTTGAATAAAAATGAAGCTTATTTGAGAAGAGCATTGAATTTATAAAATGTCCCCAATTTTATGTTAAAAAATCTGGTAAATTCAAGTTCTTGAACGATTGTAATGGACTAAATTGGTAAAGCAAACTTCGACTTTTTCTTCCAATGTCAAAAATATATACAGTGAAACTTCTATGAGTGACCTCCTCTCCGAATGACTACTTTTCCAATGCACCGATTTTTTACCCTATCAATTTAATGTTAAAAGATCCTCCAGAAGAGACCACACAACTCTAGACACAACTTATTAAAATTTAAGACTATTTGTACAATTACTTATATACTAGTATGCAGTTTTTTAAACAACAAAATAAACAGTATTCCCCCCCCCCTCCCTGACTGCCAAATGTTTATACTTCTTTGAGGTACCACCTTTCTCAATGACTGATTTTTTTCAGAATGGAGGGTGGTTGCTCCCAAGAAGTTCCACTGCATTTAAGATTTTAATAAAACACGAAATTCATCCACAAGAAGGTACCTTTTTGCCAAATATATTTTATTGAAATATTAAATATTTTATATGTTTGATACACTTAAGATTGTGTCATCTGAAACTTCGACACTTTTTAATCTGTGTCTACACCACAGAATTAAACTATAGGAGTGACCACGTCCAATAACTGCTCGCTAAAATTTCCATGCTCCAAATTTTCCCTCAAACATGTAAACATTAGAAATGTAGTGACTTGCAGTGCTTTTAGTGATTGACGAGTGAAATATTTCTCATGCTGACTGCCTCTGTTAATCTTTTACAGACCTCATTCAGATCTAGGCATATTTTAAATTAGTTTTTGTGCATATTTTTCCTTCTAAAGCACCAATTAAAGGATATTTGTTATTTAAATGGGGGGGAAAAATTGTATTTCATTGAGTTCCAAATTGGGAATACTGGCCATTTCTGACTAAACTTTTAGGGGGCTATACTTTTATGGGTAGTTTAAAACAATGAGTGAATTAGGAATTAAAAAATGATTAACTTTTCAATTAAAGTAAAGATATGAATTAATTTCGAAGGGAGAGAGGGGTGTATTAAGATAGCTCTGTAAAAATTTATGAAAGTGGCTATTTTTATGATTTTTTATCCAGTTTCCCACTAATGAATGAAATGCAACTTTTATTTCAAAAAAATCCAAGTTTTATTAAATTATCAACAGATTCAAATTTAAAGTTATTTTCACGCCCACAAATAAATTAACTTTCTCATATCTCAAAGACCCCATCCAGACATTGAATTCATGGGGTATTTAGAATATTAATTGTCAATGTGGCTTATCCTATATCAGACAAATTAAACGTGCCCTCAAAATTTGAATTGAACATGTAGCCCTCGTAAAAAGACATGAAACAAATAAGTCTGCCATTGTGAAGCATTGTTGGGACACCAACCAATCTTTTGACTTTAGCTCTGCTGAACTTATTTGCAAACCCCGTTCCCCTCCTTGAATTAGATTTTCTAGAAGCTTTTCACATCCACAAAAACATAAGTACTTTTATTAATGTTGAATTTGCAGTCCCCCACCTTTCGAAATGTTGGAAAACCCTCTGTTCTAACTCACCTTAATTTCCTGCCTTCTTATTGGCTCTCTGAAACATCTCTTCTGATCCCCCTCTCTCAATGGCTCACGAAAATCACTCGTCTCAATCCAAGACTTTTCTATTTATACTGAGCAATTTTTTGTATTCTCATTCTAGCACTGATGAAGGAATGTAAGCATGTTGAAACTGGTATCTTATGATTCTTATTGGTGCTGGATACATTGTTTTCTCAATACTTATTTACATCTGCACAAAGCTAGGTTTGTACTTATTAACTAAATCTGCTAACTGCGTCGTTATTGATTTAGAAAATTGTGTTAACGGTGTTGTTCGAAAAGATCATGTGATTTTGGTATATAAGTACAAATAAACTAATTATGATAGACACTCAAAATTTTGAAGCTGTCTCTTTACAAGCTGTACTACATACTGAAATAAACGATCAATCTATATCAGTTTCAAAACTTTTAGAAAAATTCTTAAAAATCGGAAATGTTCGCAAAACGTGTCACTCTTCGAAAAATCTTGCAGCTTAGATCCATATTTATGAATTTTTTCTAAAATTTCACAAAAGCCACAGCTTTTTCGCTTATTGCAGTGTGTAAAGCAGCTGATGAAGAACCATCTGGAATTTTTTGGAGACCATGGTGCTATTAGTTTATTTCAATTTGTGTACCAAGACTAAAAAGTTTTTTTTCTTCAACATACACCCTTAACATGCATGTGTGTACTGGAAAAAGATTTTATTTTATCACATTTTTAACACTGACAGCTTAGCTGTTTTGGACTGCCTTAAAGCTATGAACGACAGACTTAGGAGGCCACCAAAGTGTGGAGGTCCATGGCTTCTTCAACTTTGAACATCATCAGAAAGAGGTTCATCCTGGATTTACTCCTACCACCTACCAATCTTCTCAGAGAAAAGACGCAAGGGAACACAGATTTAACATGCATGTTTGGTGAATGCACATGGTATCCTTTGATCAGTTGTTATTCAAACAAGGAAAAGACAAAGTCTTGTGAAAATATTTTGTTTTTAATACTTTATAGAATGTATTCTTATCAGGTATAGAAAAGGGGGGGGGGGGTTACTTTTATCTTTTGTTACGATTGGAGTAAATTACTACTGGAAGAAATTATTGTACAAAAACACTGTTTTACAATCTTTGTAAGAATTCAGTTATCTTTCTTTCCGCCATTAATTGACCCTACTTATGAGAACAGTGTACTAGCTGTAGTACTGCTGGGTGGTGAGAAAGTGTCAACCCTCCTGCCTAATTTTGATAAAGTAAGGAAATTTGTTACATTGATTTTCTAACAGTTGAATGCAGATGTCTTTATTTCAAGAACTGATCTTTTAAGATATTTATCTAACTCTTGCGGGAGAACATCCATGACATTGTTATTTGTATGACTTTAATTGCAGTAAAACTAGTACTAAATTCATAGAAACAATCCCAAAAGGATTTCTGATTTTTAAATTAAATGTTTTCAAACTAATGAGAAAATTTAAAGAAAAAGTAATAGATGAATGATCTAAGAAAACTAGTGAAAATAAAACAAAAAAGAAGAAAACATACTGCTGCCGGATAACCGGCTGAAAGTTTGGCCGGATATTCGGTTTCTGGCCAAATTGATATCCGTTGCATTACTAATTAGGGCCAGAACTAGAAGGAAGTGTCTAAGTCCTTTATGATTTCAAAGAAAGGGGTGCCTATGTTAAGTTCTGTCCCAGGTGATATAAACTCCAGTTCCGGAACTGTTTGTCTTGATCAAGGAAAAGTCAAGAAATGAAGTTTATTTTATAATGGTAGACACACGAGTTCATATTATTCGGGTCCACCATAGTCGAGTTGATAAGACATTGAACATGAATATGCATTACAAACCCCTGCCTAAAAAGTCCTCCACTCCACTGGCATAGTGATGGGGGGCACATACATGCAACCCAAATTTGTCTCACAATCTTGCAATTTTTAACATTGGTATGAAAAATCAGAAGAAACTTCTTTTTCCCGTTTTTTACTCTTTACATCTCAGAAACTGAAAATTAAAAATTTTTACTGCAATATGCAGAAACAGATTATAAACATACTGAAAAAATTTATTTTCCAGTTTTGTTATTCAGGAAAAATTTATTGACTAAATGTGTTTGTCTTAGTGTTCAATAAAACTGTGTTTTTATTTGTGTATTACAGGTACGGGCAACTTTTGGAAAGTTGTGGGCCATATAAGTTTGATTTATATATGACATTTTCAATGGGTTGGATTGGTTTTCTATGGGAATTTGAAATGTTCCGCAGAGACGGATCAAAACCCATGGTGGGCCACATCCAACCCACGGGTCGCCCATATGTGGCGTATTACTTCAAAATACATCTGTAATATACCAAAGTGTTTGTGAAGAGTGTAAGCTGAGAACACTTTAAAAAAGCATTACATTCTTGTATGTTTGACCCATGAAGAAAACTATACATGCATTAATAACCAATGAAACGCAGGATGCCTGGTCACCCTAGCCTATGCTCTACCTAAGGCACCTTTCCCTAGGTAGATAGCTTTTGTGTAGCTTTGTCCTAACACAATTACAACCCTGAATCTGGACTTGTTCTAAGAAAGGCAATTTCTCTTCGAGTCTGGATTCACTCTGAAACAGGGTTTAAGCTGCAGAAAAAATCCTTTAGCAAGAAAGTGAAAAAGGAGAAAAAGCTTTAGCAAAATGTAAATTTAAATCTTAAATTATATAACATTTTTAAGCAGCTTGAAAAAAAAAATATAAATAAAAACAAACACAAATAATGAATACAATTTTACGACAAATAATTAAATTTATTTTTTATTCAAAACACTTAGGTTTAGAACTTAGATTTTTTAAAACTTCTATTGCTTTTTTTTTTAAACTTCTGTGCACATTTAGTGAAAGTGACTTCTATTGCATTTCGCAAAAAATGCGACCATAGCTTAATCTCTGATCTGAAATGAGTCCTTTCATTCCCACTGCAGATTTGTTCTGAAATGAACAAACCTGGTGGAAGAAACCGATGCAGCGACACTCGTCCCAGATTCTTGGGAAAGTCTACAGACTACTTCAAGAGTTCATATCAAATGATTTCGCCGACTGCACTGAGTGATTTAATATTAAGTATTTCTCCATCCTTTTTGTGAATAAACAACTGTTAATACATCATGCTAACTTTTGTATTAACAGTTAAAATTACTACATATTTTTTGATAAGTAATGATTGTTGTGCCAAAATATTTTGGGTGAGTTATTTTTCAACCAAGTTTTGAAATTTTGTTGCATTAAAATATAAAACGTGTTTATAAAATTCATTAAAATGCTATTTGAAAAAATGAATTGGCAGAAGAGATTTGTAGGACTGTTACTTCACAGAAAATTTTACAAAAAAAAGGGGGGGTGGTAATTTAAAACTGGTTATCAAAATTATGTAACTGAACAAGAAAAATCTACACATCTTGAAATTGTAGGCAAAATGAATGCTCTAAATTGTGCAAATGCTGCATATTTGACATATAAGCTGAATGTGCTGATTTAATATGCATTTTATGGGTAACCTGCCAGCAGTTTACCTTGCAGACTATTTTTGTATTTTTAAATCTGCATTGCAGACTGGAACAGAAAATACTGCAACTGGGTAAACAAATAGGAAATGTACTGAGGTGTTACGGCCAATTATCTGCACGAGGGATCTAGGCCATGGGGGGGATTTTCTATGGGATCCTAACCTGTATTTAAGCAAAGTTTCGGAGAAAACATTGGAAAACTCCAAAAAGTTAAGTAGGCAGACATGACCTGGTTTTGAGCCAGGCACCTTCCGCCTCCCATTTGAAAGTGCAAACGCGTTCAGCCACTGCTCGGGCAGGAAATCCACAAAAGGAATGATTTTGAATTTGGATTTGATTTTGCAACCTCTAATGAGGAAGTCCAAAAGCCCTTGTTTACCTTTACACTGTAGCAAATCGGTGCTAATTTGAGAGCGTTTCGAAAGAGTTATTTAACAGAATCGCAGTTCACTCACAAGCCCTTTCTCCTCTTAACTTAGATGTAAACAAATTGCACATTTTCCCCCGCAAATGCAACATATGAATAAGGTTCTAAATTATGAGATCTTATTTGCAGGACTTATTTTGAAGACGTTGGATTAATGCAGGCTAATCTCAAGGGTTTCCACGTGATCACAAATGTTGCCACATTTAACTGTCTATCGAGTTATTGGCAGAGAAGTGGGTTAAATCTCAATTCAACATGGAGAACTGTTTTAGTTGCAACCCTCTTATACGAAAATGTTACTGACGTATTATCCCAGTGTTCATTTCTGCCAAACTATTTTTTTTGTAAAATGTCCTGGCAAACTGTTGCCAATCGTATTCCAAACCGTCAACAATTTTATGTGTCCAGCAATTATCTTGGCGAACTGCCAGGATAATACATAAGTACCAAGGAAGCAATTCTATATGTAAGTCTAGAAAAATGGGATACAATTTAGGGCTTTTATACAGTTCTTTACATTCCATAGAAAATTTACGTATGGGTTCGCACAGGCGCTGTCAGTTATGGGCAAGGGTGGACAAATGTCTACTCTTGAATGTAGAAATCACCCCAAATTATATGTAAATATAAAAAAAATCTGAAATCTGTGGCCAAATTTTTTAATATGATGTTAAACCAGTAATTTTACTTAAATACGTAGAATAAGTATGTACAAAATTGGTAATGTTCAGATAACTGCTTGGAAGATACTACCTTAGTAAAATGAATTATAAAAGAATACAATAGAAAATATGAAGAGTAACTAGTGGAATAAAAAGTGTAGCTTATGAAGTTACACCAAAACTGGTTCAAAACTTTTCGCATGAACTGTTCCAAATCACCATTCAATTTTTTTTCAATGAACATTTAGCATAATGTTCATTGAAAAAAATGACGGATGAGTTAAATAATATCTCATCCGTCACAGGTGATTTTAACAGTGACTTAGACTTTTTTCTGCAGTATATAAGGATGAATTGAGGATTTTATTTCCTGGAGGGACATTAAGAGAAGAAACTTCAAAGGAATTAATCTTCAGGGCCAGGTTTAAAGGAGGGTAACTGCGCTGCAGCCTCGGTGCTTCCCACGACAGACATTTTTACTTAAAACTTTCTACCGAATAAGTAAAAAATAAAGTCATGAACTTTATCTATAAAGGGGTCAGATGCAATGCAACTACTTCTTTGCACACATTTCACGTACTACTGGCAATCAATGTTCTCGGTTGCGAACCATAGTAACATTATATTAAGTGTGCAACACCAGACAGGAAGAAGACATTAACTTTGGTTAGAGGTCAAAATTCAGAAAATTTGCAGGTGGCCAGTGGCCACAGCTTGAAATTTTAAGTGGCCACTCGCATGTTTTTGGATATTGCACAACTTACATACAATATAGTTTAATAAACATGCCCAGTTAATATAAGTAATAAGGAAAGATTTCTTAAAATATACATCTAAATCTTCTACTAACTTAAAAAATATATATATTACCTGCCAGTATATAGTGTCCCAAACACACTGACCTTGTCTTTTATTCCTTAAATATTGATCAAAGACATGTACAATAAATCACAAAGTTATATAAGGGACAGAATTTCAAGTATTGATAACCATTTTCAGAACATTAAATCTAATTAAATAAAAATTTTTGATTTTTATGCGGACCCCATACACAAATATTCCCCAGTTAGTAAAATTACCCCTTACATTAAATAGGTGATGTACAAAATTTCAACCTTTTTTCTTTTTTTTTTCAGAATTTCAGCCTTTCATCCTTTTTTTCCTTTTCTGGCTACGACCTTGCATTTGTCAAAAGCATTTCTTTGTAGTGCCCCCCCTACTACCACTCTTTAAAAAGCATGGCACCCGACAACCTTTCAGCAATTGACAGCCCTTTCTGCCCCCTTTGCCCTGGTATGTCTGTTTTATGTCACTTCTAATGAGTCATAATAAGATTTAATATAATATTTATTAATAATTATCGAGTCATAATAACAAGTTACAATACTCGGCGTCCGCAATCACGTTGCAATTCAAGTGCACGCTGTGTGTCCTTCTTCACTTCAGTTCGCTTGCTACAGCTTGTTGCCACTTACATATAACATCTCCCCTCTTTACAAGAGAAGTATTAATGAATTACATAATGGTTCTTTTCCGTTATCTCGGAGCCAGCCAAATTTGGCAATTTTTTCCCGGCAGTAGAGGGCGACAATATTTTCTGGTAACCCATCCTCGTTTGCGCAGCGATCTTCATTTTTTTTTTTTTTTTTTGGTAACCCGGATTCTTAATGCGTAGTACAAGCGCTACTGTTTCAAAAGGAAAGCAAAACAAATAATGCGACGTACTGATTATACTAATCTCCAAGTGTGTTGTCTATTCATACGCAAACGTGTATCCTGAATCGTGCGGCGAGCTTGTTTTTTTTTTTTTTTTACTAACGTTGCTTCTGTGTCCGTAGTGTGTTAGCTTGTGTTTGAATAGTAAAGGATAACGTATTTTTCTGTTTTGTATTCGTCAACCTATTTGATTTATTAATCTTGCGTAGACCGAGTGCATGTGTTTGCATGCAGAAAAACGCCGATTGGGTCTGTTTTGTATCCTTCTGCGATCCTGTTGTTGTATTGATGTATAAACGTGCGTAGTATGTATAAGCGTGTGTAGCCATATTTACTTCAGTTTAGGTGAGTGTTGCTTTTACATATATATTTGTATAAATATGAATTAATAGGAAATGTGGCGACGAATGTAGATGATAAAATAAGTTTTTGGCAGAGTTGTTAAAGGAATTGTTTTGTAATGTGTGAATGCCGCCATGTATATTTTGAAATTGTGTGTCTTCATAGTTTGAGCTTCAAATTGAAACGTTTGGAATTTGTAAGAAGAAGCTGAAAATGTGAGTATGTTTTAAAATATTTCGATTTGTGTAGAATTGCCGATATTTCGATTTGTGTAGAATCTTCAGGATATAGAAATTGGTGAATGCAATTAGTATAGCAGTCAAACCGCCTTGCACATGCTCGGTGTGTCAATGAACTTGTTAAAAAGAGAATCCCGTAGGTAATTTCGTTGTCGTATTGTGTCGATATTTAAAATATTCATTGGTTTGAAAATTATCGTTTTAGTTTTATAACAGTAATACATTTTATGAATTGTTCATATTATGATTTAACATTCATTGAAATTTTTCGTATGTAATGGTGAGTCTATTTTGTATGTTTACATTTTTAACTTTGTATTTTCTGTTAAAATGTTTGTTTTGTAGGCATTGAAAATGTTTAAGGCGAAATAAATATCCGGTAGGTAATTGCAGACAGGAAAAAATCACCTAAAAACATCGTAGCTAATTGGCGACAAAAAAAAAGTTGCCAAAAAACATAGGAGCTACTTGGCGACAAAAAAAAGTCGCCAAATTTGGGTGGTGTCGAGATAACGGAAAAGTACCTACATAATTATTATATTTAGAAGGGAATCGCACAAGACGGCCACTTCTGGTTTTATAAGCTGTATAATCATTATTTTGAGGATGAGGATCATTATTTAACACTGTGCTTTCAGTATTAATATTTTCAGGATATTCAGTACCAATATCATCATAATCAGAGAACACAACATCCTTCTGATTCTTTGTTTTCCTCAAATGGCACTTGTTCCGCCTAATCACCCTATTTCTTTTATTTTTAACCCAATATGATCTTGGTGTTGAATGTTTTTTAACAACTATAGCAGGTTCCCATATATTTCCCTCCCTTAACATTACCTTTTCCCCTGGAGCAAATTCAGGTCGTTCTTGAGCATGTCTATCATAGTAATTTTTGGTCTTTCTTTGCTTACATATTCGCTTTTCTGTATTTGGATTCCTTACAATTGGTTTTAACTCAGTTTGCGTAATTGGCAAACGTGTTCTTAAATTTCTGCTTAACAGCATTTGACTCGGGGATAAATTTACGTCTGAAATCGGAGTGTTTCTAAATTCCAGTAATGCCTCACTCAATTTATCAACTCCAGCTTTCCTAAATATGCTCTTGGCCACCGCTACCATTTTTTCTGAAAACCCATTAGCTTGAGGGTACCGAGGACTGCTAGTTATTATTTCAAACCCCCAGTCCCTTAAAAATTTTTTCATTGCCAAACTATTAAAAGGAACATTATCACATATTAAGGTTTTGGGAATACCGTGTGTTGCAAATACTGATTTTAATTTGTTTATGACTTCCATTGCACTTTTGTTTCTTATAAGTATTATGTCTAACCATCTTGTTAAATAACAGCCAATTACAAGATAGCTTTTCCCCCCATACTCACAAATGTCAGTACCAACCTTTTCGTATGGCAATTCAGGAATTGTTTGAGAAATCAGAGGTTCTTTAATTGTCTGTGGTCTGTATCTGTCACAAACAATACATGTAGAAATCATATTACTTATGTCATTGTTAATTCCTGAGCAAAACATTACCTGTCGAGCTCTAGCCTTTGATTTTTCTATCCCACAGTGAGCTTCATGCAATAACCTTAACATGTTGTCCCTTAAAGCTACTGGTACTACAACTCTATTATTAAAAAAAACTAAGTCTTGTTCAACACTTATTTCATTTTTAAATTTAAAGTATGATCTAGCTTGTTTAGGAACTTTTTCAATGCTGATTGGCCACCCATTTTCCCAATACCCTTTCACTATCTGCAGCCCTTCATCTTTTGAAGTAGCTGTCTGAAACTCCTTTTTCTTACTTTCTGACATTTGCAGTTGTTTTGTTAGTGTATGAACAACCTCAGTTATGTCAAAATTATCCTCACTAGTGTGTATATCAATATATGAGCGGGATAGTAAATCTGCAATATACATAAATATTCCCGGTAAAGATTTAAGTCATATTTTAGAAGTTTAATTTTTATCCTTTGTAGCCTGTTTGATAATGCATTAGCAATATTTTTGTTCATTATTGAAACTAAAGGCTTATGGTCAGTCTGTACTTCAACCTCTCTGCCATAAATGTATGTAATAATGAAATTTATGAGCAGCAAACAAAATACTGAGAAATTCTTTCTCAATCTGCGCATAGTTTTTTTCAGCACTAGTTAAACTCAGGGCTGGGGAGTAGCGCGCTACTTGTAGCGAAACTACAGTAGCCGCTACTTTTTTTTGTAGTTTGTAGTGTAGCGCGCTACTTTTTTAAAAAAGTAGTGTAGCGCGCTACAAAAAAAACAGTAGTTTGTAGCGAATTTTGGAAGCTACTTTTGCCGTGTCATCATTTCCGGCGATTGATCCCGTGGTGCAATTTCTCTCTCTTCTGACTCCAAGCATAACTGAAACTGATGCTTGAAAGACACCCAATCTCTCCCCCCCCCCCCTCCCAGGGGACACACGCACACGAGGGGGGGGGGAGGGGGTTTGCTTTGCCTGAAGCGGAAGCCTGACATTGTGCATCTTTTTTCTTTTTATCGTTCTCAGTATTATTTGTAGAATCACCAATCTGCCATAAAGAGGACAAGGAAAGGAAGGAAAGAGAGGTCCAAAGTTGAACAGAGGTTATTTTGATGGGGCCTCGAGAGTCTCATTATCACACGGGCGTGTGGGCCCGTGAGCCCCTGAAAAATAAAGGCCTCGCAAATCTCTCCATTTATTGTATAATGAATTTATATATGCTGCAATAATAATTTTTATTAAGCTAAATTTCCTTTATCTATATCGTAATTGTGTAACAATAAAAAGGCTTCGAGACTTATTTTCTGTTCTTCTTTCTAACACAATGATAATGGTTTCTAAGACTAGATCAATAAAATAGAAATTAAAGGCGTTATTGAAAATTTATGGCCATATGTACTTATCACAAAATATCCATTAGTTAGCATTTTTTTAAATATTATGATGAAGAAAAGAAAATTTTCTGGCAGGTGGAACTCAGTGCACACATACGCTAATAATACAAATGGATTAAAAAAATATTAAAATCAATTTTAAATGCATAGTCTTGTTCTAAATGAGTATAAATACATGGGTAATTTTTAATTTAATTTTAGAATTATTTTGAAATGCTTTATTTTTATGCTGGGAAAATAGAAAATAATCACAAATAAGTTAAAATGTCTGTAATAGTATAGGGGCCCAAAACAACCTTTTTTTTTTGCCCCGGGGCCCCTTCTATGTCTGATCAGGGTCTGCATATTTTTGACTGCTATTGCGTGTTTGCAACATAAATCAACATAAAAATGAGTATTTTTTGCTTTCGAAAAGGAATTTTACATATCTGTAAATTGTATGCTTTTGTAACATCATTAATTTTCTTTGATCTTTTTTATTGCACCCATAAATACAGTGTAGTGTCCACTTGCCAGGATGATTGCCAATCATTCAGTGTCCAGTATTCCGTGAACTTCCTTTTAGGCGATATCCTTTCAAATCTGACATGATATATAGTCAGTCCTCGCAATTAGCGAGCCCCCCCCCCCATCCTCTCACTCACCATCTACGGAAAACTACGAAGCGTGAGAAAAACTTACGGTTTTCTCACAGGAATTTTCTTGAAAGCATCGAGACCGCTTCTGGAAGAGTCACCGACATTTTTAATTTTCTCTTTGCCTCCTCCTTATGATCGATGCATTGAACAACAATTTTATTTATGCTTAGTTTTACTAAGTTTATTTATATTAAGGTTTGGTCATTTTTCGACGTTACGGTGCACTTTTTTGAGTTTGGGCACTCTTTATTATCTTTGTGTCCTGGTGGTGTGTTCAACTTCCACAAAAGTAGTGACTGCAGTATTGTAGCTTTTCAAACATTAATTAATCACGTGATTATGTTCTACAACTCGGAATGTTTTTTGTCTCAAAGAAGTGTAAAAACTGATTAGTACATTTTTCGTGGAACCTGAAACTGAAAAAAAGAAAGTAAATATGTAGAAATTGTACACAATTTTTTTTTCTTTTTTTTTTTGACGAGTTGATAACCTTATCTTTTTTGAGTTTGTTGAAAAGGCACAAAAGGTATAAGCATATGCATCCAAGATATTATTTCAGGGGCTAAAAATATTGCTGACCTCGGTTACAGTGTTCTTCGTTTGTAGTGACAGTTTTCAGATCCGGTCCTAAGGTAGAGCGAACGGTGCGACCGCACCGGGCGCCATCTCTACCAAGGCTGTTCAGAATAATATAGCACTGTGGATGTCGGAAATGGTTTCATTTACCTGTTAATAATTGTTTAATAATAAATCTTTTAGTCAATGTACAGTAGTAATCAATCATGTTAATAGTGAATTTTAGTGAACTTTCTGTGAAAAAATAAATTATTAACAGGTACTCGAGGACGACTTATCAAACCCTGCATTGTTACGTGATTCATAACCGTCTTATTTACCTTTACCACTCTTTAACTTTTTGCCAATGAGTTTCAGAGCACCATGCATATTTGACAGTCCGTATATTATTGAAGCCTCATTTTAACCCCTGAAAGCTTTTATAGCTAAATGTGTGGCGTAGCTAGGTGCAAGAGCTGATCTAGGGTACGTGGAGCCTCCCTGCAAACGTAAAGAAGCCCCGCCCCGTGTTATGCTCCAGATTAAGTTTTCTTTAGTTTTTTAGTTCGAATATGGCGCTCCGATGCCTTGCTTACCGTGTCGGGCCGTCCCTGGCTACGGGGGAGCAAGGAAGGTCAACTGTACCCGGGCGCAGCATCGGCCAAGGGGCGCCAAATGGTATATGAAAGCTACCTAGTTGCATTTTTAAAAAATAGGAGGGGGCGCAAAATCTTCAGTTGTCAGGTGGAAACGAGATTTAGTCATTTGCTGTGGGACAGAGAAACTGTTCTCTCAGCTTGTTTCCATCCCAGATTCAAACTATTCTGGATTGAGGAGGAGAGGAAGACCGAAGCCAAAAAAATGGATGGAGGAATACCTCCAGAATATGTTTCCGACAACTTTAGATATCAGTATCGAGGATCAGCCCATGGATGATGACTTTTCTGGTTTTTTTAATTTCTCTTTCGCATGCACTCGAAATAGTTACGAGGAAGAACTTACAAGGTTCTTGTCAGAGCCAATTAAACCCGTATCTTCGCTTTCGGCGTACACGTATATGAAAGAAGCCTTCAAAAAAACTAACACTGGCGTGCCGTCCAGTGCATCTGTACAAAGATTGTTTTCGATTGCATCGGACGTATTTTCTCCTCGACGATCATGTTTGGCGGATAACAATTTTGAGATCCAGCTCTTGTTAAAAATTAATAAACATGTTTTTGAATAAATTTATGTGGTTTTTATTTTATACTAGAGGCATGGCAGTCTTCCATGAATATGTTGAAATTCTGCTTTCTTTCGTTAAAATTTTAAAGTGTTTATTATATTTAAATTATTAGGTTTTTTGGGTAATAATTTTCAGAATTTAATACGAAAATATGAGAATTTCTATTAATAATTAATAGTTTGTAAAATCCTTAGAGACTTATCTCTCTCTTAGCCTTAAAATAACAATATAATTCTATAAAATTCTTTTATACCTAACACAAAGAAAAAGTTGTGTTGATGATAATAACTTTTAAAATTTCTTTAACATATATAGAGGATTTTTTTAATGCAATGTTTTAAATAGATATATCATGAATTTAATTAGTAATTGTTTTCATTATTTTATAATATGCATATCATATGTGATGTTTTCAATTAAAACAATTATACAATATTACATGGTTCACACGGGTCATTCGTCATAAATCACTAATTTGGTAAGTCATGAAAAAAGGCCTTTATACTCATTAATTTTGATTTGTGCTCAAGAAACTAGAATGTTTGTACAACATGAAAGGGGTCTCAAAACGGGCCTTTTTTTCCCATTCAGACATCCATTTTATTATTATATTTTTAAAAACTTTTTTAGTTCTCATGATTTTTCTCATGCTTTCAGAGCTCACTTTCCCAATTTATTTTTATCATAGAGGTATTAAAACTTAATTAGTTTCAGCAATACTTCAATAATTAGCAGTAGTTGCAGTAGCGTATATATAGGCTTCCATTTCGGGGGGTGGGGGACGATTCGGTATTTTAAACTTTATTGTTCTAAAGTTAAAAGAAATGTTTCAAAATAGCTCCTTTTTAATAATTGCTTTACATTTTCGGAGGGGGCCCGCCTCCCCCTGCTCAAATACTCGCCTGGTAGTTGTTTATTAGAGCAATAGTTTTTTCTAATTAAAGGCGAAAAGGTGCCCGGGGTCTTTCGTGCGTCCACCAAATCTGCGGCGCTCAACGCTACAAGGAAACCACCTTTTATTAAACGCGTTCTTTGGACGCGAGAGACACCCGCTGAGGTCATTAATCACGCTGGACGCGAGTAGAAAACCAAGGCTTTAGATATCGATAGTTTTCTCTAATTAGGATATAAATATCCTTAAATATGAATGTAATGCAAATTGAATCTGTTAGCAAAATTTGTCTCCTAAAAGTAGCGAAAGTAGCGACTACATTTCAAAAGTAGTGTAGCTAACTACATTTGTCAAAAAGTAGTTGTAGTTAACTACATTTTTCGAAAAGTAGCGGTAGTTGTAGCGCGCTACAAAAAAAAAAGTAGTTTTTCCCACCACTGGTTAAACTTCTAGAGGCAAATGCAATTGGCTGCCCATTTTGCAATAAGAAACACCCCAACCCATCTTTAGAACTGTCTGCTTGTATGGTGATAGGTTTGCTAGTATCAAAGATTCCCAAAACTGGAGCACTGGAAACGAACCCTTTTAACTTTGCGAAAGCTGCAACCACTGCCATTCTACTTTATTTTTTAAAAGCTCCCTTAGCACTGCAGTCTTGTCAGAAAAATTTGGCACAAATCGCCTCAAATAATTAATCATGCCCAACACTCTTTGCAACTCAAGTTTATTTTGAGGATCTTTTAACTCAGTAATAGCTTTAATTCTCTCAGGATCAGGTCGCATGCCTGATGCACTAAATAAATGCCCCAAATATTTAACTCACTCACTCTGTATTGAAATTTCTGTTTATTAAATTTAATATTTAATTGTTTTGCTCGAATGATCTGTCATGCTCTTGCACTGAGCTGGCAGCAATAAGGATGTCATCAAAATAAATCAACACCCCTGGTATATCCCCAAAGTTCTCTAAATTTCGCTTCTGAAAAATTTCTGGGGCACAAGAAACGCCCATTGGAAGCCTCAAAAATTTATAGCATCCAAATGGTGTGCTGAAAGTGCAAAGATTACTACTATTTTCATCTAACGCAATTTGAAAAAATCCATCTTTCAAATCTAGCACCGAGTAAACTGATTTGTTACATAGTTTTGGTAAGATTTCCTCAATGGTAGGAATTAGAACCCGTTCTCGTTTAATAGCTTTGTTCAGATCCTGAGGATCAAGACATATTCTCAATGAACCATTACTCTTTTCAATTATCACAAGATTATTTACCCATCCTGAAGGTTGATCTACTTTTGCAATAATACCTTGACCCTCAAGTTCTTTAACTCAAGTTTAGGTTTTAAACTCAATGGCACTCTACGTGGTGGTCTTACAACAGGATTCACCTGTTCATCAATTATAATTTTATATGTGCCATTAAATTTCCCCACACCTTCAAAAACTTCTAAATTGTTGTGAATAAATTGATCTTTAGAAAGATCTACACTCATATATTGATCTAACTTACCTTTATTTGGAACTTCAATAACATTAACATATTGAATGAGGTTTAATTTGGTACAAGCTTCTAGTCCCAATAATGGGCGTGACTGAGTGTTAGATACTATGAGAAATTCAAGTATGTGATCCACACCACTCAAGGCACAATGTAACTCTACAGATCCAATAGGTTTGACCTTAGATCCCCCAAATGCTTGTAATACAATATTAGATTTTTTTTATCATGTTATTAGAGTTCAATATTTTAAATTTGTTTAATGGTAAAACGTTCACTTCAGCCCCAGTGTCCAACTTGAAAGTTACAGGTTTCCCTGCCACAATTAGACTTTTAGTCCATTCTTTAACGGTGGAGGCTGAATTAACACATTTAATATTTGCTACACTTAAGGAGGTCACAAAAAATTCTTCTTCATAGTCACTCTCTTCAATATTCTGTCTTACTTCCTGTACAGGTTTAAATTTACATACACTGGAAAAATGATTTTTCCTGCGACACTGGAAACATTGCTTTCCAAAGGCTGGACACTGATTCTTTCGATGTTTCCTGTTGCATTTTCTGCACAAAAAGATTTCACTCCCAGAGCTTTCATTCCTTGTCTTTCTGTCTGTCATCACTGATGGTCTCGATACCACTTCCACTGGCTCCCTTAACTTGGGTCCTTTTTTGCACACCATGTCAATATTATGGCCCTGCACTGTCAGAGCTCTTTGCCGGCTCAACTCAGCCGCTTTGCCAATGTCAATAGCTTTCACTAAGCTTAGATCCGTCTCCCGTAGCATTCTCTCTTGAAGGCCTTCATCAGCCACACCCAGCACAATACGATCGCGAACTACAGAGTCGGCTTGATCACCAAACTCGCACGATTTCACAAGTTTTTTTAAATCAGTTACGAAAGAGTCAAAAGTTTCACCTTCTTGTTGCTTCCTATTGCTAAATATAAATCGTTCAACTACTATGTTCTTTCTTGGAGTCGTGTATAGCTCGAATTTTTTGATCACAGCATCGTAATTCTTTTAATCTTCATCTGATAGGTTGAACGTATTAAAAATTTCTACCGCTTCCTCACCAGCGGCATTTAGGAACAATGCTACCTTTACGTCAGATGCCTTGCCTTGATATCCAGATGCTATGAGCCAAATCTCGAATAGCTGCTTGAATCGCCACCAATTATCTGCGACATTTCCGTCGAAACTTAAGCCTTGTGGTGGTTTGCAGAAATCCATTTCTTTATATTATTAAACTACTAGACTGCAAGTTCATTCTTCTTTACGACTACGCTATGTTTTATGTCACTTCTCAATGAGTCATAATAAGATTTAATATAATATTTATTAATAATTATCGAGTCATAATAACAAGTTACAATACTCGGCGTCCGCAATCACACTGCAATTCAAGTGCACGCTGTGTGTCCTTCTTCACTTCAGTTCGCTTGCTACAGCTTGTTGCCACTTACATATAACAATGTCCATGTTCTCACTTGAGAACTTGCTATTCCCCTGCCCCTTCCGTAACAGGGATCATCGCAGTCAAGATTATCGATCATTTTACAGGCCCCTTTACAAAACACTTTCTATTAAAATGAGACTATAACAAAAATACGATCAATTGAAATGACCCTTAACTAAACACGATTCATAACTGTTCCTTCACAAAATTCCAAGCAACGCCGCAATCAGGCATTTTTAAAAAATGAAACCCGATAAAATTTCCTTTAAAAAATAAGTTACTTTTTTCCTAATTGAGATGCTTATCAGAATCACCGTCAAGGTGACAGTCATTGCCTTTTCATTTCATCTGTTTTCTTTTCGTTCGGGTACCTCAAAAAGAGGCACCTCTGGGATGTTTATTTTCACGTAATGTATCAATAAAAAAACTGCAATCTCTGGAACATAACACTTTCAGTTGGGGGTAAGAAATGGATTTAAAATAACTTCACCATCGATCCTATAATGTGGGTGTTATATTTGATAATTATTTCACAATTATAATTCTAGACTTCAGCTTTTTAGTGAAAACTGTCAGTATAAACAATGGCAGCTTCTGTAGTTTATAACTAGCTGTTTTGTGCACTTGCAAGTTTTTGTATTTAATGATTGCATAGTATAATCATTATCTGGCCTTCCTACTTCAATTTATGCATAGTTATTAAAGATATTTACTAAGCATTAGAAAATTACGGATTTATTTGAAAATGAAAAGCGCCTTTTTGCGAGTAGAATTGCGCAACTTCCTGACGTCCATTGATCTGAATTTATGTGTCGGACTATAAGAAATGAACGCTTAGGAAAAAATCATTTTGAGATTGCACCAAAACAGTTCTGAATATTTTCTATATGGTACACAAAATTGCCTTTTTGTGAGATCAAAGTATCCCTATTTTTAAATCCCCGTGGCTGCATTTGCGTACTCCATTGGTCTTTGTTCATGACGAACATGGTTAATTTTCCGCGACGGACAGCTGTCATCAACTTTATGCTGGCCATAAGCCTTATTATGCCGGAATAAATCTTGAAATATTTATTTTATTTTATTGGCATTAAAAGATCACAAGAAAAGAGTTTATAAATGGATGCTCGCCACTCTTCAGATTTTTGTTCGGAGAAAGAAAGCCCTTGCAAAAACAAACAGGTGCAGGTGTCTGCTTCAAACCGCAATCTTACGAATTGTCGTAATCTCCGTTTGCAAATTTCCGGAACAGATGATTACTTTTGCTATCTGGTCAAGTGGTACTAATGATCCAGCTCTTCCCCCCCCCCCTCGCCGACATTGATCTTGGAGTTTAGTTGCCTCCTGTCAAATAAAATGTGGCGACTGGTACATAAATTTGTAGTCTCCACTTTCAAAAATACAGTCGACACGTGGCGAGTGGCAACCGTTAATTTTGACCTTTATCTTTAGTGTAAAATAAAGCTACCTCCACTGGGAATTGAACATGGGATCAATAGGCTGTGATTTAGCAATGATCCTGATTCACTATACAGATCACAGAACTTTTTAATTTGTTAAATAATTAAGCCCCTCCATTCCTTTGTTGTCCTAGTGCCTCCACATCTCAGTGTGACAGTTTCTTTAGTACTACAAATTCGTTTTGAGACATTTTATATAGAACCACCTATGTACTTCCAAGCTTAAAATGTTAAGAGACTAATCATACTCATACACTACCAGTAATGAAATAAGAAACTTAATTTTTGCTTATTTAAAAAGAAATCTTGGGAAAAAAAAAAACAAAAAACTTTAGCCACGCAACTAATGACTATCCTTTTGTTAAATTTTATTTCAGCTAAGCAGTTTAAAACTATCATTCTGTTAAATTTTAATTTTGTTGTCTGGACTGTAAAAATAAGGCACAGAATTTTGTGGTATCAATTGAAAGTTTTGGAGATTAAAACCAAACATAGAATAATAAACAATTAAAATTTCTATAAGGCAACCCCCTCAAATAGTCCCAATTAGTAAAATGTGCACTATTCATTACTTAGTTGTACAAAATTTCAGCTTTTCATAATAAAAAGGCTCATAGATGTTTAAACAAAGAGGGTAAAGGGTTACAAAGTTACAACAGTGTGATGTAGATCACATTACAAATATTAATCATCATTTACTTTCTGTTTCTTAAATTTGATCTATTCAAAATC